>OX637662.1:2095702-2695702 GCA_951802225.1 Euspilapteryx auroguttella
TTGCTTGCAGTAGAATCATTTGACAGAGGAGGGCTCGTTTGGGGGCGTCTCCAGGCGACCATTGTCGTAAGACAAGGCAAACATTGTTTGCCTGAGCCAATTAGTGGGCACCCTGAACTACCTCGCCTCTATCAGTATAGGATACTTTACGAAATAAGGTATCAATATTAATTAGATTAGTCTAATTGACTTTCAATAAGCGATATCTTGTATCCTGTATTGAATAAATATTTTTTTACTTTTACTACTTTTTACTGCTTCTCAGGAATTTAGGAACATCATTTCTGATCGCACCCATACTCCCTTTAAATATCTTTTACGGCTTAATTAAATTTTAAACGGTGTGGCATTAGGTATAAAAGTAAAATGTAGTTTATTTCAGTTCTGCCACGGGAACTCCAAGAATTCCTTTCTTCACTGCACCGTATACTCACTAACGAACTTTAAATTTCTTAAATTCTATTAGCTGGTTGCGAAATAAGCTAGTTTATTATAAAAAAAAAAATTTTTTTTTTGTGCTTTCTTACTTAGGAATGTTCCGTTACCATATGTCAATTTAGGAAAATATTTCTTAATGTTACTCTGAATCTATTTTCATCTGCTTTCTAACTCTAGTAGTTTTAAACTTATAAAGAATTCCCATTTTTAGATACCGTTTCTGTATTATTTTTTTTGGAAAATCCAGTATTATAACCTTACGCCAACTGAAGAACTCGTTTTCATATTTTTACGTCGAAATCAAAATGACAAATAATTGTTTTCATACCAAATAACAGAGTTCCGTTTTACAATCCCGTAGGAATTTAGTATATTTTTTGCTTCCAACGTCCCATATATCTACAGACAGAGGCATCAGTATACCAAATTTCACGTTGATACACTTAAGAAAGTCGATTTTTCATTCTTACTAAAAAGTTCCGTGATTCCCATTCCCGAAGGAATTTTGCTAATTTATTTCTTTCAGCACACCTTCATCTATCGAGAAACCAGTAAATTAAACTCCACGTCGCAAGGAAGTCGATTTTTCATTACTTCTAATAACATGTAATTCCCGTTCCCGTGGGAATTTATAAATTCCTTTCTTTCTACACCATTATGTCATGTACACTCAATGAATACGATTTATTAAACTAAGTAAAGTCTCGTTATTCCCGTTCCTGTGGAAATTTCGCGTAATCATTTTTTAACGGATGCTGCATGCCAAATTTCATCCCGATCCGTCCAGTGGTTTGTGCTGTGCGTTGATAGATCACTACATAGATTTCACGTATTTACCATACAACAAACCAGAGAAGTAGACCTCCAGTAAGGCTACTTAAAATCTACTGTATCTTTATGAATAACACGGTTAGGCTATATAGATTTTACGAGTTTATCTCTGTCTCTCGTTGAGTAGTAGTTCTCTGTTTCTGCTAAAATAGCTTTCCTCTAGTCGCCCAAGAGTCGCCCGCATCGGTTACTACATTTTATTGGAAAAAGTAATGAATATTGAATATCATTTTAATTATTACATTAAAATCAAATTTGCAACCAGAATTTTATTTTCTTTATTATTATTATACCTATGTAGTTTCAACAAAAACTCAATGCATGTAGATACTGAAATGCACTGGTTTTAAAATCTAATGGACTGTATTAAATTAAGAGGATTCGTCAAAAAACAAATCGTCAATGTGAATGAGCTCTAAGAGAGCGACCAAGCGGCTGCTGACTGATTCCATCTGACTGCATCTACCCTGGAGCTGCAGCTCACGCGACGGTCCTGCGCTGAGGCTTGGCTGGAGAATCGTCGTCGTCGAGGCTGAGGCTGAGGAGAATGCGGCAACCTGGACTCCGCATTTTAGTCTCGACTAGGTTTCAAACCCACGACCTTTTCTGTCCACCATACCTACTACAAGAACTTCAAAACAGTGATTAGTTTAGGAAACTGATAACTTACATTTAATAGCAGAAAATATGAAATGCCACCAAGCAACCTTATTTTGATAGATTCCTAATCGCATTTACTTATTTCGTTAACCATTGCCGCTTGTTTAACAAAGCTGATTTCTGTTACATAAAAACCTAAAAAAACAGCAATGGTTTTTAAAATCGCTAACAGTACGATTAGGAGTCGACCGAAGTTACAAGACTTGACCACCTGCACCGTTGTAAGTATCTTTCTGTCTGTGTAGCATTGTACAGTCTTTCACTCATGGACAAATTCTACCATAACCCAGCTAATAAATCAGGCAGAACGTCTTAATAATTCTCTAAGAAATAAAGATTACCAAGGGCGTCAAGGACGCAATATTTTTGATTTAGGCCACGGTTTAGAACATATAATTAATTATTTATCGGACGTGGCGCTAGTTTGGCCCCTGAAGAGAACTTTTACATAATAAATAAGTGATATTAAGAGCCAGTTTACAGCGATGCTAGCGCCATTCGCGAAAAAAATTAATATCTTATAAACTAAAGCAAATATCAAAAATGTGGCACTGTATGACACTAGATAATGTAGCCTAGGGCACTTCTGTACAGCTTTTAGGTTGAAGACCAAAGAAAGCTACAAAGTGTTGCTAAAAGTGGCCACTTTTAGCAACAATCTATGTTTTTTTTGTTTCATTTTTATTAGGACTACTTTGCTGTGCTCAAAAAATACTAGGCTACATTATCTAGTATCATACAGTGCCAGTGTTTAGAAGATATTAATTTTTTTTCGCGAATGGCGCTAACATCGCTGTAAACTGGCTCTTAACGCATCACACTAGCCTAACTAGGATGAACCTGTATCTAGGGTACCCGATACACACACGGAGACGAACATTACACCCAGACCGGAAACCACCATCGATATTCATCATAACAATGTTCGCCCCGCCGGGAACCGAACCCAGGTGCAACCGCGTCTAAGTCCACATCACTGCCAACTAAACTACGAAGCAGTCTAAATAAAATGTATTTAGACTGCTTCGTAAAATCAAAGCTAGCAAAAATAAAATAAAAGTTAAAAAAATCTAAAAAATATATATTGTTTTTAGATTTTGCTACTCAACGACAGATGGCGCTAGAAGTTTGTTAACTTTTTATTGGTAACTATTATTTTTAATTCCCATGCAATTGTTTTTTTTTTGTTTTGCGGGAACCATAGTTAAAATCTGTGCCTAATTTAAATTATGATTATAATTAAGAAACCCCCGACCTTATCCTAATAACATGTCATATTTAAAGTCATGGTCACCTTACCTACATAAACATCAATATCGTTGGAGTAACACGGTAGGTACCTATCAAATTTCGAATAGATCGGACCTAAGGAAGTTATTTAGATTAGATTCTCTTATTGACTAGTTAAGAGTCAGTGGAGTCAGTCAGTTTACAGAGATGCTAACGCCATTCGCGAAAAAAAATGATATCTTCTAAACATCTAAACTAATGCAAATATTAAAAATGTGATGTGACACAGTATGACACTAAATGTAGCCTAGTATTTTTAGGGTATTTTTGTATAGCTTTTAAGTTATAGGACCAAAGAAAGCTACAAAGTGTTGCTAAAAGTGGCCACTTTTGGCAACAATCTGTGGATTATTTTGGTTATTTTTACTTAGGACTACTTTACTGTGCTCAAAAAAATACTAAGCAAGATTATCTAGTGTCATACTGTGCCACATTTTTAATCACACATACTCTGTCACATTTTCGAGAGTGGCGCTAGCATCGCTGTAAACTGGCTCTTAAGAGCTAATGATATTCAAAACGGCTGATCAGGTCATGGTAACCTCACTCTTTCAATATCATTGAAGTAACATGGTACCAAATTTAGATTTTTATGAAACACTAGAGGCTGCCCAGCGGTTTCACGAGCGCAGATTTCTCATAAACACAAAATCACGTTTTTTCCCGTTCCCATGGGAATTTCGGAATTCATTCCTTATTGCTCCCCTACACTCCCCAAGAAGCCCACGTGCAAAATTTTAGCCTGCTACGCCCAGTACTTTAGGCTCTGTGTTGTCTGTCAGTCAGTCAGTCAGAAACGGAAGAGTTTTATATACTGGGTGTTTCTGACAAGGGGGTAATAAATCAAAGGAGGGATTCTGCTCATCATAACTAAAAACTTTCCCAAAGCAACATGGGTCAAAATCTCAAAAAAAATAACAGCTGTTCCATACATTGGTTCGATCAGCTGACGGGGTCAATGTACGGGACGGCTGATTTTTGTTTTGAGATTTCGACCTATGTTGCTTTGGGAAAGTTGTTAGGTATGGTGAGCAGAATCCCTCCTTTGATTTATTACCGCCTTGTCAGAAACACCCTGTATATTGACAGACAGATAGAACACTTGGGGTAAAACTTAAAACATCTATCTTTGATATAAAATAATTTATTTTGCCTTAAACTGGCAAATACATATAAACCTAGAACTTCTGCTTTTTCGAAGTCGGTAAAAATAGGTAAGGTACCAAAACCTTCTCCTGAATCTAACAAAAAAAAATCTGAAAACTGCATCAAAATCGGTTCAGCCAAACTCGAGATAATCAAGACAAACATTCATATACATAAACTGAGAACTTTTTTTAATGTCGGATGATACTTAATACCTTCTATGTAACAAATAAGTACTTTTCTTAAAACTGCATCAAAATCGGTTCACCCAAACTCAAGAAAATCGCGAACAACATACTTACATACAGGTCAAACTAATAACCTCCTATTTTGAAGTCGGTAAAAACAAAACGAAAATCGGTTCATCCGCTTCGGATTCCGGAGCTACGATGCCACAGGCAGGATACATACGGAAACAGAAACACAGACACGTCAAAATTATAACTTTCTTTTTGCGGCGGGGGTAAAAAATAAAAAATAATAGTTGGTAAGTACCTGCTAGCCATTGCATAGCCACCATCAGGTTTGAAGACGACGACGCTTGCTCTAGACCGAGGCAGTGCAGCGGGGTCCGACTGCGGCTTCACTCCACTTCACTCCACTTCACTCCACGTGCGCTTCACACTACGGACGGACAGCTCACTCCAGAATAATTGAGACTTGTTAGCTCTAACAAAATACTTGTTCATCTCAAATGATCTCAAGTTAAATAAAGACTGAGTAAATACATTTATGGACACTTAATTTAATCTACTAACTACTTATTTTATACCTTTGCCTTTCCGTAAGGATAAATATGAACAACAACAAGTACTTTATTTTATCTCAAAAATTGCCATCTAGCGGCAAGTTGCAAAAACAAAGTTTTATACTATGAAGGCTTGTATTGATAGATGGCGCTAGTTGTAAAATTTCGCTGACTGCATACATACAAATAGTCAGCGAAATATTGTATGTACACAAAAATGTGCACGCTTCATCTGTGTGTTTGCTCACATGCATGTATGTTTGTAACCGAACCCTTTGGGATTGGGATATAATTTGGCCTTACTTTCTTGCGTGATGCAGACGGGGTGGGAACATTTTTCATCGAGCAATCAAAGAGTCTTACACTACTTAGTCGGGAATCGAACCCGGTGCACCCGCGTCTCAGTCCACATCACTGCCAACTGAGCCACGGAGCAGTCATACCATACATAGATTTCATCTTGTGTTGTGATTGTGATCCTAAAATGGGCTCGTAGAATGTTAGTCCTGGCCCCTGCATAATTATTTATTTCTAATAAGAAGGTCCTACCTAAGTATTACTTAATTATTACCTACATACTCAATAGTAAAGCAATATAGGTACAGTGGCGGACACGGTCGGCGTAACACTTCCGGTTTTTCTGTATTGCAAAAAAGCTCTTGTTCTTTGGTAATACAGTCTAGGGCTGACGAATCCATAGACAAATCTGTTACGGCCTCCTAGTCCTTGACTGTACTACTAATAATGATCACTTACCGGAATTGACAGCTTTATATTATTTTATTCATGATACTTACTGAGGTTACTTAGTTATACTCAGAGTTATACATATTCAGTAGAGATAATTAGTATCAAGCGATGCGACGCGTCGGTCGATGTTCATTTGTTTCACTTTTTCACAATTATGATAAATCGTTTCAACCGTAATAATTTATCTCCTCTCTAATTATTTATTAATATAATAACTTGATAATACCTAAATATACCACACGTACTCTATTAAGAAAAAAAAGTATCGATCGCACCAGCGGGTGCCGACTTATGC
This sequence comes from Euspilapteryx auroguttella, assembly GCA_951802225.1. Taxonomy (NCBI): domain Eukaryota; kingdom Metazoa; phylum Arthropoda; class Insecta; order Lepidoptera; family Gracillariidae; genus Euspilapteryx; species Euspilapteryx auroguttella. The sequence goes on from OX637662.1 coordinate 2,101,861, forward strand.
TGTCGAATCTGCGACAAAAAAGTGCACAGACTTGGATTGTTTCTGAGATTAGATACCCATAGGCTTTCAGGGATTTGTTTGTATACCAATAATGTTTTAAAAGCTAAGAAAGTTGCAATTTTGTTCTCTCTGCTGGCAGCACATTGTTTTTCATAGATAGTGTGTAAAGTAGAGCATGAAGTTATGTGTAGAGTGTAGAGTAGTGCCTAACTTCTCTCTGGATTTTATGAAAATCAGAGAGAAGGTAAATCCCTACATGAAAATGTCAAAGTTACTCTATGGATAATGTTTTTGAAATTTTCAATTATAATGGCCGTTATTTTTAATTTTTTGTTTCCTTGATTAATTATTGTGCAATGAAAGAAAACCAAAGAAGGTGTTATACATGTCGGAATTCTGTAAAAAGTGATTCTACAATAAAACTAAACGGTTTTCAGAACCCGGAATCCGAAATAATACAAAGGTAACATCATTGAACTATTATTACTACTGGGTAACATTGAGGTTATTTTTAGACATAAAGACCGTTTTTTAGTTCGTATGTACTAATAAATTTGAGTTTTAACTTTAGAATAACGAAGTGAATATTATTATGTGATAATCCTGATTAAAAATAAATAAATAAATAAGATCTAGCGCACACTAGGGGCGACACGCGACAGCGACGTGTCGGCGGCTAGACGCGACGTCAAGCTGCGGGGCACGCTCGCTTGCTACTTGTAGCACAAAGCAAGCGACAGCTCTGCGTCTAGTCGAGACGACACGACTCTAAATATAAACGACAATGCCTCGATAATACGCGTCTAAAAGTCGCTTAGTTTCATATCAATCTATATATCACTATCCATATACAAAATTCCATTTAAATTGGTTCATTAGTTTTCTCTGGAAAGCGAGACAGACGGTGTAACTTTCGCATTTATAGTTTTAGTAAAGATTGTCGCCCGCAGCCTGTCGTCACGTATAGTCCTCGAGATCTCGCTTAAAGAATAGCTTGCACATTAACGTCACTGCCTTCGTGGCTTAGTTGGCAGTGATGGCGACTGTGACTTTGATGGTTTGGGTTTGGAATAATTATATAATATTTTTTTTATCAAATTTAAGGTACAAACTTTGGGCAAATATGACACAAACCTGGTGGATTTTAACTTCCTGGTGGACAAGAAACTACTGTGGATGAAATTCAAGATGTGGTTAGCTTTGCTGTTATTATTTTACTACCTGACGCGATTTAATGACTAATCATTTCTCCAAACGCCTTCTAGTGGTGGAATGCAAGACCAACTGTTTCTGTTCAAGGGGCCATACGGTGCGAAACTAGCGCCACTTCCGATAAATAATTATATCTTCTAAACCATGGCCGAAATCAACAACATGCGTCAATGACGCCCTATATAACCTTGCTTTGAATTTTTAAGGCTCTGTTGTGTAGCTTTTAGGATAATGATCTAAAAAATATTCGTTTGTGAAATCAAAAGTGGTCACTTTAGGCAACAAAACAATATTTCTAAGATCGGGTTTAGTTTGGAAGATATAATTATTTATCGGAAGTGGCGCTAGTTTTGCAACGTGTGGCCACTTAACTTTGCTAATTTTTCTTTTCGTACAAACCAACTCCGAATTTTAAAGAAAATAACAAAAAAAATAATTAATGTAATCGGTTTAGCTATTCTTCAGTTAGGGCCTATCCTGGAAAATATTTAAGTTTCTGTTTTTTTTAATCCGTTAAAATCTTCTCGATCCTAACAATTATGTTAAAATAACCTTTTTAAGTTCTAGTTTAATATTAATACGATTCTGCATGAAGTTTATTTCGATTATCGGGTTACCAGGAAGCCAAACAAAACAATGTCTAACAGAAATTAAAATATACCTACCTAATAAAAATAGAGCACCTACAACAGCACTCGGGACTGCAATTTTATATACAGGGTTACTGGTAAGTAGACCCGACCATTTTAGGAGGTGATAGTAGAGGACATTCATTGACTGCTGCTCCGTGGCTCAGTTGGCAGTGATGTCGACTGAGTAAGCGTCTGCACCTGGGTTCGATTCCCGGGCGGGGTGAATGTTTATATTATGATGAATATCAATGTTTGTTTCCGGTCTGGGTGTAATGTTCGTCTCTGTGTGTGTTTTGGGTACCCTAGATACAGGTTCTTCCTAGTTAGGGGCTCTAAGTGTAATGTGTTATTATTATTATTATTCAATACCAAAAGTTTTAGGAAATATAGATGTTTTTTAGATAATATTCCAATTAAATTTCTAGTTGAATTTCTTCACAAAATGCAACTGAAAAATTTACCTTTGCTAAAATTAAATTAAAATTATAGTTGAGAGGGCTGCAAAACTCATATTATCATTATTATTTTTGCAATTTGAGTATTTTTTATTTAAACAATTTATTAAGGATAAAAATTGCATTTAAAAGAAACATCCTAATGCTTGAAAATTCAAATTAAATTAAAAATTAAGTTCTCAAAGTGACAATATTATAAAAAAAACTAAAAAGGTTAATAACTTGGAAACGGTTGGGTTTGACCAGGGTTCTCTAAGGGTTAAAATTATTGGCAATGACCCTGTTTGTCACCTCCTGAAATGGTCCGTTTTGCTTACCAGTAACCCTGTTTAATACCTATGTAGATACTTATTCAGGTTTTACAGTTTTCACGTAGTGGGCTACGAGCTAAGATTTAATTTTATTTTTAGATTAAAGACTCAGCAGACGAGAAAAAATACACACCTGCCTGTGACTTCTACCAGCAGACAATAAACTACTGTGAAATAAATTCAAGATTTGAATATGTGAAGGAACAGAGAAAATATCACCGCTCTACAGATCTTCAAAAGTTCGACTACTTCTGATAAGGTAGCTTTGAATAATTTAAAATTTTCAATCAGTCTTTTTAAAATTTGCCATTTAATTTAAAGAACAGTTTATCAAACGTCGCTGGGCTTAATATTCCAGAATTATGTATTATTAAATGAAATGTAATATCTACTTATTAAATTTTTAGTTAAACAAAATGCACTTATAATATTGTTGCAGTTGCATTAAGTTTTTTGTTCATTCGTTAGTTTTATTGTGTCTAGTATTTTGTCATTAATTAAGATTAAGTTTTAACAATACCTTTGTATACCTGGTCGCTTTTCCAATTGATTGAATCGATGCTTAAGATAAGTTATACTTACTAAACAAACGGTTAAACTAATTCTGATGATTAGTTTCATGTAGTAGTTCATACATTTTCCCACTTATCTATATTGCTAAAATTATTCTTATTCGCTAAAACTTGATCATGCATGGCTAAGCCGATTTAGCTGAATTTTTTTCATAATGTTTGTCGTAGGTGGGTAGACACTTTATTATAATCAATCAACTTAACATAAATTTACTTTTTTAAGATCATATAAACAACAATTTAATTTCTGATTTACACAAAACTAGTCGACCTGGCGTACTTCGTACCGCCTAACCTATTATTATGTTGCTCATGTATAACTTGAATCATTCTATATTAAAAAAAAAACGCATAAAAATCCAGAATCAGAATCAGAATCTTTATTTGTTACCATTGCATTGTTTAAAAGATTTAGGCATACATATGGACAGACGCGGGAAGCGACTTTGTTTTATACTATGTATTGATATAATTTTCAGCAGTGTAGGTTCTTCGGCCGAAATTATGTTGATCATGAAATTTGCCATAAAAACTTTTCTGTAACTTTAAACTTTTAATATTGACCCAATAGTTCTGTTTAGACCAAAGATTCTTAGATTAACCCACTTCAAAAAAGGAGGTTATCAGTATGACCTGTATGTTTGTATGTTTGTCCGCGATTATCTCGCTTTTGGCTAAACCGATTTTGATGCGGTTTTCAGAAAAATAATTGTTACGTTCAGGGAAAGGTTTTTGTACCTATTTTAACCGACTTCTTGTTTATGTATGTATCTGTTTATTGTATCTTTTTGTAAAAAAAAAAAATTATATATTTTATTTTTTGTTCTTTTCTAAATCATTGCACTTTTGTTAAACATATTGATAATTAAAAAGGTGTTTTTGAACTTTGTTTTTTTAATTTTTAGGTCTCGGTGGATGCTGGGTTTAGTGCCAAACTAACAAACTAAATTATAATTCAATGCGCATCAGGTTATATTAATTTCCCGCGTATTTCTAGCCCCTCGCAGCGCCGCGCCCTCTCTGGGCCTCCCTATCCAAACTTGCGATTTTTGTCTACCTAAAATTTGTTTGTAGTTATCATTCTTCTCGACTAGAGAGTAAAATTTTTCTATGGATCGCACTTTTAAAATTAATAATTTTTGCAGCAAAAATTTTCTCGTTTCATGAATTTCATGATGGATGCCTGCGTGCGTGCGTGCGTGTCCTTCCTCCCCCCCGCGCTCCTTTCAGCCCTCTCCGCATTTTTTTCTCTGTTCCGATTCTGAAAGCCACCAGCCAGTATATACCTACTAAATTTTACCATAGGTGTGTGTGTGTGTATGTGGTGGGTGTGAAGTATGGTGACGGTTAACAGATTATAACCCTGCCCTGCCTTTTTTTCAACCTTTAAGCCGCGCAGCTTAGAGTAGATAAGGAGGTGGGTATAATTTCGGTAAAGTACTTGCACGGAATCCACATCGCGGTGGGTTGCAGTTTAGGTCAGTACGAATTGATTTGGTTCAGTAAAATTTTGTCCTATGTCGCTGCGTTTTCGCGTTACAGCGGATTGAACTTGTCAAAAAAAAAAACTATGCTACATCATTTGCCCGTGTCTGCCTTTGGGGTTCATGGTTACAATCATCTTGAAACTAAATAAAATCGAAAAGGCAGACAATTAGGGCTCTGCGTTTTTATGGGACGGAGTTGTAAAAATGTAAAAAAAAAAAACTATGCTAAATCATTAGCACGTGTCTGCCTTAAACTTTGGGGTTCATGATTACAATCATCTTAAAAACCACGAAAATCGAAGAGGCAGATACTTAGAACTCTGCGTTTTCATGGGACGGAGGTGCAAAAATGTAAAAAAACCACTCTACTAAATCATTTGCTCTCGATTCTAATTGTGATCATTCGATTCATTTGGACTCCCTGGATAAAAAAAACCATTTGGAAGACACTTTGCTCGCTGATTTTTATGTTGTACGACTGTTTGAAATTCACTGAATCAAAGCAATGAGTGTATTTTATCTGATAAATAGGATTACTTATAGTTTTAATTCCGTCATACGTTTACAGGATGACTATATAATCATTAGCCCCAGAGGCAGACAATGTGCAAATGATTTAGTATAAATTTTCATATTTTTACATTTTTGAAACGTTGTCAATTTAAAACGCAGGGCCACCATGTTGGCATGGCAGACTATTTTTCCGAGGTCCTTTTTACTGTTTTTATTCAAACTATACATGTCTGCCAAGCGTGCAAATATATATATATATTTTATTTAAATCATAAAAATAAATTTAAAAATTAATAACTACAAAAGTCAGAGCCCTAGATGTCAGCCTCTTCGATTTCACGTGTTTACAGGATGGCTGTTATCATCAGTCCCAGAGGCAGACACGTGCAAATGATTTAGTAGAGTTTTTTTTTTTTACATTTTTGAAACCTTGTCAATTGAAAACGCAGGGCTACCATGGTGGCAGACGCGGTCCTTGATGTTTGTTAGGGTATTATTATCGTTATTAATAGCGTCTGCCAAGCGTGCTTATTATTTAGAAAATTTCACCTCCTTATCCATACATATTGCAGCTAAAGAACAGTTTTTAAAATGGCAGACGTTTGTTTTTTTTTCGTAATGTATGGTTGGCAAAATAACTTTGATTAACATTTCTTCTACCGACTCTTTGTAATAAGTAATTCTTTTTTTATTATTATTAATGAATGATATAATAGTATTTACAAATAATATCATAATAAAATAAATTAGAAGCAAGGGTAAATAAAACATTGTCCTTTTATTTTTCTCTATTAGTTTTGACTTAAAAACATTAACAAGAAAGATAAAATTTTGTTAAAAAATGCTTTATTGCCACATAATATATTTGGGCGGTTTTCTGAAACGTTGTACGTAACGTAATGGAATTCCACCGTAAAAAAAAATATAAAAATAACTTGAAGCGTTTTTGACCGACGAAAAAAAAAGGAGGAGGTACTCAATTCGACACGTATATTTTTTTATTTTTTTTTAATGTATGATCACGCATAACTTTTTACAGAGTAGTCCAATTTTGATAATTCTTTTTTTAATCGACAGGGCATACCTTGAAGTGGGTCCCATAAAAATTTGGAAATAAAATTCCCACCCTAAGGGTGGGAAAATAGGGGTGACTTTTTAGTCGGCGGGTCGATTTATCAACTCACAGGTTGCATTTCCGTGTTACATTATAACTTTTGATACCTACTTACAATATCTTTTGAAATGAAATAAAATCAGCCGAAAGACGTCCACTGCTGGACATAGGCCTTCCCCACAAATCGCCATACCTTCATACATCTTGTCGTCCCTGTAAACCATGTCGTCTGATCACCTTATGCGGTGAGACCACTGAACACCTTGTGGGAGAAGAAATAAAAAAACCCTAAAATAACTGAAAAGCGACTTAAAATTACTTGGTATATCCTACATTACTTTAAGAACTTAGTAATTCGATTATTATTTTATGCTTTTCAGTTTTTTTTTCGGCGGTTTTATTTTTTGATAAATCATCAATACGATTCATGATCAATACGATTTCTGGGTTCTTTTAGTAATTCTAACATTTCAAAAACTTGTTGAGGACTAAAATCAAAACAACGATTTGGTGCCGTAAAGAGAACATCCCAGGTGTTGTCTTCCAAATGCTCCTGACACACACGTGCGTATGGTGGAACATAATAATTATTATAAATAAGTAACTGCACTTTCAAACTTTTTGGTACTCTTCGACGAGTATTATTTGTGCAATTGTACACCATGCAAGCATTGGACGTATTCGGGGCTCGGCAGTAATTTCCGGGAAGGTGAAATGAAACGTCCTCCGCAGGCTGATCTTCCACGGGTGGTAGATTTTCTACGGCAGGTGGATTATCCGCAGCAGGTGGATTATCCGCAGCAGGTGGATTATCCGCAGCAGGTGGATTTCCCACAGCAGGTGGTGCATCATTCCCCGCAGCAGCCATTGCAGGCAGCGTCCCACGGCGAGCTCTTGACCAACAGTTGTGGCAGAGGTGTTCTTCATTATTGAATGTTATCTGGATCCAATAAAAAAAATATTAACAATGACCCACGGCATGACATGAATCCGAAGCATAGTCGAATTATATTGTAACTCTTGAATTGGTATTCAAGAGCTGATAATATAAAACGTTTAGGTAGCTACTGTCAACGCGTTTTATACTAATTCGTTGGCTAAGAAATCATTTCCCTATAATAATATTCTAACATCATATTCATTGCAACATTCATCCTATTTTTTTAACCATCAATTAGGAACTAGCAGGTAACAAGGGTCACAGTGTCTCATCGATCTCGGTGCGCAGGTAGTGGATTACCGATAACTGGACCGGTTTGTTAGACATGCCTATGGCTGTTGACATTTAGAGTTCCACGAATCTGACGAAGTGTAGAGTGAGTTCTATGAGTTCCTGTGTGGTTCATTCGTGAGTAAACCTGCACATCTGAGATAACAAGGTGTGTGAAATGGGCTTGGGTTCACCCATAAGGGGATGGTACAAAAGATCCCAAGTGGGCAAAGTGCCGTCGACCTACAATTGGTGCGACCCCCCCCCCCCCCCCCCCCACAAACGAAGACAAGACAGATAGTTAAGTAGGTATTTACCTCACGTGGTAGAGCTTGAATGATGTTTTGAAATGTATGTTGATGCTCATTTTGAAGGTCTCGAGTTAAGGTATGTCTTCTGATTCGTTCCACAGAACGATCACAAAATAAACACACTCTGTGATGTGGTTGATACATCGCGTAGTCCAAATGAATAGCCGTGTCCTCTATATATTACTTTACTCTTTGAGCCGGGTCAACAGGTGATGCAGATACGATAGTCCAAAAGTAATGACAGGTTTTAAAAATAAGATAGATAAGCGCACAGTACACAACACAACGGTTCCAAGAGCGAAGTTAGACTGCAATACAAACAAAAGGGCACGTGCGCAAGCACGCAGGTATAGCGAAACCCAGCGTGCGCGAAAGAGATAGGCACATACCAAATCTGAATATGAGCAAGAGAGACTTTCGATTTCTCTAAATTCTGGCAAATCACTCTTTATTTATCATTTTCATATAGAACTTGCTACAAAAAAAAGTTGCTTCGAACGAGACTAGTGAGGTCGGAACCGGACTCGGGAGGTAGAATAGGTAAGATAATAATAATATTATTTAACATAAACGATAAAAAACTATATATCAAATGTAAGATCACCAAAAAAATAAGTTTTAAGGTACTACGTATATATTATAAATCCGTGGTTTTAATTTTTATTTTTTATTTTTCATATATATATCTCTTCATGTGAAGAAGAAAAAAAATATTCACATGCGTGGGCAGCATTTGGTCCAGAATGGTCAATCTCCTTTTATTAAATTGATCTTAATGAATTATATTTTCAGAAAATAATAATGGTTCGCTTGAATTTTTATTAGTTTACCAGTAAATTGAAGTCAAAGTTGTACTTGTTCAATTTTGTGTTCCATTACGTCACAGTTTTAAGTTTTCATGAAATTAAAACGAGTTAATAATATTTATAACGGGCTCAATTGATCAAATCTTTACAACAATAAGACTCACTAAAAAAAATCTGTTCTATACATCTACGCTCGTAACCGAGATAAAGACCTAAATACAAAATTACGTCACATTATGGCACACACCGCCTCAAAATTTAGCTTCTGTATGCTTCATACGACACATTATAACATATTTATATAAACTCCTGAAAAGTAATGTTAATTGCCCTTCTTTTTTATATAACTTACATAGTATTTATCTTAATACTTTAAAAATTATATCAATAAAATAACACAGATCGGGTGGGACACGTCACGGTAATGGAAAATGACGTGACGTAAAGGAATTATAAAGAATTATGCACATGGCAATAAAAAACAACTGATTAAAAATAACATCATGATAATGTTGATTTGTTACAGTTATTTTATGAGGTGGTTTTTTTAAAGGTTCTGAAGTGCAAGAAAGTGTTTCTCGGGTTTGTATTTTATATTGTCGCAAGTGACATTCATAATTATTGACCCCTGTCTACCCCTCTGGTAATAATGAGTCACAATATAAAAAAACTCAATCGTTACGATACAATACGCATAGAGGGTACATAATTAGGATGTGAACTAAATTTCAACATTTACAATAAAAATAAAATATCTCTTTTAAACGACTATGACAAACAAACAGAGAACATAGCCAAACTACGTTCAGCCTACGTTCAGCAGTGGACATCTTCCGGCTAAGACTATGATGTGATGTTGATCATCTTCCTTACAACTTCAAATAACTATTTATATTACAGAAAATTAGTCCTTCTTTTAATATAATATCACTTTAGCCATAAAGAAGGTAATACAAACAAACAAGTAAATTACCAATGTGCTCAAAGCTTTAGAATTCCATTACATCACATTTAACATTCGCTAGTACATCACGCCACGTAATGAATGTGACGTATAGCTACCCGTCGTGAATTTAATCAAAATTACTCCTAGGTCGATAAAAATTATAAGAAACTAGTAACTTAATCCAGAACTAGATAAAATAACACGTATTACTGCCAAAATTTAATAGTAAGCTATCTATATTACCTTCAAAATGCCCGTTCGTAGTTGAACGGAAATTTTGACACCGTGACGTACACAATCACTTTGGACTGATTTTTGATTAAACTGATGAAAATAATCAAATACGGTAAATGCACAAGGAGTAGAAATATTGATATCTATCGTAATAAATCCTAGATAAGGTAGTTTTTTCTTTGAAACTTGGAAAAAAGTACCCGTGACGTATTGAGGAATTCCACTCGAACGTATTTTAAAGAAAACAAAAACTTGTAATTTTTTATTGTTTTGTACTCTAAACTCTTGTAAAAGGGTTTAAATTTGAAATTTAGGAAATTAAATGATCCCAAAAAAGTTGCCGAATCCGCCTTAAAAGCAAGACATCAATTACATTTTTGACTTTGAAACTTGCTGATATAGGGAGGACACGCTTAATTTCGCATATTTTTTTTTTTTGTTTTTGCTAATATTTTTAGTGTTATTTACTGTTTAATGTATATGTGTAGGGTTTTTATATTAATAAATCGATATAAATAATAAAAAATAAGCTACATGTTATGGATTGCCGAAAAACAAGCCGGACGTGGAAGGACATCGTCATTTTCTATAGAACAAGGTTTCTGAAAACCGCTCATTTAAGTATTAAGTAATAAAGTAATATTGCTAACGCTAAAAAGCGATGGCAATGTTAAATAGCTAAATGTGTTCTGTTCTTATTATTTTTTTGCAGCGTGTACTTCACTGTGTGAGCGAGATAGCATGCGGATCGACGCCATATTTAAAACTGTTCTTTATCTGCGCAGGTTTATCAGCTTAGAGTATACATATTACAGCTATAGAGGGAGTACATCCAAGTGGGAACAGTAGACACAGGTGAGAACAAAAAGGCGTTTCCGCCGCGAGCGTCTATAGTCTGTGATGATTGCTTGTACCGTGCGGTCCTGGAGAGATTTTGTTCGTATTTCGCCGTCACTATGGTGAAATGTGCAGTTGATTGTTGCAAAAATGATAACAGAAAACACACCAAATCGAAATCAAATGTTACATTTCACCGGTAAGTCGATTTTCATACTTATTTTTATAAAAACAATTCAATAATCGCGGGGTTGAAGGAGACGCGAGAGGCGGGTACGCACAAGCCCGCCTCCACACCGCACCTAACCACACTCCCCTCTTGCTCCCCACTCGAGATTTTAGTGATGTGCCGCGACCAACGTTAGATTCGATGTTTTTTTATCAAATGTTTATAATCTGCAGAGTATAGTAATGTAACTGTAACACTAAAATCTTATGATAATCTTCTAGCTTTTATCTACTATAAGATATAAAAATCAATCGGGGTTTGTTTTCTCGCTAAAACTCTAGCCGGCCGGGCGGATTTAAGGTGGAAACTCTCGGTATGGCGCAAAATTCATAAATCTTTGTGTTTTTTATTTATTATGACGAAAGTATACGTTTTTAACCGACTTCAGAAAAGGAGGTTATCAGTTTGACTTGTATGTATGTGTGTTTGTCCACGATTGTCTCGAGTTTGGCTGAACCGATTTTGATGTGGGTTTCACAAAAGTATTTGTTACATTCAGGAAAAGGTTTTAGTACAGTGGTGGACACGATTGGCGTAACACTTCCGTTATTTCTGTATTGCAAAATAGCTCTTGTTCTTTGGTAATACAGTGACGAAACCATAGACAAATCTGTTACGGCCTAACCTAGTCCGTGACTGTACCTATTTTATTGAAGGCAAGGGTCTCTTTTTGTAAAAAGGAAATTATTAATAAAATTTGAATGACTTTGCGTATCTAAAAAAGCCGTTTCCCACATTGGAACGTTGCAACGGTTTTGGAAGACAGACCTACTGATTTTGTGTATGTATTGTATAGGGTGAAATACCAAATCAAGTTTCTTATATATACACAAAATCGGTGACTCTGTCTTTCAAAAACGATAATATGTGATAATAACGATTAGTATGTGGGAGCTGGTTTTTTACATGCGCGAATTCTTTTAAACTTTTTTACATACCTACGCGGAAGAAGAGAGAGCTTAACTATCAGTACTGATGAAGAACAATCTTTCATTAACAATAAACAAAATTTCATCTTAATCGTGAAATTCAAATTTTTTCGCATTTTTTAATTATTCGGGCAAAAGTATTCATTTTTGATTAAGTTAGAAAATTTGAGTTTCGCGCCATGCCGAGAGTTACTTGCCACCTTAAAGATATCTGCTTCAAAATTGAGTTGTAAGATTTCATCCGAACAATCATTCATACATACATTGCAATGCAATTTAAATAAATGCTTTAAAAAACATAAATTGTTAATAAAAAAAAAAAACATAAACAAAACGTTTTTTTTTATTTAATAAATCAACTAGCTTTCCCGCAAGATTTCTTCTGCGTAAAGTATTAGATGCAAAAGAAAACCGGTAGGTAAGTATACTTATGCACCCAATGGAAATAACTTATCGACATCTCGTTAATTGGTACGTAAGTAGTTGATTAACATCCCTAGCTGTCATACACATATCTCTATAGGTATGTATAGCTCATCTGTCTACACTGCGCACTGAGTGATTGACTGTATAGGCTTGTTCTTGTGTTATTATTATTCTGAGTTTATCAGTTACTACATTGTAATAAACATTAAAGTTATGTAGGTACTTACTTTAGTTAGTTTTAGCATCGCGGTAAACTGGCTCTTAAGTAAAATATTTTTAAATAAGTTATTGATTCTCTTGAAATTTTATGTAGTACCTAAATATTTTGTATATTAGTAGCCCTCTTAATCATAAAAAGTTAAAGAGCATTTTAGTTATTTGACGTATGTCAATGTAGACTGGATGTCACGTATTTACCATACAACAAACCAGAGAAGTAGACCTCCAGTAACGCTACTTAAAATCTACTGTATCTTTATGAATAAGACGGTATTTAAGTAGGATTATATACTTACCTACGATAGTTAATTTTAAAACCTACCGTAAAAGCGTCGTAGCGCACCATACAGCTATAGGTACTACGAAGTATAATACTACCACAGATTTTTATTCTATTTTATTATTACTATTTATTATTTTATTTCTATGGAGCCCTTTACCCTGCAGTGGGGTGGGACACACATAGAACAAGGAAGATGCTATCTCAAGATAATACTTGGCGGTATGGATAATGATCCTTTGCCTGGCCAGAATAGACAAATAAAAAGCAACGACAAAATAACTGACTGTTTGGCTGTCAATCAGATATCAATCCATCCATACCGACTGACTGCCTTGTTTTAGGGATGCTCGATGTTGAAAAAATATCGATGAATGTTGACATCGATAGCTTAAGAGCCAGTTTACCGCGATGCTAGCGCCATTCTCGAAAAAAAAACTTCTAAACTAAGACAAATATCAAAAATGTGGCACAGTATGACACTAGATAATCTTGCTTAGTATTTTTTGAGCACAGTAAAGTAGTAGTCCTAACTTAAAAGAACAAAATTATACACTACACTTTGTAGCTTTCTTTGGTCTTTTATTCAAAAGCTATACAACAGTGCCCTAAAAATACTATGCTACATTATTTAGTGTCATACTGTGCCATATTTTTGATGTTTGCCTTAGTTTAGAAGATATAATTTTTTTTCGCGAATGGCGCTAGCATCGCGGTAAACTGGCTCTTAACATCGAAGTTCGATGATCATCGAACCTAAAACAGCGATGTTAGGTAACATCGATGTTTTTTTTACAGACATCTATAAAGGTTAGCAAACGAGATTTGTTTTCATGTTTCGTCTTGTTCAGAAATTGAAAAAACAATCTGTGGATGCATTTATTTCATAGATTACCTATTTTGTTGAGGGTTGTTGATCGAAACTCTTTTTCTTCTAGGGGCCAAATGTCGATTTTGTGTTTGTATTATCGATGTTACGATACAAAGAGCCGATGTTTCGATTTTTGATATAACAACATCGATGTTACGATGTTTGATATAACGCAACATCGATTTTAAAACATCGATGTTTTGGCTCCTAACATCGATGATCATCGAGCATCCTTACCTTGTTTATTTTGTTGGTTGCTGAGTGAGGTTGCTGACTGTAAATCTCGTCTTTTCCTGTAAAATCTGTAAATTTAGCAGTGAAACTGTTTATGTTTTCAATCATTTATTTTCAGCATAACTTCGGCAATGGCTTTTACCTCAAAAGGTGACCCTAAAACAAGTGTTGTGGTGGATGAAGCACTATTTAATAAGTTGGAACCGGGTGCCTGTGCAGAGAGCGTTTTGAACAGTACGGATTCATTTATAGAGTTTGCTTCAGATATGAGCACATCACTGCTAGATCAAGAGTTGTCTTTACAAGCTAAAGGTTCCACAATCAACGAGATACAGAGTGAAATAGGTGGAGATATAAAGCAAAATACACAACTTCAAAATGCCAAGTCTACTGATGATCTACAAAACAAAGATGTGAGTTTTTAGTAGTAGGAAACTGAGATACTGTGTTTCTGATTCTTGACTTTATAATATTAGTATGTGTATATCACGTCACACTCCGAGTAGGTACCTAACTAAGCAGAACTAGGGTGCCCAAAATGCATACAATGAATGACCAGCAAAGAAACAATATGTATCATAACAATATAACCTCTCACATGGAATTGAGCCTGGACCTCCAAACTCACAGTCAATCTTGTGCCCACTGAAACACTGCATTGTAAATTGTTTATTTTTCTTATTTTTAGGAGCCAATGTCATCATCTGAGACTGAGAGTAGTTCAAACATCAACGAGAATGGCGAGTGCACGGAAAGAGATGAATACTTAAAATCACCAGAGCTTATCAATAAGGAGAAGCATGTATTTATTCTCAGTTCAGCTGGAAAACCTATTTATTCAAGGTATACAAAATTATAATAAACACATTATTTTAATTTGTTTGGACTGTCACTCTTCTACCCCAATATCTATGTACCAATATAAAGAGGAAAGATTTGATTGTGTCTTATTTGTTTGTTTGCTTTGAATAAGCTCTAAAAGTAAAAAAAAATAATAAAAAATTAAGTAATTCATTAAGTAATTTGAAAAATTACTTCCCTGTTGGAAAGCCTCACTATTCCCGGATGACATAGGCTATAGAATGGTATTAAGCTTAGCTATTCGCAAAATTCTAGTGTGCAAGGCAGTACGAAGTTCGCTGCGTCAGCTAGTTGGCAATAAACTTTATCTTTGTACATGTTACTATGTGTCTGTATTGTGTGTGCAAATAAACCTTTGTCTTTCTTTCTAAACTTTTGTGAACTTGACAGATATGGCAATGAAGACAAGTTGGCAGGCCTCTGCGGAGTGATCCAAGCGCTCGTCAGTGTGGTGGAAGACCAAAACAAGGACGTATTACGTTCCATTACAACTCAAGATTGTAAAGCAGTCTTTTTGGTCAAAGGGCCACTGATACTAGTAGCTGTTTCAAAATCTAATGAGAGTGAAACTCAGTTGGTCTTACAGTTGACGTAAGTTGATAAGGATTCTTTAAGTGAGCACATGAAACTGCACTCTCATTTTAGGACCATAATAAAACCTAATGTTTAAACTAAAAAAACATTTGCTGAAATTCAAATTAAAAGTTCAATAACTCTGAAACAGTTGATTTTTGACCTGGGTACCTACAGAATAAAATTATTGTTTTTTTGAGAATAATCTATATCTATAGCCTTTGTCACCTTGGTATAGTGTAGCTTCCCAAAAGTAAAATAGTTTTTGAAAACTGTTTAGTAGTTGAGAAGCCTATTCAATACAAAGAAATCTTTCCTCTTCATAAATTAGTATAGAAGTATAGATGATGACCCCTACTGTCACCTCCTGAAATGGTCCGGTCTACTTAAAATAAATCCTGATCCTGTATTACATACAGCTCAGACTGGGAACCTCTATTTTACAGGTACGTGTACAACCAAATAGTGTCAGTACTGACGCAGGTGCAGTTGACAAAGATATTCGAGCAGCGCCGCAACTACGACTTGAGACGGCTGCTGGCGGGCGCCGAGCGACTGATCGACCACGTGCTGGTGTGGGCGGAGCGCGACCCCGCCTTCTTGCTCGGCGCCGTGCGCTGTCTGCCGCTCGCGCCCGCCGTCAGGGAGAGCATTGCTAGCGCTATGGTCGCCAGTTGCGGCAAGGTATGTACTTACTTTGAATACTTTTAAGTTTTTTTTTTTTTGTTATTAGTAATCTTAAGTAGGTATAGCAAAGCAAAAATATTAAGAAAAACTCATGCTGTCGCCCACTAACCGCAACCATGCGACAGAGAGAGAGCTAATTTTTTGATTATATTTGCGTTTCGGGGGAAATCGTATTTCACTAACTAAATCTTACTTTAGCAAATCACAATGATGTTTATGTCCATCACTTCACCATTAAATAATCTAGGTTTATTTATACGTTTGCCGTTTATTTTAAAGTAGTAGAGCCGGCGCGTCTTTCCGTTCTATACAAGGCCAGTACGCAGGCATAGGAAACTGCTCACGTATACATTGTAATGCTGATTTTATCTGTTATTACAATGCATACACGAATTTTGCGTACTGATCGTGTATAGTTTGTAGCGAGGATGCTCGCGTCTTCGTTCCGGACTATACTACAGAATTTACTTACACCACTTGCACTTGACAGAGTCAAAGTTTTTTTTAACTCAGTGTGAGTAAGGTGGGTAATATAAGTATTTTACATACATACATAACGTCACGCCTGCATCCCATCATATAAGTACCTATATTTTATTGGGTAAAATTAAATTTAAACAATATTTTATTTGTAGGTTAGTATGTTTTATTTTTTAGTTAACCGGAATTTATAATTACCAATTCAATTTTTTTTTATAAAATTTGTACTTGAAAAGTTAAACGCTGAATCGTATTTCCTATGACGATTTTTTTTTTTGAGTGTGAATCCTGAAGCTGAAGGTCGGGCCGCTTATAGTCTACTAGAGGCTGCCCCGCGGTTTCACTCGCGCAAATTTCTCATAAACACAAAAACCCATTTTATTCCCGTTCCCATGGGAATTACAGAAAATCATTTCTTAGTGCTCACCTACACTCCCTAAGGAACCTACATGCAAAATTTCAGCCCGCTACGCCCCGTAGTTTTGGCTCTGCGTTGTCTGTCAGTCAGTCAGTCAGTAACGGAAGAGTTTTATATATATTGATTTTTAGCAAAATAAAAAAAATGCAATTGCAAAATCTTATAAGATTCTAATGAAAATTACTTTTGATATTCTTTTACTGCAAATAAATTTCTGAAATGCAAATGAATTTACTGAAAATAAAAAAGGGGTGTTTTCGCTAACATATTGGTGGCAAATAAAACTATGAAATCTTCATTCCAGAGCGTTTAATTTAGAATTTAGATCTGCCACGAATGACGGCCGAAAGATGAGTGTCACTTTTTACATGTTAATGCCTTACATCTAGCACTACTTAAAACTACACTTCATAAGCACGTTAAACAGTTTGCGCACTTTACTGGTGAAGGCGCTTCCAATCCAGGAATGGATGGAGAAGCCTGAACATCTTCCCCCCCGTTGAAAGGCTGCTTTCAACCTTTGAGATCATCAGCGGACGGGAGCGGACACAGTCTCACCAAAGGTCTGCGCTCAACTCCCTTTGAAGTATTGACATCCACGACTCTAGACAATCCATCAGGTCCAGGATACAGTCGAGTGACGCGGCCCAGGCGCCAGTTGAGAGGGTGAAGCTGCTCTTCTTGTAGGAGAACCAGATCGCCTTCTTTAAGCTTTGAATGATTTTCTCTCCATTTTGTTCTCTGCTGGAGTTCACACAGGTATTCTTTGTGCCATCTTGACCAAAAGTGTTGTCGAATCTTCTCCAACCGAGCGTAGCGTTGTAGCGAGTTTTCTTTATAGTCTTCTAGGGCTGGAGCCGGCAGAGCAGTGAGTGGCCTCCCTATGATGAAGTGCCCTGGAGAGAGGGAGAGGAAGTCGTTAGGACAGGAAGATAAAGGACACAAGGGACGACTGTTCAATATCGCCTCCACTTGCGTAAACAAAGTTAGAATTTCCTCAAAAGTTAGATGACAATTTCCGATGACGCGCTTTATATGATGTTTTGCGGACTTAATCCCGGCTTCCCAAATCCCACCGAAATGAGGAGCGTAGCTAGGTATGAACATAAAGCGTATTCCTTGCTGACTTGCATAATCAGATAGCGGATCACAATTAAACTTAAGGAACTCGCCAACTTCTTTAGCCGCGGCAACAAAATTTCGGCCATTGTCACAGAATATCTCGACAGGCTTGCCGCGTCGCGACACAAAGCGTCTCAGAGTCATAATAAACGCGTCTTTTGTAAAGTCACTAACTGCCTCCAAGTGTATGCATTTATATCGGAGGCAGACAAACAAACATAAATAACATTTAATGACACGGCTTCCACGCCCCTTTCTAGTAATGATATAGAAAGGGCCTCCAAAATCAAGGCCTACCGACAAAAACGGAAAGTCTGCATTAGTTCTTTGGGATGGTAGATCACCCATTTTAGGACATAGAGTCTTTCCACGAAGTCGTCTACATCTGACGCAATTATTTACTGTGCGTCTAGCCAGCCGCCTGCCACTTACAGGCCAAACGGACTCTCTTATAGTAGCCAGTAACAATTGAGGTCCGGCATGCATGTTGTTTAAATGCTCTCTTTCGAAGTAGAGTTTCGTTAAATGATGAGATGAATGTAAAAGAATTGGATGCTTCTTTTCGAATGAGCAGTTAGCCGAATTCAGCCTTCCGCCCACCCGAATGAGTCTATTTTCATCAAAGAAGGGAGAAAGTGAAAGAATTTTTGATTTAGAACTTAAAACTTTACCTCTATTAAGCAAGTCGTATTCCTTTGAGAATGATTGTTGTTGTGCCAAAGCGCAAATGAAGTTAAATGAATCGTCCAATTCTTCAACAGATAAAAAGTAAAGTCTTTTATTTTTAGGATTTTTTAAATTGTATATAAACCGTTTTACATAGGCGAATGATCTTTGTAACTTATTTAAAGAAGAATAATTTTCAATATTTATTATAGGTTCGGATATAGCTGCTAAATTTGTAAATTAGATAGATGACTATATTATTATAAAAAATGTCCCAGTCATTTTGTATATCTTGGGGCACTGGTTCGTCCCAATCTAGTTTTAATTTCCATAATCTTTGTATGAGCATTTTTGGAACAATTATCAACGGGCTTAAAATTCCCAGAGGATCAAATATTTTAAATGAATTTGACATTATAAATCTTTTAGTTACATTGTTTTTATTAGGAGAAACTTTGATGGGAAAGTGTAAAGTGTCACAAGAGGGCGTCCAACCAAGTCCTAGAGTGCTTGAAGATTCGCTAATTGTCAATTTATCTTGTAAATTTATATCCTCATTTTCGAAAAGTGTAGGTAAATTACTTTTAAATTTTCTCAAATTAAAACAACCAGCATGTAGAGCTTTGCTCACGGACTGTTGAATATATTTTAATTGCTTAGGACAATCTGTCCCTGTAATCAGATCGTCGACCATGAAGTCACGCTGAATGATGAGTTTGATGATCTCATCTTCCTGCTCTTCCCCCAGCTGCCACAAACAGCGTGTGCTCAAATAGCTCGCACTTGCTGTACCGTAAGTAAGAGTATTTAATCTCAACGTCTTTATGGGCTGAGACTCGTCCTCCCTCCATAAAATTAGCTGCAAATCGCGATCGGCAGGACTTCCCACGTTTACCTGGCGGTACATTTTTTCGACATCGCCTGTCAAGAGGAACCGGTACTGCCGAGCCCGTAGTAAAATGGAGAAAAGAGAGTCCTGAATATTTGGGCCAACCATCAAAAGATCGTTTAGTGAGTAGCCGGAGGAAGAGGGAACCGAAGCGTCAAACACAACTCGAAGCTTGGTGGACTCGCTTTCCTCCTTCAAAACTGCATGGTGACATAAATAGTAAGAATTTATAAGTTTATCTTGCTCTAATTCTGTTAAATGACCTAAGTCTTTGTACTCTTGTATAAATTTGCTATATTCTATTTTTAGTTTAGGATTTTTTTTAAATCGTTTTTCTAAATTAAGAAAACGACGTCTTGCTATTTTATATGTATCCCCAAGACAATCTGGGGTATCAATCATGGGTAACTTAACGTTAAACCTGCCCGACTGATCACGAGTTGTATTATCTACAAAATGTTTTTCGCATGTTTTGCCAATTTCGCTTAAAATTCTTTTGTTAGGGATCTCTTCAATTTCCCAAAATTTTTGAAGCGACTCATTAAATATATTATCATCACTTTTAGAAATAAATGCATGATTAGTATGAATGTAATTATTATAGTTTTTTGTTGCTCTTATAGGACCGGACACTAGCCAGCCAAATTTTGAATTGATTAACTTCGGGTTATTCACACCTAATGAGCGCTGCTCTGTACCTATTATCTCCCAACACACATCGGCTCCCACCACGACGTCAATCGAGGCTGGGTTGCAAAACTCAGGGTCTGCTAGTACAAAGCTATTAGGAATTTGTAAACTTTGGACGCTCACTGGTGCCTTTGGCAAATAACCGGTTAACTCGTCTAGCACTAAACAAGATAGGCTAATATTGTAGTTTTTATTTATTGCATTTATTTGCGGCGTGCAATATTCGACCGCACTGTTAGTAGAATTGTTGCCAATACCTATGACCTTTAGTGAATCAATGCGATTGGACTTTAAACATAATCTATCCATTAAAGACTTTTTTATAAATGACGATTGACTACCGCAATCTATGAGAGCTCGCACAGTCTCCCTTTGGTTAGTTTGCGGGTTAGAAACTTCTACCATAGCTGTAGGTAATAATATTTCACCTGAACTTTGTTTGGAAAAATTTACCACTAATTCATTTTGTTTAGCTTCGTCGCTATTAATAGAATCTGATTGCTCACTATTATGCAACAGGCTGTTATGCCTTTTATTGCACTCGCGACAAGGCCCCATTCGACACTCGTGGGTCGGGTGACCCTGCCTTAAACAGTTGCGGCATAAACGTAACTTTGCTACGTCCGCTAATCTCTCGGTAATTGATTTTGCTTTAAATTTTGAACAGTCATATATTCTGTGATTTTCGTTGCAAATAATACATATAAAGGATGTACTGGGCTTATAAAATTTACTATTATTAGTCGCGCCAAAAGATTTAGTAAAGGAAACGTTATGATGATAGTTATTATTAGGCGTCGATTGATTTCGGGGTGTCGATACCGATGATGTGTGCGGCATGGAACGGGTTTCATTTTTATTATTTCGACTTAAAGACTCAATAACATCTGCCCTATCAGTCAAGAATTTGTAGAACTGTTTTAGTGTAGGAACATCACCCTCTAATGAGTTTCTGCACTCTTCCCACTTAGTAAGCGTGACGCTGTCTAATTTAGACGTAAGCATAAAGATGATAAGGACGTCCCATTGATCCGTCGGCTGACCTAGGCTCTCTAAAGCGCGTAAATTCTTGGTCACGTGATCAACTAAAAATCTTAAGGACCTTTCTGACTCTCGTGGAAGCGGCTTAATGTTGAGTAGTGACGTTAAATGATGATTAATTAAGACGCGTTTATTATTATAGCGAGCACATAATAGCTTCCACGCTTCAGCGTAATTTGCGGATGAAACCTCAAAATTTGAAATAATTCTGGCCGCATCGCCTTCGAGGTAGGAGGAGAGATAGTGGAACTTGTGAACTGGCGAAATACGATTATTATTGTGAACTAAATTTTCGAACGTATCGCGAAACTCTAACCAACGAAAATAGGTACCATCAAACTTCGCTATTTGTATTTGTGGCAACCGAAAACCTATGTCTTGATGACAGTGCGAACCGTCGTGATGCGAGCTGGGACTTGTGTCATGAAAACCATTCGAATTATCATCAAGTAATGTTTTCGCGGTTGCAAGATTAAAAGAAATACATTGCTCAATAGAATCCCGCTCTTCAAGCTCCACGGATATACTGGCTGAATTAAAAACCTCGATGTCACTTTGCAACTCCTCAAACCTTTCCGACAATGCCTCCAATTTGCCCAATTTAATTGTTAGCTCCGCTATTTGAAATTTGGATAATTCAGGCAGCTGCGTCAAACTAATAATATAATTTTTAAACTTCGTTAATTGACCTTTAATAGACGCGCGTTTCGTAAGTAAATCCTTTAATCTTTGCTTATTGCTGCAGCCTGTATCATCTGCATCAGTAGTAGTCGTCATAATGAATTACAAACGCAAAACTAGGTATGCAAACAAAATAATTATGTAACTTTGTAATAATAAAATAAAAATGTTTATCTCACGCTCCTCAAGTCGTTGTAGGTAGGTACTCTCATTCAGGAAACCGGTCGAGCCTCCGTGCACTACTGATAAGGTTAATGCACCGAGATGTTTTAGGTACTAATTAACGATAAATGCAACCTGAAATGTTACGAGAATTGAATTAATTTTAATGCTTTAGATTAGACTTAAGGAGTTTATTGTTGATTTTACCTATTGAAACTGATTTAAGAACTTGTCTGAAGTATGTAAGTAAGTGAAAAAAAGAATGTACTGAATATCTTAAAGTGCCACAAATCGGCCAAATTTGAAAATATTTCTTAATAAACTTGTAGTATGAATGCTTGTAATCACTAGTGAATGGATAATTTAGTTAAGTTAGGTGAAATTATTGCCTATTTTCATGAAATTTGTTCTATTCTTTGTTACGCGACACGTGTCACGTAGGATGATGCAATAAATTATTTTCATTAATTTAGACGAAAAATAACTTTGTAACGCAAGTAGATGCGCATTTAGCTTCAGTATAACTGTTTAGGCAGTTATTAGACTGAATAATTGCGATTTAGTGAGTAAATTAGGTCTAGGAAGGACACGAAAGGAACAAAGGATGGGCACTTATCTTTGGCAATCTGGGCTGCAAGACGTGACACTTTAGCTGTGCCACTGGTCTCCACCTGGTGCTCCTACGCTCCCGGCTGCAGCCTTGTTGCTCCAGATCCAATGGTCAATCCTGGTCCAAGCCTTAGACGAAGTGGTGACACGATCACTTCACGAACGATGTTTTCATTTTATTCGAATGAATTTTCTTGAAATTTTGAATTTTGATGGTTCTTCTTTTGTTCCCCTCATGGGCCACCAAAATATGTTTTCGCTAACATATTGGTGGCAAATAAAACTATGAAATCTTCATTCCAGAGCGTTTAATTTAGAATTTAGATCTGCCACGAATGACGGCCGAAAGATGAGTGTCACTTTTTACATGTTAATGCCTTACATCTAGCACTACTTAAAACTACACTTCATAAGCACGTTAAACAGTTTGCGCACTTTACTGGTGAAGGCGCTTCCAATCCAGGAATGGATGGAGAAGCCTGAACAAGGGGTCATATCAGAGTTTTTAATTTTTTCTAAGGATCCTTGGCCACCAAAAGGTTAAGAACCCATGACTGAAGCAATTGCGCGCGCAAAACTTTTTAGTAATAAAAATCATAGAAAAAGCTATTTAGTGTGTGAAAAAGTAAATTTGTTTGCAAAAGAGATTTTTTGTTCTAACACATAACATAGTGACGGTAATTTGTTAAGTTACATTACAACTGATAGAAATATTAGAATTTTTGATATGTGATTGGATTATTTGTTTGAAACCCAGTATTTCAGTGTTACTGTACAATCAGTTAAATATATTCCTTACTTTTAAGTCTTATAATATTTCAAGTTATGCTAGATTTGAGTGTAAATTAGTTTTATGAAGTGCAATTATGCTGCTCAGTTTATCATTAGTGACAGAATTTAAAAAAGATTTCTCTTTATGAATGAAAGATACGTGAGCTAGTGTTCGCGGTGCTCGTGGCGGGCGGGCGGCTGGTGGCGGCGGCGCGGCGCGGCAAGTACCGCCTGCACGCCGCCGACCTGCACCTGCTGCTCAACCTCGTGCGCAGCACCGACTCCTTCCGCTCCGCCGAGACCTGGACGCCTGTCTGTCTGCCGCACTTTGATGCCACGTTAGTATATTCACCCTCACTGGTCGGAGAATGGGGAAAGGGGAAACATTTCAATTAATATCTTTATATTACAGGGTGACTTTGAATTCAAAATTTATTTTTGGATATAGATAGAGATTCTTATTACATACCGATTACAAATAAAATATTTTTTTTGAAAATTTGTTCACATTTAAAAAAGTTATCTATACCATTATTATAAAGAGGAAAGATTTGTTTGTTTGTTTGTTTGTAACGAATAGGCTCCGGAAATTCTGAACCGATTTGAAAAATTCTTTCACTGGTAGGAAGCTACACTATCCCCGAGTGTCATAGGCTATATTAGATTTTCAAAAAAATTAGGGATCCTTACTTAAACTCAAATAATGTAACCCAAGGTGCAATATTTTTTCCATTGTTTACTTATTTTGACAGGTGGTTTGATGTTGTTGTTTGTACTTTTATTCGCCCATTCGGGGCATAAGAATGCAAATCATTTTTCGGACAGCTAAATCCCATTTTTCGTTCCCTCCCTTGCTATTATTTTTTGGAATAGAAAGTTTTCTAATTGCGTAACACACACAAGCACAGACAAGTAATATTATGTACTAGAGGCTGCCCCGCGGTTTCACTCGCGCAGATTCCCATAAACACAAAAATCTACTTTTTTCCCGTTCCCATGGGAAATTTGGAAAATCCTTTAGTGCTCCCCTACACTCTCAAAGGAACCCACGTGCAAAATTTCAGCCCGCAACGCCCAGTAGTTTCGGCTCGGCGTTGTCTGTCAGTCAGTAACGGAAGAGTTTTATATATATTGATAAAGAAGTAAAGGAAAGCCACTGATATGAGATAAAGAATGTAAACAAACATTTAGGGTTGTAATTGTAAGATTTAGGGATTATAATCTTTTTTATTTGGAGAAACGAATTGATACTGATACATATTTATTAGGTAATTACTTCTTATGCTATCGAACGACATTATTGCATATGAAAAACAAGGATAGAAATCCTCATCGCTTGCAATCGCAGTGAAACTCAGTACTTAAACGTCGGATTGTTTTCGTTTTTTATCTCGTCTCAGTGGCCTTCATAGGTATTTCCACATTTGATAAGCATATACCTACTTATATTCAAACAATGTCGTGTCTATAACGGTGTGGTGTCAGCGGGTTCCTGCACGGACACGTGTCGTACCTGTCGGAGGACTGCCAGGCGTGCCTGCTGCTGCTCACCGTGCAGCGCGACGCGTTCTTTACGCTCTCGCAGGTAATATTACCTACCTACCTCTGTATCCGGATATTCGGAACCTATCAATATTAAAACTAGAGGCTGCCCCGGGGTTTTTCCCGCGCAGATTTTTCATAAACCCAAAAATCCCATTTTTTCCTGTTCCCGTGGGAATTTCGGGAAATCCTTTCTTAGTGCTCACCTACACACCCCAAGAAACGCACGTGCCAATTTTCAGATTTATACGCCTATTAGTTTCGGCTCTGCGTTTTCTGTCAGTCAGTCAGTAACGGGAGAGTTTTATATATACCTATTGATTAATAGAGTGGAAAATATGTTATGTATGTATTTTAATTTATTAGTATACTATGTGTTGTGCATGAATTATACACAAACCTTCCTCTTAAATCACTCTTTCCTTGAAAAACCGCATCAAAATACGTTGCATCGTTTTCAAGATTAGCATGCATAGTAGGGTGGGTCACTCATGTATGAAGAAAAAAAAAATATTTTATATTTTTATGTAATAGCGATAAAATGGTGCTAAATCATGATCCTTCCATACGTTGAAAATTATATAATGATTGAATGTCATCTTTAGCCTCCGAATTTATGTTGAACTTTATAAAATATGTTAAAAAATGCCCTTCATTCCCAGTACTAAAAATTAAAAAAATTGTATGAAAAAAGGCAATTTTCTTTAATTAAATGCAGCATAGAAGTATAAAATGTTATTTAAGTACTTAACGTCATTGTTTAAATTATTATAAACTAACCTAAGTATTTACCTAAACTACTCTAAAATCCTTCTTGCTCTCGAATTTCGGCATGTTTTTTCGAGACTCTATCTGTGCTTTTATAAACCCTTCCCTGGCTGATTTTGTACATAAGGTTCTTGATGCCTCAGTAACTGTTTTTACAGCCCTTTCAACAGCTTGCGTATGACATGGCAGGCGTAACAGAGGCAATTCCCCGTCGCCTTTCAGTGCAATAAATAATTGTAAGTCTTTGTCATTTACACTCTTTAGAATTGGTGGTTCGGTGATATTATTATGCCAGTCAATCAAGTCGACGTATGATAATGCATCTAAGTTCACCACAGGAACTTGAAATTGTCTGACTTCATTGATTCTTGAAGAAGAGCGGGCTTTCAGGATGCGGCGAGCGGCTAACTCTCGAATGTGTTTTTGCGAATCAGTTAACATTGCCAGTAATAGATTCTCGGGGTGAGCAAAATAGCAATTCCGTAAGATGACAGGATCTACAACGGCTTTTAGTTTTTCAGGAAGATACCGAGAGGCCGATATAAGCTTCCATAAATGTCGTGCTCCGTCTTTGCAGCTGGGATGAGTTTTGATGGCAAACCAAGTTGGTACGTATACTTTTACTACGAAAGTAGCTAAAATAATCAAATTTTCTGAGGGTTCTCTGGTTGAAACGTAAAGACGAAGTATGCGGTTAGCTCGGGTGAGCCATCGCGCATGGGACATCTTTCCAGGTGATCTATGAGCTAAATCGTCATGAAAAACGCCAGTTGAAACAGCCGATGCAATGCTGTAAAGATATGATTGGTCGGTACTCAGATCTTGGCTTATTAAATGTGGCATCTCCGACGGAATGGGCTGGAATTGAACAAAAGAAAGGCTTTCACAGTTTTCCAGTTGCTTACCAATTGTTCATGAAAATGTGCTGGGACCACTCGTAGCGCCGTCAATATGAGCGAACAAATGCCTCAAAGGTAGTTCATTCATATGAAGCAAGCAAACGATCCATTGCAAAGGTTTGTTCAAACTTTTTTCTAATAAACGTATGATGCCACCATTTTTTCCAGTATTCACATTTGTCCCATCGCATCCAATAGCCTGTAAATATTCAATTTGAAGGTTTTCCGTACAAAAGTAGTCAGTTATTGCTTTTTCAATAACTTTTGAGGTGCCCAAAGTTGGTACGATGTGAGCTAAGTAAATAGACCCTGGTTCCTTAATCAATGAAATATGCTCTTCCAGTATTGTTTGTCTATATGTTTTTGTTCCTTTTTTTGTAATTAATAAGGTTTTATCCTTACGACCATCAAAATATAGGGCGGGTATTTGTTCAACCCGTTCTTGCAGAATTATCCTTTTCCGTGTCTTTTCTCTCTCGCGGCGCAGTTTACTTTGGTCGATGACTGGTGCTATTGAATTTGTGGCTTGTAAAACTACTGAAGCTATCGCTGCGCCTGCTCTGTCTGATATACCATACCTGTCACATGTTTTAGACAGCGAAGAATACTCTATAGTTTCGCTTTTTTGCTTTTGCAGAGATTTTGCTGGTTTAGCAAGAAATTCCGGTTGTAGGTACTCACAATCAGAGTCATTGATGACAGAAGACGCAGAAGAACCAACTTGAAAGTCCGTGGGATCGTCTGTCCTCTTATTTTGACTCTTCTTTGAGGATGGCTGCCTTGAAAGTTTTCTTTTCAGTGTTTTTTTGAGTTGATTCGTAGTAGCGACATCAATTTTACCTATAAACATTTTCCTTTCACTACGTTGATCCATGAGGAAGCTCTGCTCTTTTGGAGGCACTTTCCGGTCTCGAGAACAAGTACAGATGCTGAAATCCCTGCATTTGCAAGAAGAAATGTCAAAAAAAACTTGCTACCGCGCTGAAACTCATTCAAGGTTTTCTCGGATACTTTTCCGTTTGATTTTAGTAGATTTTTATACTTCAAATGGTATATTTTTAACATTTGTATCACTCTTGCATGTGAGACAATAGGAATAGATGCTTTTGTCCATATCCATGGTTCTTTTTGAGTATTTTTGTCTAATTTATATTTATATTGTCGTCTCGTCCACTCGTAAAATTTCATAATTTCTTCATAAGTAGGTAAAATATTATCTTTAATTTCACATATTTCACCAAGCAAAGTACATTTAAAAGTCTTCCGGGTACGTTCCATTGTAATATATCACATAACATAACCTTCCACCAAATTAACCGCAGCGATTATGACGCTTAAAAATGGCGCGCAAACTGTATTTCCCGCCCCCCGCGCCTTCACTTCATGCCGTCAATTTGTATTAAAAGTGTCTTTTTTTTTTCTTTTTTCCATAACAAGACTATATTTGCAGTACAATAAATAAATAAATAATATTATTATTAAATTAGAAGGTATTCCAATTGGTTCACCGATTCGCGTCTAAGAATCATAATTTAGAAATTTTCGAAGACGATTCGGAGGCAGAAGATGATGTAGGAATTGGACAAAACTTTGTACACGTCAGTTTTAACGCATAAGGCTTCCTTTTATCACTATTACAAAATAAAAATATAAAAAAAAATTTTTTGACCCACCCTAATGCATAGGGAGGGACAGACGCGGGAAGCGACTTTGCTTTATACTATGTATTGATGATAATCCAAGCTCTACCTTTCTAAGGCCCAACACATACATACGGAATCACATATTCCGTAATATATATATGTGGCAGGCCTTCATGTAGTGGTGTCATTGGTGCATGGACCAGTCTCTATACATTTCTGCCGGTCCTTTCAACTGATAAATAAAGCATCCCACTCTCAGGCCAAGCACGCGCTCACAGAGCGGTTGCGGCGCGCGAAATGCCTCCAAGCCATCGCCGAGGCGCTGAACCCGGCCGCAGGCGCGAGCGACCGCCCGCTGAACCAAATAGGCGTGCCCGAGATCAGGCACTTCATGTACAAGTGCAAAGCCACTGCGCAGTACATCACCTCGGATAATGCTCCAGTTGAATGGTGAGATAATTATTGATTTAATTCATTGAGGGGTTAATTGTGAACCAGGAGGGTAATTTCAGCGCACTCGAAATGTTATCTAGTTTCGATATTATGACACACTGATGTGATTCGTGCGATAGCGGGGCGTGTCACGCACGGCATGTGATTTAGCGAACGAAACTCGATAAAATATCACAGTGCACAGAAATTATCCTCCAGTGAGATTTATCTTGTATTTGAAATTTTGACACTATGCTACTACCGTTTAGACTGTCAACACGTCACACGCCGCCGTGACACGACCTGCGAAGACAATTATAGCGTACTGGCGATGGCCAGTACGCTATAATTGTCTAAACGATAGATGAGAAATCACACTATCTTTGTAGGTACAGTGGCGGACTAGGAGGCCGTAACAGATTTGTCTATGATTTCGTCAGCCCAAGACTGTATTGCCAAAGTACAAGAGCTATTTTGCAATACAGAAAAACCGGAAGTGTTACGCCGAGCGTGTCCGCCACTGTACTGTCAATTAACCAGAAATTTGAAAATTCTCGTTAATATATATTATTTTGTGTAGAATATATCATCATCATCATCAGTAGCAGAAATATACAGGCCATAGGCGTTCCCTTCGTCATGCCGTGCAGAATATATTGAATAGTTATGTATTATTAATTTCAATATACGTCCTCCTCGCCCGACTACGGCCCCATAGAAAACAATCAAAACAACTAGACCAATTTAAACTAGGGTCGTAAAAAAACCTTGAATAAACCTATATTTTATTGTATTTTCTAGCTTACAAGAGTACAGAGCAAGACACAAAGAAGGCGGTGATATAAGTGTTAAGAAGATAGAAAAACTCTCTGACATAGATTACGTGAAAAATTACAGAACTTTCTGTGCGCAAATACATTGCACTGCCACACCGGCCAAGTTGATATTTAGGTCGAATAGTGAGGACACTATACTGGCTTGGGTAAGTCTTATGCACGTAAACCTTACCTTATTCAGATCAGATATATTTATGTAGTGTAGACTAGGATAGGAACAGGAAAGGCCCCAATATCGATCCCTGAGGCACACCCAGTCTAAACAGGACAAACCGCAGACACTGCGCCACCCACGTCCCCCCATTCGTCTTGATCAGTAAGATAAGAAGCCACTAAATGAATATAATTATCAATAAGGCCATAGTGCTGTAATTAAGCAACAAGGTCTCATGATTAACATAGTCAAAAGCCTTTGAGGGGCCATAAAAAACGTGAAAATTCTCTCAGGCTCTAATAGACATTGCTGTTGGAAGAATATAGCACACCATACTAATATTATAAATGCGAATGTAATACTGTCTGCATCGCTTTCACCACACCAAAACTGTTAAACCTATTTAAATCAAGGTTCGGAGTTAAAAACTTGAGAGAGGATACAGGCTATTAAATCTACACGAAAACAAATTATTAATTGATATTTGCCTTAGTTTAGAAGACATTTATTGTATTAAAAAATAAATTGTGTGTACCGTGTGTTAAATTTTCCGCCACGATAAAAAAGTAACCGTGTTATTGTGAGGCGGTTGGAAGTTCGTCGCGTCAGCTAGTACACAATATAATGTGAAAATGTGTGCGTGCGCAGGTGACGACCGGCTTCGAGCTGTACGTGACGTGCGACCCGCTACTGGACAAGGAGCAAGCCATCCGCGCCGTGGACCGCCTGCTGCTGTGGCTGGCGCGCGAGGAGCGCCGCCTCTTCCTGCACGACGCCGCCGTCTTCTAGTCTAGCCGCCCTCCCATTACCTCGCCTCACATCGTCTCATACCAACCACAAGACGATTACTCTTGTACGGTTCAGGGTCTGCCCCCACAGAGCTTCCTAGGACAAGCATGGGGGGGTTGCCGAAATCGCCTCGACGGCGGCACCAGAACTATTAGGGGAGCCCTCAAAAGCAGCAGGACTCCATAAATGGGGAGCCCTCAAAAGCAGCAGGACTCCATAAATTGTACTTTTATTTTCCAAAACTCAAAGTATTCTTTAGCGGGTGTAATTTTTTTAAATATATTAGAATATGTAGAGATCTTAACTGTATATAAAATAAGGATAATCTATTTATTTCCAAAAGAACTGCAAAATTAGATATTGGCTTACTACAATGTTTTTTGTTTTTGTACATAGAATTTTATTTAAATTTTTTTTTACAAGTACATTTAATATTAAGTTATCATATTATTATATTTATAATATCAATAAATTAAATTAAATATTTTTCAGTAATTTTTACTCAACTTTTAATAAAAAAATAAAAACTTACTTATACATAGTATAAGGTATAATAAGCCTATCCAAATCCAATTCAAACAACTAAATAAAAAAAAAATTAAAACTATTTAATAAACTTAAAAGTAAAAGGTCCTTAGAAAAATAAAAGCAGCATTCAATACCGGCCACCGTCGCCGCGGAGTTTTTCCCTCTCCCGCGGTCGCTCGGCGCGATCCCGTCTCTTGTCTCTGTCGTAGTCCTTGGGGCGCTCTCTGTCGCGTCGCTCGTCGCGCTCGCGCCGGCGGTCGCGTTCTCTGCTGCGTGAACGGTCACCTTTGCGCTCTCTCTCCCGCCGGTCGCGGTCCCGGGATCTGAAACAGGGTTTCTTAGTAAAACAAGTAAAGTACAGTTTTTCTGAAAAGAAATATAAGTTGCAGCCAGCATGAAAATTATGCTCTCATCATTTTTAACATCCGGCGAAAAATCAGGGGGGAATTATAATTTTTAAGTGTGTATCTCTCTGTCTGTGGCATCACAGAACCCGAACGGATGAACCAATTCTTGTTTACTTTTTTTTTTGTATCACGGCAAAATACAATACACCTACAACTAAAATAACTTTTCTGATCTGATTTAGATTAGAAGTTCGTTCGAAACGAATGACCAAAATTTTTATTAATTCATAAACAATATATACTTGAGTCGATTTCGATTCTCAAATTGATTGTAAAAATTTGAGATTCGAAAAAATTTATGAAGCAAGAATTTCATATTGAATTAAATGTCAAATCGACACAGTGGATAAATACCATCAAACATTGTTTTTTTTTTCTAAGAAGATGTTCTAAATTTGAACGTAATTATAGTACTAACTGTAGTCAATAATGTAAAGTAATAAAAACTTTTTATCAAAAAATTAAACCGCCGAAAAAACTGAAAAGCATTAAATAATAGGGAAACATTTTCTATTAGGCCTTAATTTACTCACTTCTTAAAGTAATTTTGGATTACCAAGAAATTTTAAGTCGGTGCCACACCACACACGCAAATTCATTATCTACGTAAAGCGCGATGCGCAGCGGCACACGTTTTTCGGTTATTTCTTTGAATTTCAAGTAATTTAGTGATCTTTATTGGTTGATTCTGTGGCACCGACTCAAAATTTCTTGGTAATCCAAAATTACTTTAA
Organism: Euspilapteryx auroguttella; assembly: GCA_951802225.1. Classification (NCBI taxonomy): domain Eukaryota; kingdom Metazoa; phylum Arthropoda; class Insecta; order Lepidoptera; family Gracillariidae; genus Euspilapteryx; species Euspilapteryx auroguttella. The sequence continues at coordinate 2,134,071 of OX637662.1, forward strand.
GAAGTGAGTAAATTAAGGCCTAATAGAAAATGTTTCCCTATTATTTAATGCTTTTCAGTTTTTTCGGCGGTTTAATTTTTTGATAAAAAGTTTTTATTTTTTGCTTTTCAGTTTTTTTTCAGCTAGTCACCCTTCACAGTGTGGTCCCACCCCACAAGGTGGCCACACAACCTGGTGAAGGTTGAAAGACTAAACAGGATGAGGGTCCCTCACGACCGGTCGGTGAGGCGATTTGTGAGGGAGGCCTATGTCCAGCAGTGGACGTCTATCGGCTGAGATTATGATTATTAACATTCATATAAAAAAGACTCGTAATTATACGTAGCAGTTTTCACGTAAATCACAACACGGCTATACAATCTGTGAGTGAACAATAAAGTCACCCCTATTTTTCCACCCTTAGGGTTGGAATTTTATTTCCAAATTTTTATGGGACCAACTTCAAGGTATACCCTGTCGATTAAAAAAAGAATTATCAAAATCGGTCCACACAGTAAAAAGTTATGCGTGATCATACATAAAAAAAAAAAAAAAAAAAAAATATATATATATACGCGACGAATTGAGAACCTCCTCCTTTTTGTTTTTTCGTCGGTTAAAAATCATGATTAACCCACTGAACATTTTATAGAGAAGTTATGTTATGGATGTAGATAAATGATATTATATTTGTCTAAAGACCTGAATGGTTTCTTTTACAAGTTTTACAAATAAGTTTGGAATTAGCTACATAATATCTTACCTGTCTAGTTTCTTTCCTTTATCCTTTTTCTCTTTGACTTTTTTGTTTTCTTTGGTAGCAAAGTTATCTTGGCCATCATCTGATTGCATGTCTTCATCCAAATCATCCTCTAAAATTGAAATCTTAGGTTCCAATTCATTATTCTCCTCCAACACATGGCGCTTTTGTATTCTGGGGAGGATAATGTCACAGAGACGTTCTTCACGGAGGAGCTCGTCGATATACTCATCAACATGCACAAGCTCGAATAAACCTTGGCGGTTCTGTCTTCTCAACTTTCTGTAGTCATTGAAGAGAGGCTCCAGGTATTTGTAGCAGTCCACTGATGTTCCAGTAAGCCTCAAATAGAAGGCACCCAACGCTCGCACATACTTAAATTCCTCGTTCTTTATAAATTCAACCACGATGTCTTTTTCAGGCTGTATTTGAAGCATTTTGAGGACTAAACACAGAAATGGTGTGGGATAAACGAAGCCGCCATGAACACCGCCTACATAGCGTAATTCCATGGCTTTGTCGACTAGAAGTTCTGCAGTAAGGGCGAAGCATTCTTCTTTCCAGTATTTGGAGTCGTAAATACGCGAACGTATTATCTTTTCTATTAAATATTGAGGATTTGTGCCTCGCACGGATTTCGCGTCTTTTACCGTGCGGTTCGCCATTTTGGCACAGAATAAATTTGTGTTTTGTTTTCGAACAGGCAAAGATACATAGTCCATAGAGCCTAATGTCTTCTAAATTCCACCATACGGTTTCAAGCAATGGAAAACTTATTTAGAAAATTTAGAAACAAAAGTCTGTAATTTTTCATTTGCTGGGCGGGAATAAGGTATGAGGAAATTCGGTTATACGTTTTATGGTTTTTGCAGCGGTTTCTATAATATTATAAAGAGGATCTTTGTAAATTTTTTTTTAATTTTTTTTAAGACATTGAAAAGTTATGCAAAAGCCACCGGACACCCAAAATAGAGGGGTGCCAAACTTTTGAAAATGCTCAATAACGACTAAAAAAATTGTTTTTGTTTAAATTAACTATTTTTATACTTAAAGTAAAAAAAAAACTTTTTATAAAAAAATTAAACCGCTGAAAAAACTAAAAAGTATTAAGTAATAGGGAAACATTTTCTATTAGGCCTTAATTTACTTACTTCTTAAAGTAATTTTGGATTACGTGTAGTATCTTATATTCTATGGCGTAACGAAGTAAGCCGGGAAAGCTCGTAGATAGATAATTTGAAGAGGATACCGCATGACACTAAGGTCCATTTTTTTTATTTGGCATTTAACTGCAGCTTTGCCGTAAAACATTCATAACAATGTATTAAACTATTTAAATGGTTTTATCTCTTTATTATTTAATTTAGTACCTACTCTCATCCATTATTCAAGAGCTGATCATCTTCAAACGGCTGATCAGGTAATGGTTACCTTACTATATACTTTCTATATCATAGATGTAACATGGTACCAAATTTCTAATCGATCGGACATAAGGAAGCTAGTTAGATCCTCTCATCCATTATTCAAGAGCTGATCATCTTCAAACGGCAGATCAGGTCATGGTTACCTTAACATATACTTACAATATCATAGATGTAACATGGTACCAAATTTTAACTCGATCGGACATAAGGAAGCTAGTTAGATCCTCTCATCCATTATTCAAGAGCTGATCATCTTCAAACGGCAGATCAGGTCATGGTTACCTTACCAAATACTTTCTATAACATAGATGTAACATGATACCAAATTTCAAATCGATCGGACATAAGGAAGCTAGTTAGATCCTCTCATCCATTATTCAATAGCTGATCATCTTCAAACCGCTGATCAGATCTTCATCAGACATGGCTAAGAACACTCGGCCTGAAATTATCTATGATACAAAAAAAAACTAAACGAAAATCGGTTCAGCCGTTTGGGCTCTACGATGCCACAGACAGATAACACGTTAAAATTATAACACCCCTCTCTGAATTTTTCGTTCGGGGGTTAAAAATTCATAGTTCAGGACCATATGCCATGGCAGTAAAAATTTATAGTAAACGAGCTTTCCCAGCTTACTTCGTTACGCCATAGAATATAAGATACTACTAAAGACTTGGCTCTATAGACTTTGTTCTTTTGACTGCCCAGAATGGGCGAATAAAAAACAAACAATAACAACAAACCACCTGTCAAAATATGTAAACAACGGAAAAAATATTGCACCTTGGGTTATATTATTTGAGTTTAGTTTAGGTAAGGATCCCTAATTTTTTTGAAAATCTAATATAGCCTATGACACTCGGGGTTAATGTAGCTTCCTACCAGTGAAAGAATTTTTTAAATCGGTTCAGTATTTCCGGAGCCTATTCGTTACAAACAAACAAATCTTTCCTCTTTATAATATTGCTATAGATTACCAAAAAACATAATAGAGGAGGAAACATATAATAAATTTATAAACAAATTAAAAATATTTCTTTTAGAAAAATGCTTCTATACCCTTCAAGAATTTCTTGAAACACATGAAAGATAAATAAATGATACAAGTATGTATGTCATAGATATTAACTAGATTTAATGTGCCATTCAAATATAGAAAACGAGCTATCCCGTTTGCGTAAAGCCACATTCTGTGTATGGCCCAACGCTGTATGAGTTGGGCCGCAACAGATCGCGTCTCTTAAAATTTGTATAAAAGGTTACTTTTAAAGGCCAAAGTATGTTACGCGCCAACACCGTTGAATGAAACTACTAGTAACGCAATGACGTCAAGTTTGATGTAAAATATCTAAATTTTATATAATCCGATTGTGTTTGTAATTTTTTTTTTTTTATGTGTGTGTTTGTGTATTGCTTATTGAAAAAAAATTAACCATGTATATATTTATCAAACTTAGTAAGTATGTTGTTTTAGTTTTATAAAAGTATAGACTTATTATAGTAATTGGATATTAATAAAATACTAAATAAAACAATAAAAATAGTTTTATACTTAATGTAATTATTTATTATTAACAAAATATTATATTAGTGTTTTTTAGCACAAGGTACATTTCTTTTAATACTTTCTGTTAAACAATGTCCTCGTTTCTTGTTTGATCTTTCGTCCTTAGCAGGTCGACCACTTTGAATTCTGTTAATACTTCCCTTAGATAAATTTCTATTCTTACGTCTAGAAATGGCAGTCGGTAGGACTTTATTTTTTTTAGAATGCATTGCTTTCATTTTAGCTGTAGCAAATGCAACAGCTTGAGGTCAACTGTCCAATAATGCATTGCTAAAACAATCAAAGGACGCAATGTTATCTATCTATCTCACTCACGCATGCAATATTCGACACAGGTTGAATGCTTCCTAGTAAATGTTTTAGATCAAACAATTAGGTTGCGGTTCAACGCGTGACCTTGAAACGTGTTGAACGCGAACATAATTTGGCTCACATTTTTAATCCAAAGCTTGGACAAAACATGTTGCGTAAAACTTATGAATATAAGGCGTTGCGTCAAAACAGATTGTGTCCTCATGTTTTTCGGAAAATGTGAGACAATATCTGTGTGCGGTCAACACGTTTAGGTGTTGAATAGTACGCAGATTATGGCTTTACGCATCCCGTTTTACTTCGTTACGCCATGAACTAAAGATACTTGTAATGACTTCTCAAAGTTTGTAAAAATTCTGATTCCTACTTATGGACTATGTTCCATAGCCTGCACATTTCGGTGCAAAACAAGAACATCAGCAACAGCTTCTTTGATTGATTGATTTGATATTGAATTGAATTGAATATGATTTGAAAGAAAACAAAACAAACGGCAGGTCGGCAGATTTTTGAACAAACGAACAAACATCCAAGCTTTTTTTTATGTATTATTTCTAAAAATTTTAGTTTCTACTGTGTTGCTTCTGGTTGTTATAACAATATAAAAGAAATGCAGAAGAATAAACGTAAAAAATCTGATGAGGAGCAGATGGAAGTAGATGAAAATGCAGGACCATCAAATGGCGGGAACGAAGACGATCTAATGAATGAGGAAATCGACCACATATCTGATGATGAAGAGGGTGGTATGAGGATCGGAGACATTTACATACCTCCTGCTCCGAAACCAGCCCTTACCTTCGACGCTACGGGCCCAAGATTGATCATAACCCATATTGTAAATGAGAACTTCAAGAGTTATGCTGGGCAACAAACACTTGGACCTTTCCATAAGGTAAACAAATCAATCACCCCTTTCTTACCCACATATCAGTAATAGCAATACATATAATAGAGGAGATTATATTATTCTGGACTAGAGGCTGCCCCGCGGTTTCACTCGCGCAGATTTCTCATAACCACAAAAATCCCGTTTTTTCCCGTTCCCGTGGGAATTTCGGGAAATCCTTTCTTAGTGCTCACCTACACTCCCTAAGGAACCTACATGCAAAATTTCAGCCTGCTAGGCACAGTAGTTTCAGCTCTGCGTTGTCTGTCAGTCAGTCAGTCAGTAACGGAAGAGTTTTATATATATTGATAATGCATTCAGTACATAGTTTTCGGCTTGAGCCCGTTTGTGATATGCTGTAAGATTCTGGTACTTTATGCATAGCGGTTCTTAAGGAAAGGCCTAAAGTTTCATTTTATAGATGCTTATTAGTGTCATTAAAACTACACTACCACCTAGCGGAATAAATCAACCAAAGACTTCACTATAGTAACATAGTTTATTTTTTTGGTTAACTATTTTTTATATTGTTTCAGAGTTTCACATCAATAATAGGACCGAATGGCAGTGGTAAAAGCAATGTCATAGACTCCATGTTGTTTGTTTTTGGCTATAGGGCAACCAAGATCCGTTCCAAGAAAATTTCAGTCCTTATACATTCATCCAGCAAATTTCCAAACCTGAACAGCGCCATGGTTGCTGTACACTTCTGCCAAATTATTGATGGGGTATGAATGAGTTTAACTAGCTACTTGTAAAATAAAAATTAGCCAACTTTTTTAGGTTTATTTAGGAACAACTTTATAGTTTTGTTAAAGCCTGTCTGTTTCTGTTTTAAAAATTCAGTCCTTTTTTATTTATTTGCAAATAGCAAGACTTCTTTACCAAGTTGATTGTTTTTTGATTTAGAGAGCTTCTTTCCTAACTTAGCTTCCTAACTAATTGATAACAGCCCATTTGCAACCTGTGTAAAAATATATAATAAGCTCAAACCCATCATGACACAAAATGACAAAAATACAAACATCAAAAATAAATTAAAAAATTACCTAAAAGAAAAATGTTACTACTCTCTACAAGAATTCTTAGACAACAAGGATTAAATAAAAATTGTTAAAAATTATACTCAGTGAGAGACTGCAATAACCTAATCTAGTGTGATATACTTAGTGTAAGCTAGTATTTTTAAGTTTTTAATTTTTTTTGCCGCACCCTTACGGGGTTTATGAATGTTTTGTATGTTAACTGTGTAAATTATTTCATAAGAGCATTAAATAAATCTTATATCTTATCTTAGAAAATTTTGCAAGTTTTACCAAATAGCTTTAGAACCTATTTAAGGTGGTTCAGGTTAATTTGTAAAAAAAATGTGTTATTTATTTATTCTTGCGAAACAAAAGTAAAGTTTTAATGTCCTCTTGCAGGAAAATTACTGTTTCTCACATTATTATACATTGTTTTTACAATATAGAGTTCCCGATTTGTGTATTTTGCAAATATTTGATTTTTGGAGTTCCTTTACCAAAAAGTAAGATCAGATAAAAGTTGTTCATTCATATAAGCTGAAAGACATCCACTGCTGGACATAGGCATCCCCTTTAGTAGTTTTACAGTAAAACTTTATATAAACCTTAAAATATTACATAAAAAATTACTTAGGGATAAAGTTAAAAGTTAATTTACACAGTCTGTTGAAAGTTTCCTCAGATATTTTTTTGCGTGTTCAGGAAGGCGAGTCATTCACAGTGGTCCCCAACAGTGAGATAGTGGTCTCGCGCACGGCATTCAAGGACAATTCCTCCTACTACACCCTCAATCAGAAGCGGGTTCAGTTCAAGGAGGTGGCCAGGATGCTACGCTCGCACGGTATAGACCTGGACCATAACAGGTTTCTCATTCTGCAGGTGAGCTCTTATATCACCTCAGTCAAATGATTTTTAAACCAGGACGAAAAACAGAGGGGTGCTATAATTTTACCTTGTGTATCTATCTGTCTGGATGTGTGTCTCTCTGTGGCATTGTAGAGCCCAAACTAATGGACAGATTTTCTTAAAGGTATTTTTTTGTCATAGATAATTTTAGCCCGATTGTTCTTAGCCATTTTTCATGAAAATCTGTGCAGCAGTTTGAAGATCATCAGCTCTATCTAGTTGATGAGGGGATCTAACTATATGTCCGATCGATTCGAAATGATATTGAAAGTATATGGTGAGGTAACATTGACCTGATCAGCCGTTTTAAGATGATTAGACTTAGACATAGAAATAGTGGATGAGGGGACATAACATAACATAACAAAAAAACGCTGTATTGCCATAATAAACACTAACTATAAACATAACTCACCACCCAAACCCTCTCGTAACGCAAACTACTTGAGTCTTTGCGCACCGTGCTGCGACTGAAGACAAAGGATGTCCTTTGAAGGGGTATAAGTGGCACTGGGTACTTTGCTCCACAAGCCATTTAACATTCAACAGATCCGCATAAGGTCTTACGACCGATCGCTAATTGAAACACAAGAAAAAAATTATACGTACCAGGGATGTTCCGAACGTTCGCAACATCGCATTCGCGAATAATTAGCATATTTTAACATTCGCTTCAACATTCGCATTCTATCAAAAAGATGCGTTTTTAATTAAATTTTAAATGACTTCGCGTATGTAAAAAACCATCCCCCACATTTTGATACAACGTTTTTGGAAGACAAAGTTACTGATTTTGTGTATATGTGTGAATCTTGATTTTTGGACGATCTTCTTAATTTTTTGAAGAACAACAACTACTAAGAAAGTATATTTATTGTATTTTTATATTATTTGTATTTTTAGGAAGTCTTCTTTTATTTTATTTTATTTTTTAATATAATTAACATAATAAACGCGATGATTTTTCTATACCTAAACTCTTTTCCCTGACCTTGTCCAACATGCACATTCGCAATGTCTAATATTCTACATTCGGAACATCCCTGATACATACAGTAAAATTTTGATATTTAATAATTTCTTTTTTACAAAAAGAGACCCGCCTTCAACAAACTGACACAAACATAATCTCAGAACTTCCTCGTTTTCGAAGTCGGTTAAAATAGGTACTAAAACCTTTTCCTGAATGTAACTAATACATTGTTGAAAACCGCATCAAAATCGGTTCAGCCAAACGCGAGATAATCGCAGACAAACATACATACATACAGGTCAAACTGATAACCTCCTTTTTTGAAGTCGGTTAAAAAGGGCAATGGACGGCCTTATCGCTAAAAGCGATTTCTTCCAGGCAACCAATAGAGAATTTAGGACCTAACTTCCTTCCATATTTCCTATCGATTTTAAATTTGATACTGTGTTACTTCAATGATTTTGAAAGTTTATGGTATTTTTGTAATAATTTCTTTTGCAAAGAATGAACATAATTTTCCAGGGTGAGGTGGAACAGATAGCGATGATGAAGCCCAAAGCAATGACTGAACACGAGTCAGGCATGCTGGAGTATTTAGAAGACATCATTGGAACTTCCAGATATAAGGTAAGATTAACACTGCCTCAATACCAATTTAAGGGCCACTGCGTGTTTACCAAAATTGCCTTAACTACCGCCTTAAGACAGGAAGGCAGAGTTACCGATTTAGTGTATATTCAAGGAACTTGATTTTTGGACTTTAACCTCTCAAACACAAAATCAGTAGGTCTGTCTTCCCAAAACGTTCTATTACAATGTGGGAGATGGTATTTTACATACGCGAATTCATTTAAACTTTATTAAAAATGTATACTTTTGCCAGAATAAATAAAAACACGTAAAAATTTAATTTATGAGGGTCAGTCAAATGGCGATTTGTTAGGGGGCTACGTCCAGTGTGTCCAGTAGTGGACGCCTTTGGCTGAGATGATGTTATTAGTAATTCTATAGCTGGTGTTTCGCACAGGAACCAATAGAGAAACTGTCGATCAAAGTGGAAGAGTACAGCGAGATGAGGAAGGAGAAGCTGAACCGAGTGCGGCTGGTGGAGCAGGAGAAGCTGAAGCTGGAGCAGCCCATGCTGGAGGCCGTGCAGCAGGTGAACCTGACCAACGCCATGCTGCGCACCAGGAACACGCTGCTGCAGAAGTACATGTGAGTTGGAACATTATCACGTCTTTAAGGTACAGGGTGAATTTTTGAAAATTGGAATGTAAAAGCTGGACAATCAAAAATTGGTTAAAAATAAGTGGCAGGATGTAAGCTCGAAGAACAGATGGTCGCTGGGCCGAAATGTTCTCCAGTGGCGACAAAGCACGGGAGTAGGCAGACCCTCTCGCTTTTAGTTATAAGGCCGTCTATTGCATTTTAATAATAACTAGAAGCTGCCCCGCGCAGATTTCTCATAAACACATAAATCCCGTTTTTTCCCGTTCCCATGGGAATTTTGGGAAATTATTCCTTATTTCTCCCCTACACTCTCCAAGGAACCCACGTGCAAAATTTCAGCCCGCTACGCCCAGTAGTTTCGGCTCTGCGTTGTCTGTCAGGTAGTCAGTCAGTCAGTCAGTAACGTAAGAGTTTTAAATATATTGATATCTATACCAATATTATAAATGGGAAAGATTTGTTTGTTTGTAACGAATAGGCTCCGGAAATACTTAACCGATTTGAAAAATTCTTTCACTCGTAGGAAGCTACACTATCCCCGAGTGTCATAGGCTATAATCGATTTTCAAAATAATTAGGGATCCTTACTTAAACTCGAATAATGTAGCCCAAGGTGCATTTTTTATTATTATTTTAATTTAATGGACTTGACTCCACTTCAGTGGAGTATTTTGCCAATATCAAGTTCACAAATTAGTTAAAAGGGTGGGCTTAAAGCCCGGCCCGTTATTATAAGTTTATTGCATTATTGTTTTAAAGCCCGCTAACAAAACACGTGGTTTCGGAACCAACTTTAAAACAATAATCCGGTGCATTTTTAACCCCCGAACGAAAAATTCAGAGAGGGGTGTTATAATGTTAACGTGTGTATCTGTCTGTCTGTCTGTGTATCTGTCTGTGGCATCGTAGAGCTCAAACGGCTGAACCGATTTTCGTTTAGTTTTTTTGTATCATAGATAATTTCAGGCCGAGTGTTCTTAGCCATGTCTGATGAAGATCTGATCAGCTCTTGAATAATGGATGAGAGGATCTAACTAGCTTCCTTATGTCCGATCGATTTGAAATTTGGTACAGTAGCGGACACGGTCGGCGTAACACTTCCGGTTTTTCTGTATTGCAAAATAGCTCTTGTTCTTTGGTAATACAGTATAAATAAAATAAATAAAAATAAAATAAAAAAGCCTATTTATTCTAAAACCATTTCAAAGTATATAACAAATTAATAATTTTATAAAAAATACTTAAACTAGGTTATAGAGCCCTGTTAAGGGTAAAGGCCTCCTCCAAATCTTGCCAGGCGTTTCTGTTAGAAGCTTTCTCAAACCATAAACTTCCTGCTGTCTTTATTATTTCGTCTGCCCATCGTTCGTCTGGTCTGCCTACTCTTCGTTTCCCTTTAGGTCCTTTCCAGATGGTTGTGCTCTTTGTCCACCGCTGGTCCTGTGCGCGTGCTAGGTGTCCATTTCCACTTCAACTTTTTCGCGTGTTTTAAGGCATCGATGACGTTTGTTTTATTTCTTATAGCTGAGCATCGTATTTTATCTTGAAGTTTGATGCCGAGCGCTGATCTTTCCATTGCTCGTTGACAAACTTGAATTTATTTCGAGCATTCTTTGTTAAATATCCAAGTTTGGCATCCATACGTTAGACATGGTAGAAGACAACTATCTAGTACTCTCTTTTTAATATGGAATGGCATGTAAGGCGCTTTTAGTATTTCTTTGTAGGACCAGATTTTTTTCCAAGTGAGTGATATTCTTCTGCTAATTTCTTCATCGTTTTTGTTCTTGAATGATATCCTTTTTCCTAGATAGATGTATTCGTCCACGTATTCAAGGGCTTTGTCTTCAACATTAACCGGCGTTTTTTTGGCATTTGTCATCACTTTTGTTTTGGAGATATTCATTTCCAGGCCTATGTTGATGCTTACCATGTTAAGTTCATTAAGCATTTTTTCAAGTTGTTTAGGCGCTTCCGAAACTATTGCAATGTCGTCAGCAAAACGTAAGTGGCTCATGAACCTGCCATCAATGTTGATGCCTTTTTTCGACCAGTCCAAGTCCTTCATGATGTATTGAAGTACTGCAATAAAGATTTTAGGTGATAATGGGTCTCATTGGCGCGTACCTCTACATATTTTTATTTTGGCTCCTATTTGGTCCAGCTTGATCCTGCTCTCACTTTGTTTGTACAGGTTCATGAGAATGCTGATGTATGTTTCTGGGATATGTTGGTCTTGAAGTGCTTTCCAAATGCTTTCGTGAGATATAGAGTCGAAAGCTTTCGTGTAATCGACAAATGCAATGTATAGAGGTTTTTGGAACTCTACATATTTCTCCATGACTTGATCTAAGGTATGAATATGATCCATTGTGCTGAAACCTTTTCGGAAACCTGCTTGTTCGATAGGTTGATGTTTTTCCAATTCTGAAACAATCCTTTTTTCCAATCAGGAGGCAAATAATTTATAGGTCGATAGCATTAAACTTATGGGTCGGCAGTTTCCAACATCTAACGGGTCTCCTTTCTTGTAAAGCAATATAATATTAGATTTAGACCATTCTTGCGGGACCTTCTTTTCTGTTAAAATTTTGTTGAATAATCGCGCCAACGGAGTTGCTAGGAAGTGTTTACCGATCTTGATTGCTTCGTTAGAGATTTTTTCTGGTCCTGCACTCTTGTCGTTCTTCAATTTGTCTATATTTTTGAGGATTTCTATTTCATCGAATTGTTTGACTGGATCCATGTTTGAATGATAAGAAACGTTCGCCACTATATTTTCGTCTTTGGATGAGTAGCGCTCTTTATAAAATTGCGTTGCATGATCGACGATTTCTTTCCTTGTCTGTATTTTTTTACATTTTTTGTTTTTGTTTTTCAGGCCAGAAATCCAATTTATATCTTTGTTTACTTGTTTGTAAGCTTTTTTAACTCCGCCTGATTTTTCAATGTATTTTTTAAATATATTGAGCCGATATTCTTTGTAGTTTTTTCTTAAATTTTTATTTGTTAATTTGTATAGAGTTTTCAGCTCAATTTTTTGCTCGGGAGATAGATTATTGGTATTTTGTAGGTCATGGCGCTTTTTTATAAGTTGTTTTGTTTCTTCACTGAGTATACTTTCCACTTTGTTTCCAATAGAATACATAATAATACAGTATAGTAGATTAATACAGTATAGGACTGACGAAACCATAGACAAATCTGTTACGGCCTCCTAGTCCGTGACTGTACCATGTTACATCTATGATATTGAAAGTATATGTTAAGGTAACCATGACCTGATCTGCCGTTTGAAGATGATCAGCTCTTGAATAATGGATGAGAGGATCTAACCACCTTCCATTTGTCCTATCAATTAAAAATTTGGTACAGTGTTACTTTAATGATATTGAAAGTATATGTTAAGGTAACCATGATATTTTTAAGATTATTAGCTCTAGTTGTAGTTAAGTTGATGAGGGGTCTGACTGGGTCGGGGGTTTTGAAATTTTTAAATTTGAGTTATTAACCAGTTGTTTACATATTTTGTCAGTTTTTGGTGGTTGTTGTTGTTGTTTTTGAATTCGCCCATTCTGGGCAGGCACCTTTGCTTAGCAGGCACCTTTGCTGCAGACTTAGTCCATACAACCAAAACAGTTGGTTGGTGGTTTGTTGTTTTTGTTTGTTTTTTTTTACTAAGCCCATTCTGGGCAGTCAAAACAACATAGTCTATAGAGCCAAGTGTTATGTAGTATCTTAAATTCTGTGGCGTAACGAAGTTCGCCGTGTCAGCTAGTTGATTGATAATTTTTTTTATTCAGATAACAAGATCCATTTCACTATAACTATCTTATCCTATTCTAAAAACTATTTACAAGTTTTGCACACACTGACATGTTTGACCACTAGGCGGGCATAAAAATTGGACAGTCAAACTTGCCAGCGATAGTGCGAAGGATGATGTGCTGCTGGCGTTAGTATAATAAGTAGTTTAAGAATATTATTCTACTATCTATTGTGCTATGTCTGCATAGCTGTTTGTGTACTTAGGAATAAATTAAAAAAAATTAACAAATGTTAATCCAGATGGATTAAAAAAAGGTAATATAATAATAAATCGAGAAACACAAATAGCACTCAAACAGACGACACCGCCGCCGCGCTGCCGCCGCACCGCAACACTGTTCACACACGCCGCCGCCGCGCAATCAATTAAACATGGCACCAATTATCACGAGAGGACTGTTCATGGCGAAACAAAATAGCGTAATCAATCTGTCGCCAAATTTCAAGTCGATACACTTAAGAAGTCGATTTTTTATTCTCACTTAAAAAGTCCCGTAATTTTTGATCCCGAAGGGAAATTTTGTAAATTCCGTTCTTTGAACACCCTAAAATTCACTGTACACCGAAATTAACGTGGATACACTCAATATGTAAATTTTTCATACTAACTGAAAAAAATCTCGTTATTCCCGTTCCCGTGAAACTTTGTGAATTTCTTTCTTTCAACGCTTTTAAATTAACTGAGGAAGCTGTACACCAAATTTCACGCCGATACACTCAATGATGTCGATTTTACATTTTCACGAAAAAAGTCTCGATATTTCCGTTCCCGTGGGAATTTATGACAAATGATAAATCTTTATTCACACGAACAATACAGGCATACAAAACAAAAGAAAAAAATACAAAGAAGAGTTAAGCAAAACTAAAACTATGAAAGCATGTATTGCGCATGTGGAAAGGCTCCGACTCAGCATGTGCTGCAAGTAATGCAGCGCTGATTATTCTGCCAGAACCTTGAGTAGCCGTGCAGCCGAAAAAAATAGATAAATTTAAATAACATGATAAATTATCTTAAATTATTAAATAACATGATAAATAAAATTTAGTGAATTCCTTTCTTTCAAAGCTTTTAAATTCACTGAGAATCATGTACACCAAATTTCACGTCGATAACTCAACGAAGACGATTTTTCATACAAAATAAAAAATCCCCTTTTTCCTGTGCCCGTGGGATTTTCGGGAAATCCCTTCTTAGTGCTCACCTACAAACCCCAAGGAACCCAAGTGCCAATTTTCAGCTTTCTACGTCCAGGAGTTCTGGCTCTGCGTTGTCTGTCAGTAGTCAGTCAGTCAGTAACGGAAGAGTTTTATATATATTGATTGCTAGAATTGATTTGTATGATATCAATCGACAGACACGAGACCAACAAGATAGTGGAAGGCAAGCAGAAGGAGTTAGAGGAACTGAAGGAGTCGCTGCGCGGCGTGGACGAGCAGCTGGCGGCCGCGCGCGCCGACATCGCCGCGAAGACGCTCGTGCTCAGCACCGGGACCAAGTGAGTCATACATATTTTTAACCGACTTCAAAAAAGGAGGTTATCAGTTTAACCTGTATGTATGTTGTTTGTCAGCGAATATATCGCGTTGCGGTTTTTAGATAAGTATTTGTTACATTCAGGAGTAGGTTTTAAAACCTATTTTAACCGACTCCGAAACAGAGTAAGTGCTCAGTTGATGTATGTGGCAGTTTATTTAAGGCGGGTTCCTTTTTTGTCATAAAGAAATTATTAGGTTCCTTACACGTTCCGCACCTTATTAGCCTAAACTGAAAATTAAATGGCCTCAATTATTGTTTACGTTTTCGAATGCCCTGTAATTTGCTTACTATTTATTGTTACAAAAATAAGTTATTGAAGTGCAGAAGTTTTTATAAACAAGCTGATTCAACAGTTTTTTTTCTAAATACAATATTTTCTTGTTGCATAGAATGAAAAGTACAGTATACAACGTGTGTTTAAAGCTATTCCGCTTCGGGTGATGTTACAACCCTCGCTTGTTCAAGTTTCAATCCAATTTAGTTTGCTTGACACGGAAATGCACACCTTTCTTTTCTCTAGACCTTCGTTAAGCGATACCTTGCATCCTATATTAAGTAAATTAATAAAAATCTTTAATCTTATTTGTAGAAAATACGACAAGCTCCAGAAGAAGAAAGAAGAGATATCGGAGAAACTGCAGTCGTCCAAGAAGAAGTCGGTGGCGAGCGCCGCGGACGCCGCGCAGGCCGCCAAGAAGAAGAAGAACCTCGACCAGCTGCTGGAGCAAGAGAGGGGGAAGCTTATTGACCTAGAGCTCGTATGCATACGTTATATTATTATTATTATGTGCCTCTTGACTAACTATACAAGGTGAAGTTAAATAAGTGAACGAAACTAATTTAATAACGGGAGTAGAATAGAAATATATTAAACACGGCTAACGCTTTCAATGTGGGGCAAAGCTAGCATCTAAGACTGACCGCACTTGCTCTCAAAAATATAAATAATCATAACCGGGGTCAACGCCCGGAAATCGATGATCTGAGAGTTCAATGACCTATTTTTTTTAATACTTAATACACTTACGTAGTTTCGTTCACATATTTAAAATAACGTTTTATACTATTTAGTATTATTTTTGCCTGGCTGTCTTGTCATCGTGAGCATATTATTCTCTTACTGAAGTCGGCAAGCCGCCCTTAATAGAATTTCTTCACGTTGACATTCAGAGCACTGGGCAGAAATCACATTGCGTCAACACCCGCGAGGGCCATCGCAATGCTTTGTTTTAATTAGACAGTCGGATTCCCCTTGTCCGTGCCAGTTCTGAGCTGACCGTTGAACGGCGGTCGTACGAAACGCGCCGGTCGCGCACGAGACGAAACCGACGCGCCCGCGACGGCTAGGAAGATCCGCGGAAGGCCGGAGCACGGCTCCGGTTCCCGCCCAGTCTGAAGACGAGGTAGTCACCAGGCCCGGCACCGGCCGCATCCGCTTCCCTTCCAAACCCGACACGCCCCGGTCCTCAGAGCCAATCCTTATTCCGAAGTTACGGATCCAATTTGCCGACTTCCCTTACCTACATTATTCTATCGACTAGAGGCTCTTCACCTTGGAGACCTGCTGCGGATATGGGTACGAACCGGCGCGACATCTCCACGTACATCCCTCACCTGAATTTTCAAGGTCCGCAGAGAGAATCCGGACACCGCCGCAAATGCGGTGCTCTTCGCATTCCGAACCATATCTCCCTGCTATAGGATTCCATGGAACTCGAACGCTCAGGCAGAAAAGAAAACTCTTCCCGGACCTCTCGGCGGCGTCTTCAGGCCACTTTGGGTTACCCCGTCGAACTCTCATTGCAAAAAAAAAACTCTAATGACCTGCTTCCCAAATCTGAAGAGAAGAGACAATGGCGACTACTTTCGGGTTTTGTAAGTAATTGGAAATTTTATTTACCCGCCAGATACCGGAGAAGAATAAGAAGGAGATCGAAGAGTGCGAGAAACTGCTGGTAAAGCATCGCGAAAGCAAGGCACGCGCCGAAGACGAGCTTCAAACGCTTATGGCGAGTGTGCGGTGAGTGACAACGCTTTAGGCTAAAGCCTGGTCACAATACCACATACGCTAGAGCCTCTTCTACAGAACATTTCAGGCTAGAGCCTGTTCACAATACGTCACTGGCTAGAGTTACTTATTCGCTAGACTTCAGGCTAGAGTTACTTATACACGAGACTTCAGGCTAGAGCCTGTTCACAATACCTCACAGGCTAGAGTTACTTATACACGAGACTTCAGGCTAGAGCCTGTTCACAATACCTCACAGGCTAGAGTTACTTATACACTAGACTTCAGGCTAGAGTTACTTATACACGAGACTTCAGGCTAGCTACTTCTACAGAACACTTCAGCCTAGAGCCTGTTCACAAAACCTCACGGGCTAGAGTTACATCTACACTATAGACTTCAGGCTAGAGCTACTTCTACAGAACTCTTCAGGCTATCAGGCTTTAGGCCTGTTCACAATACCTCAAATGCTAGAGTTACATCTACAGAACACTTCAGGCTATCAGGCTTCAGGCTTTAGGCCTGTTCACAATACCTTACATGCTAGAGGTAGATCTACACAACAATTTTCATGCTGGTGCTCCATACACAAAACTTCATAGAGCCTCTACCCACACAACACTTCAAGTAAGAGCCCGAAAAATATGTGTTAGAGCCAGTTAGAGTAAAGTTGTATCAATCTTCTAGGTTTGAGGGAGAGTCCAAATGTTTCCATATTTTTTTTATGCATTTCCAGATCGAAAACACAAAAATTTCAAGAAACTAAAGACAAGCTGCAAGCTAAAATGATAGATTTAAAGAAGATAGTAGACGAGGCGACCAAGGACTTCAAAGTGGCGGAGTCCGAGCTCAAGATATACCTGAGCACGGAGCTGTCGGAGACCGAGAAATTAGATAAACTTAGAGCTTCCTACGAAAAAACTAACCAGGATCTGGAGGAAAAGAAAAAGTTTGTCGTGATTTAAATTGCCTTTGTTTTGAAATGTAAAGCTTTGTTTTATTTCTAAAATGCCCTTAAAGCCTTGCCAAAGACTCATACGAGTAATTGCATCCATGACATTGCAACGCCTGGCACACTTAAAGTTTCATATTTGAATCAACCTTGCATGAACATCGAAAAAAAACAGAAAACCGCAGTGGTCTCGTAGTGGAGTAAGACCACTGACCTGGATGTATATTATAACCTGCGCAGATAAAGTAAAGTTTTGAAAACCCATGGCAAACATCATGCTGTCTCGCTCAGATATATTAATTTTGAGCGATAAAGCATGAGAATGACAAGTCTTTATAACGTTTATCTGCGCTATGATTAGAAGTTTTGCTTGAATCAGTAAATAAGTATAGTTTATATTAATTTCAGGTTGCAGAAGGAACTGACGAAGACGGTGCCCGCAAACGAGAGTGAGCTCAGCGAGAAACAAACTAGATTGCAAAACCTGAAGACAGAAGAAGCAGCTATCTCTGCCCAGGCCAGGACGTTAAGGTTTGTCCTTTTTGTCTGCCTTTATGATACAGTCATTTTACTCGGAAACTTTTGAGTTATAATATTTAAATGTTGCCCACGGCCTTCTTCTGGTACCCGAGAAAAATATCTCGACATTTCCACAAGCCATTGGTTCATAGCCGGGCAATTAATCAAGATGAAGACGATTTAAAAGGAAATTAACTATTTTAACAGAATTAGGTACATAGGAAGATAGATGTACCAACGTAAAATCTTCTTGCGGGCTGGTATAAAAAGAACAGTATTTAACGTGGGTGCAAAGCTATTCCGTTTCGGGTGCTGTTACATTCATAGCTTGTTCAAGTTTCAAGCCATTATTTTCTCGCTTATAACTCTCAATCCGCTCGGGTAACATGCGCGCCCTACACATAATACATCACTTTAAACCTATGTTATACCGGGTGTTTCTGACAAGGCGGTAATAAATCAAAGGAGGAATTCTGCTCACCATAACTAACACCTTTCCCAAAGCAACATGGGTCGAAATCTCAAAAAAAAAATACAGCTCTGTTCCATACATTGGTTCGATCAGCTGACGGGGTCAATGTACGGGACGGCTGATTTTTGTTTTGAGATTTCGACCTATGTTGCTTTGGGAAAGTTGTTAGGTATGGTGAGCTGAATCATTCCTTTGATTTATTACCGCCTTGTCAGATACACCCGGTATATTTTACTGTTTTATCGATGGTTCAGCGTGACATCAGACGGACCGCACGGCACCAACCGCGCGCACTTGACACCTCAACCGCATGCAGTCGAGAATCAAACGCGCCCGGTCGGTTTGCAGTCGACAGCGTCGACCAGACCACATTGGAAATCGCTTTAGTCAAGGAGCAGAGCGCTCTAAAGCAGTTCTGAGAAAACACCACCATAACATAATATTTAGAATAGAATAGAATAAACATGTATATTCACCAAAACTGACATTATTACAAAGATAAAATAAAGACAAAATAAAATACAACTTGCAAAGAGACGTTCGATTTCTCAAAAGAGGGGCATCGCCCGTGGTAGGTTCCTTGGGAACTCTTAATTAGCGTCAGGCACTTTATGCATCTGCATGGTATTCTAATTTTTTATGAATTCCGTTAAAAATTCAGTGGAACGGAAATTAAATTGCGACATTGGATAAAAAGTCAGCTCGAAGCCCATATAGTAAGTGCAAAAGAACAAAAGTTTCGGTAAGGAAATTTATTTACTGTTTCAATTTCGATTTGCTCCTTGACTAACTGTGTGCGGTTGGCGATGGACTGCATGCGGTTGTGGTGTCGACTGCACGCGGTCGGTGCCGTGCGGTCCACTTAAGGCGGAATATCATGGTGCAAAACGTAAAAAAAATCGGGAAACAAACGCGTTGCTTGCTACCTTACCTACAGTCTTAGCTCAGTAGCGCGCACCGTGCTTGAGTCAATGAGATAAGGCGTGCTACTTGTATGTACTGGGCGGTAGCTGGGAGGTAACCGAGCGCAGGGGGGGCGCACTTGCCGAAGGAGGCAGAGAGTGACCATACTGTACGTAGTACTCTGTATTATGTTGTGGCCTTTGTCTCTGTTCCTTCCTTACTCCTGTTAAGCGCTTTCATACTTGGAAGGTCGGGAAAGTTTGTGCGTGTTTGTATAAGCCGTTAGAAATATCTGTGCACCTGGCACAATGACGTCACGCGAACTGCAACGGTACTAGATAAGCAAGAACGAGGCATAGTGCGGAGTAGCGCGAGGGGAAGCGAGGTGCACAGATATTTCGGAAGGGTTGTAAGCGTGTTTCCTCAAGAAGCGATATCGATCGCGCGATAGGGGCTCGACAGCCAATAGAAATCGCTCGTACATCCACGAAGCCTGCCTGATTGGCTGTCGAACCCCTATCGCCCGACCGATTTCACCTCTTGAGGAAACACGCTGTCTCCTCGCCTCGCAGGTCCCAGCTGGAGGAGTCTCGCGCGGCGCTGAGCGCGCGGCGGTCGCGCGGCCGCGTGCTGGACGCGCTGATGGCGGAGAAGCGCGCCGGACAACTGCCCGGGGTCTTCGGACGACTGGTGAGAACGCTATTTACCTGTTAGATCGTTCTCAATCGCCAATTTGTATGACGTGATGAATTAGTAATTTAAACCTAAGGCCTCGCTCACGCACTTCAATATATAGTATCAAACAAAGTTCATTCAGCTGTCTGTCGCTATATATGCTTAAATATTAAAAACTTTATTGTGTGTGCTGTGCAGCTTGTTTTTTTTTCTTTGCGTGGTTTTCCCATGTCTCTCATTCCGTCTATCTGTCGGTCACCAATATGTTTCCAAAAAATATTGATGGACAACAAAAATTTTCTATATTTCTAAGTTTTTTTGAGTATTTTTATTTTATTATTTCGTTGTATTTAACTTTCAGGGCGATTTAGGTGCAATAGACGCTAAATACGACGTGGCAATATCGACGTGCTGCGGCGCTCTGGACAACATAGTGACAGACAGCGTGGACACGGCGCAGCGCTGCGTGCAGCTGCTGAAGAGCCGCGACCTCGGCCGCGCCACCTTCATAGCGCTCGACAAGCAGCGCCATCTAGCGGCGCAGATGGACAAGCAGCAGACCTTGTGAGTACTTGGGTTGCTGACTCACTGTGTGACTGTCTGACTCTGCCACCGGCTGAGCGATTCTTTGACTGACTGATTGACAGACTCTCTGTGGACTGATTGACTGACCCAAACTGACTGACTCACTCTTTGACTGACTGACCGAATCTTTGATTGATTGACGACAATCTGGACTTACTATGTGACTGACTAAATGATTTATTGTGTGATTATATGAATTGTAAACCCATCCTATCATATCCGTGATCCGACATCATGCCTTTAAATTTTATGTAATACACATTTACCGAAAAATGACAAATGAGCCGCTATGGCCTCTTGCTCACCTCAACAAGTTGTCTCGTCGGCACAGCCCGGAGAACGCGCCGCGTCTGTTCGACCTAGTGCGCGTGCAGGACGCGCGCGTCCGGCCAGCCTTCTACTACGCGCTCAGAGACACGCTCGTAGCGCGCGACCTGGAGCAGGCGGCGCGGCTCGCGTACGGCGCGGTGCGGCGCCGCGTCGTCACGCTGCACGGAGACCTCATCGAGATCGCAGGTAGCTTCTAGCTAGGGTCATAGCATAATATAACGGCCACATTTACTATTATACTTCTCATTATTTTAGAGTGTCAAAGTCAATACAAAAAAAAAAACGCAAAAGAGAACGGTAAGCAATATTGCAAAAGCGGTCGTAACATACGGGCTGCAGCTGGATCCCGTCGGTTATACTTCAACACCGGGAACTCACAAAAATCCTTTCTCCTCGACCAATTAAAACACTATGTTTAATTAATGATAGAATACATTTAAGTCTCTCCTGTAAAGTTTCTAAAACGCTTATTCGCGGTGTTGAAGTATAAGCGACGTCGGCTGAGTGAGTGAGGCTGAGGCGCCGTGTCATCGTCACACTACGTGGAGATGTCATCGAGATCGCAGACATTTTTATTGGTAAGACGGGACGTATGCGAGAGTGTTATTTATTAATCAGAAACAATTATTTTTAACCCCCGAACGAAAAATTCAGAGGGGTGTTATAATTTTAACGTGTGTATCTGTCTGTCTGTCTGTGTATCTGTCTGTGGCATCGTAGAGCCCAAACGGCTGAACCGATTTTCGTTTAGTTTTTTTTGTGTCATAGATAATTTCAGGCCGAGTGTTCTTAGCCATGTCTGATGAAGATCTGATCAGCGGTTTGAAGATGATCAGCTCTTGAATAATGGATGAGAGGATCTAATTAGCTTCCTTAAGTCCGATCGATTTGAAATTTGGTACTATGTTACATCTATGTTATAGAAAGTATTTGGTAAGGTAACCATGACCTAATCAGCCGTTTGAAGATGATCAGCTCTTGAATAATGGATGAGAGGATCTAACTAGCTTCCCTAGGTCCGATCGAGTTGAAATTTGGTACAATGTTACATCTAATGATATTGAAAGTATATGGTAAGGTAACCATGACCTGATCTGCCGTTTGAAGATGATCAGCTCTTGAATAATGGATGAGAGGATCTAACCACCTTCCATTTGTCCTATCAATGAAAAATTTGGTACAGTGTTACTTCAATGATATTGAAAGTATAATGTTAAGGTAACCATGATATTTTTAAGATGATTAGCTCTAGTTCTACTAAAGTTGATGAGGGGTCTGACTGGGTCGGGGGTTTTTAAATTTTTAAATTTGAGTTATATATACAGTATACCTGCGATCGGTACAGATGGAGAGCCTTGAGGGAGGCCTATGTCCAGCAGTGGACGTCCTACGGCTGAAATGATGATGATGATGATGAGTTATATATCACTTTCTCCGTATATAAAGCACTAGTACATAAGTGACCGATATTAACACTTTCACGGTTGCACATTCTAAAGCAGTCGTTTTTGTGACACTGTAAGAGCTGAGTTTAATTTAGAGTTTATCCCAGGGCCTACAGAAATTATTCAAAAGGGTTCGGTAACACACGTGAGTTTTATTTCCCTAAAAGGTACACAGTTACTTGGCACTTCTTATCTGGTAAGGTAAAGATAGGCAGGCTGGTCCCGCCTGCAGATAGAAGCGGCGGCCGGTCTGGAGGACTGGCTGGAGTCTGGCTGTAGAGGCTGGCTGCGGCTGGAGTAGGCAGCTAGCACGAGCGGTAGTTGCTCGTGGCTGTATACGGATGTGGTGGGTGGACCCTGAAGAACGAAGAGAGAGTTACTGGAGGTTGGAAATGAGTCAGGAAGAAGACCTCCAACCCTCAAAGAAAAGGGGTCCCCCGAAGTGGTAGGTAGCACGAGGTAAGATGGCTCCGGCAGGTGTACTGAACGAAGATGCTGCCGGAGTCCGAGAGTTGGGCCAGATTTAAGGTCTGGCCCTCAAAAACTCGTTGCCACCATAGATCCGTGGAATCTCGCTCAGCCAAGGTCGGGCCGAGCGGTAGGTCCAGTAATCCAGCAGAAGGATGTCCTTAATAGTTTTTAAGACTCCAGGCCAGGATAGACTATTTTCTGACTTGTAGTAGGTTCCCAATCAACTTCCTTGATGCTTAATCTCAGACTATCGACTCTCTACTCCCCGGCTTAGGCCTAGAATCTTCTTTTATAGGAAAATTTTATCAATCAAAATAAGAATTTCGAATATGTCGAATTATAAATTTATGACAATTTGTCCTTGAAAAGTGGCCAGTAATGCTAGATTTTCCATGTGAGAGCAACCCCTTTCAAAGACAATTACAAGGAATCTATGCCTAAAAAGAATAAAAAACAGAAAGATAAACAAACAAAATGTAAACAAATAAAATTACAATAGTATGAAAATGAAGAATTTCGAAGATAATTTTAGTGATTTTCAGAGTTTAAAAGCCAAAATGATGATACAAATGATGATACAAGGATTAAGTTGATGATAAAAGGTATGAAAACAGGAGCGACCGCTAGACGATCGTTACACACTAACACTGGCCAAAGCCGCTATGGCAGTCTAAATGTCGGAGCTTCTTACGGGAACACCGTTTATAACATACCACTTTGTCACACATAGTCAAAGAAAATTTTTTTTCAGTGACCATTTTCCAACCGATCAAAATTTGTCAGCGTCCAGATAACCATATTTTTTTGTCTTAAATAGAAAGAGAGAACCACACATATTTTCCATCCTTCTCTGTTGGACACGCCCGCTATAGCAGTCCTTTTACGCAAACAAAATGTATGGACGAGTGGCGCGTGCGTCCAGGAGCCGACCCACCGCATATATTCCATTTCCCGCCAATTTTGCCTAATTTTGTGCTTTGTGACCCAGTATATGGAAATGACTTCTATTGCATGTTTTATTTTTTCATACAATTTTTGGGTGTCCAATAGGGAAGTCATGCTTTTTTTCTTGCATCTGCGAAAGTGTTAACGGCCAGATTAAACTAGTTTTGTCACTTTCGTTTCTATTGACACCTAGTCTATGAGGGACAGAACTACAGGATAACTTTGAAATCAGCGTTTATTTTTTAACAGGGCATTCAGACTATGATACTGGATCGATAATAAATAGTTTAAAAAAATGTTTATTTGTACATCAGTAAAGAATAAGAAATCAAAATTGACATAATACATCTATGAAATACTAATAGGCTATCAACCAAATTGAAAGGAAACATTTACATATTAAAACCTTATTTATACCCGAACACTCTTGCTACTTTTTGAAATTAAAATAAATTAATAACAAAAAAAGTCAAAAAAAATTATATAAATATTAAAAACACTTTTATACAACAGTGTATTTTATGTTCAACCCAAGTCCGTCTTACTCGTCACTATAGTGACGTGGCTGTAAAGGACGTAGCATGTAACATCGAACAAAAAAGCGCTTTTTTCATTATTTATCATAATTTTTTTAAATGCGAACCAATTTCCTAAAATTTATTTTATTTATAATCGGTATGTAAAAAAAATCTCTATATCCAAAAAATAATTTTGAATTCAAAGTCATCCTGTAGTTTAACAAGACCTTTGAGTAATTAAATTAGTTTAGTTTAGTTATCTACCACATCTACACTGGATGATAAGATGAATGACGTCTTGCGCCTGAGATGTCGAAGTGTAGTAAAGTATTGGAGGGCTACACATGTGACGTATTCAGGTACAATGTCGGGCGGCGGCAAGACGACGCTGCGCGGCAGGATGTCGAGCTCGGTGCAGGAGGACTCCAGCGAGCAGGACCCCGCCGCGCTGGCGGCCAACGAGGACCAGCTGAACAGATTAGAGCAAAGGTAGCTAGCTCACCACTGCACAAACTAATTTGGCTTTAACACTTACACGGCAATTTGGCCATTATGAAAACTCTAAAACATAATTTGCTTTTTTTTTACAAAAAACGAACCCGCCCTCAATAAACTGACACATACATTAACTGAGCACTTCCGGTACTTAAACCTTCTCCTGAATGTAACAAATACTTATCTGAAAACCGCATCAAGATCGGTTCAGCAAAACGCGAGCTAATCGCGGACAAACATACATACATTCATACAGGTCAAACTGATAACCTCCTTTTTTGAAGTCAGTTAAAAACTGACAAATACCATTAGAATAATAATGAAGAGTTTGCGGAGAAGATACAGAAATACGTTAGGATTTTTTTCTCGAGTTGTTACTTAAGGTTGTTTTAGTAACCCATTTTATATAATCTACTATTGCCAGCAAAAACGGATAAATAACGAAACAATATCATTACGAAAAGTATTAAGTAGTCAAGTAGTATTTAGGGTTCAATCATTCCTGCTTTCTATCTGTCTTTCATTCTGCCTATTCCATACGTAATTCTAGTTGTCGAACACTGTACTCAGTCAGTGTGCCATTAATTCATTCTATTTGTTCGTTTAATCTCTCTGCCTGCACATTACTGTAATGTCTTCCACTAAAACAGTTGTAAATTGAGTCTATCAATACATAGTATAAAATAAAGTAGCTTTTCGCGTCTGTCCCTAAGTATGCTTAAATCTTTAAAACTACGCAACAGATTTTGATGAGGTTTTTAATAGATAGAGTGATTCAAGAGGAAGGTTTATAAGTATAAAACATGCTCTAAATACTAAAAGGTTAGGCGGTATGAAGTTCGCCGGGTCGACAAGACTCAAGTCATATTCACGAATAATGTTGTATCAGGCTATCAGAGCTGCGAAGCGAGCAAGCTAGCCTTGAAGAGTCAGTGACGACCTTGCAGAGGGAGGCTCGCGCCGGGCGCACCGCGCGAGACAAGCTGCGCGTCGAGCTCGCCAGCCTCAGCGAACACCTGCCGCTGCTCCAGGTAAGATAAATATACGATAAGGTAAGATAAAAACGATTTTTATGCCCGAAAATTATTTATCAATATATATAAAACTCTTCCGTTACTGACTGACTGACTGGCTGACTGACTGACTGGCTGGCTGGCTGGCTGGCTGGCTGGCTGGCTGGCTGGCTGGCTGGCTGGCTGGCTGGCTGGCTGGCTGGCTGGCTGGCTGGCTGGCTGGCTGGCTGGCTGGCTGGCTGGCTGGCTGGCTGGCTGGCTGGCTGGCTGGCTGGCTGGCTGGCTGGCTGGCTGGCTGGCTGGCTGGCTGGCTGGCTGGCTGGCTGGCTGGCTGGCTGGCTGGCTGGCTGGCTGGCTGGCTGGCTGGCTGGCTGGCTGGCTGGCTGGCTGGCTGGCTGGCTGGCTGGCTGGCTGGCTGGCTGGCTGGCTGGCTGGCTGGCTGGCTGGCTGGCTGGCTGGCTGGCTGGCTGGCTGGCTGGCTGGCTGGCTGGCTGGCTGGCTGGCTGGCTGGCTGGCTGGCTGGCTGGCTGGCTGGCTGGCTGGCTGGCTGGCTGGCTGGCTGGCTGGCTGGCTGGCTGGCTGGCTGGCTGGCTGGCTGGCTGGCTGGCTGGCTGGCTGGCTGGCTGGCTGGCTGGCTGGCTGGCTGGCTGGCTGGCTGGCTGGCTGGCTGGCTGGCTGGCTGGCTGGCTGGCTGGCTGGCTGGCTGGCTGGCTGGCTGGCTGGCTGGCTGGCTGGCTGGCTGGCTGGCTGGCTGGCTGGCTGGCTGGCTGGCTGGCTGGCTGGCTGGCTGGCTGGCTGGCTGGCTGGCTGGCTGGCTGGCTGGCTGGCTGGCTGGCTGGCTGGCTGGCTGGCTGGCTGGCTGGCTGACTGACTGACTGACTGACTGACTGACAGACAACGCAGAGCCGAAACTACTGGGCGTAGCAAGATGAAAATTTGCCCGTGGGTTCCTTGGGAAGTGTAGGGGAGCACTAAGGAATATTTTCCCGAAATTACCATGGAAACGAGAAAAAACTGGATTTTTGTGTTTATAATAAATGTGCGCAGGTGAAACCGAGGAGCAGCCTCTAGTCAATATACAGGGTGTTTCTGACAAGGCGGTAATAAATCAAAGGAGGGATTCTACTCACCATACCTAACAACTTTCCCAAAGCAACATGGGTCGAAATCTCAAAACAAAAATCAGCCGTCCCGTACATTGACCCCGTCAGCTGATCGAACCAATGTATGGAACAGCTGTTATTTTTTTTGAGATTTTGACCCATGTTGCTTTGGGAAAGTTGTTAGTTATGGTGAGCAGAAGCCCTCCTTTGATTTATTACCGCCTTGTCAGAAACACCCAGTATATAAAACTCTTCTGTTAATGACTGACTGACTGACTGACAAACAACGCAGAGCCGAAATTACTGGGCGTAGCGGGCTGAAATTTTGTTAGTGGGTTCCTTGGGGAGTGTAGGGGAGCACTAAGAAAGGATTTTCCGAAATTCCCATGGGAACGGGAAAAACAGGATTTTTGTTTTTATGAGAAATCTGCGCGGGTGAAACTGCGAGGCAGCCTCTAGTTCATACATAAAAGTAGTTATTCCACCCAACATAAAATTTTACATTTATGATATGAATGGAATTAAAATGGTTGTTTGTAGAGTCAAATAAAGCAGCAAGAGAGTAAAGCGGCCGCGAGCAAAGTGGACGCGAAGCAGCGAACTAAACTTGAAACTGCCACGAAGAAGGCTGAGGAGAGGCTGGAGAAGGCCCGCCGCGACGCCGCCGAGGTTTGTGCCTTTCTATGCAGTATTGAATTAACTAGTCGACCCGGCGCACTTCGTTCCGCCTTACCTATTACTTTGTTGTGCATGTTTTATACACATAAACCTTCCTTTTGAAATATCTATTAAAAAAAACCGCATCAAAATCCAACGAATAGTTTTAAAGATTTAAGCATACATAGGGACAGACGCGAGAAGCGACTTTGTTTTATTCTATGTATTGATAACACATTCTTTACACTTTACAGGTGCTTTTGTCATCTTGGCCCAACAATAATGTTGTCCAATAAAATAAAAAATCTTTTTAAAATGTTGCTTCCAGTTCAGTGTCGTTCTCAACATTTCTTGAGATTTTTCATGTCAAAAATCTACATCATCAGCCATCAAGTACGGCAATAAACCATTGTTTTTATCCAGTTTCATAAAGCATGTGTTCCAGTAGTTGGTCGGGTGGACGCTGTTTAACTTAGTAAAATATCTCGTTATTTTCACGGTAATAAAAAAGCACTACAAAACTTGGTATTTACTTTATTTTAGAAAATCACCTGAGATATAAACGAGCTGAATAACTCCTTTAATGAAATATTTTCATCCCATCCACTAGCACATGTGTTCTAATCAAAAAGTAACTCAAATCGTTAAATTACTTCTATCGGTTATTATTACAATAAATATGTAATCGTACATGAAAAAAGTTAAGCAATTGTGCAGTTCTATCAAAAAGTAAGATTAATATTTTATGCACGCCGTTACAAGGTTATGTTGTTGAATTTTAATGGTGTCAAATGTGACCTATTAAAATGATTCTACTAATAATTATTGTTAAAAAATAAGTTATTGAAGTGAAGTGTTGATTTAAAACGACTGATAAGGTCAACAGAAATAGGTAGGTACACCTAGGTATCTGCTTTTTGTGGAAAATTTTCTCGTCGGATAGAATGAAAAGTAGAATATAATCTGGCGTAAAGATATTCTGTTTCGGGTTTTGTTATAACCCTCGCTTGTTAAAGTTTCAAGCCATTATTCCGTCGCGCACTCAGGTTCGAACTTGAAAACATCTATACCAATATTATAAAGAGGAAAGATTTGTTTGTTTGTTTGTTTGTTTGTTTGTAACGAATAGGCTCCGGAAATACTGAACCGATTTGAAAAATTCTTTCACTGGTAGGAAGCTACATTAACCCCGAGTGTCATAGGCTATATTAGATTTTCAAAAAAATTAGGGATCCTTACCTAAACTCAAATAATGTAACCCAAGGTGCAATAATTTTTCCGTTGTTTACATATTTTGACAGCTGGTTTGTTGTTGTTGTTGTTTTGTTTTTAATTTGGCCATTCTGGGCAGTCAAAAGAACATAGTCTATAAAGCCAAGTCTTTTGTAATATCTTATATTCTATGGCGTAACGAAGTAAGCCGGGAAAGCTAGTACATAATACTTTAGCCCCTTGTATTATTATTTACCGCTGTCAAAAGTACCATCAATGCATGA
Source organism: Euspilapteryx auroguttella (assembly GCA_951802225.1). Lineage (NCBI taxonomy): Eukaryota > Metazoa > Arthropoda > Insecta > Lepidoptera > Gracillariidae > Euspilapteryx > Euspilapteryx auroguttella. Next base: position 2,163,098 of record OX637662.1, read on the forward strand.
TATCAGGTAGAAAAAGAGGTGCAAGCCGTGGACGCTCAGATATCAGCCGTGTGCGGGAACAAGGTGCGCGACGCGCAACGAGCCGCCACTGAGCTGGAGCAGAAGCTGGACAAGGTGTCCGCCGAGATCACCAAGCTCGCCGTCGCCATCAACACTAGCAAGCGGTGAGGCTAAATGTTACATAGTTGGTCTTAAAAAAGTAATAATAGGTAGAAAAAGTAAAATAATAGAAAAATAGAAAAAATAAATATTGGGTAGGAAATGAGAAAAAAATAATATTAGGTAGAAAAAGAGAGGCGTGGACTATCAAAATACAGGTTAGTTAACTAAAGCTGGCACGTTCACTCACAGTTCCTACTCACACATAATATGTGTGTTTAAAACATTAACCGTGTTATTCATAAGACAAGATAAGAGAATACTTTATTACAATTAAGATAAAACATTAAGACAAGTACATAAACAAATTACATAAAACAATGCAATAGGCGACCTTATTACTTAAATTTTGTTTATTCAAAGCTTTTGTCAACATTTACCTCTTTTGCATGGAAATTATGCATAATTACCGGTCAATGTGAATAATTTGTCACATTTACCGCGTACGTTGGTGATTATTCATAATTCCCGTTAATTATGCATAATTACCGATTAACTAATACTAAGTAAATCCGAGTACATAAAAGTACCTACAAAATATTTAAATACATACCTATTCTAAATCTATACCAATATTATAAAGAGGAAAGATTTGTTTGTTTGTTTGTTTGTTTGTAACGAATAGGCTCCGGAAATACTGAACCGATTTGAAAGATTCTTTCACTGGTAGGAAGCTACATTAACCCCGAGTGTCATAGGCTACATTAGATTTTCAAAAAAATTAGGGATCCTTACCTAAACTCAAATAATGTAACCCAAGGTGCAATATTTTTTCCGTTGTTTACATATTTTGACAGGTGGTTTGTTGTTGTTGTTTGTTTTTTTATCAAGCCCATTCTGGGCAGGCAAAAGAACATAGTCTATAGAGCCAAGTCTTTTGTAGTATCTTATATTCTATGGCGTAACGAAGTAAGCCGGGAAAGCTCGTAATTCATAAAGATACAGTAGGTTTTAAGTAGCTTTACTGGAAGTCTACTTCTCTATCCAGTCTAAATTGACATACGTCAAATAACTAAAATGCTCTTTAACTTTTTATGAATAACAGGGTTACTTTTTATTCTTACCTCTAAATAGGTAAATGAACATCAAAAAGATCACACTGTATTCGTAAACAGTAGCAAAACTATAACTGTCCCCTTCAAACATATAAGCTAGCCTGCGCGTGAAAGAGACGGGGAGTCTTTTCATGATGCGCATGCAGTACTCCGTCACGCCACGCGCTTATTCACAGACACTACACAAGCGCCGTGTCTAAGGCCGCATTAAGAAACACGCGGGGCGTCGCGCGGGGCGTGCTGCGATTAAATCAAACGTATTGCAAAGAGAGCTACCAATTTCGTTTTCGCACGAATGAATTTCGTACGCAAAGTGAGCGCGGCCTGAGAGTAAGTAGACCATAATTTTTGTTTCCAGAAACGCAAAGAAGTCAAAAGACAAGATAAATCAAATGGAGATAGACTTAAAGGAGACGGAAGAAAGAATAGAAAATCTCGGGGCGCTCAAGAAACAGCTCGCTCTAGACCTGCAACAGCTGCAGAAAGACTTGAACGAGGTGAGGCCAGGCCGCATCCATTGTTTAAAGGGCTCTGTAGACGATCAAATTTGTTTGAAAAACACGTTTCCATATAAAACTAGAGGCTGCCCCGCGGTATTTCCCGCGCAGATTTCTCATAAACACAAAAATCCCGGTTTTTTCCCGTTCCCGTGGAAATTTCGGGAAATCCTTTCTTAGTGCTCACCTACACTCCCTAAGGAACCTACATGCAAAATTTCAGCCTGCTAGGCACAGTAGTTTCAGCTCTGCGTTGTCTGTCAGTCAGTCAGTCAGTCAGTAACGGAAGAGTTTTATATATATTGATTGTATGATAAACTCTTTAAACACAGCTGCACACAAACATTTATAGTTTGCGGGCACTTTACACTTTATTGTATAAAATAAAACTAGAACAATAAGAAGAATAGAGTTTATGATATTATCGGTGTAATTTTATAGGAGCGAGCTAGATTGTGCTTTATGCTACGCAGCAATTTCTTTTTAAAGGAATTCAGGGAGTGAGCCTTCTGTACTTTTGTACTCTCAGTTATTATGTGTTTTTATTTAATTTAAATCAGGACCTTTACATTTTTTTTTGTATTTTGGCTGAATTTTACTTGATTTTCCAAACAGATAGAAGAAGAGATAAGCGAGGGCATGGGCGAGTTCTCCGGCCTCAAGCAGGAGATATCCAAGCTGCAGAGTAAAGAAAATAAAATGAAGAGCGAGCGAATAGAGGCGAAGAACGCTGTCGACAAGATGGAGAAAACCGTCCAGGACTGCGTCGGCAAAATACCGATGTGGCGGAAGGAGGTGAGTTATTGTTCAATAGTGTCGGTCACATCATCTATCATTATCATCTCAGCCGAAAGACGCCCACTGCTGGACATAGGCTGGCTGCACTAATCGCCATACCGACCGGTCTAGAGCGATTCTTAGCCAATGTACTCTCGCAGCGTTCACCAGTTCGTCTTACCAGCTTATGGGTATGACTACTTTGCGTCTCTCTCTCGGTGCGCGGTAGTCACTCAACAACTATTCGAGCCCGGCTACCATCTGTTCTTTGAGTTATTGCCCTGCGCATTACCACTTAAGTTTCGCAATTCTTTGGGTTATGCCGATGACTAAAGTTCTTCTGCGGATCTCATCATTTCTGATTCGATCACGCAGGGAAACTCCGAGCATAGCCCTCTCCTTTTTTCATTGACCTTTAGCTTTCTGTTTCTGCCTATAGTTTGCCATGTACCGTAAGTCATCACTGGCAACACACATTATTCGTAGACTTAAGTCGCAAAACTTTTGTACGTGCGAGTAGAGTAATCCTATATGAGCTTGTTTTGACATAATGCTAAACATCCACCAGCTATCGACCCTAAAGCTAGAAGAGCCAGGCATAGAGAACGTGGAGGGCGTGGAGGCACCGGCGCCGCTAGCCGAACATTCGCGCGAAGAGCTCGACGAATGCTCGGTAGAAGAGCTGCGTGGGAAGCTGGCCGCGCAGAAGAACCGCCTCGGGGACGCCAAGCCTAATATACAAGCTATACAGGTTACAATCTAAATCATCCACACTGATGTTCATTTATCAGCAGGGTATCATTTAAATTGCACACATTGTATCTTAGTTCCTAACACATTACCTATACATACATGCCCCTTTATCATCACTCTAAAATTAATTAAGCTCCATACAGGCTTCACAGATCAGCATCACATCTCACACTTCACCTATACATGCACCTTCAACACAACCCATGTATTTATTTCGCTCTTGTCTATACAGGTTATTATCTTAATTGCTCCTATACATGTTACTCACGCTTAACCTATACATGCACCTTTTTCATAACCCATCAGATATTCATTAGCTGGGTCCACACCGATATCCGACTCGAAGGACCAATTTGAAAAGTTTAAGAGACCTTTTACGCAGATACTAGCGCCGTTCGCCAAAGTTGTCCCATGTCGACTGCCCCGCGGCTCAGATGGTATTGATGTGGACTGAGACGCGAGTGCGCCGGGTTCGATTCCAGGCGAGGCGAATATTGATACGATGAATATCGATGTCTGTTTCCCGGTCTACTGTATTGTTCGTTTCTGTATATGAATCGGGCACCCTAGATACAAGTTCTTCTTAGTTGGGGGCGTGTGATGCCTTATTATTATCACTACATAGTCTTGTTTCACTAACTGCGGCAGTAAGTGATTCAGCTCACCATACGTACTAGTAAATAAAATGCGATTGCAGGATTACAAAGCTAAAGAAGAGCTGTACCTGAAGCGCGCGGCCGAGCTGGACGACATCACGGCCAAGCGGAACGAGATGCGCGCCCTCTACGACCAGCTGCGCAAGAAACGTACTACCGACTTTCTTAGCGGTAGGTTATTACCTTTTCATTCCACCGGCTCGAAAACACCCCTTTTCGTACCTGTACACGTATTGAAAAAGTGACACTTTATTGACTTTTGGATTACAGCTGGTTGAATAGGCATTTCCATAAATTATGAATGTACTGAATAGTTATTTAATCTGTGCATCTGTAGAAATTTAACTACCTACTATACTAGCTCCATGGCCTTAACTGACATTAGAAAACTAAAGGCGGCAAAATAATTGTTTTTGTTTACGTGTTTGAAAAGCATTAAATAATCGGGAAACATTTTCTATTAGGATTTAATTTACTCACTTCTTAAAGTAATTTTGGTATACCAAGTAATTTTAAGTCGGCGCCTCTCCACTTATCTCTACCCTAAACACATTCCCACCAGGTCTTAGGCTGACATTCACAGTCTGTTATTTAAAGGCTTCTCACTCCAGTTTCAACTCGGTCAAGTCGTTCTAGAGTACAATTATCCTGGCTCGGACCGTCTCATACATATGCCGTCGAGCGTATACTTTACTTTCTAGAAGTCGAAACTCGATTATCTATATAAATTTGGAGCAGTAAAGTAAAAAAAAGTAAAAGTAAACGCCATACCGAGAGTTACCACCTTAAGGTTTATTTTATACACATAGTTTCACAAAATATCTATTGGTTCAATATCCGGCTCGAAGGACCAATTTGAAAAGTTTATTGTTTACTGTTACAGATTAAAGTGTCGTTTCAGGACGGGTCATTAGCTTACGTTTTAAGTGGGTGAGATAATCCTACTAAATATTAACAATTCGTTTATAAGGTTTGTTTGTTTCACTTTTACGGTAAAAGGGATAAACAGATAGGGTTCTAATTTTTAATGGAGGTAGCTTAGACCTTTGATTATAAATATGATATTCTTAGGAAAATTGACAAATTTATGAAAATACCCATTATTCCATTACCATTATTCATCGTTCACCACAACGCCACATGATAAATAACTCAAATTTAAAAATTTAAAAACCCCCGACCCAGTCAGACCCTTCATCAACTAAAGTAGAACTAGAGCTAATCATCTTAAAAATATCATGGTTACCTTAACATATACTTTCAGTATTATTGAAGTAACACTGTACCAAATTTTTAATCGATAGGACAAATGGAAGGTGGTTAGATCCTCTTATGGCGCATCGTCAGCAATGAGGTTGTGCCAGGAGAAGACTGGCCATTCCATAGCAATCTGAAAAGTGTCACACGAAATTCCAAACTTAAGTTTGAATATTTTCGCTGCGACGTGTGCCGATGTTTTTTCGATTCATTATTATTTTCCAAGCAGTCGAGTCGTTTTGATACCTATGTACTTTAAAATAATTTTGTAAAATATTTTCTGTAAATATAAAATTTGAACAGTTGTTTTAAAATCGTTTGGTAATTAGTTAGCGGGGATCGTTCAAGCTAGGAGCAGAGTCAGATAGCCAGCTCTCCTACACTCTCATCCATTATTCAAGAGCTGATCATCTTCAAACGGCAGATCAGGTCATGGTTACCTTAAAATATACTTTCAATATCATAGATGTAACATGGTACCAAATTTCAACTCGATCGGACTTAAGGAAGCTAGTTAGATCCTCTCATCCATTATTCAAGAGCTGATCATCTTCAAACGGTAGATTAGGTCATGGTTACCTTACCAAATACTTTCTATATCATAGATGTAACATGGTACCAAATTTCAACTCGATCGGACATAAGGAAGCTAGTTAGATCGTCTCATCCATTATTCAAGAGCTGATCATCTTCAAACCGCTGATCAGATCTTCATCAGACATGGCTAAGAACACTCGGCCTGAAATTATCTATTATACAAAAAAAACTAAACGAAAATCGGTTTAGCCGTTTGGGCTCTACGATGCCACAGACAGATACACAGACAGACAGACAGACAGATACACACGTTAAAATTATAACACCCCTCTCTAAATTTTTCGTTCGGGGGTTAATTAGTATTCTAAGGCGGCACGAAGTTTGGGTGGTCAGCTAGCGTTTCTCTATACTAATGTTGTGCGCGTGTCAGGCTTCAACACAATAACGGGCAAGCTGAAGGAGATGTACCAGATGATCACGCTGGGCGGCGACGCCGAGCTCGAGCTGGTGGACTCGCTCGACCCCTTCACCGAGGGCATCATCTTCAGGTACGCTCACCTGCTGCTGCTACATACATACTAAGTGTTAGTTCCGAAAGAGCTTGTACGCATATAACGCACACCACTGTTACAAATATCCGTGTGAAAACTCTCGTGCTATGAGATCAAAAGTACAGTATACATACAGCGTGGGCTTAAAACTATTCAACTTCAGGTAGGTAGTTGGTACACAGTCTATTGGTTCGGCTCTATAGCTTTAATTAATGTACAGTAGGTTCAATCCATCTACTTTATTTACGACAAATCTCACTGCGCTCGGGTTGTGATATTATACTTTCAAAAACTAAAAAATACTAAATTTATTAAAAATAGTAAAATAAAGTGAGATGATGATGTTTTTTTTAAAACACTCGCCCGCCTTTTTAAAAACACTCTGTTTTTAAAAAGGCGGCAATCAACGAAAATCAGTTGTCCCGTACATCAACTCATCAGCTAATCGAATAAATGTATGGAATAGCAAAATGATCATCCTAAAGCATGCATTAAATTTATAACTATCTTGTCACCACCACTTGTTTTTTTTTTTTTTTTTAATGCCGATTTCATTTTTTTTTTTTAACATTTTATTATTTACTAGAAGCTGCCCCGCGGTTTCACTCGCGCAGATCTTTCATAAACACAAAAATCCAGTTTTTTCCCGTTCTCATGGGAATTTCGGGAAATCCTTTCTTAGTGCTCACCTACACTCCCTAAGGAACCTACATGCGAAATTTCAGCCCGCTACTCCCAGTAGTTTTGGCTCTGCGTTGTCTGTCAGTCAGTCAGTCAGTAACGGAAGAGTTTTATATATATTGATTGTCTATTTTTGTATATAAATACCAATATTTCTAAATGAATACATGTCCGGGGGTTAGGTTTTTTTACTCATAATTCAAACGAATCGTAATCGCACTGTAAGTGATTAACCATTGCCGCTTTAACAAAGCCAATTTTTTACACGTCTTAAGAAACAGCAATGCTTTAGAAAAATAACGAGTGGATTGAATTTAGTTAGAAGACTTCACCCCCAGTTGATGAGTGTCTTTTCCTGCTTGACTTGTCCCAGCGTCCGGCCACCGAACAAGTCATGGAAGAACATCTCGAACCTGTCCGGCGGCGAGAAGACTCTGTCCTCGCTGGCGCTAGTGTTCGCGCTGCACTACTACCGGCCCACGCCGCTCTACGTCATGGACGAGATCGACGCCGCGCTCGACTTCAAGAACGTCTCCATCGTCGCCAACTACATTAAGGTATTAAACGGCTACTTATTTCTTAACTGAAAGACTTTCCACGTCACCACCGCTTTAAAGATCTATCTATTGAACTAGGTAAGATATTTTTTATATTACTTAATACGCAAGATTACTAGAATTATAGAGTTCTTTGAATGAAATGTCATAGAGGCGTTAGGAAGGCTGAATGTTGATGATCCTAATCTTAACTCTTCTCTCTGTCTAGGAGCGCACGAAGAACGCCCAGTTCATAATAATATCTCTGCGGTACAACATGTTCGAGGTGTCGAACCGTCTCGTCGGCATCTACAAGACCGAGGACTGCACCAAGTCCGTCACCATCGAGAACAAGATGCCGGGGAACAGCGCGCCGCAAGAACTCGCGCACTAGAAAACCTTCAAAAACTAATGTTTAGGGATGTTTCCGTTTACAATAAAAATATTTTTCTAAGTTTATCGGATGGTATTATTTGTATGTTGGTTAAGGGTACAAACAAACAATAAAGTTGTACCCTTAGGGCTCAAACAGACGAGCGAGCTTCACTATTTAGGGAAAAAAATCCCAGATTATTCGATAGCTTACTATTTATATTCTATTGCTATACAATTACGATCGATCAAAGTTACGAGACTCGCAATTTTTGACCCAATCATAATAGAGTAATAGTAGAATAGCAATATAATAGAAGTTTAATCGTAAGTTTATGAGACTAAAGGCCCAGGTAGGGTACAACTGGGCCTACGGGAGATTCAAATTCGAGTCGGATTTAGAACTTCAAAATTTTACTCTAACTCGTTCTTTGGTCCAAAACTCCAAATTGATATATACAGTCACCATACTCTCAACGGAGTGTAAGAAGGCTCACGCTAGGATAATCGGTGTTGGAGACGGTAAGTTCGAGTTACTATTTTAGCGAGTTAACTCAAAATAGACAATGAATGTCAGCCGGCCGCTTGCTCACCGGGACGCCATAGTTACGTACAGTGGCGGACTAGGAGGCCGTAACAGATTTGTCTATGGTTTCGTCAACCCTAGACTGTATTACCAAAGAACAAGAGCTATTTTGCAATACAGAAAAATCGGAAGTGTTACACCGACCGTGTCCGCCACTGTACATATCCAGTATCCAACCAAACAATTTGTCGTCGCTAATTTAGAATTTGTATTGGATACGTAGCCAGAGACGTCGCCATGGCATCCCAGTGAGTTAGCGGCGTGGGTGCTTGCATAAAAAAACTGCTTTTCGGCACCGAGTAAGTTAATTGTAAAATGAAATAGTACTTTATAAATAAAAATCCGAAAATATTTAACGTTTTTATATTATTTACTTAGAACATCGATTAAAGAATTACAGAATAAAGTTTAATAAGTTATTATTACATTTTCAATAAAAGGAACAGGAATGATCGACAATTAATTTCAGTACATACAACGCGATTTTTGTTTTGAACGAAATTTTATTTTGATCATAATTTTAATCAATTACACAGCAATAATTAAAAAAAGCTTGTTTTAGTTGATCGTCACCCCTTTTTAAATAGACTCTATATTCAAATTTAAAAAGTTATAGTGCGCTTGCTATATTGACAAAAAATACATCAAAATAATAGCTTTTTCTGTGCATGATTGCGCTGACTGGCTAAAAAAACTAACTTCATCACATCTCTTGCATCAATACCATAACCTCTGGTTTTAAAAACACGTCCTTATTCGGACTGGCATTTATTTGATCAGCAACGGACGGGTGCCAAGCGAATATAAGTATCGTGGCCGGTACTAATCTCAGGTCGATAAGGGTCTTATTGGCGTCTTCTTCGAGGACCAGCTTGTGGCCGGTGGGCGTTGTTAGCACGAACGGTAAGTCGCCGTGCTCCAGGTTCTCTTGGACGAATTCATGAATTTCGTTGTATCGCTCGTACACAGAGAATGTGCCCTGAAAAAAAGTTTCAACTTGTTTTATTGATTCGACTCGAGTTGAAGGTTTGTTGTTAGTTTTTTTTTTTTTTTTAATAAATAAAAATTATTGATTAAAGTACAATCTTATCTGACAAGTATGATTTAGTGATACAGTATTTTAGTACTTTATTTATATAGTGAAATAAAAGCTTTAACTGCGGATCTTGCACTAGGCGAAGGCCTGTATCGCGAGAGTCCGCCTCGATAATGAAAAGTATATTTTAGGATTAACATTCGCAAGATAGAACAGATTTTCATAAAAACCTACATCTAACATGCAATAACGTGCTCCAAATAAAAATAAATAATAATAATATACAATGAAATTTTGAATTTTTGGATTAGCCAATTATATTCTCACTTTCGTCGTAATCCAGTCCAAGAAGCCAGTTTATAATTTTTGTTTTATCGTCATTGACACTGCATCCAGATTCCAGTATTTTACATTTTCGGTTGACTCTAGCGTATACAAAACTTTTTATAAAAAAATTAAACCGCCGAAAAAACTGAAAAGCATTAAATAATAGGGAAACATTTTCTATTAGGCCTTAATTTACTCACTTCTTAAAGTTATTTTGGATTACCAAGAAATTTTAAGTCGGCGCCACACCACACAAGCAAATTCATTATCTATGTAAAGCGCGATGGCAGCGGCATACGTTTTTCGGTTATTTCTTTGAATTTCAGGTAATTTAGTGATCTTTATTCGTTGATTCTGTGGCACCGACTCAAAATTTCTTGGTAATCCAAAATAACTTTAAGAAGTGAGTAAATTAAGGCCTAATAGAAAATGTTTCCCTATTATTTAATGCTTTTCAGTTTTTTCGGCGGTTTAATTTTTTTATAAAAAGTTTTTATTTTTTGCTTTTCAGTTTTTTTTGGGCAATTTTTTTGACCCCAGCTAATCATACTTCACCGGGTGGTCGCACCCCACAAGGTGGCCACACAACCTGGTGAAGGTTGAGGGACTAACAGGATGAGGTTCGATCACGACCGGTCGGTGAGGCGATTTGTGAGGTAGGCCTATGTCCAGCAGTGGACGTCTTTTGGCTGATTTTATTTCATTTCCAAAGATATTGTAAGTAGGTATCAAAGGTTATAATGTAACACGGAAATGCAACCTGTGAGTGGATAAATCGACCCGCCGACCAAAAAGTCACCCCTATTTTCCCACCCTTAGGGTGGGAATTTTATTTCCAAATTTTTATGGGACCAATTTCAAGGTATACCCTGTCGATTAAAAAAAGAATTATCAAAATCGGTCCACACAGTAAAAAGTTATGCGTGATCATACATAAAAAAAAAAAAAAAACAAAAAAAAAAAATATACGCGACGAATTGAGAACCTCCTCCTTTTTGTTTTTTCGTCGGTTAAAAAGGTAAGGCAAAGTTTTTAAACCGAGAAGCAAAGCCAGTCCTAACACTAGCAATATTAATTTTCACACGACGTTTTGTTGCGTCTGAGTTTTGCAATAGAGCAGTATTATGAAAAGCGAGACTGATTCTCAGTATATACAATTTACGAACAGACAGTAATTTCGTATCCTGGTATAATTTAGCTGTAGGATATCTAAAAGGTTTACCAAAAGCAGTTTTCAGTATGGACCGTTGGGCTCTTTCGAGTTGAATCATATTTGTTTTAGAGGCTCCTCCCCAGATGGAAATACAATAACTAATAATTGACTCGCAAAGGCTTTGGTAAGTCATTCTAAGTGTCGCGTAGTCAGCACAGTGGCGCAAGAGCTTCATGATACCCGTTAATTTCCTAACTCTTTTACTAAGTTCTTGAATATGACACCTAAAATTTAAATTTTTATCTAGATAATACCAAGATATTTAGTGGAAGATACTTGTTCTAATTGAGTGCACTGCATATACTGTTGGGGCAGTTCAGTCAGACTTTATCATAGTGTTAAAATCTTATTTAAATATTAGTCACAGTTTCAAGTAAATTTTAGTCTGAAAGGATTTTCGTTTGGCGCTACCTGTAGGTATTTTATCTCAAAAAAAAAAAACGGTGTAAATAGGGGTCGGTGTAAAGTAGACGAACAGACGTTATAATTTTAAATGGGAAATTAAAAAAAAATGTTATTACTATCTTTCTCACAATTTTTCTTAATTTTAAACCTTCTCGGGACTAAGAAAAACATTTCAATACCAAAATGAAATACATCGGCCCAGCCAATCTCGAGTTTAGGAAACAAATCAGGTTTTTTACAGATATAGAAGAGAGTAAGTATAGAATATAAAATCAATATATATAAAACTCTTCCGTTACTGACTGACTGACTGACTGACTGACAGACAACGCAGTGCCGAAACTACTGGGCGTAGAAAGCTGAAAATTGGCACGTGGGTTCCTTGGGGAGTGTAGGTGAGCACTAAGAAGGGATTTCCCGAAATTCCCACGGGAATGGAAAAAAACGGGAATTTTGTGTTTATGAGAAATCTGCGCGGGAAACACCGCGGGGCAGCCTCTAGTTACGAAATAAACATGGACTGAATGAACAGAAGAATTATTTTTTTTAGTATTTGTAATGGATAGGCAGTGAAGTGACCTGCAGCAGCACGCCGTCCGGCAGTCGCACCCGGATGATGGCGAACCGGTACCGCCGCATGTCGCGCAGCTCGTCCTTCTCGCGCATCGCTTTAGTCCGCAACATCTGACTCTTCTCTATCGCTTCCGTCCTATTGTAAAATTTAACAAATATGGCTCAATCACTCTGACTTGAAAGCTGACATTCACAGTCGAGTTGCAGCTCGAATTCCCACTCCAAAGTGTCAAAATGTAACTTTAAATAATTCTCCGCTCCAAATCATCAGACAAAACGCAGTCGAGTTGCAACTTCAAGACCGTGTTTCCTCAAGAGGCGATATCGGTGGCGCGATAGGGGTTCGACAGCCAATCAGTCAGGCTTCGTGAATGTACGAGCGATTTCTATTGGCTGTCGAGCCCCTATCGCGCGATCGATATCGCTTTTTGAGGAAACACGCTTAGGCTGCCATTCACAGTCAGTGTTTGGAGGCTACTCAGTTGAGTATGATACTCAGACAAGAAGTGCCAGAGTACTGATTAATCTGGCTCGAGCTGTCTTATACTTCGTGGAGCACATGATTTACTGTCACGAAGTCGGAACTCGACTATGTTTCTCAATTTGGAGCGGAGAACGATTTAAAGTTACATTTTGACACTTCGGAGTGCGAGTTCGAGCTGCGACTCGACTGTGAATGTAGCCTTACAGTGTTATTCATAAAGAGGCAGTAGATTTTAGGTAGCTTTACTGGAGGTCTACTTCTCTGGTTTGTTGTATTGTAAATAGGTGGCATCCAGTCTAAATTGTCATACGTCAAATAACTAAAATGCTCTTACTTTTTATGAATAACAGGGTTAGACATATACGCTGGACGGATTATAAGACAATTTCAGGTAGGATAATCAGGAACACTAACGGCATCGAGCAATTACTAAGGATGCGAGCGAGAACTTGGCGCGAAAAAGATGAGAGGCGTGCGGCGCGACCCGCGGCTGATAGTACCGCCGGCGGCCGTGGAGTTAGACTAAACCTAAAGTGCGGCCTGAAGGCATATATTTTATCGATAAAAAAGAATTGTCAAAATCGGACTAGGTACTCTGTAAAAACAGACCTACCCTTCTAGTGGGAAGGCGTATGCCTATATGAACGTAAGAACGGTCTGCCTGTATGTCATTCTGTAGCGCTCACCTCAACTGCTGCTCTCTCTTGATGTCGTCAGCGGCCCTTGTGAAGAATTCCGGCGGCAGCGCCATTTCTCTCGCCGCCTGCGACGGCAGCAGAACTTTCAGCCCGCGGTCGAGCTCCAGCTGAATTGGTTCCGCCGACCGCAGCGCGTCTATTAATGTCTAAAAAAAATACGTAGGGTAAGCCGCCCCATTCTTGACCTTCCTATTATTGGCAAGGTTCATTTAGACGCTGAATATAAGCTAAATATAATTTTTTAACAATCAACAGCATTAAAACACCATACAAATAGTTTTGATTTGAATTCTATAAAATGTCAAAAATCTTATACTTAGCCTCAAAATGGGCACATGCCATACATATGGTTCTATCTATATTTGTTTAGAGATTTCGATTGATTTTGTTTTATAAAAGTTGTAAGGAATGGTGATTCTCTTCTGGGACTTATAGCTGCCTTGCCAGATACAACTTGAATTTAGAATGCAAGCTTGCAAACCAAAAAAACATTTAAACGTGGCGGCATTGAATATCATCACCCTATCTTCCTCCCATGGGTGTCGTAAAAGGCGACTAACGGCACTTTTCAAAATACTGTATAGATAGATAGCTTGTCAATTTACACAAAATCCTATCTTTAGTTAATTAAATTGTACCAAAAAGTGACAGCTATCTTTTTGAATAGCATTGTGAAAAGTAGAATCATTTGACAGAGGAGGGCTCGTTTGGGGGCCTCTCCAGGCGACTATTGTCGTAAGGCAAGGCAAACATTTGTTTACCTGAGCCAATTGGTGGGCACCCTGAACTACCTCGCCTCTCACAGTATAGGATACTTTACCAAATAAGGTATCAATAGCGATTAGATTATATGTAGTCTAATTGACTTTCAATAAGTGATATCTTGTATCCTATATTGAATAAAGAATTTGACTTTGACTTGACTTGAAAACCGGGCTAATGTAACGACCGAAGCACGGGCGACAGCGGCCTTTGTTAAAAAACTAGAACCTATGTCCAAAAATGGAGGTCTTGCAATTGTGCTGATGATGATTAATTTTATGATTGCTTCAGAAACATACATTCAAAGTTTCCATAGAAGAAACATTCCCTGGACTAAAGACGAGGAAGTCTTCCTCTTGTCCGTCGGGCGCGGCGGCCCGGCTCTGCGTGAACCCGGCCGCCAGCAGCAACTCCAGTGAGCCTTCTATAGGCTGCACTCGCTCTTGGAATGCTCTGGAAAAACATTCACATTAACGTTTATAGCCAAACTAAAGTATATTAAAAAGAGAAAAGGTTTGTCTGTTTTGTTTGTTGCTTCCGTTTAATAAGCTCTGAAACTACAATACCGTTTTGAAAAATTATTTTACTGTTGGGCATCTACGCATACCCTGCTGACATTGGCAAAAATTATAATAACATAATAATAATACATCACACTCAGAGCCCCTAACTAGGAAGAACCTGTATCTAGGGTGCCCGAAACACACACAGAGACGAACATCACACCCAGACCGGAAACAAACATCGATATTCATCATATCAATATGCGCCCCGCCCAGGAATCGAACCCGGGTGCACACGCTTACTCAGTCCACATCACTGCTAACTGAGCCATGGAGCAGTCAATCCTCTGATGACAAAAATTATGATATACTTAGCAGATAGGCTATATAATTAAAACTGTTGTGTCCTTATATAGAGCCTCTGAAATTTAGAGTCTAAATGGACCAAGCCAAATAGAAATGTAATAAAATTACACAACACCCCTCTAAATTTTTCGTCGGCGTTAAAAATAAATTAACGAATAGGAGAGAAAGAGGACAATGGGCTGGCTACCTTATCAATAAGAGCTATTTCTTTCAGCAACAAAATGAGAGAGAAATATGAGAGCTAGAATGTTTTGTCTAGTGAATCTCTATTATACAATAAATTACCGGTTGCTCAGGCGGATCTTTTGATATTTTTCTTCATCTGGATGATTGACAATGTTCTCTAAGTATTTACACAGTGTTTCTACACATTTCTCAACCTGTAAAAAAAATAATTTTGGTACATTGAACATAAAAATATACATAGTTTCTCAAATTTCAGTTGAGAGGGTTAAAAAACTCATATTATTTTTTTTTTTTTAAATTTAAGTATTGTTTATTCAAATAAGTTATTAAGGATTAGAAAAGCATTAAAATAAACATTGTTATGCTTGAATATTTAAATTAAATAAAAAAAAGATCTCAAGGTAAGGTAAGGTAGTGAAAAAAATACTAAAAAGTTCAATAAATCAGAAACGGTTGGGTTTTGACCTGGGGCCCTACTAAAATGGTCAGGTCTACTTACCAGTAACCCTGTATAATGGAGCAAGCCGTGAATTTCTTTTAAACAAAATATTAAATATGATAAGTTGATTGAATGTAAATAATTATCTATAGACATAGACATATATTTATTGATAAAAGATTAGATTACACGTCAATATTAAAGATAAACATTACATTCAGATGATAACAATCAAATAAATAATAATGTCATAATATAATTTACAGTCAAAATTTCACAGGGAAATCATAATAATGTAATAATATAAAAAATATAATAAAAAAATAGATTAAATTGTAATAATCAATTAAATAATGATGTCAATAATTAAATAAAAGTCAATATATAGTCGATAATATATTGACTTTTATTTCTCACGGAAATCATATTATAATATAAAATGAATTGAATTATAAATTAATAAATTAATAATGTAGCACTGGCTACATATCTAAAAATTCTTTATAGCTATAGAACGACTGCAAGACAAGCCACTTGCGCAGCCGACTCTTGAATGTGAACAGGCTAGGGGCATCTGTTACATCGTGTGGCAGCTTGTTGTATACTGCTGGACCCATTAGGTGCATAGTCTTACCCGACTTTACTAAACAGTGTCCGATGGTGGCCAACTTTCCAGCATTACGTGTGGGGTATCGGTGACTATCACCTTTTCGAGAGTAGAGCTGTAAATTTTCTCTAACGTACACAGCAACGAGGAATATGAGCTGACTTGGGAGCGTCATAATCCCTAGTGAGACAAAGTGTATACTTTCGCTATATATATCTACTAATTTATGTACCTTTATACTATATCTACTAATTTATGTACATTTATTTAAATAAATGCCCTACAAATTCAAAACAGGTCAAAAATAATCAAATTACTCAAGAGTTTAATGATGCTATTTTAAGGTGGTAACTCTCGCTATGGCGCGAAATTCAAATTTTTTCGTGTTTTTTATTTATTCTGGCGAAAGTATACATTTTTAATAAAGTTTAAATTAATTCGCGTATGTAAAAAACCATCTCCCACATTGCAATACAACGTTTTTGGAAGACAGACCTACAGATTTTGTGTCTATAGGGTAAAAGGCCAAAAAACAAGTTCCTTGAATATACACATAATCGGTAACTCTGACTTTCAAAAACGATATATCACAATGTGAATAGGTTTTTACGTACGCGAATTCATTTTAACTTTTTTTTAAATGAATACTTTCGCCATAATAATTAAAAAACGTGAAAAAATTTGAATTTCGCGTGAGTTACCGCCTTAAGTAAGAACATAATAAACAAGGCTATTAGTAAGTGCAAACCTTCTCTCTGTTGTCATTGCAGGAGTGTATGATGAGGCAGGCGGTCAGGCCGCGCTCGTGCTCCAGCTGCTCGTACAGGAAGGCGCGGATGTTCCGCTTCCATTCTTCTTTGGTCAGCACCTCGTCGCTTATCATTGGACATCTGTCACACATATTATAATCATCATGTGTTTTAAATAACTAAATAAAATGTTTATTTGAAAAATACCGTTTAAATGTACATGAAAATTTATTTAAGTATGAAGATACCTGTGTTAAGAGACCCCAACTCTTCCACAAAGACATTTTACAATAATAAGTTTTTTAAACTTAAGTCCAACTATGCGTGTGAACACTGGGAAAACCAAGGCAATGCGAGTAATGACAACTGACCGAGGCTCCTTCAACATCAGTGGCCAGGCAGTGGAAGACGTCACAAGCTTCATGTACCTTGGCAGCAAGATCACGCCAGACGGAGGAGCGGACGAGGACGTGGAGAGCCGCATTAACAAAGCCCGTGGAACCTTCGCCATGCTCAACACCGTGTGGAGATCCAATACCTGCAGCTTCCGGACAAAGGTACGCCTATTTAACGCATGCGTGAAAACCGTCCTCCTGTATGGTTGCGAGACGTGGAAGCGCACTGACCGTCTCACGCAGAAGCTACAGGTGTTCGTTAATAGATGCCTCCGAAACATCTTGAATATCAAGTGGTATCACAAAGTTACCAATGAGGAGCTCTGGCGACGAACACTGCAAAAACCCGTAGCTGACACCATCAAGGAGCGCAAGTGGAAGTGGTTGGGTCACGTCGCTCGCCGACCGGCAGACGATGTGCCAAGGGAAGCCCTTAACTGGAAACCGGAAGGCGGAAAAAGGCGAATTGGCAGACCCAAGAACACGTGGCAGCGCGCTATGAAGGAGGATCTGGAGCACACGCAGAGCACCTGGGAAGAAGTCTGCGATATTGCTCAAGACCGTCGGGCGTGGCGGCGATTTGTTTCGGCCCTTTGCTCCCCAGCGGAGATTGGGCAAAAGTAAGTAAAGTAAGTAAGTCCAACTATCATCATTAAGATTAGGTATGTCGTGTCGATAACAAAAACAAAAATTAATATAAGTTGGTCATAATAAGAATGTATAAAGAGCTGTTTCTTCTGTGTCAGTTCTTCATTATAATATCACTAGAGGCTGCCCCGCGGTTTTACTCGCGCAAATTTCTCATAAACACAAAAAAGCAGTTTTTTCCCATTCCCATGGGAATTTCGGGAAATCCTTTCTTAGTGCTCACCTACACTCCCCAAGGAACCCACGTGCCAATTTTCAGCTTTCTACGCCCAGTAGTTTAGGCTCTGCGTTGTCTGTCAGTCAGTCAGTCAGTCTTATCAGTATAACATACTTATTCCCTTCATATAAAATGCAAGGTAAGAATTAGCTGAAATATAAATGCGAAAGCAACTTTGTCTATCTGTCTGTCTCACTTTTACGCCAAAATTACTGAACATATTGGAATGAAATTTGGTACACAGATAGTCTAGAGCCAGAGAAAGGACAAAGGCTTCCTTTCATTCCGAAAATTCTATGGTAACAGAAACTTGGGCTGACGAAGCCGCAGCGCAAACTAGCATAATTTTAAACACACCTAAAGTAAACACCAGAGGTCGCCAAGTTCTTGGGCAAGTCCAGCTCTTTCTGCTCCGTCTTCAGCTCTGCAGTGGCCTCTGGCTGCGGCTGCGGCTGGGACGTTGATGCCCTCTCATTTTCTAGTTCCCTTCTGACTTGAGCCTTGAATAAGTTATTAGGTGAAGTAGATAAGTATAATGGCACCAACATAAAAAAATATGACTGGGCTTGATGTTTTATGACTATTATATTTATCTCTCAAATAATAAAGTGAATGCTACTTAGTTCTTCTTTGTTCTGATGAAACAAAGTGTCGATAATCTATAATTGTTTGTTTCATTAGATTTTCACCTTACTAGTATTATCTAGTTCATGAGGTCATTGAGCCCAAATCAATCATAGTCTGATCATAGGTTATTTTTTTTAACAATACCTGAACTGCAGCCAGAGAGGTGTTAAAAGCAGGATTCTCTCTCTTGTTCTGCAGGCGGGCCAGCGCAGCCTCCGCCGCCACCTTGCTCTCCTGAGACAGCCCGGCTCGTTTTGGAGCAACAACCCTTGAAGTGCTAGATTGGGAGCTCTGGCTCACGGAACTGTCACTCAGTTTGTGCCCCGGGCCGGCCATCTTAAATTTGGTCTCAATCTTTTTCTTTTTAAAAAAGTTCATAATTTTTTCAGCCATGTTTGCGTCTTCCAGAGCTGATTAGATTCTTGGTGTATGTTCTTTTGGTAATTTTAGTTTTGATACACTTTCTTTCAGTTGTTCAATAGTAGCCGACGTAGCTGTAGGAAAAAAATATATTGCATCAGTCACCTGGTTTTTACTCAGACGTTATCAATTAACAATGATTCATATATTTTGTCAGTTAAATAAATGATAAATCTACTTTCTTTTATGATCAAAATTACCTGAACCACAGATTAGAGAATAGTTACCCTGACCTCTTTTTGGTTGGTGGGTCGTTCCTTTTAGCAAACTAGATCACATAGTAAATTTATTGGTACCAACCAATTTACAAAAATTGTGCACTAGAAAATAAACCAGCAAAATAGAGAAATGACTTGAAATCTCACCAGGTTTCATAAACCGTTCCGAAATCCTCTTTCCGTACACACGCCAAGAGAGCAAAATCAAAAGCAGTGTCAGAAGCAGAATCGTCAAGAAAGTCTTCAGAAGTAACTGCTGAAACTCGTTGAAGTAAAAAACCTCTGCAAATTCTGGTAAATAGGCTAATTTAGGTATATTTACAATCGATTTCGGAAAAGTGTCAATGGGCAAAGATGACACGCAAGATTCGAAAAAATCCTTTGCAAAAGACAAAGTATCACCAATTTGGAGATACAAAGCCTCGTAAAGTGTTGAGTTAAATACTGCGTTGTCGAATAAAGACATCACACGCGTAATTTTTCGTTGAAGAAGAAAAATATTAAGAAAACACTGAGAAAACCATTCATGTAGCAAGGCAAGCACAAACAACACACAAACAAACAAAACAAAAACGAACGATCAAAGCGCACTGTCTGACACTGACTGACAGCTAGTGTTGCCAATGGCTATTTAGCAGATTCCCCAAGATCACTGGTCAAATTTCCCAAATTTGGGGAGAAAAATATCTTGATTCCCCACAAAATCCCCTCAGAATGAGATAGTGAACTATTTATGATATTACTTAAAAAAAAACATTTAGACAAACCTATGACAAACACTTAAGAAGTCGCAATATCACCTAAAAAAATCATCCGGTATATTAAAATCATTCTCCGGTTTTCTCCTATGTTCAGGCTTAAAAGTAAAAACTAGAAACTTGTAAAAACTGATGAATTTTAAATTTAACTTACTCGAATAAAAACCAAAAAAATCAATAAATATCACAACATAAAATAAATAAATATTTACATAGGTATAGGAATAACCAATTTACATTTGATCAATGTATGTTTTGGTTTTACATTTAAGTTTTTTTGAATTGGTAAATTGCTAAATTCCCCGCATATTCCCACACATTGGCAACGCTGCTGACAGCTGAGTGAGCCAGTGAATGACTGACAACTCAACTTTGACAGGTTATCCATTCAATCAACCGAGACCAGCACCACACAATACTCAGAGACTCAGACCCATAGAAAAATTTTACTCTCTAGTCGAGAAGAATGATAACTACAAACAAATTATAGGTAGACAAAAATCGCAAGTTTGGATAGGGAGGCCCAGAGAGGGCGCGGCGCTGCGAGGGGCTAGAAATACGCGGGAAATTAATTTAACCTGATGCACATTGAATTATAATTTAGTTTGTTAGTTTGGCATTTGGCACTAAACCCAGCATCCACCGAGACCTAAAAATTAAAAAACAAAGTTCAAAAACACCTTTTTAATTACCAATATGTTTTACAAAAGTGCAATGATTTAGAAAAGAACAAAAAATAAAATATATAATTTCTTTTTTACAAAAGATACAATAAACAGATACATACATAAACAAGAATTCGGTTAAAATAGTTACAAAAACCTTTCCCTGAATGTAACAATTATTTTTCTGAAAACCGCATCAAAATCGGTTTAGCCAAAAGCAAGATAATCGCGGACAAACATACAAACATACAGGTCATACTGATAACCTCCTTTTTTGAAGTGGGTTAATCTAAGAATCTTTGGTCTAAACAGAACTATTTGGTCAATATTAAAAGTTTGAAGTTACAGAACAGTTTTTATGGCAAATTTCATGATCAACATAATTTCGGCCGAAGAACCTACACTGCTGAAAATTATATCAATACATAGTATAAAACAAAGTCGCTTCCCGCGTCTGTCCATATGTATGCTTAAATCTTTTAAACAATGCAATGGTAACAAATAAAGATTCTGATTCTGGATTTTTATGCGTTATTTTTTAAATATAGAGTGATTCTAGTTATACATGAGCAACCTAATAATAGGTTAGGCGGTACAAAGTACGCCAGGTCGACTAGTTTTGTGTAAATCAGAAATTAAATTGTTGTTTATATGATCTTAAAAAAGTAAATTTATCTTAAGTTGATTGATTATAATAAAGTGTCTACCCACCTACGACAAACATTTTGAAAAAAAAATATGCTAAATCGGCTTTGCCATGCATGATCAAGTTTTAGCGAAACAAAACAGCAATTGATTTTTATAATAGGTACTTAAAGATATAAAATATAGATAAGTGGGAAAGTGTATGAACACGTTTTATGTTTTGTACTACTGTACAAGTAGTACAAAACATAAAATAAACTAATCATCAGAATTAGTTTTACCGTTCGTTTAGTAAGTATAACTTATCTTAAGCATCGATTCAATCAATTGGAAAAGCGACCAGGTATACAAAGGTATTGTTAAAACTTAATCTTAATTAATGACAAAATACTAGACACAATAAAACTAACGAATGAACAAAAAAACAAGAAACTTAATGCAACTGCAACAATATTATAAGTGCATTTTGTTTAACTAAAAATTTAATAAGTAGGTATTACATTTCATTTATTAATACATAATTCTGGAATATTAAGCCCAGCGACGTTTGATAAACTGTTCTTTAAATTATATGGCAAATTTTAAAAAGACTGATTGAAAATTTTAAATTATTCTAAGCTACCTTATCAGAAGTAGTCGAACTTTTGAAGATCTGTAGAGCAGTGATTTTTCTCTGTTCCTTCACATATTCAAATCTTGAATTTATTTCACAGTAGTTTATTGTCTGCTGGTAGAAGTCACAGGCAGGTGTGTAATTTCTCTCGTCTGCTGAGTCTTTAATCTAAAAATTAAATTAAATCTTAGCTCGTAGCCCACTCCGTGAAAACTGTAAAACCTGAATAGGTATCTACATAGGTATAAACAGGGTTACTGGGAAGCAAAACGGACCATTTCAGGAGGTGACAAACTGGGTCATTGCCAATAATTTTAACCCTGGTCAAACCCAACCGTTTCCAAGTTATTACCCTTTTTAGTTTTTTTTATAATATTGTCACCTTGAGAACATTTTTTTTAATTTAATTTGAATTTTCAAGCATTAGGATGTTTTTTTTAAATGCAATTTTTATCCTTAATAAATGGTTTAAATAAAAAATACTCAAATTGCAAAAATAATCAAATGATAGTATGAGTTTTGCAGCCCTCTCAACTGCAATTTTAATTTAATTTACGCAAAGGTAAATTTTTCAGTTGCATTTTGTGAAGAAATTCACCTAAAAATTTAATCGGAATATTATCTAAAAAACATCTAT
This sequence comes from Euspilapteryx auroguttella, assembly GCA_951802225.1. Lineage (NCBI taxonomy): Eukaryota > Metazoa > Arthropoda > Insecta > Lepidoptera > Gracillariidae > Euspilapteryx > Euspilapteryx auroguttella. Next base: position 2,185,706 of record OX637662.1, read on the forward strand.
ATGTCCTAAAATTTTTGGTATTGAATAATAATAATAACATATTACACTTAGGGCCCCTGACTAGGAAGAACCTGTATCTAGGGTACCCAAAACACACACAGAGACGAACATTACACCCAGACCGAAAACAAACATTGATATTCATCATATAAACATTCACCCCGCCCGGGAATCGAACCCAGGTGCAGACGCTTACTCAGTCGACATCACTGCCAACTGAGCCACGGAGCAGCAGTCAATGAATGTCCCCTACTATCACCTCCTAAAATGGTCGGGTCTACTTACCAGTAACCCTGTATATAAAATTGCAGTCCCGAGTGCTGTTGTAGGTGCTCTATTTTTATTAGGTATATTTTAATTTCTGTTAGACATTGTTTTGTTTGGCTTCCTGGTAACCCGATAATCGAAATAAACTTCATGCAGAATCGTAATAATATGAAACTAGAACTTAAAAAGGTTATTTTTAAGATAATTGTTAGGATCGAGAAGATTTTAACGGATTAAAAAAAAACAGAAACTTAAATATTTTCCAGGATAGGCCCTACCTAACTGAAGAATGGCTAAACCGATTACATTAATTATTTTTTTGTTATTTTCTTTAAAATTTGGAGTTGGTTTGTACGAAAAGAAAAATTAGCAAAGTTAAGTGGCCACACGTTGTAAAACTAGCGCCACTTCCGATAAATAATTATACCTTCCAAACTAAACCTGATCTTTGAAATATGCTTTTGTTGCCTAAAGTGACCACTTTTTATTTCACAAACGAATATTTTTAAGATCATTATCCTAAAAGCTACACAACAGAGCCTTAAAAATTCAAAGCAAGATTATATAGGGCGTCATTGACGCATGTTTTTGATTTCGACCATGGTTTAGAAGATATAATTATTTATCGGAAGTGGCGCTAGTTTCGCACCGTATGGCCCCTTGAACAGAAACAGTTGGTCTTGCATTCCACCACTAGAAGGCGTTTGGAGAAATGATTAGTCATTACATCGCGTCAGATAGTTAAATAATAACAGCAAAGCTAACCACATCTTGAATTTCATCCACAGTAGTTTCTTGTCCACCAGGAAGTTAAAATCCACCAGGTTTGTGTCATATTTGCCCAAAGTTTGTACCTTAAATTTGATAAAAAAATATTATATAATTATTCAAACCCAAACCATCGAAGTCACAGTCACCATTACTGCCAACTAAGCCACGAAGGCAGTGACGTTAATGTGCAAGCTATTCTATAAGCGAGATCTCGAGGACTAGACGTGACGACAGGCTGTGGGCGACAATCTTTCTTACTAAAATTATAAATGCGAAAGTTACTGTCTGTCTCGCTTTCCAGAGAAAACTAATGAACCAATTTAAATGGAATTTTGTGATATATAGATTGATATGAAACTAAGCGACTTTTAGACGCGTATTATCGAGGCATTGTCGTTTATATTTAGAGTCGTGTCGTCTCGACTAGACGCAGAGCTGTCGCTTGCTTTGTGCGACAAGTAGCAAGCGAGCGTGCCTCGCAGCTTGACGTCGCGTCTAGCCGCCGACACGTCGCTGTCGCGTGTCGCCCCTAGTGTGCGCTAGATCTAATTAATTTTTTTTTTTAATCAGGATTATCACATAATAATATTCACTTCGTTATTCTTTCAAAGGTTAAAACTCAAATTTACTAGTACATACGAACTAAAAAACGGTCTTTATGTCTAAAAATAACCTCAATGTTACCCAGTAGTAATAATAGTTCAATGATGTTACCTTTGTATTATTTCGGATTCCGGGTTCTGAAAACCGTTTAGTTTTATTGTAGAATCACTTTTTACAGAATTCCGACATGTATAACACCTTCTTTGGTTTTCTTTCATTGCACAATAATTAATCAAGGAAACAAAAAAATAAAAATAACGGCCATTTAAATTGAAAATTTCAAAAACATTATCCATAGAGTAACTTTGACATTTTCATGTAGGGATTTACCTTCTCTCTGATTTTCATAAAATCCAGAGAGAAGTTAGGCACTACTCTACACTCTACACATAACTTCATGCTCTACTTTACACACTATCTATGAAAAACAATGTGCTGCCAGCAGAGAGAACAAAATTGCAACTTTCTTAGCTTTTAAAAACATTCTTGGTATACAAACAAATCCCTGAAAGCCTATGGGTATCTAATCTCAGAAACAATCCAAGTCTGTGCACTTTTTTGTCGCAGATTCGACAGCATAAGTCGACACCCGCTGCTCAGACCGCTACTACGCTTCCAATAGCACACCACGGTTTTCAAAAATTTCATTAATTGTTACTGAGAAAAGAAAGCACAAACGCAAACACTGAAATTAAGCTACGCTGGTCAGGATGGGTAAAGGGTCTCATTTATCAAAATTTATTGAATTTTATAATTTACTAGTCGACCCGGCGAACTTCGTACCGCCTAACCTTTACTATATTGTGTATGTATTATACTTATAAACCTTCCTCTGGAATCACTCTAACTTAAAAAAACCTCATCTAAATCCGTTGCCGTAAGTTTTAAAGATTTAAGCATACATAGGGACATGTATATTATCAATAATTATGACTGACTGACTGAGTGACTGACTGACTGAGTGACAGACTGACTGACTGACAGACAGACAGACAGACAGACAGACAGACAGACTGACTGACTGACTGACTGACTGACTGACTGACTGACTGACTGACTGACTGACTGACTGACTGACTGACTGACTGACTGACTGACTGACTGACTGACTGACTGACTGACTGACTGACTGACTGACTGACTGACTGACTGACTGACTGACTGACTGACTGACTGACTGACTGACTGACTGACTGACTGACTGACTGACTGACTGACTGACTGACTGACTGACTGACTGACTGACTGACTGACTGACTGACTGACTGACTGACTGACTGACTGACTGACTGACTGACTGACTGACTGACTGACTGACTGACTGACTGACTGACTGACTGACTGACTGACTGACTGACTGACTGACTGACTGACTGACTGACTGACTGACTGACTGACTGACTGACTGACTGACTGACTGACTGACTGACTGACTGACTGACTGACTGACTGACTGACTGACTGACTGACTGACTGACTGACTGACTGACTGACTGACTGACTGACTGACTGACTGACTGACTGACTGACTGACTGACTGACTGACTGACTGACTGACTGACTGACTGACTGACTGACTGACTGACTGACTGACTGACTGACTGACTGACTGACTGACTGACTGACTGACTGACTGACTGACTGACTGACTGACTGACTGACTGACTGACTGACTGACTGACTGACTGACTGACTGACTGACTGACTGACTGACTGACTGACTGACTGACTGACTGACTGACTGACTGACTGACTGACTGACTGACTGACTGACTGACTGACTGACTGACTGACTGACTGACTGACTGACTGACTGACTGACTGACTGACTGACTGACTGACTGACTGACTGACTGACTGACTGACTGACTGACTGACTGACTGACTGACTGACTGACTGACTGACTGACTGACTGACTGACTGACTGACTGACTGACTGACTGACTGACTGACTGACTGACTGACTGACTGACTGACTGACTGACTGACTGACTGACTGACTGACTGACTGACTGACTGACTGACTGACTGACTGACTGACTGACTGACTGACTGACTGACTGACTGACTGACTGACTGACTGACTGACTGACTGACTGACTGACTGACTGACTGACTGACTGACTGACTGACTGACTGACTGACTGACTGACTGACTGACTGACTGACTGACTGACTGACTGACTGACTGACTGACTGACTGACTGACTGACTGACTGACTGACTGACTGACTGACTGACTGACTGACTGACTGACTGACTGACTGACTGACTGACTGACTGACTGACTGACTGACTGACTGACTGACTGACTGACTGACTGACTGACTGACTGACTGACTGACTGACTGACTGACTGACTGACTGACTGACAGACAACGCAGAGCCAAAAGTACTGGGCGTAGCGGGCTGAATTTTTGCATGTAGGTTCCTTAGGGAGTGTAGGTAAGCACTAAGAAAGGATATGAGAAATCTGCGCGGGGGGAAAGAACCGCGGGGCAGCCTCTAGTAGTGTATTAAGCCATAAAATTGTATTTAATAATTTTGTATAATTTGTGAGACTCATTCGATCCCGCAGACAAACCGTTTAAACGGTTTTGCGGGACTATGTATAGCTTATGGTAATAAGAAATGTTTAATAAAATATAAAATATATAAATAATAATAAATAATAAGACGCGGAAAGCGACTTTATTTTATACGAGCTTTCCCGGCTTACTTCGTTACGCCATAGAATATTAGATACTACAAAAGACTTGGCTCTATAGACTATGTTCTTTTGACTGCCCAGAATGGCCGAATAAAAAACAAACAAACAACAACAACAACAACCCACCTGTCAAAATATATAAACAACGGAAAAAATATTGCACCTTGGGTTACATTATTTGAGTTAAGGTAAGGATCTAGTGATGGGTTACTCAGTAATTTAAATTGAGGACTCGTGAGGACCTCATTTGGCTAAGTGAGGTCCTCACGAGGACCCCTCATTTGAGGCGAGGAATTTCAACCCAAAAACAGGCCCAAACCTTCCTGCAGTGGAACTAATCTTACTAGTTATTTACATAAGATTTATTTTTGCTTTCTATAGACATTCACAAGTAAGTATATAAATGCAATATAATAATAAAAATAATAATAATTTCTATTTACTTACTATAAAATATAGTTTACTGATTTAAATTATAACTATAAATTGATATATTGCAAGTAGATTTAGATATTTGTAAAGGAATAGTTTAAATAGAATAGAGAATAATTTTTAAATAGTAGGTAAGTATTTAGTTTAAATTGTGATTGAAAAATTACAACTTAATGCAATGCAATGTACCTAAGCTATCCAATAAATAATTGAAATTCAAAATAAAATTAAATTCATGGGCTAAGTAGCACTCTGCCTGTCCTGTGGGGTGTTCTCGAAGGCTGGTCATATTCTTACCGACAAAAAGTCATCATGATACTATTTTTGCAGGCTTACATGTAGGTAAGCTACATAATGAGAAGAAATATAAATAATAAAAGCACACTATAGTTTTATTTTTTATAATAACTAAATCTACCTAAATACTATATGAATAGGTATCGGTACCTATCTATTTATTATTCTATCTTAATAGTAAATTTCTTAAACATTTAAGTTTTTCTGTTTGCTAAACAATAATAGCCCTTTTTCCAATGAAAATAATAACTAACTCTTGAACAAGGCCATACCTCCCTCACTCACCTCATCGAGTCCTCATTTATTGTGGTTCGTTTCGTTTACTTGCCGTTAAAACACAATCCTCACGCCTCCTCACTCCTCACGACACCTCACTCCTCACGACGGCTCACTCCTCACGACGCCTCACTCCTCAAGATGCCTCACTCCTCACGAGCCCCCTCACGAGTTTAATACCAGGTACTCACTCACCTCACTGTAACGAGCCCCCTCAAACGAGGCCCTCACGAGGGAGTAACTCATCACTATAAGGATCCCTAATTTTTTTGAAAATCTAATATAGCCTATGACACTCGGGGTTAATGTAGCTAGCTTCCTACCAGTGAAAGAATTTTTCAAATCGGTTCAGTATTTCCGGAGCCTATTCGTTACAAACAAACAAACAAACAAATCTTTCCTCTTTATAATATTGGTATAGACTATACTATGTATTGATTTCTTTTTTATATACATTCTTATTTTACACATCGAAATCAAAAGTTAAACCCTCTATCTATAAGTATACATACTTAATTGCTTACCTTAGAATTTGATGATGATTTGATAAAGTGAATGAATCAGTTTCCAAACCCACAAATTCTTGCTTGTCTGACGTAGATTTTACGAAAAGTTAGATAGTAATAAGGAACTTGCAATTCAGGGTTCAGCTTCAGCTACGTAAGTATAATATAATGGTGTAAGTTGAATGGACGATTAAAGGTGGCGGAATTACCTAAGTATTACTACTGTCTAGAGGCCTGTACTTTTAAGCGCGGTATACTTACCAGCTTTCTACGTAGAATAGAATATAATAGTTTATTTTCCTTCATGTTGTAAGTACAATAGGTGTTCTAAAGATTTACGAGCAGCACATGAACCCTGTAAGGGCACTGGAATATCTTAAAAAATAACTTAAATTACCTACGCCACGAGCGCACAAGACCGGTCACTAGGGCAATCTGTAGAGAGGCCTATGCCCAGCACAGTAAATGTCTTCGCCTGAAATCATGATGATAATAATAATAACTTATTACACTCAGAGGCCCTAATAGGAATTACCTGTATCTAGGGTGCCCAAAACATAGAGACAAATATTACACCCAGACCGGAAACAAACATTGATAGGTATTCATCATAACAATGTTCGCCCCGCCGGGAATCGAACCCAGGTGCACACGCTTCTCAGTGCACATCACTGTTCACTGAGCTACGGAGCATGACGGACGACTTGACTACTTACTGGAGGCACGAGATGAACGTAATGTATATTAAACGGAGTATCAAAGGGATGAAAAAGCATTTTCTAAATTTGATCTCTTTAATAAGCGCTTGCTTACAAAACAATTCCGCTAAGCGGAAAGCTATTAATTTGATTATTGTAACAAACTATTGACGAGGTTCATGGAATCGTATGCCTTTCATATAAGAATGGAACGAGTTTCAGACCTCACGTATTTGTAATCAAAAAGATCGTTAACATTTTATGCTCTTTGAAGCAGAAATAAACTAAACAACCTGAGAACTAAGGAAACTTTATTTTTCAGCTGATGATGTGAGCTAATATTGTATAATGCTTCTAACTAGAAGTTTGAAAGAAACTGGTATAAACTGTTGAGAACAGAAATTGACCAATACGAGGAAACAGGTAGACAAAAATTTTATTGTTATACTTACTTATCTCTTCAAAAGAAATGAACATGAAAGCGCAATTCAAATCGCACTAACTCTATTTTCATTATATCGAGTTTTATAGTAACGTAAGTTTAGCGCAGTACGTTTATTCTGAGCCCATATACTTACATCTTCTCAACGTAACAGACGTCCACTGTTGGTCATAAGCCTCCTCCTCCGTCACCACAAGGATGAAACATTGTGGGGGGTTTCACATAATCTCTACGCTTGGCACGCGGGTTGCGATCGCAGCAGTGGTGTGACTGTTTAAAATTTTTGAAGAAGGACCCTGCTGCCTGTCCTTTGGAAATTGCCATAGTCGCCTTTTAACGGGCACACGTTGCGGTTGAGGCCTTCACAGCTTTTTCATATTTTCTATAATATAGATTCTCCGGCGTAATATCTGTGGTAATATATAGATGAAGGTAGACCTAGTTCTAAAACGTTTTACTACTTACCTATTTACTTACTAGATTGTTATCTCACTAATATTATACCGGGTGTTTCTGACAAGGCGGTAATAAATCAAAGGAGGGCTTCTGCTCACCATAACTAACAACTTTCCCAGATCAACATTGGTCGAAATCTGAAAATAATAACAGTTGTTCCATACATTGGTTCGATCAGCTGGCGGGGTCAGAAACCCCCGGTATAGGCGAAAGTTTGTGAGTGTGAGTGTGTGTATGTCAATGTTTGTTACTTCTTCACGTCTAAACGGCTGGAGCGATTTCAATGAAATTTGGTATGGAGTTAGCTGACACCCTGGATTAACACATAGGCAACTTTTTACTGCGGTAATAAACCGCGGGTAACACTGCTGGGCGCAGCTAGTAAATAAATAAAAACCGATTTTCGTCGACGTACTATTTCTACTCTATACTAGCTTCATGAGCATAACATAACATACATGTGTGCTCTTCTAAAACAATGTCAAACGTTCCGTAGGCGTGACCGCGCTAACTGCAGCCAGATTTATTTATTTATTTATTTATTATTCTATACGATGATGAATCTTACAATATGTATGTACTGATGGCTTATTCAAGAAGGTTGAAAGCTGTTTTATTAACTTGATAGGGGCATTGCCTGAGTCTAGCTTTTACTATTTCCTTACTCATAAATGTCATTTATTACCTATATCGAAGACCATGTTTTTGATTATAAAATTAACATAAAAAATTGTAAGAAGTAAGAGTAGGTACCGCACAGACCTTGAAATAACAGCTGAGTGATGATATTGCCACCGACCGTCCTAGACAGACAGCGTAGACTTACAAGGAACGTCTTTATGGACAAAGGATTTAAGTTATCAGATATCTGATGATGACGAAAATGATTCGTTCCCCATTAGTTTAGTGCCGCACGTACGTGGGACTGCATACAGTCATCTTAGCAGGTCGTTAAAGGCTAATCATTCAATAAAAATAAATAAAACATCACAGATACGAGAAAATGGAGGGAGTGTTGGATTAAACAAGAATTTGAAGTTGTTTTTTATGAAACTGGCATAGTTTTGTTTGTGCGTCGAGCGTCAAATTAAAATGAATCCTAGTTTATTACGTTTCAGACTTCCAAAATATTTTTAAGGTTCTGAATTCTGTTGAATGTATTTTTAGTTTCACTATGTATGTAACCTTCGAAATTCGGTATTGTATAGACAGATTTTTACAATTATAAGTTGAATTTATTTTGATCGATAACATAACCTTAACCTGATATTAAGTATATCAGGTTAAGGTTTTTTTTTTTTTTTAACACATCACACTCAGAGCCCCTAACTAGGAAGAACCTGTATCTAGGGTGCCCGAAACACACACAGAGACGAACATCACACCCAGACCGGAAACGAACATAGATATTCATCATATCAATATTCGCCCCGCCCGGGAATCGAACCCGGGTGCACACGCTTACTCAGTCCACATCACTGCCAACTGAGCCACGGAGCAGTCATAGGTTATAGGAGTATCTTACATATGTCATCAAATTATCATGTAATCATCCAAACATTTTAAAGTCAAGCTCTAGTTATTATTTATTTCTAAATGATGTTTTATATTGTGTAGACATCAAAATCATATTCCTAGTAAGAAATGAACTAGTGCTCCAGATGTTAAAATTGGTAGGTGCTGATAAATAAAATCAAGCGTCAAATGTTGACTGGATCTCCATTAATTTCTTTGGTCTGAGTAATAAAGAGCAAAGTGCCCCGTTAAAATAGCGATGCTATTGCTTGATGCAAAATAGTCGTTTTAAAGCCATCTTGTTTTGAGGTTCTATTTGCGAAATTTCGGCAGCAAAACTTTCTACCAGTTGCTTTAAGTTTCTACCAATGAGTGGACGAAAACTTTAGTACTTTAAAAAGTCTCTGAAACCGTGGATCCTTTCGTAAAGAGAAAGATGAAAGTATTCAAAAAGAAACTACGATTCTCTATATCAATTGATTGATGTTTTCCCTGAACGCTTGAAGTGCAATTTAGATTTAATTTAGTTTCACAACAACAGCGACACACTGCGACACCGTGATACGGTAAGTGTTTGTTTTATATCTAGTCATAAAGTTGTGAAAATGTTCCGCCATCACTACTTCAGGTGATCTTCAGATTTAGATATTTCATATTTGTTTAATGATATGATAAGAGATTATGGCTTTAAAAATACTTTTAAATTATTTTTATTTTACATAATTTTGTTTAATTTACATTTTTTTTTAACATATTCTCTGGTGATTTATTTGATCAAATCTCAGATCAAATATGACTTTTATTATTTTTTCTATCCAACATATTTTTTTTTTCAAATTTCCCTACTTAGATATATAAACGTTTCACAATGGTAGTATAAACAGTTTTTTTTTTTCTAAGAATTTAGTCTAGTCTCCAATAAAATTGTCGATACGAAGATACGTTTATGAAAAATTAAGATATTTGTGTTTTAAAAATAATATAGCAGTCACAAGAATCTTTCTTAATAGGTATACTAAACCCTAGGGTACGCTAAACAAACATTCAAAATACTCTGGGAAATCGAACTTTCGCATCAAGATATCTTAGAAATTATAAACGTTCCTTGTGGTTTTCGGAACCCTAAAAATTGCAACATATTAAAAGCTATTTCTTACGGTAAACATATTTTTTATCGAGTACAATAATAATTAAAGGCTATACAGTTATTTGTTAATGAATCCAGTCATGTGTCTCGGGGCAGGGCAGGCGTGACCGAGGCAACGTGCCTTATCTGCCGAGTTATGCTCCTCTATGGAATGCTTTCTGTCACGTGGCACCATCTTCTAGTGGGAACACTTCCTAATTATATCTGGCACGCGAGATTCAGGGTTAGTAAGATATTTCTTCCATAGAAAAAGCACTTTTGTCCATCACTGTCCATCTTGATTATCCTAATGAAATGAGACTTTCGCCCGGTAACTTATTGCATATTTATTTATTTTATTTATTAACGTTTGGGCCCAAAAAAATGCTACAAATCTCAATTTGTTATCTATACCAATATTATAAAGAGGAAAGATTTGTTTGTTTGTTTGTTTGTAACGAATAGGCTCCGGAAATACTGAACCGATTTGAAAAATTCTTTCACTGGTAGGAAGCTACATTAACCTCGAGTGTCATAGGCTATATTAGATTTACAAAAAAATTAGGGATCCTTACCTAAACTCAAAAAATTTAACCCAAGGTGCAATCTTTTTTTCCGTTGTTTACATATTTTGACAGGTGGTTTGTTGTTGTTGTTTGTTTTTTATTCGGCCATTCTGGGCAGTCAAAAGAACATAGTCTATAAAGCCAAGTCTTTTGTAGTATCTTATATTTTATGGCGTAACGAAGTAAGCCGGGAAAGCTCGTCTACAATAATATTTTATATAGATTTATTAAGCCGTTTCGGAGATTGCATGTGCATTTGACAGACGGACGGACGGACGGAATAGGTCCCGGTGCGAGTACCCGGAACCTTAAGAAGCGATGCTGCGAGCGCACACAAAGTACTAGTTATTATATGCAATTCAAACATCGCGGCCTGTAAATAATCTTTAAAAAATAGGTTAAGATTGACTACTAAAAAAAACACTTTTTTAAATGTTTAACAGAAGGATAATAATCAGCTTCGTGGTCCTTTACTGAATCTCTTCGATGTCGTTAGCAGAACACAATAAAACGAAATCAACTGAATGTCAAGGTTCTTAATAAAAGCGGCACTTGGTCATTCATCTCGCTGAGTACAGGTACAGGTTTGCAATTGGCTGATCAAGAGCACAATGGCCGGCCACTTAGTCGCTTCAATGCAGCTTCCGATACAGCTCGCTCCTCGCTCCGGGGTGGAAGCTCCGTACAAGCTGACAGTTTTTGATGTGTTGTTTACTTGATAAGAGAGTAGCGTCAAGCGAAGCGCCTATTGGCATACTCGCTAGTATGAAGTACATAATCCATACTTCGTCTTCGTCTTTCGTCGTCTGACCACCTACTCTGCGTCATCCGATGCGCGGTCGGCACTCGAGAACTTTTCGGCCTCAGCAACAATCAGTTTTATTAAATTACTAATAGTCTGAGCCTGGGCCTGAGTCGCTTAAATAATTTTACATTAAAAATTCGATGACAATGAAAGTATTTGAAAACTATTACTGCTTTTCTTGGGACTGGTACTGTTGTCGTCTTTAAAAAGCCGCAATGATTCGAATGCTGTCACTGAAATCGATTTTTTTTTATAACCTCATGTATAAATCGCTACCCACTCATATATCTAGCCACAAAACGATTCTGGAAACACGTGAATCAAAGGCAGACGTGGAGTGGCGTCATAAAGTGGTATGCCACTACTTTATGGCGAGCTCGTGCGCTCGTGCGGCGCGGTGCCTGCTCGGATTCAATTAGTTTTATGCACATTTGAAATATTCAATTTTTTGATGTAAGGGACCGTTTGAAAAAAAAACTTAGTAAGTACTTAGATATTAGTCTATTTATGTTTGAATATACACCCACATATAGAATATACATTCAGCACTTATTTTCATAACACTCCTATTTTATAATAAATCACGATTATTTGCACTGTTTATTGCCTATGTATGTATGCAATAAACAGTGCATGCAATACATTGCTTTTAATTAAATTTAATAAGAGTTTCCCCTTAATAAATAAATGTAACGAGCGACATTACGAGTATGTACTTGAAACACGGAGAGCGACGTAGTCACAGTAGGTTTAAAGCGTTGACCAGGAGCGACGTAAAGACAGTAAAAACAAATATTCCTGTTTCACTCATTACTCAGGGGGGATTTCTGGAATAACCCAATCACTCTGGGGTGATATCTGGAATAACCCAACTAACGGTTCTAGAAAAATATCATAATTACCATAAAAGTTATTAGGAGACCAAAAGCTAAAAAGCGTCCCTTTAGTGTCTATATTGCAAGGGCTCGGGGAGCGAAGGTTCTAATCTATTAGCCAATCACTCTTCCGTTGTCGCCGATACGACGCGATCCTCGCAGGGTCTTGTGTAGCGATTTCACAATAAGATTGCCGTGAAGGAGGTTTTTGGGAGGAGAGAGCATTGTTCGGTAGGCACTTTTATAAAATCTAGATACGTAAAGGAGGCAGGTACTTTACACCGAAAAACTGATTATTACCTACGTTTTATGACCGCAGATAAAATGAATTCACGTAGAATGTTTAACGAAAAAAAGCACTAATAAAGTAAGAGACTCTTTAACAAGAAAGTAGGCTATGCTAAAAAAAATTGCATCTTATTTAGCTTCTATGAAAACTCCTGCTTGAAAACTTGTGCTTGTTCATGTTTTTTTCTTGGTCTTAATATGTATAAATCTATCTAAGTATATCTTCTATTTATAAAAATCGATTGCTCTTTGTTTGTATCGCTAAAACTCAATAACAGCTGAGAATAGAGTTGAATTTAGTTTTTTAAAAAATGTTGTAGTCCAGGAAAAGTTGAATCGGAGAGAAACTATGGAAAAATTGCAAGAAAGAGAGTACAAATAACAATTTCGTTTTCCATACCTACCGATGAAAGGCAATAGGAAGTTCTCCGGGTCAGCTAGTAGATAATACCTAATGTAATACGAAAGTTAGATTTTTAAGATATTCGAATGAAACACCCCTTTACTGTTATGACTATTTCCTTTATCTGTAAGTATGCAAAAATGAATAGAAAGCATGAACATTTTAGAAAATTTAAGAAAACAAACTAACGAAGGCGACATTAATTAATTCGTCGAATTTAACGAGATTCTTGCTTCTTGCAAATTAGCCCGCTTGTTGTGACAGAGTAAAATATTTATGAAATTTACTTACTTACAGTTTGAAAGGATTGCCTTCAAAATACTTAGCTAAAAGATTTCACCTAACTGTTTCCAAGAGATAGCTTTCATTCCAGCGAGCCCTTGTTGGGAACCTACGTTAAACGCTGAGGAATTATGTCATCGGCGACGTCGGAGTGGGACCCGATAATTTGTTGCCTTTTTTATCTAAATACCTATCAAACCTATTAACAATACACACTAATAATTACATGTAAACACACAGTCATAAAAATATCTGCATTTCAAAGGCCCACCATACGCGGACTGCTCGAGCAGTTACTCAGTTTAGTTATCAAAATATTTTCTGTAGCACCAGCAGAAACCTTATTAGCCTTATTAGGTTGTTGAGCGGTGCTGAAATCAATATATATAAAACTCTTCCGTTACTGACTGACTGACTGACAACGCAGAGCCTACTAACTACTACGCAGAAACTACTGGGCGTAGCGGGCTGAAATTTTGAACGAGGGTTCCTTGGGAGTGTAGTGGAGCACTAAGGAATAATTTCCCGTAATTCCTATGGGAAATGGAAAACGGGATTTTTGTGTTTACGAATAATCTGCGCGGGTGAAACCGCGGGGCAGCCTCTAGTACTTTATATAATTTAATTTATAAATATTTATTTACTTGACTTTTATTCTGTGCACTAAGCTTAATAGATTAGAGCTCAAATTGAAGACTTTGTAGGCTGAAAGCTATTAATCTAAGCGACGGTGAATTAGTTATTTCGGCCATTTAGGCGACTAAAGTCACGAAAAAGGTATCTTATTTTTAGGAAGGTCAGCTGACTGTGCTGTCTATTTTAACCTAGGTACTACAAAAATAAGGTTCAATTTTCAATTTTGGTTGGGATAACCTATTTCTCATATATCGTATGTGTTGTTTATTTCAGGCGGTGAAATCTATACCATACCATCATTTATAAAGAGGAAAGATTTGTTTGTTTGTTTGTTTGTAACGAATAGGCTCCGGAATTACTGAACCGATTTGAAAAATTCTTTCACTGGTAGGAAGCTACATTAACCCCAAGTGTCATAGGCTATATTAGATTTTCAAAATAATTAGGGATCCTTACCTAAACTCAAATAATATAACCCTAGGTGCAATATTTTTTCCGTTGTTTACATATTTTGACAGGTGGTTTGTTGTTGTTGTTTGTTTTTTATTCGGCCACAGCCCCGGATCTTCAATTTTCTTTAGGCGGGGCAAAACTGAAAAATGGCGCCCCCCCTGCCCAATTATAATTTAATTTTACCTTTTTTTATGTGTATCATTTTACCTGTCAGCGGACGTAGCATGACCGACCATTTGTTGAGTTTTTCTGTCACTTTTGAACTCTTTCACATCATCTCAATATATTTTCTCGCATTTGATATGTCATAAGTGACAGATGGATTCGACAAATGGTCGATTATGCTCAATGATTCTGAGTAGCGATGCCATCTCGCACCTTTAGAACGAAAGTGACGGACTCAAAATTTTGGGAAAATGAGTTAAGCTATTAAGACCACTAAAAATACATTCTTTACAAGCGGGTAAATCTAAAACAGGCGTATCTCGGATAGAACGGAAGAAACTTTGAACTACTTCTCTCTGGTCATGCTACGGCCGCAGACGTCCACTTATTGATCGACATTTGAACATGCCTACCTAATCATGGAAATAATATTAGTAAACATAGCGCAGGATATGCTTTATTCTTTTGGATTTTGTCTTATTTTTTTTGCATTTTTTGAGTAAAATTAGTGCAAAAAAACGGGCCAGGATAATATATTCTTTGACTCGATTGATTTCGTGGAGATTTCACCCAAGTGCTTTGTCAGCCAGGCTTTGTCAAACAGACGGTGCTATAGCGTCGCGCTGAAGCGCTGGAGTTACGCGGCGCTAGAGCGCTCTTTGATGACACACACGCTCCTTTATGTAACTTACTTACAATGCATTTACACTAAGTGCAGCAGATCGCTCAGTCTTCGGAAATATCATTCAACTATCAGGAAAGACCAAAATTAGTGAAAGTGAGAAATGGAACACTTTTTGCGTGTTAGTTTCGCTCGAAGTGGTCAAGTAAATAATACAGTTTCAGGCCGAGGCAAAAACAAATTCTGTACGCCCGGAGACAGAGCGTCCTAGCGCGGCGCTAGAATTACGCGGCGCTCTAGCGCACGTCGCTCCGGGCGCTCTGATGACAGAGTAATATTACCATAGTACCTACATTACAAGTCAACGCTCTAGCGCCACGTAAGACTAGCGTGATGCTAGCGCTGCGTAAGGCTGGCGCCCTAGCGCGACATTACAGCTACTACAGCGCCGACTGTTAGACAAAGCCTTAAGGTTCCTGGCATGATGAGGCAGAATGACTTGAATTGTAACTAACTGACGCGTGCTGCTGCGATCTGGGATTCCTGCGAGGAGTGACGCGTAAATTACATTTTGCGTACGCGCCCTGCGAAAAAAAGTTTGTGCAGTATGTCGTCGTCAGCTCCGCGCCCTTTGGGTATCGATCGAGTAGATATGGCCATAAAATTTCTGTACTATTACTTAATCCGTGCTTAGTCAAGTTTAAGTAAATGTTTTGTTGAATGATGAACAATAAACATTTGTTTGCCTGAGCCGCTTGGTGGGCGCCCCTGAACAACCTCGCCTCTCACAATATAGAATTATTATTTATTTATTAATTGAATAAATAATAATTTTTGAGTTATGACATTCGTCTGTACTGTGAATTCGGCTCCCCCCTGATCTTGGCGCCCGGGGCACGGGCCCTTAGCAGCCCCCCCTAGATCCGGGGCTGTTCGGCCATTTTGGGCAGTCAAAAGAACATAGTCTATCGAGCCAAGTCTTTAGTAGTATCTTATATTCTATGGCGTAACGAAGTAAGCCGGGAAAGCTCGTGTTGTAATAAACATGTAAAATATACCTACAAATGTTAGGTAGGTTGAATGAAGCAATATACAGGTAGGTGAAAAGAAAGAAAAAAATAGAGAAATTTTTATTTGCGTCAACTTAAACACAAGGTAAGTACACAAGTAGCTAGTTTAGACTTCAAACTAAACGCTCAAGATTGTTGTTTTTTCTTGGAAAAACCTTTTGAATGTTTATCCAGCCAGTTGGACCACTTGTCCCACACTGCAATGGCACCCTCGAGAGCAGTTCTCTGTAATTAAGTACTGGAGGGTACAGGGTTCGACCCCGCGTGGGCACTGAACGAGCCTGAAAGAACGGTCGGTACTTTTAATCTGTGACAGAATATTTTTTAACCGACGAAAAAACAAAAAGGAGGAGGTTCTCATTTCGTCGCGTATATATATATATATTTTTTTTTTTTTTTTTATGTATGATCACGCATAACTTTTTACTGTGTGGACCGATTTTGATAATTCCTTTTTTAATCGACAGGGTATACCTTGAAGTTGGTCCCATAAAAATTTGAAAATAAAATTCCAACCCTAAGGGTGGAAAAATAGGGGTGACTTTATTGTTCACTCACAGATTGTATTGCCGTGTTGTGATTTACATGATAACTGCTAGGTATAATTATGAGTCTTTTTTATATGAATGTTAATAATCATAATCTCAGCCGATAGACGTCCACTGCTGGACATAGGCCTCCCTCAAAAATCGTCTCACCGACCGGTCGTGATCGAAACTCATTCTGTTAGTCCCTAAACCTTAACCAGGTTGTGTGGCCACATTGTGGGGTGCGACCACCCTGTGGAGGGTGATTGGCTGGGGTCAAAAAAATTAGCCCAAAAAAAACTGAAAAGCAAAAAATAAAATCTTTTTATCAAAAAATTAAACCGCCGAAAAAACTGAAAAGCATTAAATAATTGGGAAACATTTTCTATTAGGACTTAATTTACTCACTTCTTAAAGTAATTTTGGTTAACCAAGAAATTTTGAGTCGGTGCCACAGAATCAACAAATAACGATCACTAAATTACCTGAAATTCAAAGAAATAACCGAAAAACGTGTGCCGCCGCGCATCGCGCTATAGGTAGTTAAGGAATTTGCTTGTGTGGTGTGGCACCGACTTAAAATTTCTTGGTTAACCAAAATTACTTTAAGAAGTGAGTAAATTAAGTCCTAATAGAAAATGTTTCCCAATTATTTAATGCTTTTCTGTTTTTTCGGCGGTTTAATTTTTTGATAAAAAGTTTTTATTAAAAAAGCTTTCGTTATTCAAACTTTCATTTCATCCATATTTTAGAGAGGAAAGATTTGATTGTTTGTTTCTTTGAATCGAATAGGCTGTGAATCTACTCACTCTCTCTCTAGGGAAAATGTCTGCTTTAATCTTGTTAATGACTAATGAGGGGTATTTCAACCAACTAATCGGAGGTGCTGACTTCTTATCAGCCCTTGATGAATTGCTTTAGTTTTTTTTATTGCCTTAGTTTCTCTTCGAAGCTTAAGCTTTCGACTACAATATTAATAAATTTCTAACGTCACATGCTCTTTTTGAAAGGCTAGAATTTCCCAAGACCAAAACTATCCAATAGTCCTCCAACTACCAATTTAAAATTTTAACTTAATTTTTGGATTTAAAAAAATCACAAAGAAGTTTAACTTATTTACACATTTTTAGATAGTTTGGTATCTTAAACATATTTTATCCTTGTACTCGTAAATATTATAAATTTTATGATGAACAGTTTTGCAACCTTGTATATCTATACCAATATTATAAAGAGGAAAGATTTGTTTGTTTGTTTGTTTGTTTGTTTGTTTGTAACGAATAGGCTCCGGAAATACTGAACCGATTCGAAAAATTCTTTCACTGGTGGGAAGCTACATTAACCCCGAGTGTCATAGGCTATATTAGATTTTCAAAAAAATTAGGGATCCTTACCTAAACTCAAATAATGTAACCCAAGGTGCAATATTTTTTCCGTTGTTTACATATTTTGACAGGTGGTTTGTTGTTGTTGTTTGTTTTTTTTCGGGCATTCTGGGCAGTCAAAAGAACATAGTCTATAGAGCCCAGTCTTTTGTAGTATCTTATATTCTATGGCGTAACGAAGTAAGCCGGGAAAGCTCGTATGTTATAAACTACTTACATTATTAACTTTAAATAAACAAGGAACCCGTTACCAAAGGTAATTGGATAATGAATACAAATTACAAGCTCGAATAAGTATGTATAAAAAATAATTCGAACAACAATATTTTGTTTGAGAATTCTCCACAAATTGTTACGATTAAAATATTTTGAGGTCCGCGAACCAGTCCGTTTGAACCAAGGTCGGAATTTGAAATGTTTTTATTTGTTAACTGGACTGGACACTGCATAACTTACACCAAACAGCCTATGCGATGCGTAATGTAAAATCCCACTTTTTTATTTTGTGCTAGTCGACCCGGCGAACTTCATACCGCCTAACATAATACTATGTTGTGTATGTTTTATTATGAACCTTTCTCTTGAATCGCTCTATCAAGTAAACAATACCGCATCTAAATCCGTTGCGTAATTTTAGATCTAAGCATATTACATAAAGACAGACAGCGGGATGCGAATTTGTTTTACAAAAAGTTTTGTTTATGATTAATGTTTTTGATATAAAAGTTATCCTGATAGGATCGATAAAAATGTTTCTTCAAATGTTAACCCAATAGAAAAAATATTTTTGGAGACTATCGGAATAACCCATAAGATCCTTTTTGTGTAACAAGCTGAGCAGTGGTGGTGGATCGGGGATTTCTTGGTATTAATAGAATAACAAGTGCACCCGGTCTTCGCAGTGCAGTACCTACGCAGTTTAAGATTAAGTTTGAGCAAGTTCAGTTCAGTTCTAAGTAACACCAAGTATTATATTATCTGTGGTACATAATACTTAGAGATACAAGAGTGATCACATCCTACAGTGAATCTAGTAAGTGATAAGTGATCGATCATCAGTGTTTCCTAAGGGCCTGTGCAGAAGGGTGTACCCCGTTGATATTCCTTCATCTGCGCAAGCCTTAAAGTACGTAGTAAATCGCTTACTAGGATTGCCAGCTTTGCGTTACGCTGAGGCAGTAAGTTGTTGTTTTAGGGAAGGTTTCATATGTTTCGTGTTGATAAAGTTGAGGAACCTTTTTGGTCTTCTATATTACTGACTACGGAGTGTGAGGGAATTCCGCTTTGTTATACTTTTGTGATATTAAACGTGCGCAGTAAACCTAGCGATATAATTTCTGGCGGTAGTGGCTGACATTCACAGTCGAGTTGCAGCTTGAACTCGCACTCCAAAGTGTCAAAATGAAAATTTAAAATGTTCTCCGCTCCAAATCATACGCTCGACAGAGTGGGGACAGGCTCGAGCTAGCTAAATTTGTACTTGGGAACGACTTGTCCGAGTCAAACTCGCGCGAGTAGACTCTATAACACTGTCTGTGAATGTCAGCCTACTAGTCTTCATCGCAGAGTTTAGTTATTATTCGACTTTAACTCTTGACTGCTACTTTGCTCAGTTTCCAGTGATGTGGACTGTTCTTGTGACGTAGAAGCACCGGGTTCGATTCTCAGCGGAGGCGAATTGTATTGTTCGTCTAAATATATGTTGAGATTGTACCCTAGAAACGGTTAAGGTGTTTCCTATTAGGGGCACTGAGTGTTATGCGTTATTACTTATTACTATAATTTTTATCGCAACACTTTTCATAGAAAAGCTGTCAAATTATAAGACAGTTTATCGAACGTATGTACTAGGAATGCTTTATAGGCGGATTCGAGCTACGTGCTGAGTCCTCGACCTTTGATTAATTAATAATCAAATTAAATGTTAAACTCAACCGATACACAAGTAGGTAAATAACCATAGAGCCGACAGTTTAACCTGTATGTAGGAACCGGCTTTGAACCTACAGTCATGTCTCAAGGACGGGCGCGGGAAGCCCGATGACTAGCGGACGGGACGGGGCGTCTTGGCCATCAATCTCTCGGACACCCATTGTCCGGGCGTAGAACACAAGAGCAATACATCGCGCTTTAGACAGTTACACTAATCTGTTACAATGCCCAGATCGTGCTCGGATCTGCTGATAAATTTATCACTTTGATTTGATACGGCTCAAGTCTCAACCAATATAACAGACATTTAGTTTCAGCACGTCTAACTTAACCTATTCTCAGCATCATCAGCAATATCATCATCAATATCAATATCAATATCAATCAATATATATAAAACTCTTCCGTTACTGACTGACTGACTGACAGACAACGCAGAGCCGAAACTACTGGGCGTAGAAAGGTGAAAATTGGCACGTGGGTTTCTTGGGGAGTGTAAGTGAGCACTATAAGTAGGGATTTCCCGAAATTCCCGAGGGAACAGGAAAAAACGGGATTTTTGTGTTAATGAGAAATCTGCGCGGGAAAAACCGCGGGGCAGCCTCTAGTAAATAATAATAATAAATAATAATAATAAAAAACTTTATTTATCTTCCACAAAATACATAACGATACATAATAATAATAAAAAAAAAAGAATAGTAAATAGTATAAAATAAAGTCGCTTTCCGCGTCTGTCCGTATGTATGCTTAAATCTTTAAAAATATACAACGGATTTTGATGAGGTTTTTTTTTAATAGATAGAGTGATTCAAGAGTAAGGTTTATAAGTATAATACATGCACAATACAGTAATAGGTTAGGCGGTACGAAGTTCGCCGGGTCGACTAGTCCTATGATAAAATAAAAACTTAGTTAATATACTCGTTTTAGATAAATGCCCGGAAACTGATATTTTACAAATATTATACTCATCATCATCATTATCTCAGCCGAAAGACGTTTGCTGTTTGAAATGGGCCTCTACCATTCATCTCTACTTTGAACGGTTACGTGAGACCCACCCACATCTAGTGCACTCCTCCCACTTCCACCCGGTCCTCAGTCCTCAGAACATCATCTATGGAATCTGTCTACTCTGCGTCTCTCGTTTCGCGGTACTCAGTCGAGATCTTTTCGGCCCCTGCCACCATCTGTTCGTCGAGCTACCCCTACCTGCCCCTTGGGTTTCTATTTTGGTCCTTGCTTTAATTTATTTATTTGACTGCTTCGTAGCTCAGTTGGCAATTGTTTCCCAGTCTGGATGTGCTGTTCGTATCATATGTTTCGGGCACCCTTGATACAGGTTCAGTGTTTCGGGAATCCTTGACACAGGTTCTATGTTTCAGGCACCCTTGATACAGGTTCTACCTAGTTAGGGTCTCTAAGTGTGATTCGTAATTATTATTATTATTCAATCTGTCAACTTTTGCAATTCTTGGGCTCTTTATTTGGTTCTACTTGTACTGCGGATATCATCATTTCTGATTCGATGACGCAGGGAAAATTCTGAGCATAGCCCTTTCCATTGCCCTTTAGTGACTTCAAGGTACTATTTTTTTTTTTCAAATAATGAATGAAATTCTTTAAATAAAATAACTGTTTTGAAAGGCAACGCTACGGATTTTATTTCGAACAACTTCCTGCTATTTTAATGTTTCAAGACGTTTTAAAATAAATTAGTCATTCGGGGAATTTTGGTGATAGGTAGAATTAAATTCCCCTTCGACAATTAAGATATTGATGACTTATAAGTTTAGGGTTTTCCTCAACTGCTTATAGGGAAAGTAATTAATTACAATCTAATGGAGCTAATTAAATATTTAAGATACACATACTTTTATTGAGGCGTTCGATTAGTGGATAGGGTCCGAAACACCTAACTGCGCTCCAGGACTCAAATAGCTGGGCCGGCCGTGTAGCCCGCAAGCAGTGGAGCGATGAGCTGGGAGCCCACACTAAGACCAGCGGCGGTAACATGACGGTGAATTTGTCGAATTTGTCGTATCTATCTATTACTTTTGTCGATCATCTCCATACATTTTCCAGCATTGAAATGTCAAAAGTGATTAAATGTGACAGTTAGATTCGACAAATGGTCCGTCGTGCTGCGGGGGCTGCAGTGGTAACATGACGAAAATTTGTCGACTTTGTCGTATCTATCTGTCACTTTTGTCGATCGTCTCCATACATTTTACGGCATTGAGATGTCAAAAGCGATTAAAAGTGACAGTTAGATCCGACAAATAGTCCGTCATGCTGCGGGGGCTGGTGGGAACTGCCCAGGATCGGGAGAAGTGGAGAAAGGGGAAGGAGGTTTTTGCCCAGCAGTGGAATGATACAGGCTAAAAATAAGAATACTTTTATTGAGTTAACTTGATGAGACACAAGACCGAGCCCAAGAGCGTGGTGCGTGGTGTGTGGTGCGTGGTGGGTGGGTGACCGACCTGTGGTGGAAGCCTTGCCCAGTGGACGAATTTCAGCTGAGCAGAAATAAATTAAAATAAATTTTACCCGGCATCGTTATGTGCATTTTTGGTATTGCTTTTCTTAAGTAAATTTAATTTGTATTTAAATTAATAAAGATTTAGCTACTTTGGTATAAGCAACATAAACTTCGAACAAAATAGTCTGAGATTATTACATTTGTTACGATTGTCAACTCGAGTTTTATCGCAATCCGTTTCATTTAAATACGTTGAAAATGTGTTGAAAACTCATAAAATACCTTACCTTATCTTACACTTGATGAATATTGTATTGTCAACAAGAAAATTAGTTTAAAAATTCAGTTTGCTTTCGAGTTGAACAGTGCAACGTGTTAATTAACCCCCGACGAAAAAATAGAGGGGTGTTATAAGTTTAAAGTTTGTATCTGTCTGTCTGTTTGTGTATCTGTCTGTGGCATCGTAGAGCCCAAACGGATAAACCGATTTTCGTTTTGTTTTTTATTTTGTGTGATAGATTATTTTAGCCCGAGTGTTCTTAGCCATGTTCCATGAAAATCGGTTCAGTCGTTTGAAGATCATCGCAGCTCTTGTCTAATTGACAGCTTGGGGATCTAACAAGCTTTCTGATGTCCGATCGATTCAAAATTTGGTGCCGTATCAATGATATCGAAAGTCTATGGTTAGGTTAGTTCTAATTTAGTTGATGAGGGTATCTGACTTGGTCGGGTTTTTTAATTTTTAATTTAAGTTAATATTACACCAAGAAGTTGTTCTTTATAATAGAGCACATCGCACGAGCAAGCGATGCTTGTCCTGATAGAATTATGTACGCGATCATCTCGTGAATTATCGACATTATAATCAATAGATTAAAGAATCAAGAAATATTTCACAGTGTATCCACATATCATAAAATAAAGTCGCTTTCCGCGTCTGTCCCTATGTATGCTAAAATCTTTAAAACTATGCAACTGATTTTGATGCAGTTTTCTTCAATAGGTAGAGTGATACATGAGGAAGGTTTATATTACGTATAAAATACACGAGGTTAGGCGGTACGAAGTTCGCCGGGTCGACTAGTATTGTTATAACTCCGTAAAATTATGATGGAAATTTTGATTCTTCTGCTCTTTTTAACCGACTTCAAAAAAAAGGAGGTTATCAGTTTGACCTGTATGTATGTATGTATGTTTGTCCGCGATTATCTTGAGTTTGGCTGAACCGATTTTGATGCGGTTTTCACAAAAGTATTTGTTACATTCAGGAGAAGGTTTTAGTACCTATTTTAACCAAGAGGGAGCCCCAGTTTTATATATGTGTCAATTTTGAAGGCGGGCCTCTTTAAAAAAAAATTATTATAAAATTATAGGCAGTTATCAATAGACAAATTATGATAAAGTTGACTCTGTCGTCAATTCAGAAGCGATTAGACTTGATGAATAAGATTTTCATTTGCCTGAATAGTTTAAAGATTATCTTTCGTAGGTGTAAAGATTTAATTATCTCGGCTATGACGAATACGTGCAAAAGATGCGTTCAACAGTAAAGTTTGCCACTGCAAGGTGTTGTTGCTTGGTCGGAGGCAGGCAGCCGCAGTCACTTACCGCCGATCACTGCCCGCGAGCGCGGGAGAACTCTCAAAATTCTATTTAGTTATATTTTTAATTAATTAATACCATTTATTAAACTGTGGACGCAGTTGTTTTGTTTTTGTTGATCTTAGAACTGAGATGTGAAGTGGAGTTTGGTCAGTGTTATTTTTTTTTTGAAGGCGGGAAAAAGTTTTGAAGTTTAGCGTAAGTTTTCATTTTGGTTCTAACTAATTTTTAAATATTGATTCGTTCAATCATTTTAAAGGAGATAAGATAATAATTGCATAATAAGTGTGAACATGGTGCTAAAAATTAATTAGATCAAAGTGAAAAACGAAATAAGTTACTTATAGTTGTAACTTAGTTGCCGGGGCAAGGGTATAACAATTCAGACATAATAAGCAAGCATGTTCTGAAAAGTTAATACATTAAAAAAAAATAGAAAAGTATGTATCAAGATCAAGGGTTTCTTGCCGGCATCTAGTAAATGTACGTTTGGATGGGCGTCTGTTTACTATTTTATTGGTTTCCTTCCATTCATTAGGCGCTTCATTGAATGGCTGATTCAAGTACTTAGCTAAAACTTATACCTACTTACATTAAGATTACGACAGTAACCTCAATAATTATCATAACGTTCCAAAAAGTAAACAAATTCAACACAAACACTTCTAAATTTACATAAAACCCTTCTGTTAATAAATGAGTCACAACTCAAAAAGGCTTGAGATAGGGAATTTAAAGGTATGAAAGTTATCAGGGAATCCCCAAAACCCCTATGGGCATGGGAAAAGAAGCTCTAAATATTTTTGAGACGCAGAGGAACCTGCGGGCAGGAAAAACACTAATAATAAAATATCAACGATTAAGAGTAATCGCACCTTGCTTAATGTAGGGTGTTACCAATTTTTATTATAAGTAAGTATAGCTTCTATTGTTTCCACTGATGGGCAAATCCCTAGCTTGTTTTCATAAAATTTTAGATTCCTAAAATTAAAAATAATATAACATCCTTTACAAACGTTGGACACTCGGACAGACGCACATACAGTTTTCAAAACTATGAGAGTTCCTTGTTTGACTACGGAACCCTTAAAAAGCAACGCTAAATCGGTATTTAATGCACTAAGATAGAATATTTGGTATGCCTCAAGTTGCGTTAGGTCAAGGTGAGTTGTAGTTATGTGAGTAGCTAACTCTTAAGCAATCAACCTGCTTGTATAGTCGACAGGACATTTTGTTAAACTGCTTTTTGAAATTGAACTCTGTTAATATGAGTATTAAAGTGGTTTGTAAAAATTCATGATCTATCTGACCGTAGAAAAGTGTGCAGTCGCTTTCAATAGAGACTATGTTCTTTTGAGTGCCCAGAATGGCCGAATAAAAACAAACAACAACAACAAACCACCTGTCAAAATATGTTAACAACGGAAAAAAGATTGCACCTTGGGTTATATTATTTAAGTTTAGGTAAGGATGCCTAATTTTTTTGAAAATCTAATATAGCCTATGACACTCGGGGTTAATGTAGCTTCCTACCAGTGAAAGAATTTTTCAAATCGGTTCAGTATTTCCAGAGCCTATTCGTTACAAACAAACAAACAAAACAAACAAATCTTTCCTCTCAATAATATTGGTATAGATGAATTACTAGGTACCTAAATGTTTACACATTGAGTGATTGCTATTGACACATGGAACAGTGCTATCGGCCGGCAGCGCCGAGGTTAGATGCATCCATAAACGGGGCTCTTAAAACAAACACGCTCTTAACACATTAGTTTTAATTTTATATATGTAAATATTGTTTGGCTATTTAACCGACTTCAAAAATAAGGAGGTTTCTTAAAATACCAGAACGAGAATACCATATCGAAAGGTAAACGACATTTCAATAATAAGGAGGGAACTTAAAACACCAGGACGAGAATTACTAAATAGATCCTGTAGAATCTATAGAATATATTAATTTATAGAATAAAGTAGAAGACATCTACAGTCTAGATGTTGCCTTTCCTGAAGATATATTAATCCTTCCGCTTAGAGGCTTAATCCAAACAATTCGTTAAGAAAATTTCTATAAGGAAAAGGAAAATGTAACTTTGACAAATCACATTTATAGCTTATCGTATTTCAATCATTATCAAATCTTTGAATTGTCAACACTTATTATGTATCAAATCATGATAAGTCAATGCATGGGTCTGAGTTCTCACTTCTCAAAAACGAAATCAAGTGTTATCACGGTTAGATTGCTTCCATGAGAATCTCTAATTGTTTACCTATTTGTTTTGAACGTGTTTACCTTTGGACCTCCTGACCACAATCCTTAAACTTAAGATAGACGATACATAACCGTGGTTGGTATAAATTGTGTGGCTTCAGAGTTTAACGTACTATTTTAGGCTGTGTAAATTGACCGGCACAATATCTTGCTTAAGGGCATACTTGGTGCTAAACTGGCGCCACTTCCGATAAATAATTAATATCTTCTTAACCATGGCCGAACTCAAAAATACGCCTTTGACGCCCTAGATAATTTTGCTTAGAATTTTTAAGGCCCTGTTGCGAAGCTTTCTGGTTTAAAATCTAAAGAATAAACAGTTAGTTTCCTAAAGTGGCCACTTTAGTTCCATAAAATAATATTTCTAAGATATTTTTAAGATAATTTTCGTCAATTGCGCACATTTTTTATTTCGGACATGGTTAAGAAGATTTTAATTAGTTATCGAAGTGGCGCTATAATCGCATCCGTTCGCCCCTTAAATAATTTTGTGTTAAAATATTATTATTACTTGAATTAAAATCATTAAAAATATGACATGCACGGTTTAGATTTATTCCTTTTCCTATAATGTTGGTTTTATTTGTTTTGCATTGTAGAATTTTTAAATACAAACCGGAAGCATATTACAATATCTGTTCGTCAGTGATATATTTATCGTAGTTAATAAATAATAAATTAATTAAAACCAGCTTGTCTAGATTTAATTCGAAAGTTGGAAAGTAGCCGGCTGGTCTGGACCTCGTTAGGTATAAGAGAAAATATTAATGTTCATATTGACGACGAATAGTTACCTATCAATACATAATGTAGTATAAAAGTCTGTCCCTATGATTTTGATGATGTTTTTTTTAATAGATAGAGAGATTCAAGAGGAAGGTTTATAAGTATAATACATGCAAAATATAGTAATAGGTTAGGCGTTACGAAGTTTGCCGGGTCGACTAGTTTGATATAATAATAGAATAGAGTAAAAAATGATTATTTCCAAAAAGTGACACAGCATTATAAAAACACACAAGCAAAAGATAACAGAATAAAAAATACATGTGACCGTAACGATATGCCACTATTGCAAAGGGCACTGCCTCAGCATTTGCTATGGGTTTGAACCCAAAGCGCTGGTTTGCAGTCGGTGCCGGTAATTTGTTCAAACTATTCTTTTTATCATTGCTAGTTCAGTTCTTTGAAATAAGTTAAATAACAATTCGTTTACGTATTATTATGTTTATGATCCTGGCAGTTCAACATATCCGGAATTATATAAGTATTGATATTTCTTCATTATTTTGTATTAATGTTTTTTTAAAGGTACTTATACATTACATTTGCTTATGATTGCTTAAATCCAAACAAAAAATGTTCCTACACACATAAATAGCATTTCTAGCCAATTTACTGGCTTCTATATTCTGTTCTTAAGAATTAAAGGTAGTTGATTATGTTCTTGCGTTAATTTTCTGTTTTTAATTTATAATGGAAAAAAACTCAAGAAGACGTCAACGATTACCCAAAACTGCCAAACTATTAAATATACAGGTTTAAATATAATAAATAAAAAAAATATATATATATCTTTTTTTTTGTTAAAGCAATTTTTGAATATATATAAGATAATTTAAGAATATATTCTGATAAAGGTTAAGATTTTATTATCAAGTGCAAATAACAGAAGTTTAGAGATATTTTATATCAGATCGCGAAAACAAATAGATAACTGAAGATTAAACCTTTGTTTGTCACTAACAAGGTAAATCTCGACATAAACCTTATATTATTTAATATATAAATATAATAAACTAGCTGTCCTGGAGAACTTTGTACCGCGCCCTACAATTTTATATGGAGAAATTAAATTGTTATTTTTGCTTACTTCCCCTTAATTTTTCCAAATTTAATCACCTTATTAACCTGCCCTGGACTACTGCGCACATTATGATTATGAGACCAAAATCTGCTAAATCGGCCTAGCCGTTCTCGAGTTTTAGCGAGACTAACGAACCACGATTCATTTTTTTTTATATTAGTAGATATATAGTATTTCAATACCTAAGTAGGTAGCAGTAGACTACGTTTCTGTCGAATCCTACCTTAAAGCCAGGTTTAAGGGAGATGGTACCGCAATCGTAACTCAATGAAGCATTAAAGAAACAGAGACCGCTACAAATTAATCGTGTATAGAATAAGTTACACTGGGAGTGTTTAAATAATGAGCGGCGCCACTCAGCGGGCGTGACAACAGTTATGTTGCGTCGTGTGTTACCGGACGGAAAACTTTTTGCAACACGTATTGCAGCATCTCTGTCGTACTAAGAGATTCCGAACACGTTACTAGTGCAATTCACGAATGATTAAGTATTTTATTTGATTTTAAGATTATTCTGTATCAAGTGGTAAAATCGGAATGTATATACTACAAGTCTTTGATATATTGGTCTGTCCATCGGCCTTTATGTAGCTCGTGTAGTCCTGAAATTCATCATAAACAATTGATAAAGGCTGAATATCTAAAAAATCTCGTACAGCTAAAGAGGAAGACGCTTTTGCATTAATCACGACAAAACAAAATGTAGAACAAATGTTTTCCACTAATGCCCCGCTGTGTGTCCACATTAAGTGCACGGACACGATTTAGCATTCGGACAAAAGGCACGTTTTGTAGATCTTCCATGGGTTTAACAAACTTAACAAAGCAGCGCACTAACTAAATGCATTGATGATCAGCTAATTAGTAGGAGCCTTGAATGTTATAGAGCCGTTACCGCGGTGAGTGCGGGGACGATGAAGCCGGCTGCCCACTGTGATCGTAGTTAAACTAAACTTAATTAATTATTATTAATATTTTAATTTAATGGACTTGACTCCACTTCAGTGGAGTATTTTGCCAATGTCAAATGTTCACAATTTAGGTTAAAAAGGGTGGGCTTAGAGCCCGGCAACGTTATTATAAGTTTATTGGATTACTAGAGGCTGCCCCGCGGTTTTTCCCGCGCAGATTTCTCATAAACACAAAATTCCCGTTTTCACCCGTTCCCGTGGGAATTTCGGGAAATCCTTTCTTAGTGCTCACCTACACTCCTAAAGGAACCTTAATTTCAGCTTTGTACGCCCAGTAGTTTCGGCTCTGCGTTGTCTGCCAGTCAGTCAGTCAGTAACGGAAGAGTTTTATATATATTGATTGTTTTAAAGCCCGCTAACAAAACACGTGGTTTCGGAACCAACGTTAAAACAATAATCAAATATAATTAAAAGTTAAATAAAACCGATTCAGAATCACAAAGTTATCTTTATACTAGAGACAAAAAATCCTAAAACTTTTACTCTGCCGTTTCGGTAAAGATAACAGAATTCGAAGAACTACTACTATCTACTTTCCCTTCACCCTATCTTCAGTCATCGTTTGACACTCAGGCAGGAGTTTGAAAGTTAAGGTTATCAAGCTATCTCTTCCGCGATCTGATATCGTCTCTTATCATCGTCCAGAAAAACTGAGTGATTTTTGCACATCGTTTTCGACCAATATGTCAAAATAGCTCTGCCCGGCTTTTCTTGGGCTGAGCTGTAAGGCAAGGCAGGTGAGGCAGACTGCAAGTGATTATTTATAGTAAAGTTTAGTCCAGCAAGGCGAATTTGATGCGTTAGCCTTAATTTCTATTTAGTACATTGGTGGAAAGATAGCCGCAAAAAATATGTTTTTACAGTTAGAATATAATAAAATAATAAGAGGTGATATGTATGCATTATGCATAATACTGTTTATGGCATTATGTAGATTGTGTAGAATAAATTTATCATAAAAAAATCACGGCCGTTCGTTGTGACAACATTATTTTGCAATTAATACATTTAGTTTAAAACTAGTGAAAAGCTAATAATGCGCTCTACGGTAGGCATATTAATTAATTCAAAATACTTAAAAATAAATCAGAGATCCATATTATTTTGATTAGCCGTTCGGGTCATTGCACAAGACGATGACATTTTTATTTCAATAGAGATTTCGACTAATCAAAACTTTGATTATACCGTGTTATCCCCTGTATAAGTTATAAAATAATCGGTTACATAAGTGATAATCTGTGATAGACAAACAATCAGAGGAACTTTCAATTAGAGTCACGGTCAAGTGCGGGGCCTTCGGAATATTCACGGCCTTCGAATGTAACTGTACTTATTCATTGTCTATTCTATGTAGTGTCTAGTCCACTAGCCTTGAAAAATACCTTACATTTTGGAGTTGCAGTTGTATGTAAGTAAATCTACTCCAATATTATAAAATCTAATGATTTGATTGTTGGTTTGTTTGAAACGAATAGGCTCAGGACTGATTTGAAAAAAAGTTTCTCCATTAAAATCCTACTATCGCTAATAAACATTATGTAAACTTTTATTGTAATTAATTAATCATCAATATCAATACATAGTATATAACTAAAATTAAAAAACCCCCGGCCCAGTCAGACCCATCATTAACTTAACTAATCTAAAAAAAACATGGTCACCTTACCATATACTTTCTATATCATTGAAGTAACACGGTACCTAATTTCTAATCGATAGGACATATGAAAGATAGTTAGATCCTCTCATCCACTATTTAAGAGTTGATCATCTTCAAACGGCAGATCAGGTCATGGTTACCTTACCATATGCTTTCAATATCATAGATGTAACATGGTCCCAAATTTGAAATCGATCGGACATATGGAAGCTAGTTAGATCCCCTCATCACCTAGAAAAGAGCTGATGATCTTCAAACCGCTGATCAGATCTTCATCAGACATGGCTAAGAACACTCGGCCTGAAATTATCTATGATACAAAAAAAACGAAACGAATTTCGGTTCAGCCGTTTGGGCTCTACGATGCCACAGACAGATACACAGACAGACAGACAGATACAACACGTTAAAATTATAACACCCCTCTATGAATTTTCGTTTGGGGGTTAAAAATAAAGTCAGTCAAAGCAGGGTTTATAAGTAAAGTAAAATATTATGTACACATATTAAAAGGTCATGCGGTACGACGTTCGCCGGGTCGACTAGTATTTTACAATTTAAATTAATGTTAACGTCCTTCGTGTGTTTTTAAAATAACGATCACAGATAAGATAAAACGTATTTTTTCGTTAATATTAGGAAAGAAAACATTTCAAAACAAAGTTTCTTCATATAATATGATTGTATAATTCGGTAGTAAACCTTAAAACCGACTCGATCGCGTAAGTCAGAGATAAAACGCACTGCAATGCAGCGGGTTATTGAAAGCAGAATTATGCGACCAAAATAACGTGTCAGTGTCATTGACATACTTTATAATAGCAACTAAGTATACCTTCTATGTTTGAACGTTATTATATGACCGGAATAACACAGCGTCGGATTCATTCTGTATATATTTTTTTTCACAAAAATAAACTTTGTGCGTTCTTCGCCAGCTCATTTTCTTTCAAAACACAAGATTCCGTAAAATTTTGGGGTTAAAATTATACTATGTTTGTCTTATGGTTAGGCTTATATTTTTATTTCAATTCCAGCATTCAAGTATTTTATGTGTGAAAGCATAAGACACAGGCAGAATTAGTTACTTTCTCATTAAAAATAATGAATTTAATATGTAGAGATTGTAGAGATGTCTATAAGTAGCGCTTTCGCATATTGTACAATTTATTCAACGGGCACAATATCATTTATTTAGTTCTTATGAAGGTTCTCTTAATTTTCCTATCATATTTTAACTCTTTATTCAAGCAATTTTAATAAAATTAGTTGATTTGCCACAGAACGTCACAGTCAATTATAATATTACGAAGTTGATCGACAACAAAACAAAACTTGATAACCACATCATCAAACTGTATGTAGGTAGTAAAAAACAGATCCGCAAAATACGGACAAACGATTAATTTTTTACTCCGGTTTTGTTAATAAACCCAATGACGTCGTCATTTTATATGTCAGAATTTCTCTGTTTAGTTTTTTATGCCCTCGTATTTCCGGACAGGAGGATATGTGCTATTTAGGCTGATCCATGATCATATAGGAATGAGTATCACATCACAATGCCATTTAATAAAATCACTCAAATTAGGAATACTCGAAAATTCATCTTTAAAATTAATATCACTTAAGAATCTTTTAAGCATTCCGTCATCAACCAATAAGCCGCATAATTTTTTAAGTAATTCATTTTTTTTTATTGTTTTTGAAAAAATCGTTAGCTCAGAGACAGTTAATAAACCTTAATAAAAAACCATAGTAACATTGAAATATTACAGCATCCGCAGCAATCAGAGCATGAAGACATTATGCTAAACGCATATTTTTTTTCTCTCTGCACATCCGAGAACAGGTTACTGTTGTGTATAATGCATTATGTATGAGCGCATTACCGTATGTTACCAAGTCCGTGCTAATTGAAAATTATTATCATTTAGCACACGCACCGTGCCACGCAGCTACTGGGGTTCACATTAATAATTAATATAAGATTTATCATTAAATTACTTTTGAGGTTAACCTGGTCCCGAGTCGCGTAACCCTTTGAAAATGACACAAATGTTAACGAGATTGGATGATAACATAATTCTTTTTAAAAAAAGAGACCCGCCTTCAAAATTGACACATACATAAATCTGAGAACTCCCTTTTTTCTAAAGTCGGTTAAATTGGTACTAAAACCTTCTCCTGAATGTAACAAATACTTTGGTGAAAACCACATCAAAATCGGTTCAGCCAAACTCGAGATAATCGCGGACAAACATACCTACATACAATACATACATACAGATAACTGATAACCTCCTTTTTTGAAGTCGGTTAATGAAGTTGGTTAATAATGTTTGTTCAACACTCAGAGAAAGGAAACCGCCGTTCAACATTAGTTTTTCGGCACTTTGGTAATCTACTAAACATAAACTGATAAACTGCCATTGATTTGACAATTGCAAAGGAATTGCAATGGTATGTCAAGTGAATGGTTGACAACGTTAAAATACGCGACTAGGGACATTTATAAAAAAAAACCTTATTTTTTTTAAATTCTAATAATGGTTTCAAGGGTTTAATTTCAGAGTAGTAATGTTATAAATTATTTTTGTTTCAGATAGCCATACTACCCATACAAAATGCCTGCCCTCCTTTTAAGAAGTCGGTATCTGATTTTAGTTTTCCTGATATATTTTTCAGTTGGTAAGTACATAATAAGAATTATTAATAAGTATTTTTATGATATCAATCAATATACATAGTATAAAACAAAGTCGCTTCCCGCGTCTGTCCCTATGTATGCTTAAATCTTTAAAACTATTCATCGGATTTTGATGCGGTTTTAGACCGACGAAAAAAAGGAGGAGGTACTCAATTCGACACGTATATATTTTTTAATGTACGATCACGCATAACTTTTTACAGCGTAGTAAAATCAGCCGAAATACGTCCACTGCTGGACATATGCCTCCCCCACAAATCGCCATACCGACCGATCTTGTCGTCCCTGTCGACCGTGGCGTCTGATCACCTTATCAGCGGTGTGAAAAAAAAACTGAAAAGCGAAAAATTAAACTTTTTTATCAAAAAATTAAACCGTCGTTCATGCATCAATAACATGCATCCCAAGCATGTGTGGCGCGCCGACTTAAAATTACATGGTATACCCTACATTCTCTAAGAACTTAGTAATTAGATTATTATTTTATGCTTTTCGGTTTTTTTTCGGCGGTTTAATTTTTTGATTAAAAAGTTTAATATGTTGCTCAAGTTTTACCTATAGGTAAATCTTGAGCAACATATTACTATGTTGATCATGTTTTAGGGTTAGGCGGTACGAAGTTCGCTGGGTCGTCTAGTGAATGATAAAACAGAGTAAACGATTTAAACAAGAAAATTATAAACTTAGTATTAATACATTTTTTCTGTATCAATATAATAGCGGGTTCCTGCAGCTTTAATGCCAGAAAAACATTGATTTAATTGAATCAGCTATAAAAATACAGTAGTTTTAAACTAGAATAAGATGAAAGATAATGAAATACCTACTATTAAAAGTATCATAAATTCAGCCGGCCTAAGAATAAAAAAACAAATTTCAGTCAATCAATTTAAAATTAAAATTCTGTTGGGCTAAGAATTAAACCAAATTCGCCTAGAAAATAATATAAATAAACTAGAGCAACAACATTTTCAGAGATAAAATAAAATAGGCTGATATAAGGATTAATTAGGTATTTATAGCTAAACGCAATCAATAAATTTACATAAACTGTTGTCATTGGTTTAAATAATAAGTATACATATTTATTGATCGCAGCCGGATTTTAAATGATGTATTGCCACTGTTCTATGGTAAATATTGAATAATGACAAAGTGCAATAAAGTTTGAAATAATAAATAATTAAAACGGATACGTGACTGTAACTAATTAATATTAATTTGTATCTAGGTATTACCAATAGTAGGAGCTAACGTTAGTTTTATTACAATTGATACACTTGCATAATTCTATACCTTAGATTTTGGTCTAAAACCACTTGTACGCAATGAGGGGTTTTCAAAGTGACAGAAAAGAAAAAAAAAGTTTCATAATACGCCCGTATATGGCGGTGTCTACAGCAATATCAGAGAAATTGGAGATCGAGTATTGACTGACTCTATAGATTGGATCATTTTTGCTAAGTATAAATATTAATTTCACCCACTCCGTCACTGCCTCAGTAAAAATCTTCATTTTTAAGTTTTATTTTGAGCTATTCAATCATTTATTTTATCTTGACCTATTGCTTCTGACAGAGCGCCATCTGATAGCAGCGTAATAAAATTTGTTTTTTTCTTCTGACTGAGCTGTCAAATTTAAAACCTCTCATTAACACACCCAACTGTTACAATTACAAATATCCCCGACTGGCTCAAAATGGGTACATATAATCCATACAACCCTGTGAGCGTAGCGAATATGCCGGTGAATGTGATCACTGGATGCGATTATTTTTGTTAACTCTGCAAGCATTTTCAGACTTGCCTGTCTGTACATCTTAGGGTTTTCGTAGCCATTTAAAACTAACAAAAAAAAGTCCATAACTAATAGAATACCTTATCCATAACATGTGCTCGCCGATTTTTCTAGTTGTAAAAATCTGTATATAAAAAATATATGACTACACTTTCGATAAATAATTATGTCTTCAAAACCATGGCCGAAATCAAAAATATGCATCAATGACGCCATAGATAAATATGTGGGAGACGCATATGTTCAACAGTGGACGTCTCTCGGCTGAGATGATGATGATGACGATTACGTTAATAATGAATAACTAAAAACCTAAGGTGTTAAATTGTAAAAATAGACATTTAGTTGAATTTTTTTCATTCTATATCCTTTTTACACCGCCCCGCCGATGATTCCGGCTATCGTCTCTCGCCACATAGTTCTCCAAGTTCTAAATAATCGGTTCTCCATTTTAGTTTGTTTAGAGCACGACAGCAGAATACTTGATTGCTAACAGAAAAGCATTCTCTGTGATTCAGGTTTCGGTTTAGAGGCGGCTATCCACTGCGTTGTGAAATCTTTGCACATTGCTAGCGGAATATGCGGTTTTGATACTTCTAGGGAGGCATTCTGTACTCATTATGGTGCACCTACCCTTATTTAATTTAGCATTAAGATTTTACTAAATCAACGCTGCGCAAGATACAAGTAGAGGATTAACAAGGAAATCTCAGGTTTTCAGGAACGAATTTTAGAATAAAAGTGGTTAGCTATATAGAAGGCGGTTTTTCCGAAACGACCTAAAGATTAACACCGGCCGAATGAAAATATAAATTTAGGAATGAAATCCCTAATGCAAAAAGAAACAAAAATAAAGTTAATAAAACTGGTAATTCTATTCGGGGTTGGTAAGAAGTTTTTTTAAATATGCCCCCTACAATTAGTGATTCAAAGATATTCAGGAAAAAATCTTGAGATTAGTGATACTGCACAAGGTTTTTTGTCTGAGGGAATTGGTTTTCAGAGGTATACAAATTTAAATTACGGAACGAATTTCTGGGTTTCGTTTAACATACAGAGGTTAATAACTCGATAGCCGTTATTACCTTTGCAAGAAGTGCCTTTAAAGTGTGAAATACCTTTTTGTGCACATTAACATTATTCTGCAAATTTCAAAAAATACCAACCTGACCATTGATAAGAAATAAGATTTAAGAAAACATAAAAATACCATGACTCAGAAATTGTTGTATCATGTTTGTACTTATATCAAGGATATGAACTAAATTCATACTGCCCTGCGATGGGTTGTAATGCAATCAAAGTTTTTTCAACACAACTAAAAAAAAAATACAGAATTTATTAAGAATAGTATCTTATTCGTAATTATTTTCCCATACTTACTTGTTTGTGAGCATGCAATGCATACGTTGTTATGATGTGAACTGATGTAATGTGTAGAGTAGCCTTGACTTCCAAATAAGAATGTGTGCCATGAAATGGCCTTCACTTAATAACAGTGAGATGACCATCTAAAATTACATGTGTTAACATCTAACCTTGCAGTGCATCAGATTTGCCGAGTCTAGCCGGTATATTGAGTAAAAAAATATTCACTTAATTTTGTTTATTTTTAACCGACTTCAAAAAAGGAGGTTATCAGTTTGACCTGTATGTATGTATGTATGTTTGTCCGCGATTATCTCGAGATTGGCTGAACCGATTTTGATGCGGATTTCACAAAGATATTTGGTACATTCAGAAGAAGGTTTTAGTACCTATTTCAACCGACTTGAGAAAAGAGGGAGTTCTCAGTTTATGTATGTGTAAATTTATTGAAGGCGGGTCTCTTTTTGTAGAGAAGAAATTATTGATTTGCCGTTTAATGTGAAAATTACTAATCACTTTTTAAACTTCTTGCAGGTAAGTAATATACAAGTTAGGTTTTCTAAAGAGCGCATCTAGTCGAGGGCATTTTCTTTTGTCTTTAACAGCTTAGTAGGTAACGTCCTAGCCAAATAAATAAATTACCCATTCCCAGTTTTATCCATTGAAACAATAAATAATTCAGGCCTCCGGGGCCGGGGAGCAGTGTTCAGTTAATGTTTAATGAGCACCTCCGGGATCGCTGATAACACTGATGCCAAAAGTTTTAATTTATATTTCTGGTGCCGGCAAATTGGATCAATTAGGTAGGTGAAATGTAATTCGTTGACGTTATGTTAATGTGTTTTGTTGTTTTATTCGAAATTTCGTTAGGGTACATGTTGAAAAGTTTCCTAAGCATGTATCGCAGCGATTTTCGTGTTAGGTTCATGAATATTTATTAGATAAGACATATTTTATTTGCTTTCAGCTCATATCATACAATTATACGATTTTATTACTATTATTAAATTTTAAATTTTTGTTTTCTATGGAACTAAGTTTTCTCTACCACTTTATTTAGTAGGTATCTACTCAAAGAAAACAAACAATCATTGCCGCCATGTTTTGCACAGCTAATGCGTGTAGCCTATTTTTATTTTATCCGAAAGACAACTTAAAAACTAACACTGGATTATAATATGTATGAATTTCATGTAATTAATTGTGTACTGAGAACGCACGTATAACAATTGCACTTTAGAACAGGCAAAGAAGAAACAACCCAAAATTACTATATATCGAGTAAATGTAATAAAAAAGCTTAGTTACCTTCATAGTATCAAAACGTTTTAATTCGACTGTAGATCGAACCTAGATGAATAGCCCGATTAGCTGGCCAACTGCACCCAGCCCCTGATTGGTGGCACGGGAAACCTATTGAATCTTAGGGCTGCGCAATTTTGCCGGATTATTTATGATAATGTACACAATAGGCAGATTTTATTATTTATACTGACAAGGTTTCCTTTTGTCATCTTTGTCCTATTAAGATATCCTATCCTCCTTTTGTTACTTTTATCCTATCCTAATGGGATTTAAAGCTAGACTTCGAGTCGACGTGCTCGTGTCATGTCGTTTTCGTGGGTTATCTTTAAATTAATGTTTTTTTGTTTGTTTCATTTCGCTCGAAAAACCATCAAACTCATCCCGATGATTTACAATGTTACTAATGTTATTCATCTCAACTTGATTCTCCCAAAGATCATCACAATGACCTGTTAACGATAGGTACCCACATTTTTACACACCCACAACCTTCAACTAAGTCGTCCGCCTATCGTGAAGCACATTTGCCTACCCCGAGTCTCTCTGTCCGAGTGTCTCTGTCTGTGTTTTTTTTTTAACAAAGCTAAGTTATCGGTTATAATGATGCCAGTCACCTGAATAAATTTAACAGATGAGATTTCAAACTCCTAGGTTCCGTGGCGGTCTAGGTCCGCGCAACATTCCGGTTTATCTGTAATCCAAAATA
The DNA here is from genome assembly GCA_951802225.1 of Euspilapteryx auroguttella. Lineage (NCBI taxonomy): Eukaryota > Metazoa > Arthropoda > Insecta > Lepidoptera > Gracillariidae > Euspilapteryx > Euspilapteryx auroguttella. The sequence goes on from OX637662.1 coordinate 2,224,568, forward strand.
GCTCTTGTTCTTTTGTAATACAGTCTAGGGTACACGAGACCATAGACGAATCTGTTACGCCGTCCTAGACCGCCACTGTACCAGGTGCAGGCGACGACGCGACGTAGAGTAAGCAGACCCCTCAAGGTGGTCAGACGACCTGGGTAAAAGCTGCGGGGGTACATGTGGGGCGCTCAGGACCGGTTGTTGTGGCGATTTATGAGGGAGGCATATGTCTAGCAGTTGACGACTTGCGGCTAAAACGTTAGTAATTATAAAGAATGCAACGACTGACCCATGAGCGCGGGATCTTCCGCTCACTGAGCCACTACCAAGTATTTACAATATTAACTTTTTGTAATGATTTGGTACCACCCGGATATATCAACCGTAAATCACTGACTTTTTGAATAGTTAGTTATTTTTTATTGAACATAATTGGTCCCATGTTTTGCCTCAATAAAATCTTATTCAAGCGTGAATTAATTTGTAAAACATCATTATTGTAAGATTTTTTTTAGTTTTTATCATAAGCAAACAAATAAAGCAATGCATGATTACTGAGACGTGGCTGTGTATTTATCATACAAAGATAAATAAAGAGAAAAGTTAAAAACTTCAACCACAATTTTCCAATAATGTTCTTAGAGAAAATTAGACACTTTGTGCAAGTCAGCCGAAGTAAAGTTTGATTAACCTTATTAAATACTAATGAGGCATTTAAAATCAAGAACCTACACTTTAAAATTCAAAGTCGGGAATTTAAGAGAGAATAATTCACGTCTTTTAGGATTCAAATAAAATCATGGTTAATTAACGCCTTAATAAAACGAGTTAGAGAGCGACGGCTCTAGTGTTGCTTTGTGTTTTTTAAAGGACTTTAGCAAAGAGAGTCGGAAGGCTTTTTGTTGACGTTCAAAATGTTAATATCTGATGACTAAAATAAACACTGTTGTTGTTGTATGGAATTGAAATTGATTTTATTTTTTACGAAATATCTAGTTTCAGATTGTATTGAGCTAAAATAATAGAGATTGCTTGAAGGTAAAGTAAATTCAAGGTGAATTGAAGACAAGGTTTTTATGTTCACGCAAAATACAAAATGCAATGTGCGATGCATGAATTTTCGCTATGAAAGAAAATATAAAATCGATATTCTCTAGCAGCAACCGAAAATCCCTTCGGGAGTTCTAGCTCCGCCGCCCTGACAACTCTACTCATTTGCATTGTAGAGGGTGATAATATTGACACTTGGACAGTTCTTAACAAGCTTTGCGCTGAGTTGAAGCCACTTGAAGTAGCCGCTATATCACCTTTAAATATTTAGGTCGGAGGTGGGGGCAGATCTTTACAATATTTAATTATTCACAAAGTAAATGGAAGGTAAACAGTCTTGCTGTTTTATTAACTAAAATGTTTATAAAAAGTCTCTAATTACTTCCCGATTTTCCTGTTATTTTTTTTAAGGTTCTGTTATTCAGAGGGTAAATCAGAGTTCAAACACGAGTGTATCGTACTTTCATTATCTGACCTCACAGATTTTTGTACTCTATCAGCTATCAACAAATATTGGTCTAAATATATTTAAATAAAAATAAAAGATAAATATAAAATATATTTATTTACAAAATTGGTTTACATAACAAAAAGTTTAGTAACTTTTATTTACATTACTTACACGTACAAGAACATTTTTAGTAATAAGTAGTAATTGCTTTTCTAAATCTTATGGTTATATTTTAACAGGCATTCAAAGTACAAGAGCGCAGACTTCAGACCTCACGACGACCACAGAAGAATACAAAGCCACCACAGACTTTGAGCCCCTTATAGAAGACCCCTCGAGAAACAAAACACGGCAGGGCCGTAGCGACAGCGGACTCGATGACGTCACACTAGAAAACGACGATGAACATCTCCTCAGCTTTGAACTGCCGAATAATCAACTAGCAAGCCAAGATGTTAAGCTGCAAAGTGCTTCTAAAATCGTCACCAGTGAAGGCAATTATATTAAACCTAACATCACAAAGGTTAAACACCCTGTTGAAACTTTAGACAAGAGCGTAGTTGATATGCTTCTAGCTAAATCAAAGGCTAAATCAGATTTGAAATCACACGTGAGGTACGACGAAGTTACCGGCGAGGCGGTTACCGACGCTCATCCGTGCGTAAGAGATTGTAAAGAAGGGGAAGCACCGATGATCTGCTATTACCATTTCAACTTGGAATGGTATCAAACGATGAGTAAGGCGTGCTACGACTGCCCGTATAATGAGGAAGATTGTTCGAGGCAGGACTGCATACCGGCTGATGGGATGAACAGAGCTCTTAATGTCATCAATAGAAAGATGCCTGGGCCGGCGATTGAGGTAAAATATTTAAAATAATAAACTTAGTCAATAAAACTTTTATTGCTTGCTTGTGTATAACAAAGTAATGAGTAATAAAATAATAATGACTGCCTACATGGCGTAGTGAGCAACGATTTCGACTGTAATGCTGAACTTTTGATTCCCGGCGATTGTTATAAAATAAAAGAGTATTGAAAGCATGCCACACTGTAGCGGTATCACTGTAAAATTCTTTTTCTTCAGCTAAATAAGAAAAATTCTAAGAGAGAACCCTGGGAGTTTTCAGCAAATCTCATTTCTTTCATTATTCACCTTTAACATTTAACCCGCTTACTTAGCGATACTTTTATTTAAGTTAGTTGTTTTATTTCGTAAAAAAAGCTTGGAAAATAAAACATTAAAGCTCAGGCAAATGTATCAATACAAAACCGTCCTTTATAACAATTATTAAGATACACAATTGCGTAAAAGCTAATCAAAAGATTATCAAGCACTCAACAGTCGGGGATGAAATGTTTTTATGAGACTTATTTGTTGTGCCGTCTGCAAACTTGGTCTTCTTGATTCGCTTTTACTCTAATGACTAAACAGGCTTATATTTGCAGTCGAATTGCAGTTTTAAATGTCTCTCCAAAATTAAAAAAAATAACTTTAACTCCTCCGCTCAAAATTAATATTTACAGTAAAGTTGGTATCGACTACAACATAGTGAGCATTCGCTCGACGGAGAAAGACTTGTCCAAGTTTAAAACTTGAGTTCACTTAGTTCATAAAGGCCGGTACATACTACAAATTTGCCCCGTCCCTTTTATTCGCAGGTCTGCCAGCACGACCGCATAATAGTGGACGTGGAGAACGACCTGATGACCGAAGCCACGACGGTCCACTGGCACGGCCAGCACCAGAAGGGGACTCCCTACATGGACGGCACACCCTATGTCACGCAGTGCCCTATACCGCCTGAGACTACTTTTAGGTCTGTTTTAAAGATTAGATCGTTAAAGTGGGCCTGGAATAGATGATTAGTGGTAGTGACAAATATACGACACTAGCTGTGCCCCGCAGTGTTACCCGCGTTTTATTGCCGCAGTAAAAAGTAGCCAATATGCTTGTAGACGATAGGATTTATTAGCCATAATAATATTTCATTATTTTGTTTCAGAGAGATAAATCAGAGAGTGTTAGTATAGCAGGTTGCGGTCACCTCCGCCAGAGGGCGTACTTTTAAAAAACCAGTAGTCAAACGATAGTCGCAACGCACGTCACGGTCGCGCCTGCTTACTTGCATTTCTCGCCTTTCGAAAGTTTATCCTGAAGTTTAATTTCACTGCTAAGATCCACAACGCTTACAAAGTTGGTCTTCGAGCCGGATCTACAGTGAACAGTGACCAAAACCTGGATATTCAGTGTGGAATGTATCACAGCCCATTGTTGCACAAAATGGTTCAAACTCGCAGCGCTCTCCAAAAGGAGAAGGGAGAACATTCCAGACAGCTTGCACTCCAGGAGGAACATCGGGAAGTGAGGTCTGAAATAGTAGCAAGACCGAATCAGCTCGCAGCTATTCTCCATGAGAAACCTAGAACGGAGGGTAGTTATACGATCGAGAGAGCGCGTCCGCCGATCTCTGCGTCATCGTTCAAGGTCTCTAACAAGTCGTCACTAGAGGCACGAAAAAAGCAGCTGGAGTATGAAGCTGCTTTGGCTACCGCAGAATTAGAGAATCAAATTATAGAAAATAAAAAAAGGTCATCCAGAAAAAAGCAGAAGCAGATATCGCCGCACTCCAAGAAGAGTATTCTGAAAAAAGTAAGTCAAAGTGTAGTTCCATACCTGATACAAAGGACAAGGTAGAACAATGGCTCGAACACAGCCACGCAGATGTCGCGGAGCGTCCGCAACCCAGCGGTCAGCAGCACCAGGCAGCCCCGGCTGCACCTAGCGACATTCAGCACTTAGCTCGAGCACTCGAAAACTTCGCGAGGTCTACCACACACAACAACACGCAGCTACTTTCAAGACTGGCAGCACCTAAAGACTTACCGATTTACTTTGGCGACGCACTGGAATGGCTGCAATTCAAAAAGTAATATATACAATCGAATTATATTTGTTCATACACCGACGCAGAAAACATTGTTCGGTTGAGTAAATGTTTACGTGGTGAGGCGAAGGAGGCAGTATCCGCTTTGCTTATCAGCGATGCTTCACCAAATACAATTATCGAAGCACTGGAACTTCGTTTCGGCAGACCAGAAGTAGTTATTTACAAAATAATATCACAAATAAAAAAGATGAACCCACTACCACAAGCTTATCACTCCGAGATAGTTAACTTCGCCATCAAGATAAGAAACTTTGTAGCCGCCGCTCAAGCTATAAAACAAGAAGATCACCTCCGAAGCCCTGAACTGCTGACAACAATTATATCAAAATGCCCTACCGTACTTATCACAAAATGGACCGATTTTGCCTTTTTAAATCAAGACGACACAAAGTCAAAATTGGAACTGTTCTCTGATTTTCTGCAAATGGAGGCAAAGAGAACGGCAGCTGTTGGAATCTCACACATACATAATCAGTCTGATAATCGCAAGAGATTTGAGGAGAGAAGAAGCAATCCCAATCCACATACAGTCCTCATACAAGCGAAGTGCGATGAGAGTGACAAGTGCACCTTTTGTCGCAGCAAGTACTCGCACAAAATAACCGATTGCACGCGCTTTAAGCGAGCACTCCGCAAAGATCGCTGGCGATTCGTCACCTCAAAAAGATTATGTCACAAATGCCTAATTGCACGCCACGACAGAGAAACCTGCACTGCACCCGCATGCGAACTTGAAAATTGTGGTTTACCCCATCACCCACTGCTGCATTGGCCGTCAAAATACACTGCGAAAACGGATACTGAAAAAACTAATGAAGAGAGTGTAAACAATATTCGAGACGAAACGGTTACAAATACCTCCATAAGTACCGGAAAGGTGTTATTAAAAGTAGTGCGCGTTAAACTGCACGGACCACTCGGTGACGTCATGACTTACGCCTTGCTTGATGACGGAGCCACCGTGTCGTTAATATCAGCTGATATCGCGAATCGTATCGGTATTCATGGACAGACGGAGAACATTCGTATCCGCGGAGCCTGGAACTCGGGTGAACTACAGTGCCAAAGTGAAATAGTTAATCTAAAAATATCTAACAGTGAAAACAATGTGTATAGTCTTCGTGCGCGCAAAGTTTCGGAACTTGACTTACCTGTGCAGACATTGAGTAGTGTAAAAATAAGTGATTACGGATATTTAATGACTCTGAAAGACTATTTGTGTTGTGAGGACGCTAAGCCGCAATTATTAATTGGACAGGACAATTATAATTTATTAGTGCCAAATAAAACAGTGTTAAAAAACAATAATCAGCCTTGCGCAACTCTTACCCCGTTAGGCTGGTGTTTACATGGTTTTGTGCCTACAACTGCATGCCAACCCGTGAGTGCGAGCGTGATGACTAATTACTGCGCTCTCACTTGCACATTAACTAGTTCTGAAGATGCCCGGCGCTACTGTAACGGTGAATCCTTATCAGCGCCGACGTCAGAGACGCACCTGTCGCATCGAGACCTGAACATGGACGAGCCGTTAGATGAACTGCTAAAAAAATCATTTGCCTTTGAAGCGATCGGAGTAAGTTGTAACCCACGAAAAAACCCAAGCGATGAGTTAGCCGTAAAAATTGTAGAAGACTCAGCTAAATACGCAAATGGGAAATGGGAAGTGGGTCTACCATGGAAACCGGAACTTCCACAAATGACAAATTCATATCCGCAAGCGTTACGACGGTTGAAAACAATCGAACGAAGACTCGAATTAAACCCCGAATGCGCCAACAGATACAAAGAAAGAGTAGATTATCTTTTCGCAAATGATTACGCGCGCCCAATTCAACCCAACGAAATACCTCAACCACGATTATGGTACTTACCGCACTTTGGAGTGGACAACCCAAACAAGAAGAAGCTCAGACTTGTCTTTGATGCCGCTGCTAAGTCTCATGGTTACGCGCTCAATGATTACCTTTTACAAGGACCTGACCTCTTACAACCGCTGCTCGGGGTAATGTTAAGATTTCGCGAAGGCCCGGTTGCCATTTCCGGAGATATAAAAGACATGTTCCTACGCATCAAAATCATAGAAAAGGATCAACATGCCCTGCGATTTCTTTGGCGAAATAATACGTCGGAACCAATAAGAGAATATGCCATGACCTCTCTATTATTCGGAGCAAATTGTTCACCCTTTATCGCCCAGTATATTAAAAACAAGAATGCGAGGCAATTTGAGTCCTTAAAGCCTGAAGCCGTAAGAGCGATCATCTACAACCATTATATGGATGACTATATTGATAGCTTTTGTGACGTCAAAACAGCTGTGACTATGATGGATGACGTCACGGAAATTCATTCCAAAGGTAACTTTGAGATTCGTAGTTGGTCAAGCAATAAAATAGAAGTCTGTCAACACGCAAGAAAAGACGCTCTAAGCACGTCTGCTATAAGGTTGAATATGAGCGACGAATGTGAAAGGACACTCGGACTTCTGTGGTTTCCAAGTACGGACTCACTGGGTTTTGATTTATCTTTTAAGAAGATCCCTGAAAAAATACTTAAATGCGAAATAAAACCAACTAAACGCGAATTACTAAGAATTGTAATGTCAATTTTTGATGTGTATGGCTTGTTGGCGCCATACACTATGCAAGCGAAAATCCTTATACAAAACATATGGAAAGAAAAAACTGAATGGGACGAACAAATCCCAGACAAACACTTTACAGTTTTTAAAAGTTGGATCGCACAATTAAATTCATTAAAAAACTTAAAAATAGCTAGATGGTTCTTTGCTAATGAACTAATGATAAAACACGACGGAAAGAGAGATAACATAACAACTGCCTCGGGTGTGACAGAGACAACTGAACTACACGTGTTTTGCGATGGCGCGCCTTCTGGATATTGTGCTGTGGCCTATTGGAGAAAAGTTAGTTCCACGGGCGATGTTTATATTTCCTTTATAGCTAGCAAGAGCAGAGTAAGCCCTACGAAGCATCATTCTATTCCGAGATTGGAATTACAAGGAGCACTTTTAGCTTGTCGACTGGCTAACACTATAATAAAAGAACACAGAATGATCAGTGACCGCACATATTTTTGGACAGATTCACAAACAGTACTTTATTGGATAAAAAACAACACACGAAGCTATAAAGTATTTGTGGCAAACCGTCTCGGCGAAATAGACGAACTATCCAATCCGGGCGACTGGTACTACGTGCCTTCTGAAAAGAATATCGCGGACGTCGCAACAAAGTACAATAAATATGAATTATCCAGCAACTGCGAATGGTTCACGGGTCCGCGCTTTCTCCACGAAGTCCACCCCAACTGGCAGCAGCGGAAATCTGAAAATAAAGAAAAAATTAATGAAGAAAGTCTAGAAATGGTACACACCTTATACATACCTAAAATGAACTTACCTGTACCCGACGCGACGCGTTTTTCTATCTGGCTGCGATTACTGAGATCCACTGCGTACGCGCTTCTATTTATAGATATATGCAGGAAGAAAACAATGAGTCGAGACTTGAACGCGGAGCTCATGGAAAGAGCCGAAGAACTTCTTATTCGTTCAGCTCAATCAGATTCCTTTTCCACAGAACTTAATTTATTAAGAAGCAAACAACAAACTCAGAAAGACAGTCAATTACGAACACTGACGCCTTTCATAGATGCACGAGGAGTTTTAAGAGTTGGCGGACGTATTTCAGCAGCGAAAGGAGTGGAACAGCACGTCAAACAACCGGTAATCCTCGACGGACGTCATCCTGTGTCCCGCCTTATAGTGAAACACTATCACATCCGCGCCGCACACGGGAATAATGAGACCGTAGTAAATGAGCTACGACAGCGATACTGGTTGCTGCGATTACGGCCCACAGTGCGAACTATAGCCGCACAATGTTTGTTCTGCCGCATAAGAAAAGCCATGCCTAAGCCGCCGCTCATGGGAGACTTGCCTGAAGCACGCCTATCCCATCATCAGCGACCATTCACAAATTGTGGCGTAGACCTATTTGGCCCAATGGAAATCACTGTCGGTCGCCGCAGAGACCGCCGCTACGGAGTTTTGTTTACCTGCATGACAGTACGAGCGGTTCATATAGAGTTAGTTCCCACACTCTCGGCAGATTCATTTATTATGGCCCTACGACGTATGGCAGCGAGACGTGGCTGGCCGAAAAACTTATATTCCGATAATGGGACTAATTTCCACGGATCCGACAACGAGCTAAAACGAGCATTTCAAGAAAAAGAATTCACAGATGAAGTGTCAAATAGAAACCTTACTTGGACCTTCATATCACCTGCAAGTCCCCATATGGGCGGAGCTTGGGAGCGCTTAGTAAGGAGCGTCAAGACAGCTCTCAAAACAGTCTTACATGAAAGAGCTCCTCGTGAAGAAACATTGATGACCCTATTAGCAGAGGTTGAGAACATTGTGAACAGCAAACCGCTTACGCACGTATCGGTCAAGAGTGATGACGACGAAACTCTCACCCCGAACCATTTCCTAATCGGTAGTTCATCAAATATGCCTGTTCCCGGAGTATTCGAAGACGGCGATCTGTATCTCCGACGACAGTGGCGAATCGCGCAGAGACTAACAGACATGTTCTGGAACCGATGGGTCAGAGAGGTCCTGCCAACTATGCTACCCAGACAGAAATGGCACAAGGACGATATCAACATACAAATAGGTGATATTGTTCTCATAGCCGACCCCAACGCTCCAAGAAATACATGGCTTAAAGGAAGAATCCAAAATGTACACCCGGGAAAAGATGGACGGATACGGGTTGTTGATGTCAGAACCAAGACGGGCTCGCTACGCAGACCGATGACCAGGATAGTTCGGCTCCCCACAGAAGCTACAGAGACTGAGTGTCACGACAAGTGTGACACTAGGGGGGAGGAAATGTAGACGATAGGATTTATTAGCCATAATAATATTTCATTATTTTGTTTATGTAACATTTAATAAATCAGAGAGTGTTAGTATAGCAGGTTGCGGTCACCTCCGCCAGAGGGCGTACTTTTAAAAAACCAGTAGTCAAACGATAGTCGCAACGCACGTCACGGTCGCGCCTGCTTACTTGCATTTCTCGCTTTTCGAAAGTTTATCCTGAAGTTTAATTTCACTGCTAAGATCCACAACGCTTACAATGCTGTTAATCCAGGGTGTCAGCTAACTCCACACGAAATTTCATTGAAATTGCTCCATCCGTTTAGACGTGAACACACACAAACTTTCGCCTTTATACTATGCATTGAAGTGTGATCGTTATTGTAAACAAAAAATATTCTGATAAGTCGCTATTAGATTAAAGGGATGGTTTAGCTCACCATTTTAAACAACTGATGTGAAATCTCCTAAAAACCTTTTTCATTTTTTGACGGGACAAATGATTTTTTCTAACCAGCAACCGTTTGGAAAGGAACACAACATGGTATTTCATGAAAAAATATCAGAAATTATGAATACAGCTTAACTAAATGAAATGACTGTATTCCAAAGCTTTAAAATAGTCTTGGAAACGTCAGGTTTAACTAAAAAAAGCGTCCCATTGGGTCCCATTCTTGGACTGCATTCCCGGCTCCGCTTCTCGCGCCACTACTTACTTTTGATTTTCCAAGCTTTATGTAAGGGTAAGCCGCCCTATTTGGTCTATTTAAAGGGTGAATGTCAGTGCATTTAGACATGGTTCTTTATGGTCCATTAATGGACTGAATATAAGGATTCTTGGCATTTTAGAGAATTAAAAAAAACATGTTTATGTGTATGGTGTTTTAATGCTGTAGAATGCCAAAAATCCTTAAATTCAACAATGAAAATTTTAGGAAGGAGGGCTAAAAATAGGATGTCTTAGTTTAGTTGATACGTGTTTACAGATATCAATTCAACGCAACAACCTCTGGCACCCACTTCTGGCACTCGCACTCGGGGATGCAGCGCGCGGACGGAGCGGCGGGAGCTCTCATAGTCAGGAAACCAATATCGTTGGAGCCCCACGGCAGACTGTACGACTATGATAGGTGAGCTCTTCTTATACTAGGTATCTAAATAACGCCCTGCAGCACCGGGCCGAAGAATAGGACTGAGGTATCCCCTGCCTGTCGTAAAAGGCGACTAAGAGGGGACCCCGGGGTCGTTTGGGTGCACGAGGCGGAGGCCTCATGTAGTCATATAACGGCCCCGAGAAGGACGACGGAACGCGGTGTCCCGATTCCATCGTCGAGCGTTGGGAAGCAATCCACGCTCCGGGGGGACAACCATCATGTCCCCCTGAGATGAGGCTAATAAGCCAATGCTGGAGGAGGTCGCGGAGTTGAACATAATGATTGAAAGATCACCCGTGACCCCCTTGCCAACAGCCGAGATGGACACCAGCGGGGTTTTAGTGGGCGCGAACCCCACATAACCCTGCGACACCCCCCGGGGTCGCAGGGTTCTCGTTAGGAGTTTCCCCGCCAAAAAAAAAAAGGTATCTAAATTATCTTTATTCTCAGTATTTATTATACACTCAAGTACAAGTTTTTTGGTACCGAACATGAATTCATACTTTTTTATGATAACTATTTTAATTTATTATTATCTTTTCATTAAATTTTAATCTTTTTTAAAGCTTTTATTTAACTTGCAATAGTATATTTCTTTGTCTGATATTTTGCAACTTAATTTTAAAGCAGATTTATTCAACCGATTCAGCTGAAAATTTGTACAGGTACACATTCAGTTTGGATGACAATGCATGGTTAACAATTATACTTTTAGTAAGTTCAAATAAAAGATTGTTTTTGAAAAAAAAAATTAGCTTACATTTATTTAGTGTGGGGTAGGTACATTACATAGAATATGAAATGGAACGGAATCCTTTTACTGAGCCGTTATAGACTTATCACAGATAAATGTATATTTGCCGTAAATAAATATTTGATGTAGGTACTTACTTATCCCAAAGGGCTTAGAATTTCCAATTTCACTTTGAACTCTTAATATATTTCAGTTATAATTCATTTCAGCTTATGCAGAATCGGTTTCTGAATAATGCCCGTCAATAAAGGCCAAAGCTTTAATGACTAGCGAATTGCAATTGAACTGAAAATGACATTGTCAAAATTGCTATCGTACCGCAATGATTGTTGTTGACTTGGGCTGTGTGAATTAACTTTAATAAATCTAAGGTTTTGGCACGCTCGCTCTCGAACAAAATAACTATTCATATAATTTAACAAAACGTTAGTAAAAAAAGCAAGCCAAGCTACAATGCGAAATGCGAAATCAAATGCTATCTTTATTAACCAACTAAAAAAGTTTCTAAAGCAAAATGCTCACTACTCTGTTCAGGATTTTTTATCTGAGTGAACACGTCATAATATCCATTACTGGAATACCACTATCACAACTGAAACGTCCTACGTACTTATAATAAACAATCTAATGTAATCTAGTATAATTAATGATAATTTTTAAAATAATTTTATTTAAGTATAAGATTAAATAATATATTATGTACATAATATAATAATGTTTGTTTTGACATGTAATTCTAATATTATGAAATAAATGAATATGAATATGAATACAAGCAAAAGTAATTTAACCTTTTTCTTTTAGCACCTGATTGTCCTAAGAGTAAGATGATTCCGTGCTTCGGAAGTCACGTTAAGCCGTGGTCCCGGCCGCAGTAGTGGTCGGATGCCACGGCGACAAGCTGGCCTCATATCATAAACGTAGGGTCCCTCGATGCAGTGATACCTCGTGGGCTCAGTTAATAAGCTGGTGCCTCTGCGTCACCCTTCGGGGAATATAGGAGTGAAAACAGATTATGTTATGTTTTAACTAAAGTTTTGAATGTAGTTTATTTCTTCAGCAAAAGTTTTGAATTTTTTTTTTTTCAGATCAGAACACGTAATGATAGTGACCGACTGGATCCACGAGCTAGGTATCGGCATGTTCACCGACCATCACCACTCTAAAGGCGACAACAAGCCTCCTACTCTACTGATAAACGGCGTTGGACGCTTCGCAATTTTTAACACCACTTCGAAACCAAAGTACATGAGAAGTGCTCGCTTTAACGTTGAACAAGTAAGTTTGTTTTCTTTTCTTCCAGAGGTCTTTTTTTAAACAAAATAAAGATAATTATTTTCATAAACTTAGCAATCGCGAGATCCATAGTTTTTTTTTAAGAGACTCCAAATAATACAAAAATACTTGTCTAACAAAAATTTACATAAAATTTTAAATTGAGTTTTTTTGACAAGCCCGTAATAAATTTAGTGGGTTATTTAGTTTATTCAACTTTATATATTTTTTAAAAAAACATGTGTCAAAATCTCAATAAAATAAGCAATAATTGGTTCTAATAGCCAGCTGATGAGGTCAACGTACGGGGCAGTTTATTATTGTTATTAAATTTCGACCCATTTTGCTTTGCGTAAGTTGTTAGTTATGGTGAGCTGAATCTCTCTTTTGTTTTTTTTTCTACCCTGTATATTTTGAATGGTATTTTTTATAGTTATTAGTAAGCAGATGATCAGACTCAAATTTAACGCCACATTATTTTTCCCCAGGGCTACAAATATCGCTTCCGCATCATAAACGCAGAGTTCCTGAACTGCCCCATCGAGATATCCGTGGATGGTCACAACATCACTGTCATTAATTCCGATGGATTTGATTTAGAGCCCATTACAGGTGAGTCATCGATGCTTACTTAGAACTATCACAGAATACATAATGGTACTGTATACTGGGCACACAGGATGTTTCTGATAAGGCGGTATTAAATTGAAATAGTGTTCCAGCTCACCATGCCTCAAAAAATTCCCTAGCAACATACATCGAGCGAGCAATATTTGTTTCATTTATTAACGTCTTGTACGAAAATAGTACAATTATGTTTGTATAGACACATAAACCTAGTAAACAATATATCTGTAGGTATTTAATGTAATATTCATTACAACAATACCTAGGTTAAAATGAACGTTAAAGTACTCTCACAGCCCAAGGCAGGATATGCTCTTTACTAGTGTACCACGCAGTTAAAGCAGTGCAAAGCTTATTAAATATTTGAAAGATTTTAATTAAAAATGATTCTTCGAAATGCTTCACATTAAATAAGGCTCGACGGAAATTAACAGACATTTGGGAAGGTAAGTTGAACAAACAACTTGAGTAGTACCCATCCAGGCAGGTAATTAATTACTAAGACAGTAATTGACTTACCGTAGACGTACGTATACAATATGTAAGAATGTTAATTTACATAAATCAACAACTGAAATAATTGAACATTATGTTTGTAGTTGTAGGTAATGAAAGAAAAATACTCTTTAATGCAGAGTAATGTGTAAGTAGGTACTAAAGTTTGTCTGAAACTGTATAATTATATGAAAACATAGCATTGCTCAGAATTGTGATAAGATAGTAATATTTTAGGTAACACTAGAGGCTGCCTCGCGGTGTCACTCGCGCAGATTTCTCATAAACACAAAAATCCAGTTCTTTCCCGTTCCATGGGAATTTTGAAAAGTTATTCCGTAATGCTACCCTACACTCCCCAAGGAACCCACTTGCAAAATTTCAGCCCGCTACGCCCAGAAGTTTCGGCTCTGCGTTGTCTGTCAGTCAGTCAGTCAGTCATTAACGGAAGAGTTTTATATATATTGATTGATTTTAGTATTTTTTTTTTGCATATTACTTTCATATACTTATTATTATAATTATTATTATTATATCTGCAATTATTTTACACCCTAGTTTACATAGCCGTAAACTACCTAATCAAAATAACTCAATTAAGTTCAGCCGTAAATGTACATTTAACATTCAACTGGATAATAATCTTGTCTGGATATAAGTAGATATGTTTGATAAAACTGAAGTAAGTGATGAGGTGCCGTGTTTTTGGAGATTATCGGAAAAGCCCATAAAACTTATACAATAGAAAAAAATACATGGTTTGGAAATATAAACTCTAGCCAAAGGCAATTATACTAAAGCACCTCTAATTTCGCCTCTAACTGTAGCCTAACTACAACTTTTGTAAAATCAGATCATATTTTTGTTTTATTGACCTTCACATGAACCTAGCCAAGCCTATATGTTGTAGGGTACTGATCGATAAATCTTAAAAAAAATCATTTTTAAAACCATTAAACTATTTAAGTATTATTTATTGTAACGTCAAATTGTGTTCCATTCTTACAAGAACTAAACTGTCTAAGAGACTTGTAATTTTTCCTTTAGAATAAGCTAAGCTAAGAAATGCTTTGCATATAAATGGACGGCAGACCTAAGCATCTAATATTTTCTTTGCTACGTCTCCATAATATTAAAATTTCAAAGCTTTCGTCCTTTGTCGCGGGTCGCAGGCAGGCTACTGGGACGCGACCTCTATATCTATGTATCTTTTACACAGTACCATTTTATTATTAAAATCTCATTTAGGAATTATAGAAAATAAAAAGGTCGTTCCTTCTAATCTACTACTATATCATCAACTGAAATTCATAAGCAGAGCTCCAACTCAAACAAAGGACAACCGCAAATAGTTGATTCTAGCTGATTAAACCCTCTGTTAAATATTGGCACTGATTCACATCGACATCAACCTCAGCGAAATGAAACAAAATAAACAGTAATTTCATATCAATAGAGTCTAATTAGGACAAAACTAGCACTCTAATTGCACGTGTTCTTCGCTGCTCCCGTGTTTGCGCGAGCTTATTTCAAATAGTGAAATTAATGTTAGCCTGCAAGCTCTTTGATCGTCTATGCACATTTGAATATGTAAATTTGTGAGAGGAATCCGCAGCATGCAGCGCGAGTAGAGACCGCGTACTACGTGCAATTCTTGTAGAGACGCAGTGAACAGCGATCCCACCTACACGTTGTGCTCCTTGTTAATAAACTAAGGATTTCTATTTATTTCGTACAAATTTTTGTTGTTGTCTTGCTGCTATAAATATGAAGATTATAGTACTAGGTAATGAACTACGTGGATGCCCATTTCTCCCGTGATTAATTTGTCAAAAAAATTTACAATGCTAAGCGCCTAAGTAAGTTTTCATAGCAAATTGATTTGAAGAAATATGCAGTTGCTCAAAGTCTAATATAATATTGTTGGTTATTTTCTAACAAAGTGCAATTTCAAATAAACAAATAAATAGTTAACTTCTAGCAATGTCGCTCATTCCTACCTCGGCTGGGAGCAACTCGCATGATCTCAGCAAGTCTCGGGCGGGTCATGAAAAGAAATGTTTCAACATATCTCCGCGAGTTTTCATAAGCTGCACAGCGAACTGAACAGTGCTCGTGGCTAACTAAAAAGCACATATTCTATTGAAGTTTCTTAAATTTACTACCGTACCGTCGTCGTAACACATATCTTTCCGTGACTAAAAACTACCTACTGACTGTGTTGTCTGAATACCTACTCTGTCGTGGCAATGTCTCATTGAGCCTATCGAAGGATTTTTTCGGAGTACCTAACGATTTGTCGGAGATTCGCATCGATTTCATTAACAAATTCTATTTACAATTGTTTCGTCGCCCATAAACAGATTCTATCTAATTAGGCTACTCTTGTGAATGTGGTATATTCCTGGTACCTCACTTGTGTATCTAAGTTCGTTCCAAGCGCTTAGTATAATATTTTACTATGTTAGTGTCCATTCCAGCTGCAGCGTGGCGGAATAACTGAAATAGAACTGAAATTAGTAGAAAATGCACAAAGAATACGAGTATAGCTCGCGTAACGTCGACAGTAAGCCCCCGTGATAAATTGTTTATTAAAACTACACTAACATTTAATTTTTATAAATACAAGTATAGTTTATAAAATACAAATATATTTAATTTTCTTCTTTATAATTATTTACAGTAAATAAATATTTCTCCATGAAAATGTTTAGTATTAAAGACTTCAATAATAATTAATAATTATCGTAACTATACGACGAGATTTATTTACTTACTGCAATTCCATTTCATTGATTTAAAATGTAAAATTTAAGATTTTCAAGTTTTAACGGAATTTTAATAAATTATAGTATAGTAGTTAATATCTAAGTTGTTGAGATTTGAAAGTTATATTGTGATATATGGCATCTTTATTCGTTTAGTCATAGAACGACCAATTCTTAAAATGTAATTCTTCGACTAAATGACATTTTACGAATATGACTTGACCTCAAGGACGATAGACGGCAGAGCCTGTGGCGGCAGCCATAGAATTGCCCACGTTGCCGAATCTTTAGCCGCCGCTCAGTTTATCGTACCGCTCGTGGTCGTGCGTGTCATAACCGTTATATTTCCAGCTTAGCGTTTTCCAAATAGAAATATGATACGTTTATTGCAGCCACGTCCCTTGTGACATACGCGGGCGAGCGGTACGACTTCATCCTGGAGGCTGACAACGAGATCGACAATTACTGGATACGGTACCGCGGGCTCATGGACTGTGATGAGAGGTTTGTATTTACCTACTAGCGGGTGCCTGCTGCTTTGCCTGCGCTTTTGTTCTTGCTATTGCTCGCTAGGTTGCGTTGTAACATCAAGAAGTGCCTTCTTATATAAGCTACCTACTCGTATCTCCATAAAATAAATGTTTTTTTTTTAGGAAACTCTTTCTTTTTTCGTTTCAAATGATATCCTGTGTAAATCCAAGGTGTTAAGCTACCTCAATTCCATATTTGAGCCCAAGTCTTTCAGCCGTTTAGCAGTAAAAAGGTTACTAACACACATACAAACTTTCAGCTTTATAATATTAGTGTGACACGGGAGTGCATGTGAAAACAATTTAAAAAGTGATGTTTTAAAAATTTCTTCTTTGACTATTTTATGCAATTCAGAAATTTATAAGGCAAAACATAATTTTACGTTGACGTAGTTAGCCTATTAACTATTGTTTTAGATTCACTAAAGCGAAGCAAGTAGCCGTGCTGCACTACGAGGGAGCCATGGAGAATGAGCCCGACGGAGACCCCACCTGGGAGGAGCTGCATAATGAAGGACTGGTCAGTTTAGCCCTATATTTTATATCATTTATTTAATAATAATAATAAAACAAAAATTTCAAGTGTCTATGAGAAAACGGCTGTGACAGAATAGGCGAAAGAGCATTCGAAAATAGTTATCGGAAACCGGGAATATGGAATGGGAATCATCAATTAATACATAGTATAAAATGAAGTAGCTTCCCGCGTCTGTCCCTATGTATGCTTATTGCTTAAATCTTAGAAAATACGCAACGGATTTTGATGCGGTTTTTTTTAATAGTTAGAGTTATTGAAGAGGAATGTTTATAAGTATAATACATGCACAAAATTGTAATAGGTTAAGCGGTACGAAGTTCGCCGGGTGGACTAGTTTACTATAAATCAAAATAACCGCTTCTTGGAAAATTATGTAACTACTACTGTACTGCTGCTACTACTGTTGTACTGTAGTGTAAAAGAGACACTTGCGTTTCTTACCGCACTCAAATATTCTCAACAAAAGTTTCATTACATACACAATTCCAAGATTTGACTTTCAGAAAAATATTGCTTTTTCTATTTCGAAATATTTGTGTATAAATAAAAAGGCACCTCGATATTACGGCCATAAAATAATACGACCAACGCACTGGTACTCAGTCCTTACGATAATGCCTGAGCTAGAATATTGCTACTTGGAATATTCGATTATACCAAGTCAGTCCAAGAACCTACTAAAATATAAATATTTAACTATGTTTTATCGCTCAAAATTCTGCCTCACGTCCTAATAGTTATGGAACCTTTAAAAAATACGATTTTATTTGTCGACTTGGAAACACATAAAACTATCATTTTAAATTTAATTGTTGGGGAAAAAACTAGGTTACCTATATACTTAAAATTCACATTTCTGACCTTACTTACCAGAAAAGTTAGTGGTGTATAGATGGCTGTTAAAGTTCATTATCCAAACGAGGTTGTCCATAAAAAAACTTGACCCGTATTCTCACTTGGCTGGAAAGGCGTATAATCTGGCGTCGTAAAACGGAGCCGCCGCATTACTTGAAGTTGCTAAAGTGGCTCGAAGTACGCCTAGCCGTGGGGGATTTTGTTGAAACTGGATTATGTCCTTGCATTACAATATTTCATGCTATAGTTTGATGAAGACTTTCATGTTCAGGAATTCTACAACAAGTACTGAAAAGCACTTGAAACATTTTTTACGTGGTTTTTACAACGATTACAATATGTATTAATCTTGTTTACTTAATTTATTACTGACGTAATGTGTGTGACGAAAGAATTTGTTAAAAACGTAAAATCTCAAACATCCTTACTTAACTCAAATCCTAACATAAAAATTATTTATTTCACTTTTAATTCTCAGAGGCATTTAATTCAACACCCCTTTTTATCGATTGGATGTAAATACTGTTCATGATTCTAAACAAAATACTTTTATGTATTATATATTTCTATTTTATGGATTCATTTCATGTAAAATACAATCTGTGAAGTACAGACCTATGATATGATATGAAGCCAGGCAGCGCGCGGACATCGTCTTCGCCGACTCTCTGGCGCTCTGCCACGAGCCTATTATTTCGGTTTCCTTGGCGCTAGTAATTATTTTAAGCACAACCCTCATGTTCGGAAAGCGTTCTTCTTGTATTACCCTACCGGAAATTATTTTATTTAAAGTTGTATTCAACGTTCAAAAACACAAAAGTGTTTTCAGGTATTTTCAGACCAACGACACATTTTTCTTTATACAAATAATAAATAAAGTATATCTTAAACTTAAAATACTATCTCAATTGGTATTAGCCGAATTATGTAAGTACTTGTTGTTTAAACTTATGAAATCATTGATTTTCTTATCAAGTCTGAGCAATCAGACAAGCAAACGGACTTTTTTATTTACAAAAGGTATCTACTTTTACCACTGCGGGCTGCGGCTAGGAAACTTTGTGTGTGCCCACTGCCCGGGGCACATTTCTTAGCACAACGTTTTTGAAACATTTGTATCTCATTTTCATCTTTATGTATATTTATTAGTTTGGACTGTTTTTAAGGTTCCGGGTAGTCGTCCCGGGACCTTATTAATATGTCTATTCCGGCCGTCCGGCCGTCCGACCATCTGTCTGTCTGTCAAAGGCACTTATATCCGAAACGGTTCAATAAATCTAAATGTTGCAGAAAAGTTTGCAGGATTTTTTTTTGTTGTCAAAAGAATATTAAAAATATCCAACTCTTAAAAAATGAAGTAAATTTAGAGACAAATGCAACAATATTTGTTTTTTTTTTTTTAACCAATTTTGTCGAACCTCTACTGAGAAACCGACCGGGTTGACTGGCATCAAATAATTAACAGTCGCAAAAAAAAAAGCATTCCGGCAGATCCAACCATCACGTTTTTCTTTTAGTTTCCCAATGTACCTGTAAACCAACAGTTTGATATAATGACTCAGATAATCGCTTCTTTACTAATTTTGTATGAACCCGTCCCTTAATCGCATCTTCTGGAATAATTTCATTATTTTACGGGCCTGTCAGCATGGCGGCGCGTTCGAGCTAACCAATAGCTGCATTAAAATACAATTTATCTATGGAATTGCTCTAAATCGAGCCACAAACCCATTTTCTAATGCAACTAATTAAAGTGCAACTTTGCAGCCGAGTCACGCCGAGGCAGCGGCGGGAGCTGAATGATAATACAATCGGTTGTAGGAACGGGATTAGAAAGTGTGTTTATGAGTTTTAAGACTATCCTCAAGTATCCTGAATTGCTTTGATTTAGGTATTTTTCAGAATATTATTCGAGCTGTTCTGATCGTACAGTCACTTGTGAAATTACATACATAGTGTAAAGTATAAAATAGCTTTCATGCAAAAAACACGCACATCTGTTAAAACATTTCCGTACATTACATAAATTGTGAGCGTAGCGAATAAGCCGGTAAATGTGATCACTGGATGCGATTATTTTCGCTAACTCGGTATGGTCTGAAATAAGTCACTGTACCTTTATGATAAACGAGCTTTCCCGGATTATTTCGTTACGCCATAGAATATAAGATACTACAAAAGACTTGGCTCTATAGACTATGTTCTTTTGACTGCCCAGAAGGGGCGAATAAAAAACAAACAACAACAACAAACCACCTGTCAAAATATGTAAACAACGGAAAAATATTGCACCTTGCTTGGTTATATTATTTGAGTTTAGGTAAGGATCCCTAATTTTTTTGAAAATCTAATATAGCCTATGACACTCGGGGTTAATGTAGCTTCCTACCAGTGAAAGAGTTTTTTTAAATCGGATCAGTATTTCCGGAGCCTATTCGTTACAAACAAACAAACAAACAAATCTTTCCTCTTTATAATATTGGTATAGATAAATCTTTGATTTTCATACTAAAATGTAACAGTTTAGAAAAATTGTAAATTCGTTAATTTTACTCAGTAAGTACCTACTGGAAAAAGTTTCACGTATCCAGTTCGTAGCATCGTGTGGTGCTTGGGATGTAGATGCTGAATGTGTTATATCCTGAATACCAGTACAGTGTACCCGCAACTAAGATCCCAAGGGAAGGCATTGGCTGCAGTACAAGAAGCTAGCTTGAAGTCACTACTAAGTTTGATTATATTGAAGCTCACCTTACGGAATCAACTACATTTTCAGTAATTCTTCTGTAAAAAGTCTTTTATCTCAGGAAATCAATGATAGAATTGATAGATATTTCGTGATAATTATTATTGTAGTTATTATAAAAAGAATACCCACGACAGACAGCAAGACTCAAATAACGCTTAAAATCATCCTACAATCTTGGACAATTACTTCGACGTCTTTCTTAGAGTATTGAAATCTCAGGCCTCTTTTTCTCTTAGCGCTCTGGAGTGGATTACCTTTCATCATTATCATAAGAGTCCTCAACTTTTGTGGTTCTTAACTGAACTCTCATCTATACCAATATTATAAAGAGGAAAGATTTGTTTGTTTGTTTGTAACGAATAGGCTCCGGAAATACTGAACCGATTTGAAAAATTCTTTCACTGATAGGACACTATCCCCTAGTGACATAGGCTATATTAGATTTTCAAAATAATTAGGGATCCTTACTTAAACTCGAATAATGTAACCCAAGGTGCTTTTTTACCCGTTGTTTAGATACCTATTTTGACAGGTTGGTGGTTTGTTATTGTTGTTTGTTATTTTTAGTAAGCCCAATCTTGTCAGTCAAAAGAACATAGTCTATAGAGCCAAGTGTTAAATAGTATCTTCAATTCTGTGGCGTAACGACGTTCGCCGTGTCAGCTAGTATTTACTAATATTATAGATAGGTATTTTTTTTATATTTTTTTCGTTGGTAATAAAAAGCATAAACTCGGCTAAACGTGGGTCCGGCTCTTGAGCTGGTACCTCTGCCTAACCCTTCGGGGAATAAAAGGCGTGAGATTATGTTATGTTACGTATTTTCACGAAACGATTAAAATTTTGTTTAAATTGAAAAGGCTCCGCTAAACTGATATGAAAATGATTTCACCAGAATCCAACATTATCCCTCATGAACATATTATTATGTGCTATTCATATACACATAATATGTGCGCAAATACTCAAAAATGTAGAATAGCACAGATAGGCTTCATCCATCCATACTAATATCTGTACCTCAGAAGCATAACACTGTAACTGACATTTTTGCGATTTTCACTTTTTGATGGAATCCTACTGTATTTGACGAGCTCTTTCGAATGCGCTTACTCCCGTGGCCGTAGCTAGCCTGGAAGTGCCTTTTTTCGATTTGCATTATAGTGTAAATACCTTGCCTGATGAGAAGCATTAAACTGTAAGAGCGTATACTGCTTTATGCTTTGAATTAATTTTATTGCATAACATTGTATGTACCATCATACAGTTTTATGCTTCTAAACTATATCCGATGCATAATACTGTAACTGCGCAGATACCGTGTTTTGCTTCGAAGCAAATCAAGATGCATAATACTGTATTTTTGCTGTTACAGTTTTATACTATTCAATTAAATCCGATTAAGAGGGCGTGGTTTAAAGCATCTTTATATAGAAGCTGCTAGTTACGCGGAAGTTCGGTCTTGGCCGGGTATCAGAGATAAAGAAAATAGAAAAAATTGTATCTAAATTGACAGTTTTTGGCATTCTTAATTCAGTGATACTTACCATACACGTAAAAATACACGCAATCTTCTTTTAAAAATAAATGGTAAAAAAAAGTCCGTCAACGAATGCTTCCCCATACCCTAAACACAACAACTTCTTGCAACAACTCCATCAAAGATAGATTATACCACTGTTGCAGCTGAATAAAATACCGACAGAACTCATTACCCATAGACGAAACCATACAACGTCACTTCCACGCCATACCTTGCGAGTCGCATCATTCACGGTAAAAAAAATATCCGGCGTGAATATCCTGGACTAGAACCGAAAGAAAACTGCAATGAAAATGGCTAAAAGACATTCAATGAAGACCTAAATTCCTCACTCCATTTGCCAAGCAATGATACCTTTACACATGTTATCAACACGCGGTCACACTACAGTAAGAAAACAAAAAAAAATGGTTCTCCAAGATTGGAGCACAATTATGTATCTTTTCTGGTGTTAGATATGAACTTTTTTTTTTATAAGATATAAACATCTTATAAAAAAAAAAGTTCATATCTAACACCAGAAAAGATACATACTTACTCCAATCCCAAAGTCTCGTCCTTTTTTTGATTCTCTTTCAAACCTGAGGATGGTCGCGCACGGATCTGATCTCAAGTGTGACATCACATGCATTACTGCCAGGCAAACTAAATTGAAAATTAAAGTCTTCATTGGTCATACTAACGTACAACCATTTGTTTTGCAATACTTTCCTCGGAACTCTGATAGTGCCCGCCGATCCCTAGCACATGCTTTCATTGCTGATTTACCCAAAACACTGCAGCAGTTATGTATAATCTGTCCTTGATGATGCTGCTGCATCAAACTGCTCGATTACTTTGAAAGTATTAAGAAACATTAATTCAAACAGACGTCATAAAATTTACATTACAATCAATATGCGAACAGCAAATCTGTGAATTTCTAAGGTAACTTTTAAGTATCGGTCCTGTTTTCTGGCGCAGATCTACTTCAGATAAACTTTCAGACTGCATTTAGGTAATATAATATAAAAACTCTGGTTTCTCTCCCTAGTAGCTAGCTACTAGACCCTGACATCATGAACGGCTTATTGTGAAATCTACAACGTTAAACTCATGCTACGTCGTCGCTAAAGTTCAAACTTCCTATAATGAACCTTTCATGGCCCCACTATGCGTGTGACTACAGGCAAGGAAAGAGAAACGAATGGCATTTTATTTATAAAGCTCAAAGCAGTCTTAAAACCTTACTAAAACTAATCTACGCCAGAATATAAGACAAGAGCTCAAACTTCCACGAGTTATACTACTAATCAGTGAGCCACTGCAGACTCAGAGCACAACCAAGAACAACGTTTCGCCTACCCTGACATAATGGAATCCTGATACCAAAGCGCTAGGGACCTATGTCTCATTCATGCAACAGTTACTTAAGGACCCCACATGTCCTATATTATTTTATATTCAACCATTCTCTATAATGTTTACTACATTAGGTCACAGATTCAGACAACATCATTTAAAACATGAAATTTCACTCAGAAAGTACATAATATAAATTACTGACACAGATTTAGAGTTGTACGGTTCTGAATGTATGTTCTACAGTGTTTTTTAACAGTAAAGTTGTTTATTGTACTTTGTTTTCTTAAAGAAAATACTGTAACTGACACCATTTCTCACCGGATTACAAAAATTATCTTAGAAGCATTTTAGTGTATGTGATGCATGTTTTTACAAAAGTACCTGAAAAACTATATTTTTTCATAGGACTTATTTTTCTAAAAATTGATTTGAATTAAGAGATAATTGCTCTATGTTATCAATTAAACTCAAGATGATTATAGCGTCTACTTTTGCGTCTTATTTGCGTCTAAAGTTGAAAAACATGCGATTTCAAACTTTAAAACGCTCTCCTGTAAAATTACGATTTGCGACTTACAGTGTTATGCTTCTGAGGTACAGATATTATAAATGTGACAGTAACTCTGTCTGTCTGTCTAGCTTTATTGAGAAAACTACTGAACGGATTTGAATGAGATTTGATATATGGATAGTCTAGAGCCTGAGAAAGGACTTAAGCTACTTTTATCCCAAAATTCCAACGGGAAAATTGGGAATTTGATGTTTTAGGTGAATAAGCACTGGCGAAAACGCGGCGTAAAAGTAATTAATAATTTTGTATCTTATTATTTGTAAGGCGGTACATAATTGGCTGTGTCAGCTAGTAATTCATAGTCATATTTTAAATGCAAAAGACTAAAATACTTATCTTATTTCCAGCAACTGAACGCTCTGAACAAAGGCGAAGAAGAGGAAGACACGATCAGCGTGGCCGAGATGCGCTCCCTGCAGGGCTACGACGACAGCCTGAAGGAGGTGCCCGACTACCAGTTCTACGTCGCTTATGACTTTTACCCCAAGAACAACTCGCACTTCCATCGGTCCCAGTACTACGGGTTCTATCAAGGTTGGTTTATAATTTTTACATTTATGTAGCTTATGTATTTTTAACCGATTTCAAAAAAGGAGGTTATCAGTTTGACCTGTATGTATGTATGTTTGTCCGTGATTTTCTCGCGTTTGGGTGCGGATTTTAATTTGGTTGATGTGGTTTTCAGAAATGTATTTGTTACATTCAGGATAAGGTTTTAGTACCTACTAGAGGCTGCTCCGCGGTTTTTCCCGCGCAGATTTCTCATAAACACAAAAATCCCGTTTTTCCCCGTTCCCGTGAGAATTTCGGAAAATCCCTTCTTAGTGCTCACCTACACTCCCCAAGGAACCCAAGTGCCAATTTTCAGCTTTCTACGCCCAGTAGTTTCGGCTCTGCGTTGTCTGTCAGTTAGTCAGTCAGTCAGTCAGTCAGTAACGGAAGAGTTTTATATATATTGATTACCGGCATTACCGGAATTATTTGATACCTATATATGTATTACACATTCTAACTTGCTAACTCTCTTTACAAAACCAATGAACTACAAAAATCTAAGCAAAAAAGGACTTATTAACTTCCGTGTTATTTACAGTTCCCCACAAAGACAACCGGCTCTACACACCGCAGCTGAACCACATCAGCATGAAGATGCCGACCAGCCCGCTGATGCTGTCCAGACCCTCGGCTGAAGGTTTCTGCAACTCCTCGTCCATTGATCCTGAATGCAAGGAAGGATACTGCGAATGCCCGCACGTTCTCTCAGTCAGGACCAATTCTGTAGTTGAGGTAATCATAGTGGACGAGGGAGTAACGTTCGACGCTAACCATCCTTTCCATCTACATGGACACAATTTCAGAGTCGTAGGTCTGAGGAGGCTATCTAATGTGACGACTATTGAGGAGATAAAAGCTTTCGATGAGGCGGGTCTTCTTAAAAGGAATCTTAAAAACGCTCCGTTAAAAGACACAGTAACGGTGCCAGATGGTGGCTACACGGTCATTCGGTTCAAAGCTGATAATCCTGGCTACTGGTTGTTCCACTGCCACATTGAGTTCCACGTTGAAGTTGGAATGGCTTTAGTTTTCAAGGTCGGGGAGCACAAGGAGATGCCACCGATACCACCGGATTTCCCAAGGTGTGGTAACTACCTGCCTGATAACTTGTTGGAACATGCCACGACGCCAAAGCCACAGAGTGAGAATTCTATCATAAGTATTACTCATTGGTGGCCTCTAGTTGTTGTTAATTCTACAGCGTCTGCGGCTTGCAGTGCTACGCTAAATTCCGTTTTATTCTCCGTTTTAGTATGGGCAATAAGATTCTTGATATGACGTAGTTTAGAGAATTACTCTTATTATTAGAATTATTAATGACTTTTATTTATAATTAAATATCTTATTGACGTAAAGCATTTTACAATAAAAGGCTCTTAAAGTCTTTTGTAAATAGATAAATATTGATAAAGTGCATTGATAAAAAATTATAAACGAATATGAAATGTACTTATACAAATATGTCTAATGTTGGTATTGCTTAGGCATCTCCATTTTAGAATATAAATAATTTTAGGTATACCTATAGTAAATAGTTGACCGAACTAAAATAATACAAAAGCAAACCCAGCATTTATTTTATTGAAATTTAGTTTTGTTTTCAGTACTTATTATTTAAATTAGGCTTCACTGCTTATTTTCTGACTACAAAGAAAACTAAATCAGCAACGAATTGTTTTATTTTTAAGACTCTTATAAATTTTATATCTATGTATTTTTTTACATTTTAATCTGTGATTTTATTAATTTCAAAAATAAAAAATACGCTAATCAAAGTATTGTATAGAGCATAATAATAAAGTTGTATCTAGTATCTAGTGTGTCGCTGATGATGCCTTTTGTGATATTATATAATTAAGTTAATAGTATTAAACAGTATTTAAGTTAGTTTGTAATCGTTTCAATTGTATATCTCCTGTGATTCAGCTCATTAAAAATAATGTGATTTCGACACAGTTCCTTTTTGAATTTTGAAGAAAGTAGGTGAGCTTGATCAACCTTTAAATTTATTACACCCTTGACAGAACAACTATAGATAACACATTGTTTATTAATGTTTACATTTACATTCTTGAAAATAAAAGTTTAATACAGCAAAGTATGCCTGATATTTTAATACGATAACCAATTCCCTTATACAAAACAATACCTTACTTATTACTTAGATTATGCAAATAACTTTTATTAAAACTAGTATTCTAATTTTAAAAAGTTTTTAGACATGGAATTCTTTTAACAAACGGTTTTATTAATAAAACTAGAGGCTGCCCCGCGGTTTCACTCGCGCAGATTTCTCATAAGCACAAAAATCAATTTTTTTCCCGTTCCCATGGGAATTTCGGGAAATCCTTTCTTAGTGCTCACCTACACTCCCAAAGGAACCTACATGCAAAATTTCAGCCCGCTACGCCCAGTAGTTTCGGCTCTGCGTTGTCTGTCAGTCAGTCAGTCAGTCAGTCAGAACAGAACATAAATAGAGCTAAAAAAATATTCATGTACTGAGACCGAACCAAGAAATATTATTCTAGAAAAAGGTAAGTAGAGTTATTTTAAGGCACGGGAAAAATCTCGTGGCTTAAATAATAAAATAAGCATAAATTTAAGAGATAACATCAAATCATTTTGCCCATCTAGGAAGTCGCTACACGTGACAGTAATAACAAAAACCGTGTAACTCCTTTTGCAATTACCGGGTTCTACTCAACACAATTCAAGTAAATAAACTTTTAAATGGCCTTTAAAACAGAGTCCTTTTTTCTTTTGTTCAGTTAACATATATGGATTTATCTCTATGGTTAAGTTAAAATTGGGAGGCAATCACGGAATAACAATATAATGAAAAAAAAAAAAGTGAAAACGGTATTCTTTGAAACATTTCTCAAGGCCTACTTAAACCGTAAGATTGTAGATAGGCGGTATCTAGAGGCATTTTTCTTCCATTTACTCGGAGGAAGCATCTGTTTTCCGGCTCCTTTGGTATCTTGTTCGTCCTCATAAGAGGATATCAAAAAAATAAATGGGGAGTAGATAACATTTATAAAGGTAAAATAAGAACATTTTCTTATTTTAGTTTTAAATGATTTCAATCCGTATTACCTCGTAATATTCTGTACATAATGCTATTAAATAGTGTGTACAAATGAACTTAAGAATATTTGACGAAGTAATTTTCAGCAAATTGCAATAAGCAAAATAAATAGCGCTTTTATTAAACTTAATTTAAATTTATAAAGTGTTAACTTTGGTAAAGTATTCCTTTGTGATTACAATTAATTTATTCGTACTATGTTATCAATAATTACAATCTAAACGAAATAACTTTATACCCAAATCATAAATGATTTTTCAAAGTAAAAGTGAGCGTATAATCCTCTGCAATAATTTCGTGAAGCGTCAGGTAGCAACAGGACTCCGCTGTAAGGTTTTTAGCTAACTGCCCTAGTTAATTCTCTTTGGGCGGACGGAATTTCTAAGCATTTTTTTGTGTGACCCTTTTTAACGCAGGACATACTGGATGCGCCAAAATCAATATAAGTTTATATAAAACTCTTACGTTACTGACTGACTGACTGACAGACAACGCAGAGCCGAAACTACTGGGCGTACAAAGCTGAAATTTGGCATGTAGGTTCTTTAGGGAGTGTAGGTGAGCACTAAGAAGGGATTTCCCGAAATTTCCACGGGAACAGAAAAAAAAACGGGATTTTTGTGTTTATAAGAAATCTGCGCGGAAAAAACCGCGGGGCAGCCTCTAGTAATCTATACCAATATTATAAAGAGGAAAGATTTGTTTGTTTGTTTGTTTGTTTGTTTGTTTGTTTGTTTGTTTGTTTGTTTGTTTGTTTGTAACGAATAGGCTCCGGAAATACTGAACCGATTTGAAAAATTCTTTCACTGGTAGGAAGCTACATTAACCCCGAGTGTCATAGGCTATATTAGATTTTCAAAAAAATTAGGGATCCTTACCTAAACTCAAATAATGTAACCCAAGGTGCAATATTTTTTCCGTTGTTTACATATTTTGACAGGTGGTTTGTTGTTGTTGTTTGTTTTTTTATCAAGCCCATCATGGGCAGGCAAAAGAACATAGTCTATAGAGCCAAGTCTTTTGTAGTATCTTATATTCTATGGCGTAACGAAGTAAGCCGGGAAAGCTCGTAAGTTTATAAAACTCTTCCGTTACTGACTGACTGACTGACAGACAACGCAGAGCCTAAACTACTGGGCGTAGTTGGCTGAAATATTGCACGTGGGTTCCTTGGTAAGTGTAGGGGAGCACTAAGGAATAATTTCCCGAAATTCCCATGGGAACGGGAAAAACTGAATTTTTGTGTTTATGAGATTTCGGGGCGAGCCTCTAGTAAATTCTATAAACATCGACGAAGATTTTGTGTTAAAATCTATAATAACTTGAAATGCTAAATAATACTACTTACGCAAGTAAAAGGTAACACGCATTCATTTGCTTTTTTGATATTTTTTTTAGTGGGTATCTAGGTATCATAGTTACTCGACCTTACCGAGAGTTTACTTTTTTTTTGTAATTGGCTCTGACTCTGAACGATAAAATGCCTATTTACCTTAAGTTCGTGCCTACCGAAAGGTTGCGCGCTGTCCAAATATGAAAGAATGAGTCAAGTCAAATAACAAATTGTTTTGATTGGCGGGTAAATTACGAGATGTACGTATACAGTGGCGACCCCAGTTGCGCGTAGACATATTTGGCGCTGATTTTAGGTTCAACAGAATATAGATATAGCGCATCCAGAACAGCTCGTCGTAAGACCCTCTCCCATAAATCTGGGCTCTAATTAATCGTCGACAGCGGAGAAGCTGCTGCGATTTTTATAAATAAATTTGCGCTGACTAATACAGTGTTATATTTCAGCTACCATTTTGTTAATTCTGTGAAGTGTTGAAGTTAAGAGTGATTGCATAATTTTAAATTAATTGCTTGATAAAGTGTGCTAAGTTCTGGCTTTATTATCGTTGGGTACATGAAATACCTGAACTGATGATATAATTAGTCCACAGTTTAATGTTTCCACGGATTCTACTAAGTAAGTAAACTTCAAACGTCCTTCGAAATTTTGAAGATTCTATTAATTCGAGCACCGTGATGAATTGCTTAAAAAATATGATCTTATAGTTTTTTTTTAATTGTCCAATTAGTAACACCTTTTTTTAGGTCTATTATATTGCCTTTGTTGCTGCTAGGAACTTCAACAGTGACCAAAAACGAAGAAAAATCTGATAAACTTCGCCTTTCTCAAACCAAAACATGAATGCTTACTTCGTTGCAATGTTTTTAGGAGGTTTTTACAAAAAGTTTAAAAACCCCAAGGAACCATTAATCAGGTAGGTGAGCTGCAAAAACTACGGAACCAAGACGACCGGCCAGAGGTGGGACGACATCGATAAAAATCTCGAGCACTGCCTTAGACTGCGACCAAAGATAACAAACCTCTTGAGATAGAGATATGTCATTTTAGTTTACATCTTCTATATACATAGTATAAAACAAAGTCGCTTCCCGCGTCTGTCCCTATGTATGCTTATATCTTTAAAACTGTAAATCGGATTTTTATGCGGTTTGTTTGAATAGATAGAGTTATTCAAGAGGAAGGTTTATAGGTATAATACATGAGCAACATAGTAATAGTTTAGGCGGTACGAAGTTCGCCGGGTCGACTAGTTTTAATATAATCTACTATCTAATTCTACTGTTATATGAAAATGAATTGTGGTTCGTTAGTCTCGCTAACACTCGAGAACGGCCGGGCTGGCCGATTTAGCTGATGTTGGTTTTGTATTCTAGGGAAGTTTTAAAAGGTGAGAGAATTTTCATGGAAAATAGTTTTAAAATTATTTTCCATATATAATAGATAGGCAGCTAGTATATAGTCAAATTAATATTTAACCGTGGCAAATCGTTTAGTTTGTAGCTAATAAAAATGTTGCTCCATTTTTGCGGGCTACATTATTTAAACGTAAGTCCACGATATTAATTAATGCAGTGATTCAAACCAAATAACGATATTTGGTTCATCTTGCTATACCTATCTAAAAAGTTTCCCAGCAACATGGGCCAATCAGCCAACTTACCGAAACCAACTTGGTTGTTCTGAACATTGATCCCATATGCTAATTATAGCTGCATTCATTATATTTTTTAAGATTTTGACCCCATGGCGGCGAGGGAAAGTTATTTGGTATGGTGAACAGAATGACTCTTTTAAATAATTACCATCGTGTTAGTAACATCCAGTACAAGAGTTATTTTTATTCGTCAAAATGTCCGGCATAATTTCGATGTGTCTAACCTTTTCTCTCGTCTATGCTGGCAGCTTTTTCTCTGTTTTCAGGATAGAACGATTGTTTAGCTTGAAATAGATGGACGTATTTTCCTGGTACAAAATGTAGCGACTGGGAGAAGAGATTCTTTGTGGAATCCGAAACTACATGTGTAGGTATAAATACATTTTTTTCAAGATTGCACAAATATTCTGAAATAAGTACAGATAGGTATGTTTTTTTTTTTGTGACTACTGCATGTGGTCGCCTGTATTATTTTTCATTTTTAAACGTAAATTTCAGTTATCTCCCTCCTGTCGCCCTAAGAAATCAATTCAAGAAGGCCCGTATCAACTTAAAGGTTACGTATGCAACTAACTAAAAGTGTGTTTGCATACAAAATAACTCTTACCCATTGCGTTCTCTTGTAGCAATCTACATAGGAAATGTCCTCTGCACGTTGCAGAGTCCCATATTACTTCTCAGCAAAATGCACTAGGAGCTAGAGCTAGAAACTAGCTCAGGTAAACTCTGGATCAAGAAAATTATCATTCTGTTTTATAAAGACGAGACATTATATTATTGGAGCACGCTTTGTTCTATTTGCTAAAATGTGAATTACTGGGCGTTTCTGAAAAGGCGGTATAAAATTAAATTGGGCCGTGAAACATAAAAACACTTAATTTTACTTTAACACTTGATATTAAATGTGCGTTCGAAAAGCATTTCCCAAAATTCATGGGATCAACACCACCAGTAATTCACGATTTTGTTAACAAAGCGCGTGCGAATCTGCGGTCAAAAGTTTACCTGTATATTATATCATAAAGACGAAAGGTTTTATTATTTGTTCGAATCGAAATGGCTATGTACTACTAGATCGATGTTAAAAATTCTTTCACCATTAGAATCCTCAATTATCCCTGATAAACAAAGACTAATTGTATATTTTCAAAAAAAGTTAGGGATCTATCATAAAACGGCATTGCTAGCGGTACGAAGTTCACCCGGTTGGCTAGTAAAAGATAATCTACGTCTTCTCAGTTTTCCAGTCCAAGCTCTTGAATACTAAGCTGACTAACAAGAATGTAAGAGATGGCCGGCTGGTGACGTCACAAGTGAAGTTAATACTGCCGCCCCCTTTAGCTAGTAAGAGGCTAAAATAGTAGGGTAAAACGTCCTATTACCGCGGTAGTCAAAATCACGTCCTATTACGGCTCTATTTTTCTTTTGCAATTTATGATTCGTTGTGACTGTGTATGGTAAAGGTTTATACTACATAGTGTCCAAGGGAAACTAACACGTAACTTATTTCCCAGCACTCATGCGTTTAAACTAGTTTAACATTACTTAAATTAATTATTTTGTGTAACGTCAGCGAAGCGAGAAGCTGTTTCATACAAACGCAGACTGACTCGCGGTAGAACATTGAATTTTCAGACTTCGTTTTTAGTTCAAAAAAATACTTTAAGATTATGTTACTATATTCGAATACTTTTTACATTCAAGTAGTCTTAGTTAATCAAGTTGATTTCTGTTTAAAATCAAATAAAACAAGTAAATATGAGTAAACAAAAGTCCGCCGTGTTAGGAAGGCTATTTGAGGGTACCGCCTATTACGGAGGGTACCATCGGTAATAGGAAAAACGCAGTGTGGGTAATTTATATATTTAGTGGTATAATAAATAAAATTAATGAACATTTCCTTATTTAAGTGTAATTTTCATTAGTTCTCAAGTATAAAACCAATTTCGGAGGTACATGTTTTTTAACTAGAATCCTTGTTTTTGACGCTTAAAGTTGACAGTAAAATTTAAGTTTGTTAGAATACTGTGAAACCTAAAGTATGAGTTTTAATGAAGAAAAATAGTCTAATACAACGATTACTAACGATTTGAGAGTTTTATGGTAAAGTAAGAGTGCTCTTATTTGTAAGTAATAACTTACATTACCGAAATATCTTTACATTATATTTCAGCATTAGGATATAAAAACTAATTAGATATTTTAGTACCTACCGTATTAGGCTATAAGGAATCCTAACACGGTATATGGAAATTACAGAGCTAATAATTTAACCGTATTATTCATAAAGATACCGTACATTTTAAAAAGCTTTACTGCAAGTCTACTTATGTGGTTTGTTGTATGGTAAATGCGTGACATCCTGTCTAAATTGACATACGTCAAATAACTAAAATGCACTTTAACCTTTTATGAATAACAGGCTAAGTAAATAATTAAAAAACTTACACAAAAATGTATACTAAGGTTAGGTTTATCGTATTTTCCCATCAATATAATAATTTACTACTAGATTTTACCGCAACTTTAACACACTACAAAACTGATTATGATTCGTTGGTTGTTTTATTTATTATTGTATTTTGGTTTACTGTTTTGTTGTTGTTTTTTTTGTGTTCCATTTTATTGCGTGTTTGTGTCAACGTTGTTGTAAAAAAATTATCTTTCTTTTTTTGAACTTTCTCTGCTTGGGTACACATTTTCCATATTTTTTTCCGTTTAACTAAACCTTCACTGACTGCACCCCGCTGCTTCGCCAGTTAAATTTTCCTTCAGATATGTTTTATTTGTATGGTTTCATTAAAATCTATTTCGTAGTTTTTACGTGAAAGAGTTACAGACATCCTTTATTACAAACTTTGTCGTTTATAATATTAGTATTATTATTAAAACCCTCGTCCGGGCCTTTTTCAAATTAAAGTTGGGTAAAAACGAACAGCAATTGTTTTATAACGAGGTTCGACCTGTATGTATGTTTTTATGCATGTTTATCCGTGATTATTTCGATTTTGTCAAAACCGATTTTCACAAAAGTATTTTTTAAATTCAGAAGAAGGGTTTAAGTACCAATTTTTAACCGATTTTAGAAAAGAGGAAGTTCTCAGTTTAGGTTTGTATCAGTTTATTTATTAAGGTTTCGGGTACACGTCCCGGGACCTTATTATTATGTGTTTTCCATCCGTCCGTCTGTCTGTCTGCCAAAGGTACTAAT
The DNA here is from genome assembly GCA_951802225.1 of Euspilapteryx auroguttella. Classification (NCBI taxonomy): domain Eukaryota; kingdom Metazoa; phylum Arthropoda; class Insecta; order Lepidoptera; family Gracillariidae; genus Euspilapteryx; species Euspilapteryx auroguttella. Next base: position 2,258,985 of record OX637662.1, read on the forward strand.
TTCCGAAACGGCTCGATTAATTTCAATGAAAAAATTTCACGATATTTTATTTTTCGTCCAAAGAATTCCAAAAAATATTTAAAACTTTAAAAAATTATGGAAATTTAGAGAAAAATGCAAAAATTTTCCCAAAATCTTCGTTTTTTTTAACAAAAGTCGAGCCTCTACTGAGATATTGACTTGGTCAACAGACATTAAATAATGATTATTTGTAACTTCACTTAATGTAGATTAACAACAAATTTTAAAAATTATGTTAATAAGCTAACCAAATTCGCACAAATTACGCTTCTATGGGTATAACCTGCGCACATAAAAAAACGATCACAAAATGGCGCCCGTTGTATGGGCTGTCTCTCTTCTCAACTCTTCCCTCATACTAATATACGCGAGATAGCATTAGTTCGGCCGCCATTTTCAAATCGTTTCTTCAGAGATGGGAGAACGTTACGATGCCGTAGATTGATTGATTAGATTGTTGTTTTATTATTCGCCCGTTCAGGTCAGGCAAAGGAACATAGTACCCAATACAGCCAAATATTCATTATTCGTGTTTCCTAAACTAATTATATTACTGGAAACTTCTTAGCGCGAGGCCGTTTATTAAATAGTTGATGATACACAAAATATTATCAAAATACCCCATTACTAGGAAGAACCTGTATTTATGTACAGTGCCAGTAACAATTACAGCCATTGCATACCATTTTATGATTGCACGGAACCATGAGCAAAATATTTCATCGTGCGTGTCTTGTCATCCCATACTCCGTAATAGGCTGTGGTAACCTCCGTAATGGGCTTCAAACTTTTTTTTGCCGCCGTAATAGGAATTCCGAATTGTCAGAAAAAATATTTATTTAAAATTAATTATCACTCTAAAATAAATAAAACGACAACTGAAATAGAAAATATAATTATCATGAGTGTCAAAAAAAAAACTCAAATATCTGCTAACATATTTAGAAATGCTTAATTTCTTACCCTACTTTAAAATGTCGTCAAAACGCGCCGTAATAGGGCATGTTACCCTAAAAGGGTATTTCTAGTTTTTTTTTTATTAATGTGAGCAAAAAAATCTGTATGAACCCGAGGGATTATGTCAAAATGTTAAAGCATTAACACGGTGCTGGAAGTCGGCCAGCGAGCGCTAATATTTGTTTAGGAATGATTCCGTGCGAGTGCGAGGCTTCATAATACCGTCCTCTATAGTATGGGAAGAGATAAGGTTTTTATAATTTGTGTTTGTCGCCAAAAAAATAAAGCATCAAATTCAAACTTGCAAAAATCTAATTTCAAATACAAAGTTTAAAGATTCACAACTCTTATCAAAACAAAACTTTGCTTTATTGACTGCAGTGTCTGACAAACTGTGCATCCCAAACCACCTTTGTCAGAGACATGAAATTTGGTACGAAGTATGAAGTTTAGTACTTTTAGTGGTGGTGTGACGAAAAATAATTTCTGAAAAATCTAAAATTTGAGGTAGCATTACAAATCATCAAAATACACCTAGCTAACCTTAATAAGGTTCAAACTTACAAGCAAAACAAGAATTTTTTCTTGAGTACTTATTATAAAAACCATTATTCATAATTATAAAAACTCTTTGGTTACCTAATTATAAGAGATAATAAGTGCTTTTAAAAATATAATTCAAACCCGGAGTTTCATCACTCACTTATTATCATAATTATTATAAACGAAAACTTAAAATATTTTCTAATATTTTTTTTTTGTAAAGTTTGTGAAATTATGAATTGCCTCAGCAACCTCTTGATTATTTAATAAGTATTTTCACTTTTTCAAACCATGCCTTTATAACATGGTATAGTAGTTATTACAGATTTTTATACTAAGACTCGTTTTCTACTAACCAAGCCAATGAAGCTGCTGCAAATTCCTCATTAACAAAATTAAGGGTGTTTGTTTAAAAATAGAAAACAGTGTATCCCTGGGGCCTTTTTGTCTGCCATTTAGTGGAAAAAACATATTTTAGTGGAATTTTAACGCTTGTGACATTTTACCGATCATCAATAGATAGTTTAAAACAATATCGCTTCCGTTGTCTGTCGGTATATATGTTTAAATCTTTAAAACTATGCAACATATTTTGATGCATTCTTTTAAATGGATAGATACCTTCGATTGCTTACGCAATAAACTAACTGTTTCCAAATGCAAAATGTATTTAACTATCTAGTTGTTTAATTTAAAAGGCAACAGTCGGCAGCCCGTCAAAATTAACACTTTCAAAATCTAATTTACGGCGTTGAATTTGCTTTCTGACAGAATCCTTTACTTTTACCTTTAAGAAAAGTTTCTAAACTCATTTGCATGCCCTCTACCTCTAAGCCAACTTTACTCCATTGACTAGAATGATTTCCATATTAATGGTTAAAGTACACTTTAAATATAGGTACTTTCTAAAAGTGCTTACAATTTAGCCATTTTGATGCAACATAAGCAACTATAGATTGCTTCGCTTTTATGCAAGGTCTTTCCTGGATGTTATTTTTCCATATTATTAGATACATTTCAAGAAAGGACTTGACACAACTTAACTTGGAAGTTAAATAAATCATTCAAGTAGCCTAAGAAGTGCGAGTAAAGACAACAGTCATACAAAAGCATTTTTGTCAAAGTTGTATCGGGTACTACAAGTGTTTGCTTTCGACTACGGAATTATAAACACTTACCGTCTTATTCATAAAGATAAAGTACATTTTAAGTAGCTTTACTGGAGCTTTACTTCTCTGGTTTGTTGTATGGTAAATACGTGACATCCAGTCTCAATTTACATAAGTATGTCAAATAACTAAAAATAACAGGGTTAAAATATAAACTATCCTCGCCCTTTCATCTTTCATCAACAATAAAAAAATGACATCTTAAATTGTAATTTTCCTCATAGAAAGAATCGCACATGATCATTTTAACATTCTAATCTATCCTATATTTCTGACCTATCAGGTGCAGAATCTCGAAAATTAGATTCGTCGAATTGTCTATTAAATTTAATGCATACTAGACTGAATTAGGAATCAGAGCAGCTTGCCAGTGCCACTGACTGAACCTATAAATAATTAGACTACAATACGATTATTTGATATTAATTCTTGAATTTACAATAATTGGTCAAGAGCCCTTAGGGCCTGATACTGGAGGGCCCTGAATACTCTTTGCGTCATATTAATGAAATATTAATTTAATTGATTTAAAAAAAATGTGACCATATTTATTGCTTTTAAAAACAACTTACTCTGGTTACCGTTTACCCAGTCTACATTTTATTCAGAAATCTTTTCCGTGTAATTTTTGTATGCCAACTTACTTTATATCATGTTATACTTATATGGGGTCGTTATGATGAATACCGATTTTTGTTTCCGGTCTAGGTGTAATTTTCGTCTCTGTACATGTTTCGGGCATTCTAGATACAGTTTCTTCCTAGTAGGGGCTCTGAGTGTTAATGATATGTGTTAATATTGTTGTTTAATATCACCGTAATATAAGTAAAAATTTACTATTAACATTTCATGCTCTGCGTAATAACTTATGTTAGACTGTTAGTATACTTATACTAAAATTTTCTATATTTTAATCTAGGACGTAACTGTACGTATTATGTAGAGGAATCTGGGTATATTACTGCTTGATACTAATACACAAACAGATGGAAAACGAATTGAATGAGATTTGTAAAGTAATAATATAATATTTCATAAGTGCAGGCGGTTTTGGGTGAGCAGTGAGTTGTGACGTCACATATTAAGGGCGGCTGCTACCGCGGCGGAACGGCGCAACTTTCGCAATAAAGCGAGCGAAATGGGCCGACACATCGCCCAACAGTAAGTTACTACTATGGACGATCTGCAACTTTCTCGTGAGATGTTACGAGTTTTCTTTTTCAACACTGTTGTTGTATGTGCGTTACCAAATCTGGCTCCAGGTGGTATCTCAGTTGGTCAAAGACTGGGGCAATAACTTTAGTACTATTAGGTATTCTGTGGCAATATGCAGTATGCCAAACAATGAGTATGTTGCGTAAAGGATCACGCGTAATACAGGGCTTGGTAACAAAGTTTCTCTAAAGGGACAGAACCTTATGTATTTACAAAAGATTACAACTTCTTTGACGTCGTATCGTAAATTCATAACGCATAGGAAGGGCATAGAATCGATCTATAAGGCAACAATTGTCTTCGCTACCCGTCAATAAGTTGTTCTTAGACAATATTTTGATTGTCTGTAAAAAGGCGGACGGAAGTTTTACATGATAACGTCATAAAGAATCATCTATACCAATATTATAAAGAGGAAAGATTTGTTTGTTTGTTTGTAACGAATAGGCTCCGGAAATACTGAACCGATTTGAAAAATTCTTTCACTGGTAGGAAGCTACATTAACCCCGAGTGTCATAGGCTATATTAGATTTTCAAAAAAATTAGGGATCCTTACCGAAACTCAAATAATATAACCCAAGGTGCAATATTTTTTCCGTTGTTTACATATTTTGACAGGTGGTTTTTTGTTGTTGTTTGTTTTTTATTTGGCCATTCTGGGCAGTCAAAAGAACATAAGTCTATAGAGCCAAGTCTTTTGTAGTATCTTATATTCTATGGCGTAACGAAGTAAGCCGGGAAAGCTCGTAAATGAATAAAACACAAGACACTGCTTTGGCAGGCGTAGAGGCGGTTTCCTTACTCTGAGGCTTGGGCTGATCGTGCCTAACCTCTCTCTTATCGCTTATTCTACGCTCTCGCTTGCACGCTCAGGCTCAGGAGGAACGTGGCACTATTTCGTGCATGCAGCTCAGTGCATCGATATAAAAGACGTTATCGCCTCAAAAGCTATTTTTGCTGCATTCCATAGTATCCATCCCAAAGCCGGGCACCGCAGCTACAGCTACAGGCTGCCATCTGAAGCATTAAACTGTCATTAGCCGTCGACGCTTGACCGTAAATTTGCATACATTAGTACAGTTCACCTTTGTATTGTTAGACGAGAATCGCATTTTTATTTTAAATCCTCCGCCGTTGCTCCTACGGCATTAACATTATTTTGCTCTAGATAATTTACCTAAATACATTGTTAGCTATAATTACTTGTGAAGCCGTGTGGAGGCGATAAAGAATACTACCCATGAATACTGAGAATACTATCTCTTCCCATGGTGTCGTAATACTATGGGAACACTCGAAAGGCAGCAACGTTCTTTGAAAAACTAGAGCTATATTGCGACACGAACCCGCCTGCAAATTTTAGCGTTTATGGCAAACCTCCCTCAAAATGTTGGTCCTTGTTATGGCCCTTTCCAATTGTGGGTGCCTAGCAGCTGGAATGATGAAAATGACATGTCAAGCTGTATATATAAATGAGTTTGTCGAAACCTTTCAGGTACATGATTTATACAAGGATAAACAGGTGCCTTTACATTAATACTTGGGTATAAAAAAAACCTCTGTGTTGCCCGTGCCCCGTGCCCGACACCTACCTATTTGTCAAGGGTTGGAATTTGCCAATTACAGAGGACAACGAGAAGGGTCGGCGGGTGTCGCTTTCAATGCGCGGTCACCTTTATTGCTTTACAAAATTGCCCAAACATTTATTATGGGGCGCACACACGGAATTTTTTATGAAATTCATACTGTATTGATGTTTTTACCATGTGTAGAGTGTGCTTAGCAAAATTATCAATTTTATTTTAATTATTAAAGTTTTAACTTTTAGAATGATTCAATATACCTATTTTAAAGTAGTCAGGATGCAAATTGCGTTTCACTGCTTAAGTATTTAAAAACTAAATCTAGAGTTGCCTATAACACTTATACAATTTTTTTGTACTTAAAGACTTTTTACAGGGCTGAATCATTGGTGTAAGATCGAAATCGCCACTACAATCAAAGCGATTTCCTTACTTGAGAAATTGTGAAGTGCAATATTAATGTGTATTTAAAATTCATAGGTACCTAAAAAAGCACTCTCCAGCCACTTGTCGGCCAATCCGCATCAATCATCGAGATATTAAGTTTTTCGCCGCCTTCATTTTTTGGGTTCCATAATTCTCATCATCACATTATCCCTGAAATATCAGTTTTAAACAACTCTACTAGTAGGTCTGTGAGCTAAAGATGTTGGGGATGTGTCTTAACATCATAGCCTTGAATCGCATTCAATCACTGTTTACGTATTTTCTTAGGCGCTTCAAAAAAAAAAAAAGCAAACTGCAAAAATTAATACTCACACTCGTCTCAATTTAAATTACAAACAACACGAGAATCTGTTGTCCCAGCTACAGCATGACGCTTCACTTTCACTTGCTTGTCGCAAAATACGCGGATGAATGGATGTATAGGTAGTGAAATGGTCTACTGAGCTAGAAGAGGTACTGCGCTAACTGTATTTCTAGATCCACGACACGGGCCATCACAGGAAGAACCCAGTAAAGAAATAAAATCGTTTACTTAACTTTCTTTTGGGTGAAATAGGAGTTATTGCTTTCCCCATCAGTCATTCTCATAAAATATTATTTAGAGTTTATTTTATGGGGAGGGGATTTTATTTCTTGGAGATACTTTTGGTAAAGAAGATTTTTTCAAAATAATGATACAGCAAGCAAGAGCCAATCTCGTTCTGTTGAAGAATTAAATTATATAGATTTTTAACAACACGTGTGCTGCGTACTCAATAGTATTAGATTTTAAAAAAAAACCTATAAAAACAACATTTCTGTGTCAGTAATGGGCAACCTCATCGCTTTAAACAATTTCTTACAGCTAACCCAAGTTTGTAAGAATAAAATAAACTTAGTTATAACATAGATTAAGAGCACCGTATACCGACCGCGTCCATACAAAAAGAGAAAACGTTTTTCCACTACTAATTATTTTCCAATCGCCACGAAGTTTTGTTACTAAAAAATATAGGACTTTCAAAATGATTTACTACTAAAGAAAATATACCAGCTAGGAGGTTCTAGTTAAACGAGAGTACTGCAGCAGGCACGTTCAAACATAAAGCTTACAAAGGGAGAAAAATTCCAAGCAAATGTACAATTTGCTTGGAAACTTATTCAGCTATTTTTAACAGGAATGCACTGAATAAAAACTATTACTGAAATACCTGTGCGGCAGCAAAAGTTTCATCTAGTAGACTTTATATTTCTGAATAGCTGTCCCGGCAAACTTCGAATGGAACCTTAAAATTTTATATGCAAAAATTAAATTGTTCCTTTCACTAAATTCCATTCTATTTTTCCATTTTTTCTCACCTTTTAAACCTTCCCTGGACTATACCTACGAACCTTTCAAAACCAAAATCCGCAAAATCGACCCGGCTGTTCTCAAGATTCAGCGAGTCTAATTAACCACGATTCATTTTTATATATATGTCGTAGTAAAATTTGATAATTAGGTTTTTTGCAAAAAAAAACTAGGGATTTCGCGAAAACCCGGATAATTTGATAAACGCATTAATTTTTTTTCAATCATCCTGACATAAAGCAGTTTTTTTGCAAAAAACCTAGTATAATTGAAAAATCTGAAACCTGCCTTAACCCTGATTGGCTAGATTAGTAAACTCTTATTGTGATTGGCTCTCTGTAGCGTTAAAGGATATTTTAACGAACCAATCAGAATAAGAGTTTACCAGCAGGCAAAAATCTAGCCAATCAGGGGTAAGGAAGGTTTCAAAGTTTTCAATTATACTAGGTAAAAGTAATGCTTATATCCAATTATCCGGGTTTTCGCAAAATCCCTAGTTTTTTTTGCAAAAAACCTAATTATCCAATCTAACTAGAACATATACAGTAGAAGTAGATAGATAGTAGATATTGATGATATTTTAAACTTAAAAGGCTTCAAAACTACTGGGCCCATTGGAAAAAAATCGTCCATAAGAATCCTACATTATTCCTGCTCAAAGGCTGTATATAATATAGTTGTGTAAATTTTAATTGTTATATAGATTACGGTACAAAGTTTGCAGTGTCAATCCGAGTAATATACTGATTCCCGTAGTGAGCTACTATAACTATTTCTGCATCAACTCAAAGTAAATTTGGTATAATTTCATTTCAACACAATCATTTTAATTTTGTTGAATCGCTTCCAACGAGTACCGCATTGCGGCTGCAGGTGATGGATTACACACCTGTCTGAAATATATATACACATCGTGTTCATACAGCCGAATGGACGCTATTAGAGTTTAACTCATTTATTGCGTATCTAGAGCTGCCTTATTATGGAAAATAAACTAATTTTTATACTTACTTCCCCCACATTTTTCCATATTTTCTCACCTTTTAAACCTTCCCAGGTTTTCGAGTTTTAGCGAGACTAACGAACCACGATTACATAGAGTGTTTCAAGAGGAAGAATGCATGCATAACATAGTAATAGGTTGGGCGGTACGAAGTTCGCCTTGTCGACTAGTTTAATATAAGTAGGATTTATTATGATACTAGAGGCTGCCCCGCGGTTTTTCCCAGGCAGTTTTCTCATAAACACAAAAATCCCGTTTTTTCCCGTTCCCTTGGGAATTTCGGGAAATCCCTTCTAAGTGCTCACCTACACTCCACAAGGAACCCACTTGTCAAATTTTAGCTTTGTACGCCCAGTAGTTTCGGCTCTGCGTTGTCTGTCAGTCAGTCAGTCAGTAACGGAAGAGTTTTATATATATTGATATTGATTTTGGCGCATCCAGTATGTCCTGCGTTAAAAAGGGTCACACAAAAAAATGCTTAGAAATTCCGTCCGCCCAAAGAGAATTAACTAGGGCAGTTAGCTAAAAACCTTACAGCGGAGTCCTCTTGCTACCTCTGTCAGTCAGTCAGTCAGTCATATTATGTCAACGCTCTTTAAAAAGATATCAAACATTTTAGCTAGCTAAATAAGAAAGCTATCCACATCCAAGTAAGTAATAGCTATCACGTTTCAATCATTTATCAACACTCTTTGATCGAGGAACCAGATGGAATCGAAGTCTGAGATGATATTTTAATTCAGCCTTACGCTCCTTAGCTTTCAATTTAATCAAACGATCCAATCGCTGATTTAGGTTTGATATTGATATTTGCATGAAGCACTTTATAAGACAGAAAAAAAAATCATTTATATCAGAAAACTTAGTGAGTTTGGTCACCCATAAGTTTGTACTATCAAAAATAATGAATGAGTAATGACATAAGTAGGATATTTTTTTTCCATTAATCCTACGGAATAGGGAAAAATGAGATTTTGCAGTTTAAAGGGGAATTGCGCTGGCTACGCATGAGGCGCACAAGCAGCGGTTTTGGCTTGATCACGTTAGGCACAGACATACAGATTTACTTGCGCAATTATAATATTAAGTACAGATATTAAACTAAAACTTGACTTTCTTGAAGTATATCCATACTTCCATACTCATATTATAAACTAGAGGCTGCCCCGCGGTATTTCCCGCGCAGATTTCTCATAAACACAAAAATCCCGTTTTTTCCCGTTCCCGTGGGAATTTCGGGAAATACTTTCTTAGTGCTCACCTACACTCCCTAAGGAACCTACATGCCAAATTTCAGCTTTGTACGCCCAGTAGTTTCGGCTCTGCGTTGTCTGTCAGTCAGTCAGTAACGGAAGAGTTTTATATATATTGATTTAAAAGTAACTCTCTCTGCCTGTCTGTCTCGCTTTCCTGAAAAAACTACTTAAACGATTGGAATAAAATCTGCCTGTCTCGCTTTCCTGAAAAAACTACTGAAGTGATTGGAATAAAATTTGGTATATGTATAGTCTTGATTACAGAGATTAGATAATGAATTATTGCAATCACAACAAAACAAAAAAATACATAAATGAACAAGTTACAGACATCAATGCAAATGGCGGCCTTATCACTAAAACCAATTTCACCCTAAGAAAGGACATAGGCTACTTTTTATCCCAAAATTCCCACGGGAAAATTTGTAATTTTAGAGAAAATGCGGCGGCGAAGCCTAGGGGTGACTACTTGTTTCTTATATAAGTGATTTTGCTAGCACACCATCTTCTTTAGTGTTGCCAAAATAATACTACTCTGCAAGTCCAACCGTTCTGGAATATTTTCGTCTAACTTTTTCTTATTATTAATCGGCACCTCTACTCCCACCATCGATCAAGCTTCAAAGGGCATTCTTTGCTCAATACCCTGATATAAATTCCTCAAGCGTTCATCCGATCTTGAAAAGGTGACACCTTGATTGACATGGCTGCTCAACTAGGTAGTAGACTTGCGGTAACTGCCGACTCTAGAAATAAATTGGTGGCGTTTTTATTCAAGGTTAGGTAGGTGTGAATAATTTTTCAACAAGTCTTATCCATAACTAGTTGACTGTGAGAACTTCGTACCGCTTGCAATGTCGTAAAAAGGATGGTTCCCTAACTTAAAAAAAAAACTATGGACTATGTTCAATAATGATTGTGTAGGATTCTAATGGTTTTTTTTTTTAATCGGGCCAGTACTTTCGGAGCCTATTCGTAGCAAACAAATAATAAAATATTTACTCTTTATATTATTATTAGTGTTTAGAATGACTGAGGATATAGGTTAACTTATGTCACTTCTTAAAGATAGTCGTTACCTATAGGATGGAATATGTGTTATAAGTAAGTTGTTCATGTCCAACTATTTTTCTGTTCATTAGTTAAATAGCCAACGCCTGTGTTGTCTAAACGCAGATGTTCTAGCAGGGAATTCACCCTAAACATTATACCAACCACGTGAAGCCACAACCGCTAAAATCTAATTCAACTGTTTCAGCTATTTTGGCATTCTAGTCAGAGTTGAGGTAAATTTCAATATGGTTTTGAATATCAATTTTCTGTTTATATAATCGAATTCAGTCTTGCCTTGCCGACTGCTCTTTGTATCAGTTGGCAGTGATGTGGACTGAGACGTGGGTGCAGGTACACCGGGTTCGATTCCCGACAACATTGTTATGATGAATATCGATGTTTGTTTCCCGGTTTGGGTGTAATGTTCGTCTCTGTATTATGTTTCGGGCACCCTAGATACAGGTTCTTCCTAGTTAGGGCTCTGAGTAAAAGGTGTTACAAAAATAATAATAATTATTACCTATTCGGTTCTATAGTGATACTGATCGAAACAATTGTTGAGACCCTCATCCAGTGCACTCCTGTAATTTTCAGCGTGTCTTTTGCCTACCTTGCTGAGCGCCTGCCTATTTTGCGTCTTTAGTGCGCGGTCGCTGCTCAAGAACTTTTCGACCATCTGTTCTTTAAACTATGTGCCTCACCTGTCACGTAAGTTTTGCAATTCTTTAGGCTATGATGGTGACTTTTGGTTCTTCTGAGGATCATCATTTCTTATTCGATCACGCAAAAAATCCAAGCACAAATTATTAGGTACCTAGATAGTGATACTGAGGTATATTTATAGTACAGTCACGGACTCATTAAAGTAAAAAAGTAAAAATTATTTATCCAATATAGGATACAAGATATCGCTTATTAAAAGTCAATTAGACTAATCTAATTAATATTGATACCTTATTTAGTAGAGTATCCTATACTACTAGAGGCGACACTTATTGGCTCAGGCAAACAAATGTTTGCCTTGCCTTACGACAATGGTCGCCTGCATTAAGCGTAACACCTCTGGATTTTCTGATTGCAATAAAGCTCTTATGCTTTGATATTACAGTCTAGTGCGCATAAGACTAAAGACAAAAGTGTTATGCTGAATGAGACCGCCACTATACTTAAATCGAAACAGCGACAATCAAAGAAGGTTACCTAAAAAGAGCAAAACTAAAGAGATTGTTACGTAGAATTAGACGTTATCGATGTAAAAATATTGTTCAGTGAAAATACGTTGTTTTTCTCCTAACATCTGGAAGGCGGCCAGGAGGGCTGCAGCGAGCATCCTATTTCTCGGTCAAAACGCCCGCAGAATTCTGGGAAAATATTCTTGTAAGAAGTCCGGTTGTGCGCTGTGCGGTGCTATTGACAATTCAATATCTGTGCGGGAGAGATTTATTCCTTCTCCTACTAGGACGCCAAATATTTTGAGCACACACTTACCTAACCTGTTATGAGCTCACTTTTGTGTACAGACTACATTGATGATATATACTGGGTAATTCTGACAAGGCGGTAATAAATCAAAGGAGGTAATTTGCTCAAAATAACTATCAACTTTCCCAAAGCAACATTGGTCGAAATCTCAAAAAAAAATACAGCTGTTTCATACATTGGTTCGTCAGCTGACGGGGTTAAAGTACGGGACAGCTGATTTTTGTTTTGAGATGTCGACCCATGTTGCTTTGGGAAAGTTGTTAGGTAAGGTGAGCTAAACCCCTCCTTTGATTTATTACCGCCTTGTCAGAAACTACTTGTATAATGTTAAATAAACTTCCACGGGTATTGGATTCTTTTAAATTCCTAAATCAGCGCTAGTTTGTTGAGGCGCTTATGTAGTATGCATGAAATTGGCCTAATTAAAGGAATAATTGATTGCAATTTAATAATACTGCTTACCTTGTGACTACCTCTCTTTGATTACAGTTTATTAAATTGCTTTGGTGTAGTGGTAACGTATCGAATCGCACGTTACTTTCTTTCGTATACTTTAATTGTAAGGCTAAAGTTGCTTAATGAATGACCATCTTTAATTATTTAAACATTGCTTTTATTTAACAAGTTATATAGCAAATGAAAACTAGCAGCAACTTTTGTGATAGACATTTTCTTTCAAAACAAAAGTTACAAAGAATAATACTCAGTAAATTATAATTACAAATTATATTTAGGTAAATTCTCATACCCTAGCCCATTGTTATTGCAATTTCCGAGAAAGTTTCGAGTTAACAAATCGTAGCTGGCAGCTCGCGGAAATGTTATTTCACCTGTAAAATTATTGAGAGCCGACAATTCGTACACGAAACTCCATTTTGTAATAATTTACGAGAATTTACGTTTTAAGGTCAGTTTCTAGACTATGTACATAACATCAATAACAAAATATTAGAGTGTGTTCCTTTGAAAATATGTTTTTCATATGCCCTGGTAGCATGACCAACCATTTGTCGAATATTTCTGTCTCTTTATAAAATCATCTCCATTCATTTTCCCGTATTTAGATGTCAAAAGCGATCAAAAGTGGCAGTTCAAATAAATTATGCTTTATCTACTAATATTAAGGTAATATTGTACAAATTACCTTCTGCCACTACTATCACAAAATTTTATAACACAATTTAACTTTATGATAGCTGAAATACAGGTTTCTACCTAGTTTAGCGTCAATTGCTCACGTCTCCTTCTTATTGTTATTAAAAATTATTTAATTTTCTACTAAATCTATGTACAATATTTTATGAAATAAATAAATAATTATTATTATAGAAAAAAAAAACAATACTTTCTCCATGTTCAATGTTCATACTACCAGGGCTGGTTAGTATATTATATCAACCTACTATTGTTGTTAAAATGTGTAAGAACGTTCGAAAATAAAATGAATTTGTTCAGTTTTCTTTACCTTCAAAAATGATGGAGCTACAGGTGACTCCCGAGTTGTCAGGGAAATCGTTAGATGTAAAACAGACTCGCAAGGTTTAGACAAAGGGTCTTGCTGACATACAGACAATTGTCAAAATTCCTAATTCTAACTCCTTACGAAATAAACTGAACAAATGAAGGAAGTATAAGTACATCTAGGCAAGATTGCTATTGCCTAGCGCGAGCACAAGTTGAAAGTAGTTGTTCCACTGTAAGCTGGAAACTTTGTTAGAAAAATCTTAGTCGTTATTCTTTGTCACTCGGTATCCAGCTAAAATTTCTGCCCGGATTGTTTGCTGTCTTTTTTGAGTCGTATTTTTGTCTTTAAGTATGAGCTATAAATTATATGTACTATTGTAAAAGCTGTGTAATTTCTTAGGGATATGCGCGTTACTTTAGTAACTATACAATACAATTCACATGTTACTATGCGCATGCGGGCGTTTCCAATTAGTTCTAAAATATGTTTTCTGGAGTAATTCAGGTACATTAAAGTAAGTAAAATTCATAATAATTAATTTTTTACAAAAAAGGAACCCGCCTTCAATAAACTGACACTTACATCAACTGAGCACTTCCTCTTTTTCGAAATCGATTAAAATAGGTACTAAAACCTTCTCCTGATAGTAACAAATACTTATACGAAAACCGCATCAAAATTGGTTCACCCAAACGCGAGATAATCGCGGACAAATATACATACAATAAATACAAACATACATACAGGTCAAACTGATAACCTCCTTTTTTGAACACGGTTAAAAAAAGCTTGATTTTTAACCGAATTCAAAAAAGGAGGTTATCAGTTTGTCCGCGATTATCTTGAGTTTGGCTGAATCGATTTTGATGCGGTTTTCAGAAAAGTATTTGTTACATTCAGGAGATAATTTTGGTGTCTTAACCGACATCAAAACAGAGAATGTTCTCAGTTGATGTAAGTGCCAATTTGTTGAAGGCGGGTCCCATTTTTGGAAAAAGAAATTTAGTTATTTTAAAATACATTACCATACATATCTAACAAGTTTTCAATGATAATAAATTTTAACTGGCACGAGAACAATGTGTGAACACACCCTCTGAGCATTTACAATTTCCAAATCAACGTTTCATTCGAGGCGTAAAAGTAGGATTGGTTTGAATAACGCGACTCCGGGCGTCGAGTAATCTCCTTCACAGCTGAGTGGAGCATCGAGGCTTTGTCTTGCAATTTACGCGGTTTTTGCTTGCTCGAATATTCCGCTAATGTTCTGAAATGAACGGGTCCGAGGATAATATCTACGTTCTACTGTTACATTGTAAGACAACAATGTTTTAACATTTACAGTGGGAGCTTTAGGCTTGTCTTTCGAGTATAATTAAAATTTTGTAAGGCATGATTTTGAACAAATACATTTTATGAAATACAATGACCTATTTAATCGGGATATTTGTATGAACTTTTGTGTCAATCAAATTGCTTCCACGTTTTGGTTGGGTGGGCCCAAAAAAATGTGGGCCATTAGTAATATAGTCCCTCTATCTTCAAACTGTAGTGTTGGTCTGCCGACCTATTGTTTCAAAACTGCTTCTGAGCTGTGCTCTTGTCGGTGGAGCCTTCTCCATTTATCCCTGATCCCCGCAAGCTTCTTGACCATCTGATACGACTCTGCACTGACTCGCTTCCTTATTTGGTCGAAGTAACTTACCCTTGGTCGTCCACGCTGTCTCTTTCCTTCAATATTTCCTTCTATAAATAATCATAACATAACAGCTCAATTACATAGCAGCTTACAAAAAATTATAACATTACAAATTATTGTAGCCGTTTAATCGTGTTACTAGCTGACCCTGCCAACTTCTTTGCTAATCTTTTTTTTTTTAAATATAATATATTCCGTCTATCAGAGTTCTAATGATGAAAGAATTTTTCAATCGGTCCTGTAGTTTCGGAGCCTATTCCATTCAAATAAACAATCAAATGTTTCATCTCTATAATATTAGTGTAGATTTTAACGAAAAGATTGGATTATACCTACATCTACTCGATCCTAAAATATAATATCGAAAACTAAATTACCTAATATCCAGTAACAGTTGAACCCGGCGGAAGACGTATCGCGGTCGGGCGCGCCAAATAAAATCTGGGACGAGTTCAATTTATCGCTTCCCACTCGGCGCTAACTAGACATACATTACGGAAAATATCTTTATATATGTACAAGTTAGAAAACATGGCTCGTAAAAGTTGCACGGATTTTCTTTACATAGATTTTTGGCGATTTAACCATATAGGTCCACGTTCAGTTTCACTCGTTTACATTGTAAAGTATAGCAAGTTTCCACAACAGGCTTTTCCGTACATGTAAATAAAAAGCTAACGACGACAGACGGTGTCGAACATGATTAAAAAAAATTAACCATCCTTATCAAATAACTTGATAAGTTAATGCATATCTCGATCTAAAAATATATTTTGTGGTTTTCGTGTCCAAAATTGGAAAAGCCTATAACAAGATACAACAAGTACTGTAAACTTTTTCCAACTTTTCCAATTCCCGTTTATCCGGGAACGAAATGCGATACAGTTTCGATGCTCCCCTAGGTCCCGTTCCTAATTCCAGTTATAAGCAAAGGACCAAAACTACCCACTGACCAAGGTTTTGTGTTGAAGCTTGGTCAGTGGTAGATAATAGTAGTCAAAATTCATTATAACGTCTTTTGTAGTGCTTTAGTTCAACGATTTTTTGATGATTTTTTTCAAATATCTAGCAATTTTTAGTAAAAAGTAGTGAGCGCCCAGTGCTTTGCCAGCGCATCTAAATAATAAATGAGTTGAAATGCTGAAGATAGTAAGATTATTAAAACTTATATTTGAGTCAGCTCTAAAATAAAGTTTTATGGTTAGTAGGTTACGAGTTTTTGGTACAAGTTTAAAGGAAAGCTCTTATGCGTAACGGCGAATATAATTTGGGTTTCAGTTATGAATAGAATCTAAAGTTTAATATCAAACAATTCGATTTGTCTTCAATTTCAACTTCACAACATGCTTCAATTTTGAAAATAATCGCTGTTTTAATAATATGTTCGTTATTCTAAATGAAACTGTTCTAACCTTGAAGTAAGTCAGCAGGTATGAAGAGACTGTATTGAAATAAATTTTGACTTTTTTTACTACATTTCTGGTCTTGCATTTCACTAATAAAAGTTCGCCGGATCAGCTAGTTATTTAAAAAACTTTAATAATTATTCTAAGTTTTTCATCGTTTGGTTAAAGTTGAAGCAAAATTTCAAAATAACCATACTGTTCCAAAATACTAAACTCCTGGTCTGCCTGTGATTAAATTTGGTCGCAACATGCTCCTTCGAGGCCAAAGTTAATTTATATAAAGCTACATCCAGCGAGTCGGCCCCGGCAACGGAGCAGCGCGTCGGGTGGAGCTCCTAGCGAGTTTGCAATATCGAAGAAGTTGGTACCTACTATGGTGCATTTACATCAACCGAGCGAATGCTTATAATAATAAAATGATTATTGCGTAAAAAGTACCTTAACATTAAATAAAATAAATACAGTTATCAGTAAGATCGTTGAGAACATGCATATTTTTGAGGTATAATCTCCTAAACTAGGCCGAGACCTCTATCTTAGAAGATCTTTAAAATGGGACCTGTAAGTACATTAAACATACATAAAACGTACGTACGTACATTATACATTAAACTACTTGTTCACTATAAATAATCTGAAATTAAAATGAAAAATAAAATCATTCTAGATCATTCTAGGCCCAGTCCAACAAAGAGCATTTTTATAGCATTATTTTTTGTCATTTTAGTACTGACAAAACAACGAAAGAATGATCTACTTGTGTTTAGATTAGTCTGTTAGAATTTTATGGAGTGTGGATTGAATGAGTATTCGATCGGTAGATGTAAATGAACCGAAACCTGAATTTTCATAGAGTACCTATGACTGTATAATTTTCCCTTTTTCGGTTGAATATAAAGTTTGCCGTAAGAAGTAATGTGCATTGCATATTTATAGGATGGCCAATGAGTAGGTACTAATAGTGGGTGAGAAAATCAAATTAAAAGGTAGATTTAAGCACATATTATTTTTTATTGTCGCTAGAAATTCTATTAATTTTATTTATTAATGAAAAAATATCTTTATATTTTGTCTTTTTCGCTTTTGAATATACGATACAAGTGCTGTTATAAGCATCACTTTGAAATTGTAAAATATAATAATATCGCATAATTCATATAAACAGTTTGGATATGGTATCTTCTGAAGTGTGGTAACACATTTATATACTAATTTAAAAAATTAACTGCAACACGTCGCTATTGCCTGCGACATGAGGCGTATTGCTTTGTTAGCAATTTATGTAGTTTATTTACGTATTAGCGTGAAGCACACTCTATTTTGATACTTGAAGAATAAACATAAACCTTATATCAACGTTTCATTACCGTCAACCCGACGCAACGATCCTAATATTATAGTTCTACTTTCTGCTGTCGCCCGTGCGACCCGCCATCGCCAGCACCGTGGCAGTCTCAAAGCTTTCAGCATGGATATGTGTAATTAAATTTAAGGTACCCATAGGATATTAAAATAAGAATGTGCATCATGTTTTTCTGGGCGCTGTCGGTAATCTAAACTAAGTCGCGGTCCAGGTCCTTCGCGAGTCTACAGTGTTTTCTTCAGTCAAGTTAATTGGAAGTTTACCAAATCAGGCAGCCAAAAAAGGCTTATAATTGACTAAGTATGGCCAAAAATCTGCTATAGTCTAGAATAAAGCTAAAGTTAATTTATTATTAATCAGGAGTTTCTGCTGCACCGCCGCCGTCAGGGTAATAACCAAAAACACAGCCTAATGAAAGTATTAACCATATTGATAACCAATTACTGAAAGCTAAATTGCCTATTAGTAAACTAAATGTATCTGGAGTACTTTGTTATAATATTTTCGTTTTCATAATAGGTGCCACAAAATTAATTTAGCTGGATTTTCAGTGCAGCCTAATACAAAACTTAATTGGTGTTACCGTGAAAATTTTACGAAATCCTTTCTTAGACCCCTACTCCCTTCACCTAAGGAACCTTCATTCCATATTTCAAATCACTATCTCAAGCAGTTGGGCTATTTGTTATCTTAGCTATTACTTAAGTGCGCATCTGGTAAAGCCGGCGGTAAAGTCTAATCGAAGTGAGCTTCGTGAAAAATCTTTAAATCGTATTACAGAGCCACAGCAGGAAAGAATTGTGATACGGTTACAGAGCTGTATCGTAAAGAAACATCTTGCCGAATCAATGTGTGAGTGTCGAGGCAACTCAGGGGGCCAAAAGAGCGCTCAAAGACGAATAGAAGATCTAAGATAGCGCAGAATGGGACATTCCGCGCGTTTATTCGAACCCGCTCGTATTTAGTGAGATTTGTTGACGCTAGGTGCCGTTTTATTTTATCTTCAAGTTACGGAATCCCTGCTTCTCTTTTTCGTTTCGTTTACAAGATTTCTCTTAGATTTTCCATGTGATAGAACACGTTTAGCTACCATTTTATTTGTTCTTTAAAGAGAGAGGTTTTTAATGTAATAACGTTTGTAGCTAAACTCATCCATCAGCAAGCTTGAAGGGTAGATATGAGAGTGAGGTTCTTTGCAGGTAAGACTTTTATAATTATTTTCAAAAGAAATAAGCTACACTTTCCTTTAACAATCTTGTGGGAAAATGTAGTCTTTATGTGGTCAATTGCTCATTCAGGGTATAGCTATCTTCGCCACTGCTGGGCATAAGCCCTTTTCCCCTTTCTCCACTTCTCCCGATACTAGGCAATGTATTCCAAATTTGTGCTTTTATATTTGTTTGCTCACGACGGAATTCAGAATGTGGCATTAGTACCTATATCTATATCATCAAAAACTATCTATACCAATATTATAAAGAGGAAAGATTTGTTTGTTTGTTTGTTTGTTTGTAACGAATAGGCTCCGGAAATACTGAACCGATTTGAAAAATTCTTTCACTGGTAGGAAGCTACATTAACCCCGAGTGTCATAGGCTATATTAGATTTTCAAAAATATTAGGGATCCTTACCTAAACTCAAACAATGTAACCCAAGGTGCAATATTTTTTCCTTTGTTTACATATTTTGACAGGTGGTTTGTTTTTTATTCGGCCATTCTGGGCGGGCAAAAGAACATAGTCTATAGAGCCAAGTCTTTTGTAGTATCTTAAATTCTATGGCGTAACGAAGTTAGCCGGGAAAGCTCGTGTTAGTATAATTCTAAACCAATGTTCAATAATTATTGCAAAGTAGGTAAAATTTACTGATATCGCAATTCAGATCACCATGTACTCTCAGGAATTGAAATATTTAACAAGGTAACACGACTAATACTATATTCCTTATCGAATAAACAAAAAACCGCAGAGAAGATTACTCAGTATGGTTTCCTTCCACACTTGTAAATTCACAGCACAATTCTCCCAGCATGAATCAACCACTACTTAAGGTCGACCTTTGCCTCTCTTTACTCAGAACACCTACCAAATAACAATTTTAGTACAGAGAGCGCGTACCTATATCAATTCCTAGTTCGTAGCTTCACGTAGTATCTGAAGTGTCAAACAGTCCGTGCCAAAATATGCTTCGTTTTAGCAGCGCGAAAATCATAGTGACCATAATAATATAAAAAAACAGTTTTATTTTATTCCATCTTTTTTATCCACCGTTTAATCCTTCCCTGTATTACGACAAATATTTCTGCCGTACTCGAGTTTAAGCGAGACTAAGGAACAGGGGGCCAAGTTTCTTAACTAAAAACGAGTGACTCGTACTTGTCTTGTTAGCGACTTAGTTAACCATTGCTGTTTTCTTTGAGCGTGCAACAGAAATTACCTTTGTTAAAACAGCAATGGTTAACGAAATCGCTAACAAGACAATTACGAGTCACTCGTTTTTAGTTAAGAAACTTGGCCCCCAGCTTTTGATTGTTATCTACAAGGTGTTTCTGACAAGGCGGTTATAAATCAAAGGAGGGATTCAGCTCATCATACCTAACAACTTTTCCAAAGCAACATGTGTCGAAATCTCAAACAAAATTTAACTGTCCCGTACATTGACCCCGTCAGCTGATCGTCGAACCAATGTATGGAACAGCTGTATGTTTTTTTGAGATTTCAACCCATGTTGCTTAAAGAAAGTTGTTAGTTATGATGAGCAGAATCTCTTCTTTGATTTATTATCGCCTTTTCAGAAACATCCAGTATACGTAGATAGTTTAAATTTAAATGTTTTTGCGTAGGTAGTGATTATTCTGTGGTAAGCAGAGCGACATACCCTGGGCTCGGTGACATTGTGGCCTGCAAAAGGGTCGTTGTAAAGCCCGCCCCACATCCCATTAGGCATTTTTACGAGCCTCCAAGGTCCGGCGAGATGGGCGTGTGTGTGGCTGGTTTAAACAGAGTGTTGGGATAAATAATTATGAAGAAAGTTTTAATGTGAATTCTAATTGGGATAGGATGATCAAATACATGTAGCGTAGGTAAGATTGTTTAGGTAGTAGGTAATTAAAAGTACGTGTCATGTTTTATTAAGAATACTAGAGGCTGCCCCGCGGTTTTTCCCGCGCAGATTTCTTATAAACACCAAAATCCCGTTTTTTCCCGTTCCCATGAGAATTTCGGGAAATCCTTTCTCAGTGCTCACCTACACTCCCTAAGGAACCTACATGCAAAATTTCAGCCCGCTACGCCCAGTAGTTTCGGCTCTGCCTTGTCTGTCAGTCAGTCAGTCAGTCAGTCAGTAACGGAAGAGTTTTATATATGTTACGGTAAATGTGAATAATGCGGTAATTATGCATTGATTTACTTACTGATAACAGAAAAATCTCGAAAACTAGTTTAACATTATGTTATTGCGTTGGAATGGAAGCTCTAAGTGTATCCATGACGTGTGAAAGTATAATAATGGAGCTGCATGAAATTAAAATGATTTCCTATCCAATAACAATTTTTAATGACAACCTTTTTCATTATAACTTGGATGCTATCTTACGGAAACAAAGGGTCAATCACTGGACACAGACTGCATGCATACCTACCAAAATTAACAAAATCATCATAATAAAAAGAAAATAAGTACAAACCGAAGTTTGTGTTTTCTATTTTTTTACAATACTACATATTTTTGTATCTGCGTAGTGTCCACCAATCACTCAGCCGACTCGCACTTGCCCACTAGTTTTATCGAGTTTCAAGACACTAGCAGTTGGTCAGCAAGATAAAGCACTAAAACAATAACTGAGAAGCGATTTAGAAGATCCGGAGCCATTAATATTTCATGAGTCTTCAATCAAACTTTGCCCTTAACGAACAAAGTTTAGGGTTGACATTTATCTGATTTGAGCGAACAAACTTGCTAATCTCTTTAACAGATCCGTGTTCAGACCCAGCCTAGGCATGATTCGCAACAGGTCCTATTTGGCAACATACTCATATTTTTTTCCAAGATTTATGAGCGGGTCCGTCTTTTGAGCTGGTACCTCTGCCTAACCCTTCGGGGAATAAAAGGCGTGAGATTATGTTATGTTGATATATAAAAAACTAAAAAAAAACCTTATCTACAATACAAAATACCACATCAGTGAGGTTATAAACTAACGTACGCCAGTTTATAAACCAACGTAGATTAGGTTAGGTTGTTTACAAATTTACGACCGTAAAATTTATAAATTTACGAATTGTATTATTTTCCGGTAACATATACATATACTGAGTAAACCTATACATTGTGTTCTAAAATAAACCGTAAAAAGAAAGAAAAAATATTTATTTACAAAAACTATGACACACACAAAAACACGTACAGTGGCGGACACGTTCGGCGTAACACTTCCGGTTTTTCTGTATTGCAAAATAGCTCTTGTTCTTTGGTAATACAATATAGGGCTGACGAAACCATAGACAAATCTGTTACGGCCTCCTAGTCCGCCACTGTACACACACACACGTACTAATAATATAAATAAAAAATTAACTCTGTCGATGCTTTTATGCTACTGAACCGATTTTGCTGAAAACTGATAAATAAGTAGCTTAGAAACACTAGACGGACCGCACACAGTATGTATTAAACAATACAGTTCTAAAAATTAAGTAGGTAACGTTCACGAATATTCGGCCCAAATACTTGAGCCCGGAATATATTCAAATGAGGGTCATTTACAGGCCCTAACTGTAGTTGAGGGGCTCAGGATTACGGCCTCATACAGTTCTAGTTAGGCTAGACCAGGTGACCTAGTTACTGATATGAAGCTCTTATAGAGCGCTTGTCGTCTTAGAAAAGGCTGAATTTTTATCAATCAACTAGCTCTTCCAGCGAACTGTGTATCGCGCCTTACAATTTAATATGGAAAATAGTGCTTTTAGGTAACTTCTTCTCAATTTTTCCATATTTTCTCACCTTTTAAACCTTACCTGGACTACTTACTACGAACATTTCTAAACCAAAATGTGCTAAATCGGCCTGGCTAAATAGAACTGTGTGGTTCTCGAGTTTTAGCCAGACTAACGAACCACGATTCATTTTTATATATATAGTAGATACATAATCTACTATATATATAAAAATGAATCGTGGTGGATAGTAAATAAATATTTTAGACAGGTATGCGTTTTTTATATCTAAAAGTTAGTGAATAACTTTTAATGCTACTTTATATTTATATAAAAAGTTTTAATACTTCGAACTTTAATTTCACTTACAATAAAAGATAGCCTATGTCCTTTCCCAGGGTCAACTCTATGTGTATACCGAATTTAATCAAAAATTAGTTCAGTGGCTCCTTCGCCTTTCTAATATTTTAAATGATAAATTATGGTGTCAGTTCGTTCTATGATAAAATATACTCAATATACATTTGTCAAGAAAATCGATGTTATCTTTTCAGCAAAGTTTTAATACCAAAACTCTAATTAGTCAAGCTGTCTACACCACGCGATTTGAAATCACCAGATTAAATTTTAATCACCTGTTATTTCATTTAAATTGTACGAGACTCTATATTGTATAGAAGCCAATTAGTAACTCTAAATAGTTCATCTATTTCAAATCACATAAAAAATATCAAACACTCCATTATTTGTATTTCTACTCACTATTAAATTGGTCTTTCATAAAATTTTATAATTGATTTTTAATTTTTCAGGTCGCTTAGTATGCTGCTTCATACTTTATATAACAAAACTGCTGTCAATAGACAATATTAGGTGAATAGGGTCCAATTTCCACTTTATTAAATACTGATATATAAAATTACAATTTACACATAGAAAACCCAGAGCAAGGACTTTTGCTGACAGGGTAAATAACATTAATTAATGCATATGCAATATTTATTATTTGTTCCCTTGTCCTTTAAAAAGAAAAATAAAAATAGAAATACCAAAAATTGAATTTAATATGATTATAAGTGGAAAACCAATTAAACACTAGAACTAGAATGATACAAAAAGCAATAGAAACAAAATTAAAAAATTCTTCTTTATGTCTTCTTTTTAAATAGTCCATCTAGGCTGCAATAATAATAGTAAGGTAGTTAAAATATGTAGGGATAATTGACTTACCTTATGGCCTTTTTTATTATTAGAATACAGTACAATACGAGAACCACACTTAACTATCTTATCAAAGCCTTTCAATTATTGACTTTAAAGTGGGAAATAAACAGGTGTGCGTAGTTGATGTTTTAGTTAGTTAAAATATAACATTTTAATTGTACTATTTTTTTGATAAATTTGAATTGTGAAAAGCTAAACATAGACAGACTAGTATTAGGACTGTCGAAACTAATCCTGATATTCATAAAAAGTTAAAGAGCATTTTAGTTATTTGACATATGTCAATTTAGACTGGATGTCACGTATTTACCATACAACAAACACGAGAAGTAGACCTCCAGTAACGCTACTTAAAATCTACTGTATCTTTATGAATAAGACGGTAAGAATTTCTTGTATGACTAAGGAACCCTAAAACACAGTTACGAAAGAGACAAATTCAGCGAACCTTTTTTTCTTTTTATTTCAGGACAAGTAACGGGACGCGAGCTTTAAATGCAATTCGGACCACGACGTCCTTATAAGGAACCTTGCACACTGAAGTCATTTAAGATGACATTCACAGTCGAGTCGGAGTTTGAATTTGAAATATTAAATTTCAAAATAAACTCGCACTTCGCTCCAAATTGAGCTCGGTGAGCCAACGCTCGACGGAGCATGAGGCTTGTTTGACTTACAAGTACTATTTAAATATTCGCTCCAAATACAGATTACAAACTTTATTATATTTCACGAACAAAAATTACTATCAATATATATAAAACTCTTCCGTTACTGACTGACTGACTGACTGACAGACAACGCAGAGCCGAAACTACTGGGCGTAGAAAGCTGAAAATTTGCACGTGGGTTCCTTGGGGGGAGTAGGTGAGCACTAAGAAGGGATTTCCCAAAATTCTCACGGGAACGGGGAAAAATGTGATTTTTGTGTTTATGAGAAATCTGCGCGAGTGAAACCGCGGGGCAGCCTCTAGTTAATAAGATAAAACGTAAAAAAGTATAGACGAGCTGTGTATTTGCCACCCTCTTCAGTGTACGAGAAGCCCCGAAAATAAATTAATTAGAAAACCTTTTTTTTCCATTTCTTTACTTCAGTTTAATTTGTTTAAACTAATTTAGACTCTAAAGACTTGGTAAAACGACTTTTAAACGACGTTTTAACAATAAAATTTCTTCAGTCGATCCCAGTTGAAATATTTTGTGAATAATACGCTAGAAAAAAAGTTACATTTTTCTTTGAAACACTGAATTATAGGGTAGGAACCTAAATTACAGGGATGACACCAGCGCTAGATCACCGCCTGGTACAAGGTCGCGATGGGAATTACCAGCGTAACGATAACGATGTCTAATGAACCTGATGGGATTCAAGAAAATATGGATACGGACACACACCGAAAAGAAACGATCACATTCATTAGAACACACAGAAGTCAAATTGTTTTTTTTTTTTTTGGTTGGATATACAAATACATTCTGCCTAATCTGTCACCGAGCGCTCTACTGCAGGGCAGGTTGGTTGATTTAAGTCAAGCTTCTAGTCTAGTAGTAAACATACCATAATTTATGTAAAATAATGAGGTTTTTAAAAGCATTTATTTAACTTTCAATGTTTGTTCGGATATTAATTTTGAAGGAGCTATCTTTAACCGATTAAACTGAAATTTTGCATACGAATGTTCAGTGCGCCTAATAAAACAATTTAAGCTAATATGACGTCTTATAAAATCCGACATGGCGGAAAACTCAAAATGGCGGACTAGTTGTTTTCAGTGCACTCCTTAAATATGGGTATCAATACTATCAATTTACATTAAGAGCCAGTTTACAGCGATACTAGCGCCATTCGCGAAAAAAAATTACGTCTTCTAAACAATATGACACTAGATAATGAAGCCTAGTATTTTAAGGGTACAGTTAAATAGTCCTAGTAAATTTGTTAGCGAATAAAATAATCTTATTCGTATCTTCGCACAGCAATGTCAAGCATTATGATAAACCTCCGGAGATCTTTTGAGCTTTATCCAACCTTTATTTAAGAGCTCAAAATGGTTGCTCGGGCTTGCTCGTTTACATTAAAATTAAAAATAAATTTTCTTATTTATTTTTACACCATTTGAAACGGGTTTATTGCTTATTTAATTAGAATGTACTAGTAGTAAATAATTATATTATTAGCTCGATTACTTCTATGTACCGTGTTTCTTTTATTGTAGCATATTCAGCTACGCTGTGCCCGCGCTTTCTTTCATGCAAATTAGTGTTCCGTAATAATTAACATTATGCTTTTTCTCCATCTGTATGAATGTAGTACCTGTATTATTTTTATGTTTTAATATCGTTTCATAAACTGTAGGCATTATACCAAACCCCATATTTATGCTATGAGTAAAGTAGTTTTATATTACTATTTGAAGAATAAGCCATTAACATTATTCAAGATTTTTTTCAATTATGAAACGCTTATTTAATGAAATATATAGGTATAGCACTAACCATGTCATGTCAAATGAGAAGCCGGAGGATCCGATTCCATACTTTTCTTTGATAATTATCGAAATTTTATGTAGTTTTGGTTCTGGGTGGTTCTTGTGGATTGTGGATTGTCTTTCTATGTGATGCGGGTACTATATTACAGCAACAGCTTACCTAGTGAGGATTGTTTTACTATATAAATCTAAAGATTTCAAATTAGAGAAAGGTTCTACTTTTAGAGAAGGCGAGGCGACCCAAAAGGAGGACACTGATGGATGCAGCAACGAAACGCAGCTGCTACCAGAATACATTTTGTACGGCTTTATGTCGTTAAATATGCAAAACTTCCTACAGTAACAAAACGTAGAACTGTGTCAGATCGTTGTTTCATGTTTTCTTTGAATAATTTTTTTACTTTGGAGCATAATTTTTGCGTGCCCGTAACTGAACGGCTGAGAAAAAAACGTTTATTTTAGAAACGTTTAATTAGAAAAACCCTCGGGAAACTCATTATCAAGGGTACCCAACCACAGGTTTTTCTACATACCACGTTAATTTGAGTTGGCTTTTATATCTATACCAATATTATCAAGAGGAAAGATTTGTTTGTTTGTTTGTAACGAATAGGCTCCGGAAATACTAAACCGATTTGAAAAAATATTTCACTGGTAGGAAGCTACATTAACCCCGAGTGTCATAGGCTATATTAGATTTTCAAAAAAATAAGGGATCCTTACCTAAACTCAAATAATATAACCCAAGGTGCAATATTTTTTTTAGTTGTTTACATATTTTGACAGGTGGTTTGTTGTTGTTGTTTGTTTTTTATTCGGCCATTCTGGGCAATCAAAAGAACATAGTCTATAGAGCCAAGTCTTTTGTAGTATCTTATATTCTGTGGCGTGACGAAGTAAGCCGGGAAAGCTTGTTAGTCTATAAAGTCAACCATTCCTTTCAATATATATACTACGATAATCAAATAAAGTCTGCGGGGCTGACTGGCAAAAAAAAATCTCAAAAGATACTGAAAACTAAGTTTATCAAGATCTTAGTATTTTTATTTGTTTAGCAATTCGCTATCTGAACGGATACATGCTTGTTACTGGCTTACCTACGTTCAATTCCTCTATATGCAAAGTCGTATCAATTTATTCGTTTTAACTTAAATTTACGCTTCGTCGCTTCGAATTGAGGCGATACTGTGTGTAAATGTAGAGCTTTACTGAGCTACTGTAACTGTAGCCAAATAGATTGTTATTTCGGTGATCGGCGCTAGAGTCTTGTGATGTCCGACAGTTCGCACCCTATTTCATGATCTACTGAGGGCGCGTTTACATAAAAAATAGAACTAGAACAAGAGCAATCTTTCGTAATATTTAAATACTTCCAGAACAATCTAAGAATGCTCTTCGTCTGGTTACACTAAAAATGTGTTTGAATTTTCGGAGCCTATTATTTCTTTCACCACTCTAGAATCCAACATTATGCCTGATAAAAATAAGCTTTAAATATTAAAAAAAAAGTGTTAGATCTATACATCACATTTCTAGTAAAACAAAGTTTGCCGGGTCACCTCATCATTAATTATTAAATATATCTGAAAATAAAGCCCGAAGCATCTGAGATAGAAATTCACATTTGGTAAATAGTTTGCATGGTTTTTTGTAATATGAATTCCGTTATTTTAAAGATAAACTAACTTATAAAATTTAAAATAATAGCAAAGCTAAGTACCCTTTAGTCCTATTAAATACTAATTTTATAGCGAAAGTTATGAAGATGTTTGAATGTTTGTTACACCTTCACGCAAAATCTAAAGATCGGAATTTTATGAAACTCTCCCTATTGCAAGGCGGTAAAAAGTTCGCCGGGTCAGCTAGCAACAGATAAAAATCCCTATTGACAACCGTAATAACCGCAAAAAGTATGAACATAACAGAAAATACTAAAATAGACCGGATAGTGCGGAATAGCATCGTAAACTCGGTGATAAGTCGCCCCATCGACGTAGCCACAGCGTGGGCTCCGCGATAGTGGCGATAGCGTGGGCGGGGTGGGGCACTGTACTATACTTACTATGTGAGATAATATTAAACTGTTCATTGACATGCCAGTCTAGTGTTGTTGAGGCTGAAGCGTCAAATTTTTGGTTGTAAGTTAAACATTAAAAAAAGTTTTTTTTAATGTTGTCTTTTTCTTTTCAGCCTAACTGTCCTCTGCTGGACATAGGTCTACTAAATAGACAAGGATGAACAATGTGGGGGTTTTGGTATAATCGCCACGCTTAGCAAATGGCTTTCGTCTTTTACGGTGGTATTCGAATCCGCCGCATCACAGCACAATATTTTCTAGGAAAGTATATTGCTTTTTGTAAAGTAGTGTATTTTGTATTGGGCCCTATAAAAATACTAGTTGGTTATGGGATCGCCGAGACAGGCATGCTAGGTTTTATATATAACTAGTCGACCCGGCGAACTTCGTACCGCCTAACCTATTGCTATGTTGCTCATGTATTATACTTATAAACCTTACTATTGGATAACTATCGATTTCAAAAAACCGCATCAAAATCCGTTAGATAGTTTTAAAGATATAAGCATACATAGGGACAGACGCGGAAAACGACTTTGTTTTATACTATGTATATATATATACTAGAGGCTGCCCCGCGGTTTCACTCGCGTAGATTTCTCATAAACACAAAAATCAATTTTTTTCCCGTTCCCATGGGAATTTTGGGAAATCCTTTCTTAGTGCTCACGTACACTCCGTAAGGAACCTACATGCAAAATTTCGGCCCGCTACGCCCAGTAGTTTCGGCTCTGCGTTGTCTGTCAGTCAGTCAGTCAGTCAGTCAGTCAGTCAGTCAGTCAGTAACGGAAGAGTTTTATATATATAGATATATATTGAAGCTTTTGTATGTTCTGTATGTTATGTAGTCCGTCTAATCTACTTCAAAAGGCGTCTTTTTGCAACAGGTTTTCGTAAAGTTTTGTAAAAAGATTCAGTTAAATCATAATTTGGGCATAGGCGTGTAGTTTAGGCGTGAAAGCGTCACATACAAACAGACAGAGTTACTTTCATATTTATTATTGTTAGTACTTTCAAGGTGTTGGTATAATTATTAAATTTTCTTTCCTCAATACAATACAGATTTATGTCCTTACATTAAAACAGCCATTAGCAAGGCCGATCAATTTGATCTTTAGTAATTGAGTTTGTAGCGATTTAATTGAAATTCTAAGTGCCTGCCACTGAGGCCTTGCGTTGCGAACCGACCAGATGGTTCGGCTCACATTTTATCTATTTACTATATACTATATACTTTTATAAAAATCCTACTGCGTGGCACAACGGCTCGTCTCCTTCGAGTAGGTCAGCATATTGGCAGAGGTACTTCTACGCTAATAATCAACCAACATATACTTTTTTTCTAAAATATATACAACTAGTCGGCCCGGCGAACTTTGTACCGCCTAACCTATTGGTATTTTGTGCATGTATTATACCTATAAACCTTCCTCTTGAATCACTCTATCTATTAAAAAAAACTTCTTCATAATCCGTTGCCTAGTTTTAAACATTTAAGCATACATAGGGACAGACGCGGAAAGCGACTTTATTTTACTATGTATTGATCTTCTTCTGATCTTCTTATCGTTCAAAGCGATATATAGAGATATTTCTTCCAGGCAAACCAATTATTGTTTTATAATAAACTTTTGAACTTAAGGGGCAAAACGGTGCGAAACAAGCACCTCTTTAATAAATAAATGATATCTTCTAAACCATGGCCGTAATCAAAAGTATGCACCTTTGACTTCCTAGATAATCTTGCTTAGAATTTTTAAGGCTCTGTTGTGTAGCTTTTAGGTATAAAATCAAAG
The DNA here is from genome assembly GCA_951802225.1 of Euspilapteryx auroguttella. Lineage (NCBI taxonomy): Eukaryota > Metazoa > Arthropoda > Insecta > Lepidoptera > Gracillariidae > Euspilapteryx > Euspilapteryx auroguttella. The sequence goes on from OX637662.1 coordinate 2,289,499, forward strand.
AAAAACCCGTTAAGAAACTAAAGTTGCCACTTTAGGCAATAAAAGATTTTTTTCTAAACCGATTTAAATTAAATTTGGTACAGAGATAATCATATTCCTGAGAAAATCCCACGGGAATAGGTAATTTGGGTTTTGCGGCTTGAAGGGAAATTGCGCTGGCAAAGTTTCACTATAAGAAGCCCTATAGTGTTCCAGTTGTTAGTTCCTTCACATTTTGACAGGGTATTATTAACCCAGTTGGAGGGGAACGGTTAATCAGCTAGGGTTGTCGCTAACAAATCAAAGTCTTCATTATTATACTTCTGCTATCTCAATTTTCTTAATTTTTCTTTTTATTATTTTAACTGCTTCGAATAATAAATGTTAATAAAAATTAAGTCAGGGCACTTTCTTTTATTATAATTAAATTAAAGTCGTCATATGTATTTGGGTAAGCATTTGACAGATTCGATGTTAATATACCTACTTACTTGATATAATAATAATGTTTTATGTATTTATTCAGAAAAGTAAAGGCTAAATAAATTACATTATACAGGTTGTATAACATAGAGGTAAGAAAAATTAAATAGGATTCCTTTAATAATTTTTTTTAATGAAATCATTAAAATCATGCTAGAAATACCAGAAGCTGAAATGCAAAACTTTATTATGTTCTGGTCCTTATAAAGTAAAAAAATTGGACTTTAATTGGCTTCTAAACGAATTTACAGTAACTAATAACGAATCATCTCAAGACACAAACACAGTACAAATAAAATTTGTTTGGCTTCCAATTTTGCAGGCACCCCTAATAGTTTGCAGTCTGGTCTTGTCTATTCCGACGTAGATCCTCATTACGATTTCATTAGGTGAGCCCGGCGCACTATCGATTTTATACTTTTTTTACTGGTGCACTGTTGTCGAGTTTACGTGCACTTTTTGACGTATTTTCGGACTTCGGACAATTGTTTCTGTGTTATGTTCATATTCTTTGTTATTTTAGAAAGTTTTGGTATGAAGTGGCCGGAATTGTACATAATTGATTTGAATTGAAAATTATAATAGTGAAGTCCAACATTGTCTTTTAAAGAAAACACCTTATAGGGTTGACTCAAAAAACAAAAATCAGTCAAACAAAAACACTATAAATAATATCCTTTGAATGCCTTCGTTGATCAGTATGTATGTAGTCATGACAGTAATGTCGACTGAGACGCGGAAGCACCGGGTTCGATTCCCGGCGGGGGCGAACTATTCATGATGAATATCAATGTTTGTTTCCCGGTCTGAGTGTATTGTTCGGCTTTTTATATGTTTCCGGCACCCTAAATACAGGTTGTTCCTAGTTAAGGGCCGTCAGAGTCCAGCAAGTGCTACCTAGAGCCACGGAGCTTATTATTTTAACATTGAGTTTTACATTATGCTTCAATTTAAGGTACATAACTGTTGAATATAATAACACTATAATAACAACACATCACACTCAGAGCCCCTAACTAGGTAGAACCTGTATCTAGGGCGCCCGAAATACACACCGAGACGTACATCACACCCAGACCGGAAACAAACATCGATATTTATCATATCAATATTCGCCCCGCCCAGGAATCGAACCCGGGTGCTCACGCTTACTCAGTCCACATCACTGCCAACTGAGCCACGGAGCAGTCAAAACATAACGAAACATAACGTTGAACATAACGAAATCAATGAATGTTTTTTATTAAATCGTTCAATTCGTGTTTTATTTTAACATTCAGCAATAATTTTATTATGCCGCTCAGTCGCGCCATTTTATTATAATCATTATTGCGGCGGGATGCATTAAAAGCTAAACGCCGTCCCAGTATGGCCCGCACGTGCTTAGTGTGCCGATTTGTGGTGGCATTATATATATTAAATTGTTATCGAGCGTGTCCGACTGCACATTATTGTTTTCCGTTGGATATTTTCTACTTTTGTTATTAACGTACATTTTATTTAATTTTATCCAAGAGCAAACTGGTACAGTGGCAGTCTAGGTCGGCGTAACACTTCCGGGTTTTCTTTATTGAAAAATAACTCTTGTTATTTGGTAATACAGTCTAGGGCGCACGAGACAGATAAATCTGTTACGCCATCCTAGACCGCTACTGTACGAGTCGTTTGGGCAGGTCACAGTAGAAAGAATAGATGATCTCTAGAGCCGAAAAGTTCTCAAGTGGCGAACGCGCACCGGAAGAAGCAGAGCAAGCAGACCCCCACAAGGTGGTCAGACTACCTGATACCTGGTCAAGGCTGCGTGAGTGCACTGTATAGGAGTTGCACGAGACCGGTCATTATGGCGATCTGTAGAGGGCTATGTCATTTGCTGAAATAATGAATATCTAATTACTTAGTTACAAATTTGATACTTTTTGAAAAAAAAAAGTTTTTTTTTATTTCACCAGTTATTTGATTTAAGTTTTTTAGTTATGAGGCATAGCACACCTAAAGTAGCGCCGGCCACAAAAAAAGATTCATCATCATCATCATTTCAGCCGTAAGACGTCCACTGCTGGACATAGGCCTCCCTCAAGGCTCTCCATCTGTACCGATCGCAGGTGGCCTGCATCCAGCGTGGACCCGCAGCCTTGCGCAGATCATCCGTCCATCTGGTCGGTGGACGTCCTACGCTGCGCTTGCCGATCCGTGGTCTCCACTCGAGAACTTTTCGGCCCCAGCGGCCATCTGTTCTGCGGGCTATATGACCTGCCCATTGCCACTTCAACGAGCTTATCCGCTTGGCTATGTCGGTGACCCTGGTTTCTCTGCGTATGTCCTCATTTCTGATTCGATCCCGCAGAGAAATCCCGAGCATAGCCCGCTCCATGGCTCGTTGAGCTACTCGGAGCCTGTTCATAAGCCCTATAGTGAAGCACCACGTTTCAGAACCGTATGTCATCACTGGCAGCACACATTGGTTAAATACCTTCGTCTTCAGGCACTGAGGAATATTGGACGAGAAGACGTTGCGTAGTTTCCCGAACGCGGCCCATCCGAGCTGGATTCGGCGATTGACCTCCTTCTCGAAGTTGGACCTACCTAACTGGATGGTTTGTCCTAGGTATACGTACTCGTCGACAACTTCGAGAACCGAGTTCCCAACCATAACTGGGGTAGGCAGAACATGGACATTAGACATGACCTTCGTCTTGTCCATGTTCATTTTAAGGCCCACCTGTTGGGAGACTCGGTTGAGGCCTTCGAGCATCGTGCTGAGTTCCTCCATCGACCTTGCCATGACTACGATGTCGTCGGCAAACCGAAGGTGAGTGATGTATTCGCCGTTAATATTGATGCCCTGCCCTTTCCATTCTAGAAGTTTGAAGGCGTCTTCTAAAGTGGCGGTGAACAGTTTCGGAGATATAACATCTCCCTGTCTCACGCCTCTGTTCAAGGGAATAGCCTTCGAATTCTGTTCCTGTACTCGGACAGACATGGTGGCGTTGCTATACAAACACTTCAGCACTTCGATGTACCGATAGTCAATCCGGCATCGTTGGAGAGACTCTAGCACCGCCCATGTTTCGACCGAATCAAAGGCCTTCTCATAGTCCACAAACGCTAGACATAGCGGCAAGTTATACTCTTCGGTCTTCTGTATAACTTGCCGCAGCGTATGTATGTGGTCTATGGTACTAAAGCCTTTTCGGAAGCCGGCTTGTTCGGGAGGCTGGAAGTCATCAAACCTTCGTTCGAGACGATTGGCGATGATCCTGGAAAACAGCTTATAAACATGGCTCAAAAGCGAGATGGGCCTATAATTCTTCAAAAGGGTTTTATCGCCCTTCTTAAAGAAAAGCACTACCTCACTTCTGTTCCATGCTTCAGGCGTGGTCCCTTCGAGTAGGACAGAATTAAAGAGCCTCTGAAGGACTTTGAGTACCGGTGTTCCACCCGCTTTCAGAAGCTCTGACGTGATTCCATCCTCACCCGGTGCCTTGTTGTTTTTAAGCAGTTTCAGGGCCATCCTTATCTCGTACAGGCTGATGTCCGGGATATCTTCGGTATAGTGTCGGGTTAGTTTGGCTCTAGGGTCGTTAGCCGCACTAGTAACAGGCTTAGTGACCGAATCGTATAGCTGTCCGTAGAACTTCTCGATTTCCCTCAAAATTTCCGCTTTCGTCGACGCTATACTGCCGTCATCCCTCTTCAGCTTGGTCATTTGGCTTTGCCCAACAGACATATCTCTTGCGAACACTTTGGAGCCTTTATTTCGCTCTATCGTATCCTTAATACGCGCAGTATTAAAGACACGGATATCGTGTCGCAAGGCCTTCGAGATCTGCCTATTGAGCCGCCTATATGACGCAGCATCATCGGGAGACTGCAGTCTAAGCAAGCGTCGTTCAGCCATAAGTTTGAGGGTGTCTTCAGAGAGTTTCTGAGTTCTAGCGGTACGGCGAGTCCTAAAGAATTTAGATCCGACCGTATGGACAGTTTTTACGAACCTGTTATTGATCTCGTCCACTGATGCGTCGTCTAGACAATCAAAGCGATTAGAGAGCTCGAGTTGAAAGCTCTCGGGGTTTTCGATCTGAGCGAGGGTAGGACGGAGCGTAGACTTCATCAGGCGGTACCGTTCAAGTTTAACGTTCACATTCAATGTGCCTCTTACTATTCGGTGATCACTGCCGGTTTTTACCCTATGAATCACGGAGACATCATTGAATATCCGTTTCTTGTCGGTCAAGATGAAGTCTATCTCGTTCCTAGAACCACCAGGGCTCATCCAGGTCCATTTCCTATGAGGTGGCTTCTGGAAGAAAGAATTCATCATGAAGAGTCCTTCTTTCTCCATGAAATCGGCCAGCCTCTGACCTCTAGGGTTCCGTTGCCCATAACCGAAGTTCCCCACTCTCAACTCATGCTCGCTTCTCTTGCCTAGTTTCGCATTGAAGTCCCCCATAACAACATTGAAGTGAGTTTTATGCGTATGTATGGCCCGACTAATGTCCTCATACATAGACTCTACTTCGTCATCTGAGTGTGTCGAGGTCGGTGCATAGACCTGAACGACCTTCAGCAAATATCTTTTAGATATTCTGAGTGTTAGGTATGCGACCCTGCTCGACACACTGTCGATGGTAATAATGTTGCTAACGAGGGACTTGTGGACGAGAAACCCGACACCACCTTGGGACAGTTGGTCGCCCTCCCGGTGGAAGAGCAGGTTACCCGATTTCAGGGTTATCGTGTCCTGTCCCTGTCTACGGACTTCTGATAGCCCTAGAATATCCCACCGTAACCTGCTCATTTCCTCTTCCAGCGCAACAATCATATCGTCAGTCCTCAAAGTGCGGACGTTGTGTGTTGCCAGGGCCAGTTGTCGTTTAAAGGGGTGGTAGCCGACCGTCCGGGGATTCTTAGCACCCCTTGCCCCGCCGTTACCGTAACCGCTACCGTGGTCAGGAATAGCGGGGCTGCCGGGGACTAGGGGCCTGGGCACATGCTGACTATTCATGAGGGGGGGGAGTTGCCATACTCGCCACGCTTGGCAGGCGGGTTGGCGAGCGCAGTATGGTGTTGTTTATAAACCAGAAGACGCTGCTGCCCGTCTTCTGGTGCTGTCCCTCAGCCGGGTCCTACGGCTCCCACGGGAGGAGAGGGGAGGGCGACATTCTAACGCCGGCGCCCGCGGCAACAAACAAAAGATTAGTGACTTCTAAACTAAGGCAAAAATAAAAAATGTAGAACATTATTGTACTAGATAATATAGCATAGTACTTTTAGGGCACTTGACTGTTGCATATATCTTTTAAGTTAAAGACCAAAGAAAGCTGCAAAGTGTTGCTAAAATACTGTTCCACATTTTATTTGGACATTGCCTAAGTTTAGATGATTTAATATTTTTTCGCCGGTGGCGCTACTTTAACTGTGATAAGCCTAATAATATATACATTTAACTTTATTGTAAAAATAAAAAGTATTTTTATCTCAGGTTTGAGATCAAAGCAGGAAAGCCAATGTAAATTAAATTCCCCTATGAACATGAACTCATATTAGAGTATGGCGTGATGTAGGGCGATAACGTAATTTCAAGGAAATTTCTCTACAATTCAACAAATCGTGTTTCATGTTTGCAATACAGTTTTTTGTTTCAATTATTTAGTTAGCGGTATAAGTTTTCATAGGCGTTTTTTTTCTATTTTTGTTTTTGCAGGTACAGTAAAGAAGGATAATTAGTTTCTCAACGCAACGACGGGTCAAATAGAGCATGACAACAAAGGAAACCATTGCAAAAACTGTCCTTAAAGCTAGTTATTTTACAAATTTGTAGTTTAATATATAATGTCCTTTAAAGGTTTTGAAAAAAGTAGTACCAGTACCAGTAGTACTTTTATATTATCTTAATTTAAATAAAAGAAATGAATTACTAAACTAGAAAAAAAATGCAGGTGCAAATTTTATTTCAGGTAATAACGGTCATGAAAAATAGTAAGAAAAACAATGGGAATGCAAGAACAAAAGCATTCGTCGTATCTTTAGAAAAGTTGCGCTTTACTCCGTGCTCTTATTGTAGGTCAACGAAGTTGACTCTTGGCTCTTTCAATGCAATAGCATTGCGTTCTAATAGAGCAGGGTTTTTAAATATTATGCTTTAAAATTGGTGGTTACTTTCTATTTTCAATCATGCATTATAAAATAGTAATCTACAGTCTATAGGTAGGTACAATTATCTATAACCTGTATTTGCTTATTTTGACATCCACTATAGTACCTAGTGCAAGTCAATGTTAAAGTCATACAACAGCGATCCAAAGTAACTTTTCTATATTTTTTTTATTTAAAGAAATCAAAAACGGGATATTTGACAATAGACATATCATAATAATGAGACAATTAATGAGTTTTTGTGCTTTAAACTTTAAACTAAAAGAGTGAGGCCCCATGTGCCGTTTATGTTATTTTAAAACTATATCGTGTCGCCTTATATTATATATCAATTGTAAAAATACAATAGTAGAAAAGTGAGTGACAAAATAAGATAATTATCTTTACAATAAAATAAGATAAGTCCTAGGTTAGGTGCAATGCAGAGCTCATTTTTAGTCGAAATGAGCCTAGATAAAAGAGCCACGTCGATCTACATAACGCTTCTCGATCTATTTAGATTTGGGACTTGAATAAGTCAGACTGCCATAATGATAGCATAAGCACAGATAAGAGAATAGTAACTACGGTATCAATACATAGTATAAAACAAAGTCGCTTCCCGCGTCTGTCCCTATGTATGCTTATATCTTTAAAACTATACAACGGATTTTGATGCGTTTTTTTTTAATAGATAGAGTGATTCAAGAGGAAGGTTTATAAGTATAGAAAATGCACAAAATACTAATAGGTTAGGCGGTACGAAGTTCGCCGGGTCGACTAGTTTAAGTATAAGATGTACTTAAAATTTTTGTGAAATATTTATTTGAGTTATTAAAATATTTTGTAAATAAAAGTAACTGAGAGCAGCCTTAGTAAGGCCGCGGTTGTTGTTTGCAAGTTTAAATGGGTTGTTTTAGACCTCCCTCCGAGAGTAATGTTTCCTGGGAAATAAATACTATGAGAGTGCTCTTGTTTTTGTGTTGCAACACTAAATATAAGCCCTCTAATAACTTTCAAGTTAATTTCTTATATTTTGGTTTACCTTGGATAAAATTACAAATATATACAGCGTACATATTTTTAATAAACACATAAAAATTCCAAATTAAGTAAAGAATCAATCGCTTAACAAAAATAGGAACTGTTTCAATTATTGTTATTTTTTTTTAGACTACATATCTTCGGAGTGGAAAACGTGGCGAAAGCAGCATTTATATGAGCTCTTGCTTTTCAGTCTCCTAATGACACATATCAATATATATAAAACTCTTCCGTTACTGACTGACTGACTGACTGACTGACTGACTGACTGACTGACAGACAACGCAGAGCCAAAACTACTGGGCGTAGCGGGCTGAAATTTTGCATGTAGGTTCCTTAGGGAGTGTAGGTGAGCACTAAGAAGGGATTTCCCGAAATTCCCACGGGAACGGGAAAAAACGGGAATTTTGTGTTTATGAGAAATCTGCGCGGGAAATACCGCGGGGCAGCCTCTAGTTTTTATATAAAACTGTGATATGTCCGACACAGTGTAATGTGCATGACACTCTGGCAAGCAGGGATAATAAGAAAATGTCCCACGATGAAATAATAGACCAGGGGGCCAAGTTTCTTAACTAAAAACGAGTGACTCGTAATTGTCTTGTTAGCGATTTTGTTAACCATTGCCGCTTTAACAAAGGTAATTTCTGTTGCACGCTTAAAGAAAACAGCAATGGTTAACTAAGTCACTAACAAGACAATTACGAGTCACTCGTTTTTAGTTAAGAAACTTGGCCCCCTGGTCTCTAAGGACACTTCTGGTGAGACATATTGCATTACTGATATTGTACGAGAAGAGGGCATACCGGTAGCGTTGCGAACACTGGGTAAGCCATACTGGTCAGACAAGTTATCTTTTTATAATTACTGTACAAAAGTATTATTTATGTATTCATGTTCATGGAAAATCCAATCATGAATTGCCGACAGAGGCAAAGATTGAATCTCTTGAACATGTGACCGAATCTCGAACTGCGACGGATTTGTACCTGTGTTGTTTCGGGTGTAGACAAATATATTTTTTTTTGTTATTAAATTAAAGATAAAGATAATTTTATTCACTTTCTTAATCATAATTTTACAACTAGGAGTCTCCCTTTAAGTAAAAATACCTGTGCCGGGAGACACCACTCTTCCAGTAAAGTCAAAAGTGTTTCTAAAACTATCATGCAAAGCTTACAAGAATATAATTTTATTAAATTAATAAATGTAATACTAATAATCTTACACACAAATATACTTATAAAATCATTAATTAAATAACAGATCATGCAGCCCACGCAGAGCACTTAGGAGGAAGACTGCGATATTGCTCAAGACCGTCAATGTGGCGGCGATTTGTTTCGGCTAATCATGTTTTTCACGTATTATAACAAAAATCATTTAATAGGTATCTTCTCTACTTGTATAATGATGAAAACAAAAGCTACCGAAACAAACAAGTGTCCATTATATTCACAAAACAAACAATTACACTCAGCACAAGCAACATCAACATTTAGAACATTTTCTTCTTCATTTCACTGCGGCGCCATTAAGACGTTCAAGGAACGATTTGGCAGGCTCTGACTCACATTCCACCAGCTTATCTCTAACCTTCACTTGAACCTTATTTCTTAAAATTTAAAGGTCAGATCGTTTTGGCTAAAGGTAGCAAGTTGAGTGGTAAAAGCTGAATAGCTAGGAGGTAATGACTGCATTCGTTCACATCTGTTCGTCGCTCTATTTGCATGTGGGTTCGCCGAATACGATTCCGGTTTAGTTTAATCAACGTTGTTTTAGTTTTTTTTTTTGTGTTATTAGTTAATTGATTAAGAATAAATTTTGTTATTATGTAGAGTTACTTCGTAGAGTAGTACGAAGTTTGCCGTATGGGCTTACATTTTTTTTTTTTTATTTATTTATTTTATAATAAAGTTTACATCTTCTTATATCTTAGAAACAGCAAACGAAAACCGCGAACGGTTTATCTGTTGCTGGAATCGCTTAACTATTAACTTACAGCTATGTTTACATAATAAGGTAGGTGTCTATGCGAAAACAAATATTGAAAATTGCTTAATCTCATTAAGGAGAAGTAGGTAAGAAGGCCTTTTTTATGACGGACTTTTGTTATTTGAATTTTGAGAACATGAGACATTTTAACCGACTTTAAAAAAGGAGGTTATCAGTTTGCCCTGTATGTATGTTTGTTTATATATATGTATGTATGTTTGTCCGCGATCTAATAGTAAATTTAAGGTCACATTTAAAAACCTAAATTAATGTGGCATTGCAAGTTAAAAAAGTATTTCAAAATGTATATACACAATTTTTAGTTATTAAAGCAAACAGGTACAGTGGCGGTCAAGGAGGGTGTAACAGATTTGTCTATGGTCTCGTGCGGACTGTATTATACCAAAAAAAACAAGAGCTATTTTGGAATACAGAAAAACCGGAAGTGTTACAACGTGCTAGACCGCCACTTGACTGTAAGTACCTTATACTCGCAATTACAGATTCCTTTTCATTTTCTTTCCCGAGGCCTAAATTCGTGCCTAATAATTCGACGGTGCTCTTTATCAGTTTGACAAGACGGGCACGAACAGGTAAGTCAATCAATCAACTTATCGGATTCCGCAGCAGGCAGCACCAGCCTCGTTCATAATAAATCTAAGAGACAGCGGCATTTATCTTTGATTCAAAACAGTGCCTGGATTATAGGTTTAGCCACATGCGGCCTCGTGTTCTATGTTAATAATAATTCAGAGCTCAAGATTCTGTTCTTCTGACGAGTGATTTGATTTTTGGTTAGGTAGCTTTTACATTTGTATTGAATTGTAGATTAAAATATTTATGAAAAAAATCTACGTTTGACTGCTCCGTGGCCCAGTTGGCAGTGTTGTGGACTGAGACGCGGGCGCACCGGGTTCGATTCCCGGCGAGGCGAATAATTGCTATGATGAATATTAAAGTTTGTTTTCCGGTCTTAATGTTATATTCGTCTCTGTATATGTTTACTTTTTATGTTGTACTGTATAGGGTCACTTTTTATGTTGTATCTTATAGTTAGTAGTTTTTTAAATAAGTAATTAAATGGTGTAGTTTTAGCTTTTTAAATTTGTTAATAGCTAACACTAAAGTAGAGGCTAAAATGTCGAATTAGGCGTAATCCTGTTATGGCATTTGTAAGTGGAAACAAATAAATAAATAAAATAAATGTTTCGGGCACCGGATACAGGTTCTTCCTAGTTCTAGCTCTGAATATGATGTTTTATTTTTATTCAAGTTAATAAATATTGGCTAAACTAAGTCTATTGTTTTTTTTTTATTTTACAATAGTAAAGTAAAGCCTTAGCAAGGACATGTATAAAAAACTAAACCTTTTTCAAGTTTAGACAGTAGCAAGACGAAAAAAAGTAAGAGAAATAAGTAATTAATTTTTTTAGATAGAAGTAACAATATTATAAATTTAAGTTCTCAAATTTTCTTCATTTCTGCCTATTACTTTTATCCTAAAAAGGGCATTTTCTAGTCACCGCACCTCACTGAATAATTCACAAGACCCAGAGGGCCGAATTCACTATTTTGTCCCTAAAAGACGAAAGCACCTGGAATGTAGGTAAAAAGGTCAAGTCACTAGGGCTACAGAGATCCTTTTAGATATAAGAAATGCCTGAAAAGAGGATGAGACACAAAGCCCGTAAATAAAGGTGGTACCGTCGTTGTTGTGGTTTGGAAATGGGTAAATCACAAAAAAAAATTGAAATTAATTAATAATTAATTCACGTTACGTAGAACCTATTATCTAATCTTTATTGAAGTGTAAACGACAAAAGTTACTTAAATACAGTCATTTCCCGGATTGATTTCCATCACAACACTCTCACAACCGAAAAAATGACCTAAAATTCCATCTCCCCCTCATGACCCTGTAAGTACAAGGTACGGCACTGAATCAGAACCCAAAAGAGCCTATACTTCAAAGAGAACCTTTGTGGGACATTTCTAATACCTATCTGCGTTTAATGACCGCTATCACAAAGAGGAAGTTATTTAAAACACACTTAGCAATTTTCCTCGGCAGCCTGTCCCTGAGAGGTACAACTTTTTCTCTCAAACATTTTGCATTCATAAAAGTTTCAGTTCCTTTGTCGAGTCTCCTCTTGTTTTATGTTGTTCCAATGGATGGTTTTTGTTTTGAACTTTATTTTGTATACCTACTTTTTTAAATTATTCCTTTTATTTTTCTCTGTACAAAGCTTATTATGTTTAAAGTAGGGTGATTTATTATGTTTTATTTGAGTTAATAATATCAACTTCCTAGCCATATTTACATTTCGTTAAAATTGAAAATATTAAACTTACCACGACTATTATTCTACTAATGTGTTCCCGCAGTCGCAATCGTAACAGGGATTATTTCAATACACCTCCTAAGAAATATACGTTGGAAATTTAAAGTAAGTTATTTAAGTTTTAATAATTATAATAACACATCACACACAGAGCCCCTAACTAGGAAGAATCTGTATCTAGGGTACCCGAAAGACACACAGAGACGAACATTACACCCAGACCAGGAACAAACATCGATATTCATCATATCAATATTCGCCCCACCCGGGAATCGTACCCAGATAAAATAATAATAATAATAATAATCCCGGGTTTCGGCACCACGGCGTAGGGATGTGACGACCCCATCGCCCAGTGGAAATTCCAGGACTTTCGGTCTGGAACTTCCATTGCAATTAGTCACCGCAGGGACGGCTTGTGGCGAGTCGATGGTGAGTGGCGACACCACGGACCCTATACCTCCAGGGGGACACACGCAGTCATCACACGCACACTCACACGCAGTCATCACACACACACACCCCCCCGCCTCTGAGCTTGCCTTCACCAGCCGGCCAGAGTGGAGTAGCAAGAGCGAAGCCTATGCTCCAGGTTGGAAGTGTAAAATGTCATAACGCCGGGTGCATCTTATGCTGCCCGCAGTCTCACCTCTCGACAACCTTAGCTGTCCACGACCAGTGTTGCGACCCGTTGCCAATATATCGGCGACTTAGTGGAAGCCCACCCAGTGGACAGCGAGTCACCGCCTGCCATGATAATTACTGAAATGTTGCATTAAAGGCAGGCGTACCGGTATTTCACTCCATAGCACCAGTTAACCGGTCCATTAAACAGTTCACCCCCATAAACCATTTCTTGTCATCCATTTTACAATAGTTCCTATCACCTTCTGGGTGCCGCCTCTGGGTGCATGATCTATTTGTGCATTTAGTGGCGGTGCCTGGTTGGTGATCCATATACAATATAGCAAAACTCTCGAAAGGGCCTCTACGAGTTGGATTCGTCCCCTCGCACGCCTCTCAAAGGACCGGGCTCCATCCCGTGATACCGAAGAGTATTGAGAAACATAATAATAATAATAAATAATAAAAATGTTTATTAAAGTAAATACTTACAGCTAGTCGTGCGACTCCCCTGGTAAGTTTACAAAACCTGTATTAGGGGAGACCGCTCTTTCCGTAAATTAAACTATTACAATAATAAACTGGAACTAAAATCTTAAATTAACTCTTAAATAAACTAAAATTTTTTAAACTGATACACAAAATAAATGAATTGTGGGTAGCGGGCAGTTTTTTTGCATTCAATAGCAAACAAAAGTGAGCGCCTTCGTAATGCAAATTAAGCAGCAGCTTCGCGTTTGTTACGTTATAAGCTCTAAATTATAGCGCATAGGGACTGATTTTGTACACACAACTACGCATCTTGCGCCTTATTAAATCTAATACAATTCTTGAGTAGGCTCTACGTTAGACTATTAAAGTGTGGAGGAAACAATTTTTCGCAATTTAGTTTTAAGGTTTTGGGTTTATTTTTATTTTATGATTATTTATAGTTTTTTTATTTATTTATTTTTCCATTTACACATACAATACTAAATTTTAAAAGGTAATTAAATTTACTGCAGAAGGCCTTCCGAATCATTATAATTAAGTGTTTTCAACCATTTAGTTACTTTTATTTTACATTCTCTTGGGTTCATACTATAAATGTTAATATTTTTGTTTACCTTGTTATATATTCGAGTGGATTGTACTTTAAATTGTTTTTTAGCAAATATTGTTCTTGTGATTATTGGTTTTATGATTGTATTTTTATTCCTTTTCTTCGAAATGGAGGATATATCAACAGATGTATGTATTTTTAGAACACATTGAAGTATATATAACTGTCTCACCGTCAAGAGATCTGCATCTTTGTATAATTTAGTTGTGCAATAAAGACGGTTTTTTCTTAACATAAATTTCAATATAAGTCTTTGTGCTCTTTCAATACTAATGAATTTGGTTTTAAAAGAACCCCCCCATATTCTTATACAATATAACAAAATTGATTGGACTAGTGTAAGATATATATATTTTAAAAGATTTTTGTCAGCAATATTACGCAAGCGTTTAAAAATCCAAACAAGTTTTCTAGCCCGATTAGCTACGACATTAAGTTGTGGGTACCAAGACAGATTTCTATCAATTAAGACACCCAAGTATCTAGTGCTAGGTACTCTTGCAATATTCGTACAATCGCAAGTTGTCTGATCGTCCATGTTACATGTATGTGCAACAATTTTAAAATCTTTAGGTGGTTGCGTCGAATCTCGAATAGAGAAGGGTATGTAGTTTGTTTTAGTTAAGTTTAGTGATAGAAGATTTATTTGAAGCCACTTTAAAACCGAGTGTAAACCAAGCTGAGCTGAATTATATACGTCAGCCCAATTCTTACCATGAAAGAGCAAGGCAGTGTCATCGGCGTAAGAAAATACTCGTCCGTTTAGTAGTTTAAGATTAGTAAGGTCGTTGATATAAATTAGAAACAGAGTTGGTCCGAGGACACTGCCCTGTGGTATACCGTATTCAGTTGTGCAAATGTCTGTGCTTACTATACCTTCATTCATTTTAAGGCGTTGTGTACGACCCCGTAAGTAGTCCGTTAAAAGCAAAAGGAAATGTTCTCTTATCCCAATCTTTTCGAGCTTGCGGATAAGGATGGGTACAGAGACGGTGTCAAAGGCTTTTTTTAAATCTAGAAAAACGCAAAGTGCTTGTTCTTTATTGTCGATGTACTCAGTAATATCTTGCGTCAGATCTTGGATGGCATCTTCAGTACTGATGCCTCGTCGGAAACCGTACTGTGATTTCGACAGTAAACCATAGGCATCTAGGTACTTTAAAAGCCTGGAGTTAATTAATTTCTCCAAGATCTTTGCTATAACTGATAGTACAGAAATAGGACGATAATTGTTGACTTCGTCCCTGGACCCACCCTTATGCACAGGATGAATGATAGCACACTTTAGCTCTTCGGGGAACTTGCCCGTTTCTAGAGACAGCACAGCGATTCTCGTTATTACCGGAGTTATAGTAGCTTTGGCCATTTTGATAAATTTTGTTGGAATTTTATCATATCCTGCTGCAGACTCTAACTTGAGGTTATTAATTATATTCAGTACCTCTGAGTCATCTGGTTCTATTATTCCAATTGAGTTAACTTGTGAAGGAAACTGATCAAAATATTTTTGAAGCTCATTTGAATTTTTTGGTATACGGCTTGCTAAGGATTGGCCAATGTTTTTAAAATAATTGTTGATATAATCAGCGGAGTCTAATGCATTGGATTTTAAATTTACTAATTCAAGATTTTGTTGTTTATTTTTATTCAAATTAGTTATATTTTTAATGCAATTCCACAGGGATTTATTGTTTGATTTTGACTTTTCAATTAATTCCGTTTCATATTTTATCTTTACCTTTTTTATTAAATTGTTACAGAAATTCCTATAGCGTCGATAGGTAATTTTTAAAATTTTATTTGTGTCATCTAATTGTGATTGTTTTTGTAATCTGTTTCTATTTTTAATACATTTTAAGATCCCTTGTGTAATCCAAGGTTTTATTATTTTTTTATTATTTGAAATTTTTATTGTTTTAGTATTTTTATCTAAAGAATTTTGAATTAGGGTAATTAGTTCTTTTGTCAGTTTATTAGGATCATCAATTTTAAGTATATTTGAATCATATTTCTCTTTTAATGTCTCTAGGGCCTTTTCTAAATTTGTTATTGATTTCGTTTTTGGTACCATATAGTTTTTAGAATTTGTGTAAAGATAAATAGAAGTCATCCTGTGATCTGTAATTGCTGTGTCAAGAACACCTATATATGTTAAAAATTGGTTACTATCGAGATTGGTTATAACATGATCCAGACAACTATTAATTCTAGTATCAAATCTATGGCCAGGAAGTAAAGCATGTCCTGAATGAATGAATGAATGAATGATATCTTTATTGCACGAAAAACATAAAAACAAGAACATTAATAGTCCTGCTAGTGTGTCTAGATAGGTATCCGATAATTTATCATTATTTCCATCAAGAATGTTAATATTAATGTCTCCGCTTATAATAACGTTACTTTTTAGGGAACTTGAGTCTAAATATTTATTCAAAGATTCAATGAAAACATCTGGTTTTACCTTTGCTGACGGAGAACGATATATGCAAATTAGTGTGAGTTTGTATGAGGGATAAATGAATTTGACTTCAAGACAAGATGCACCTTCCAAAATAATTTCTGAAACACTGTGATTGATTGACTTGTTAACATATACAACAACACCGTCATTTTGATTGACTTTTTTAGTGCTGTTGTATATACAATAATTAGATTTTTGTGGAAGGGTCCTATCAAGATCTATGCGACATTCTGTTAAAACAATAACATCAACCTTCTCATCTAGCAAACTTAAATTTATGTCTAAATCATCAAGATTTGACAAATTATGAATACTTCGAATATTTTGAGTGACTATAGTTAATAAAGGGCTATCTTTCGGCGTATTTTTATTAAATTCGTCGATAGAGCACTGTTGCGAAAATATATTATTAGCAAACACATCTAGATCATTTATAAAAGTTTGTATGTTATTATTATCCATAATTATGAATATGCTTAGGGCTGTATGTGTATATTTCCAAAAATAAGTATATTATATTTATTTTTCTAGTTTTAAATAAAATATGTTTTGGGGATTCAAAAATATTGCTTATTTGGAAGATAAAAACTGTGTGTGACAAAAGGGTATAGGTATCTTTAAAGTTCTTTATATTTGCAAAGTAACTTTTTTTGTAAGAGAATCGAAAATAATCAAAAATATTGCCAGAAAGGAAGACTAAGCCTATGATTTTTGTTAAAAAATGTTTGTATGTGTAATATAAATGTAAATATAGAAAAATAGCTAGAGATACATAATTTAAAAAACTAAAATTAACATAGTAAAGATATAGGATAATATTTACGTTTTGTAGTCATTCGTTCCAGAGTTTCTGAATTTGAGCCTCGTTCTTAATAGTGATAGTTTTGGAGTTCTCTTCTTTTCTCAAATAGACTCGACCAAACGAGGTCCAACAAAACTTGTAATTTTTGGACCGTTTGAAATCCCTTGCCAAGAAGTGGAGACGTGACGCCTTTGAGGTCAATTGCTCAACTATAAATATTGGTTCATCGGGACTTTTCTTAATACCAAGGTGTTTGTTGCAGAGTTTGGTGTTCGGGTTTTTGTAGTTATATTCCTTAGCTCTTTTCAATACGCCTTCTTTGGTCATCCCTGATATAAATTCCACAATTATCGTCTTTTTGTCCGTTTTCCCATTTATTTTATATATGTCACTAATCTCTGACTTATCTATTGGCATTTGCAAGCTTTTACCAAGTTCTGTCACGATGGATAAAAGTCCTTCTTTGTTTATTTGGGATTCAACGCAAACATTTTTTATTTCAATTGTTTTTTTTCTTGTTGCCCTTTGCGTGTCTTCCACTTGTTCTTCGAGAATGGCTATAATCTCATCTTTTTTCTTCAATTCTCCTTCAAGCTGCTCTATTTTCTTAAGGAAATGGTCATTTTGCTCGCTTAAAAAAGATACAGAGTTCTCTATTTTCTTATTCTGTTCCTTTATATCTTCGAGTATAGGATACAGTTTGATCACCTGCTTCTCATTTTCTTTTAGCAAAGATTGGAATATTTCCTTCATCTCCTCTTTGAAGTCCGATAATTCTTCCGAAGTAGTTTTTTCAAATCTCTTCCTTTTGGTACGAATTCCAATATTAGACGTTGGAATGGGAGAATCATTCTGCATCACTAACAGGTTGGGCTCAGAATTGGATCTGTCAGACACTTGTGATACATTCATGTTCAGTTTTTTTTTTTTTTTTTTAAGTCGAAAGTCACAGAGGTCGCACTTAGCAGCTACAATTGTTAATCCAGATACGATGACCGCCGGGAGTAAATGAATCTTACGTGACCGAAGCTCAACTTTAGTTGGGGGCTTCACTTTTGTTTACAATTTTTATTTTTACTAATTAATAACACGAAATACGTCCGTACGCTACCGCATCCAAGGGAAAGAGGATGATGCACTTTACTTAGTCCACATCACTGCCATTTGAGCCACGGAGCAGCCAGGAGGACAGGTGTTAATTCCCTGTAAACAAAAACACTAAATTGATATTAAGATTCTATATCTACCCAATAAAAAGATAATTTCTAGTCTCAATAATAATAATTTCTAGTAAATCTCAAACTGAAAGGGAAGAGACAGAGACAAACAGTTCCGAGATACAGTTCAAACATAATCCCGCCGAATAACTATCCAATGTTGGTCCCAACTTACAACAATATCCAAGTTACAAGACGCGAGTACCTATATTGCGGCCAACTTCATCTCTTGGGAGCATTGGTAACTTGAAATGTGCAAAGTACGCTAGTTCGCTCACTCCAATATATTCTCAATACTATTAACGGAAGCAACTCAAACAAAGGAGAATATTGATTTATCTGGCACTAGCCTAAGATCTCTACTTGGATGTGTGAATATTTTGATAGGACACTAAGTATTAAATCAAATATTGTGTTTTAAACCCCCACCCAAGAAGAGAGAGCTGTTATAAGTTTAACGTGACTGTCTGTGTGTCAGTGTATCTGTCCGTGGTATCGTAGCTCCCAAACAGATGATCCAATTTTCGTATCGTTTTTGTGTCATGGATAATGTTATTCCGAGTGTTTACTAACATAGACAGATCTTTATTTGCGCACTCAGAACATACACACAATACATACACATATAAGTAACACACTAGTTAAAAGAAACACAAGTAAAAAAATAATGAATGTATTGATGTGTGTAAATTCAATGGTATTACAAGAACAACCATACCATTTATAAATATTACAATTTTATGATAATTTCGAGGGGATTTTTAAATCTTAAATTTTAGTTATATCCACACAAACACGATTTTTTTCTCCGCAGCTTTTTTCGCGCGGAATCATATTCACAAGTACATACTACGAATTTTTATCTCAGTGCGGAAACTTGTATTGTATAGGATTCAACGTGTAACAGAATTACGAGAAAAAAATCGTTCGAAAAATAATCCTTGTGCAGATCGATAGACAGGCTCTTAGACTATCTAACAATACAGGAATTCAGTGAATAATAAATCGTCTCAAAAGATTTCAGGTTTTTTAAAAACAATGCTTTTGCATTTTTTTTTTCGTTTTTAAAAAATTGTTACATCGTCACTAAAGCACGCTGGTTCGAGCTTCACAAGTGCTATTTTCGTTCCGTTAAACGATCAAGTAAATGGTTTGGCTAATGTTATCCTCATCCTCACTCGAAGAAAAAACACTTTGAGTACAAACATAAGTAGCAATACAGCAAGCAATAGTAATAAACAAGTCATTGCTACCAGGAAAGTGGAGCTACGGGCAGAAACAATAGGGAAAGAACGAGCACAAAAACTAAGTACCTACTTACATCTACAATAATTTAAGCATTTCTCATAAAATAAAAACCATTTTTATATATAATAAAGATCATGACTTTTAATTCATAAAGACTGGTAGTGTTTAAAATAATGAAGATTGGCTATAGAAATATATACGCGAAAGTTACAGGTTACTTTCAGGGCCGTCTCCATGAGCGAGAGAATAAAAAAATATATTTAGCAGCAGTTTCTATGTTTTGTAAATATGTTTGGTTATTTTTTATTTTTTATTGGGTATTATTTTATCTTTAAGTGCATGCGGATAGTAGATTAAGTCTCAAAGCTGTGTACATGCCTATTAGGGCAAAACTTATTGAAACTTGTTTTACCTATTACATTTTATGTAACCGAAATTGTCATCCATTAGACATAAGTTTTGTGCACAATAAATATTATTATTAACGTTTGTGCAAAATAGATTAGATTAGATTAGATTCATTTATTTCACACTATCATATTCATATTACATACAAAGTTGTATAATAAAATGTCAAAGTATAATGTGATCGTCAAAATATTGTACAAAAATTATATAAAAAATAATAAGTAGTTACTTAATTATTTAAGTACTATGTAAACAATGTCAAATTTTTAAATGTATAATTGTATATAAAATGTCAAATACTAAATAATAATTTCAATTTACTTGAATTACATATTGTAACTGTCGAATACTCAAATTACACAAATAATATCCAATGTCAAACAAATTTATAGTTTAAAAAGTCATCTATACAATAATATTCATGTTCCAACAAAAGTTTTTTCAGTCGGCGACAAAACGCTTCGTCATTGATTTCCTCCTTCAGCTCAGTAGGCAGATGCTCATAATAGTGTGTGAAATATATAAAATAAATCTTATTAATATGTTTAGTAACATTCTGAGTCCCATCTGGCCTTTATAATATGATCCTGTATTTGCCTCAAGAGCTACCTAGTTTCTTCCAAAAGTTCACACTTGTATCTCAGTTTAGTTAACATGATCATAAACTACTACGATGTCCAACTTTCTTCTTAGCTCCTTGCTCTATCTAGGGATTTGGAGCTGATTCGTGCAAATTCTGACGTATAGTTGGCAGCCGCGGCGAATTCATTAAGCGTGTTACTGACGCTCCAATGCCGCCTTTCCGTGAAGGCGGAGGCTGATTTCATAGGCATTTCCTGCGCATGAATATTTATGGCCTAAATCAGGAAATCCTTTTGCTGCTGACCCCGAAATATGTTTATGAACTTAGCTATTATATTATTTTTACTGTGTTTAAATAATATAAGCTAGTACAGTTACTAGCTATATGATTTAGTGTAGACGGTTAAATCTCAACAAATAAAATTTTGGCTACATGACTTGTCTGCTAGCCACACACTTCACTATAATATTGCAATTTTGAAGTATTGTCATACATAACCAACCTATAAACTATATAAGTTATTCTTAATAATATTTTTAAGTATACATATGTTTTTTTCGTTATAGCTTTTCGAACAGTTAGGTAACCTTTAGAAGCAAAAGTCGTATAGTTTCAAATGCGAGCATTTGACAATCAATATATATAAAACTCTTCCGTTACTGACTGACTTACTGACTGACTGACTGACTGACTGACTGACTGACTGACTGACTGACTGACAGACAACGCAGAGCCGAAACTACTGGGCGTAGCGGGCTGACATTTTGTATGTAGGTTCCTTAGGGAGTGCAGGTGAGCACTAAGAAGGGATTTCCCGAAATTCCCACGGGAACGGGAATAAACGGGAATTTTGTGTTAATGAGAAATCTGCGCGGGAAAAACCGCGGGGCAGCCTCTAGTCAATATATATAAAACTCTTCCGTTACTGACTGACTGATAGACAACGCAGAGCCGAAACTACTGGGCGTAGAAAGCTGAAAATTGGCACGTGGGTGCCTTGGGGGGTGTAGGTGAGCACTAAGAAGCGATTTCCCGAAATTCCCACGGGAACGGGAAAAAACGGGATTTTTGTGTTTATGAGAAATCTGCGCGGGAAATACCGCGGGACAGCCTCTAGTAGGTATATAAGTCTTTTACCAGTTATAACCTGACCTGACGTTTGACCTGTCTTTTGCAATTACATAAAATGTAAATTAAATAAATTTTACGACATATAGAACTCGCTGTAAATGTTTTGATTAAAATCTTGTCGTGAATTCTTAAAGTGCGGATGCAATATCTGTTAACAAGTTTTGTGTTCCGGCTGCGCGCAGTCTGGGCGATTAATGAAGAAGCTGAACCTAGTCGGCTGATCAATTAAAACAGTTTGAAAGTTCCCTTCTGAATCAATCCAATCTTCATAGCGGGTCATTTGGTCGATAATTTCACAGTTTAATAATAAGTTGCTGGAAACCGGGTAACCAGTTCCAAGCATCCGCTGAGATGGCATTTTTTGTTTCTTTTAGCATAGTATGTTTCAATTATGTTCATATATGTTTATGCACTAAATTCAACAATAAAAATATTTGTATTTGTAAGTTATCTATACCAATATTATAAAGAGGAAAGATTTGTTTGTTTGCTTGTTTGTTTGTAACGAATAGGCTCCGGAAATACTGAACCGATTTGAAAAATTTTTTCACTGGTAGGAAGCTACACTATCCCCTTGTTGTTGAGTGTCAT
Source organism: Euspilapteryx auroguttella (assembly GCA_951802225.1). Taxonomy (NCBI): domain Eukaryota; kingdom Metazoa; phylum Arthropoda; class Insecta; order Lepidoptera; family Gracillariidae; genus Euspilapteryx; species Euspilapteryx auroguttella. The sequence goes on from OX637662.1 coordinate 2,311,647, forward strand.
AGGCTATATTAGATTTTAAAAAAAATTAGGGATCCTTACTTAAACTCAAATAATGTAACCCAAGGTGCAATATTTTTTCCGTTTTTTACATATTTTGACAGGTGGTTTGTTGTAGTTGTTTGTTTTTATTCGGCCATTCTGGGCAGTCAAAAGAACATAGTCTATAGAGCCAAGTCTTTAGTAGTATCTTATATTCTATGGCTTAACGAAGTAAGCCGGGACAGCTCGTTTTAATAAGTGTACAATGATTCCTACAGCATAATGCCTGATTATGAATTATGCCAGAACAAATCGTTGCTCAATACTTTAATATTACTATATCTCAGAGGTCCCTAAGCTGGATTCTAAGACATGCCTAAGATAATCGGTTAATAGAGCAAGTAAAGTATATGTATGTAATATTTATTTAATTCAGTTTATTATTTAACACTAGCTGAAACGGCGAACTTTGTACCGTCCTGCATTCTGAATTTTTAAATATATTCTATAGCCTAAGTCACCCAGGGATAATGTAGCTTCCCAACCAGTGAAATAATTTTTCAAATCGGTTCAGTACTTTACAAGCCTATGCAATTCAAACAAAAGAACAAACACACAATCAAATATTTCCCCTTTATAATATTAGTTTAACATTGATATGCAAAAAGTTATAGGTATACTCCAGTCCAAAACACGTCAAAGAAAATACAGGGCAGCCACTTTCCTGCAATCCCGTACCCACTATTTTACGGTCATCAATCATGTATTGTGTTGTAACGACAAAAGAAGTCATTTTTGCTTCAGCGGAGTACCTCATTCGGGGCACCCTATAGGCTTCAGGGCTTCACATTCATCGGTGGATGTGCTCGGCTAAAAAGTACGAGACTTCATACAATGGAGAACAATTTTTATCTCAATTTCTTTGTATTTTTTGTTGGATAATTGAAACCACATAATTAAATTTAGATTTAGTGTTGCTTCGAGCTACGCTAAAGACATTCATAAAGGTTTCACTAAAGTCCGAGAGATTATCGTACTCAAACAAACGAATACACAAATTCTTCAATTTTTTTTTTGTTTAGCTACATTTTCTTTATGCTTCTAATGTATGTAGTTACGTCGATTCTGCAGTTTCAATTATATTTATAGTCTACTCTATACATATTAGAATATGAAATGGTTAATTAGGACTGCTCCGTGGCTCAGTTGGCAGTGATGTGGACTAAGTAAGCGTGTCGACCTGGGTTCGATTCCCGGGCGGGGTGAATATTGATATATGATAAATATCGATGTTTTTTTCCGGTCTGGGTGTAATATTCGTCTCTGTATGTGTTTCGGGTATCCTAGATACAGTTTCTTTCTAGTAAGGGGCTCTGAGTGTGATGTGATGTGTTATTATTATTATTATGTACGGTTCTTACAAAAGAAGACGAACCTATAATGTAAATTCTTGAAATAACTTTATTCAATTAAATTTTAAAATGAAAATAATTAAAGACTAGAAACCGTGTGAATAGCCAACCCTATAGTGTTTGTTCGTTATTATTTGCAAAGCAAATAATGCCCAAGGTCAAACACTTATTCATAAAACATACAATGATCGGGAAAATAATAAAATTATCGCTGTCTATGCTTTACACATGGCATAGCGGACCAAGACGAGTCAAAGTGGTAGAGTGGTTAAGTTTGTTTGCAGGCTACTGTACCTGTCTACGGTTCCCTTTAATAAGCATGAATCGAAATGTTTTTGATCGTTCATTCTTGTTGTTCGTATAAACGTTTACTTTTAAGGGAGAAAAAAGAAGTACAGTTTCGTGCAGTAAATTTTACAATAATATCTAACCGTCTTATTCATAAAGATACTGTACATTTTAAGTAGCGTTACTGGAGGTCTACTTCTCTGGTTTGTTGTATGGTAAATACGTGACATCCAGTCTAAATTGACATATGTCAAATAACTAAAATGCTCTTTAACTTTTTATGAATAACAGGGTTAGTATTTACATTTTAGCGCATCGAAAGTATATACTTGAAGTAGGCAGATAGAATGAAATTTCAATATCTATCTATCTACTATCTATTTCTACTTTAAATATATATATAAAAACTAGAGGCTGCCCCGCGGTTTTTCCCGCGCAGATTTCTCATAAACACAAAAATCCCGTTTTTTTCCGTTCCCGTGGGAATTTCGGGAAACCCCTTCTTAGTGCTCACCTACACTCCCCAAGGAACCCACGTGCCAATTTTCAGCTTTCTACGCCCAGAAGTTTCGGCTCTGCGTTGTCTGTCAGTCAGTCAGTAACGGAAGAGTTTTATATATATTGACTAGAGGCGGTTTTTCCCGCGCAGATTTCTCATAAACACAAAATTCCCGTTTTTTCCCGTTCCCGTGGGAATTTCGGGAAATCCCTTCTTAGTGCTCACCTACACTCCCTAAGGAACCTACATGCAAAATTTCAGCCCTCTACGCCCAGTAGTTTTGGCTCTGCGTTGTCTGTCAGTCAGTCAGTCAGTCAGTCAGTAAAGGAAGAGTTTTATATATATAGATGATGAATCGTGGTTCGTTAGTCTCGCTAAAACTCGGGAACGGCCGGGCCTGTTTAGCTGATTTTGGATTTGATATGTTCCTAGTAGTCCAGGGAAGGTTTAATAGGTAAGAAAATTAAGAGGAAGTTAGTAAAAGTAACACGTTCTTTTCCCCATTCAAATTTTAAGGCGCGATACAAAGTTCGCCGGGACAGCTTGTTTAATATAAAACGCCAAATAATTACTCATTTTTCAAAATTGGAAAACGACCTTGTGTTTGTTGCAAACGATCTAACATATACAGGCCCTAAGAGTGACGTGGTTAACTTCGGCTATGTATGGGTCGGTGATGTATTTTAAAAGTTAGTACATTAGCAGGAGAGCGCCTGGACGCAGCAGAGATTAATGAGTGTACGTACATCGTACACGCGCGACCGGAATGTTGGACTGAGGGCGAATATTGCATCGATTTCAGGAAAAAAAATATCCAAATAACTGTATATGTTTAAATTAAAAGGCTTTATTGAAGATGTTACTAATTTAAAATTGCTTGCTGCTGCAAAAATCGACCTAGTTTTTGTGAGCAGCTCTACTCTTAGAGAAATAAATGAAAAATTGCTTTAATGAATTTCATTAACTATTAGTAAAAAGAATACCTAGCCTAGTTTTAAGATTCTGTACTAAGCAGAACTGTATTCTGCACTGAATACAGACTTCAATCTTGTCTACAAGAAACAGTACTTAGCTAAAATTGTTACAAAATATCATAAAGATGTTTATTTTAAAATTCCTTTAAAAAAAAATAAACAATCTAAATAGCCCTTTAGGTCGCAGTGAGTGATAAAGTGGCAAAATTTTTTATTTATGAATATATATAAAACTCTTTCGTTACTAAGTGATTGACAGACAACGCAGAGCCAAAACTACTGAGCGTAGCGTGCTGAAATTTTGCACGTGGGTTCCTTGGGGAGTGCAGGGGAGCACTAAGGAATGATTTTCGGAAATTTCCATTGGAACGGGGAAAAATGGGATTTATGTGTTAATGGAAAATCTGCGCGGGTGAAACCGCGGGGCAGCCTCTAGCAAATCATAAGAACACAGCACCAAACACTGAAATCGCGATTAACATTTATAAAAAAAGTCGTTACATCACGCCTTTGACGTTCAGATGGTAACTAAAAGTACGGAAACATGAGTGCGTGGGTGCACCTTTATTTAATTTTTGTTATAAAAAATTACGGTAAGCTTCAAATTGACCTTTTACCAACTCTTAATTTTTTACATCCAGCAAGGTTACAATACCTTTCATGTTTATAAAAAAAAAAAATACAAAGGAGATTTCTTGAACATTTGTTCTATTCAACTGTTTTTCTGAGGAACGCGAGGACGAATTGTAAAATATTAAAAAGAAAGTTGAAACGAAAACCTTTTGCTCTGCTTCACTCTTAGCGTCTAACTCAAGATTTTAAACTTGAACAAAAAAGCCTCCCCTTGAGACCAATGTCTTTTTCAGTTTAATAGATTTTTATCCACGACGACCAAATTCGCTTGAACCGGCCGATTCTTGACCATGCCATCTGAATCAAAGAGCAATCTCGGCTGAAGAAGACCTCTTTAATTTGGTTTTCACGAGCTGTGATGTGAAGGAAATCGAAGTGTGAACTCGTTTCTAGAACTTTGGCGCTATCAATAATTAGTTACGTAACTTTCAGTTTGACTGTTTTCACATTGGGCTGAAACCTTTTTAAATTGATTAGATAAAGATATTTTCAGTATAGCTTGTGTGTGGGTGTTCTCAATTAGGTAATACAGTAGGTTCTTTGGTAATACAGTCTAGGGCTGACAAAACCATAGACAAATCTGTTACGGCCTCCTAGTCCGTGACTGTACATATGCTTATAAAGTGCTTAGAACTAAGAACCATAGTGTTATTTACACTTAATACGTATATTTTAGCTCTCTACGAGCCAGATTATAACTCACCAGCAAATATTATTCCTTCATAAAAAAAAGTTATTCATCAATAATGATTTCGACACTTCACATAAGATATATTAGTTTGAGTTAGAACAAAGACCTTTATTGATAAATTGGCGGTAAGCGGAAGGCTTTCATCAATTTAACTTTATGGTAATAAAATACTTGCATTAGATAAAATACAACCAAACCAAACTTCTCAAGCGATTAATATATTACAATAAAAGAAAATAAGTTTATTTTAGAATAATAAAAATAAAAAAACTGGTGAGATTTATAATTCTCAGTTACCTTTTACTGTCCTCAAAAGCACAGTGATAACTATTGATAAATGCAAAAGAAAAGTATAAAATTATAGTCTTTTATTGTGTTTTAAAACCTTTGAACCGAAAGAACTGCTATTTTAACGTTGCCAACCTTATTAAAACAAATAATTAAAGTAATGTTAATCTTAACGTTTATTTGATCCGTTTAAACTGATATAGGAGTCCTAAATAGCAATCGAATTGAGCCTACAAAAAGAAACTAAAAAAGGCGTAAGTCAAACAAGGCACATTTATTGGAACCTTCGCTTGGTCACGCTATTCGAACATTAGACCCCTAGGCCCTACCACTAGAGTTTTGTTATGTAAGTAACTAATATTTAAAAAATCGCAATACTAAATTCTCTCTCTGGTTAAACAAACGGAGTCCGTGCTACATCAATACAGTGTTTTAATCGGCAGTCTGTGCTCCTGTGCGGACTGTTTGTTACTCATTTGTTTGCCTGGAGTCGTTCCACATGAGGCCATGTGGAACAATCCTGAACCACCTCGCCTCATGCAGCAGGAAATAACATTATACTTATAATATTCTATTGTATAAAATACAGCCCTATTTTCTTTGTTACCTCAATACAGGAAAACGGCTACACCGATTTCATTCATATTATCTTTGTTACATTCCTCATACTTTTATTCACTTTTAGCGATATGGTCGCCTACGGTAACCTTTCTGTATGCAAATTGTTAAAATATTCTTGTATTTGAGAACAATATTAAAGTGTCATTCATTGATTCATTCATACTTCCTAGATGGTTTGTACGAAAAAAAAAAAAGAAATAAGACACAAATAAATAAAATAATTTGCCCATTTTAGTCTTGCGGTACACCGCTACATAGCGTTAGATGTAAAGGGAAAATAATTCTAGTATTTTGAGATCGGTTGCATAGATATTTTTTTGCAGCGATACTTAGTTCGCCGGGACAGCTAGTATTCTATAGTTTAATAGACAATCAATACGTGATAGCTTTTATTCTTTATTGAATGAATGCGTTTGAGCTACAAAGTAACATAGCTGAGGCATGCCTTGATATCCTCTTGCTCGTTTAGTTATTTATTTTTACGCCGCTTTCTCAAAGGACGTCGGTAGGGGCATGTCACGATTTAGATTCGTTAGGTAATCTAATCGTAACGTCATTGGATGTCGTTCGTTTTAGGCTAAACTCGTCTTTGCTGTACCTGTAATTGACGAGTGGGATGTACACGGGCGTATACATAGAAAATTTGAGATACAATGCTTCCGGTATACCTTACTAGCGAACTTAATTAGCAATATACAATAGCAATTTTCGTACGCAACATATTCAATTACAAATTATAGCTTATGTGTTATTCAATATTATTGTAAAGTTTTATTTAAATTCATTCAATACTTTTTGCGTGAAAGATTAACACTTCCATACATCCCTACATACAAACTTTCACGTTTTTAAAATTTGTTGATCGATAACCTCAGTGATTTAGTAAGTAGTTTTTTCTACTTCAAGATCGGAGGGGGGGAGGGTGCATTCTGTTATTATTAAAGCACAAATACTTGTTAATGTCTCATTATTATGGTATTTCAAATGGAAATTTTACACATTTGCAATTTTGTAAACAAAGAATCCATAAAAAGCCAATCAAGCACATATCTCTCATAGCAAAAATAGTCGCGTAACACTGCAGCTACGATTTGCTACGGCTCAGCGTAGCCGCTACGTTTTACTACGGCGCGGCGTAGCTTCGCCATACAATGCATTTCAAATTATTTCGATTACTAATGTACCTATTTATATTTTTTAACATGATGTGATATTTTTAACATGTGCACTGTTGAGTAGTTCATAATATTACTCAAATAATCATTGCTTACCAAATAAAAAGTACTGAATTTCAGGTATATAATCTGTGTTTAATTAAAATGTCTGCAATTTTAATACGCAGTTATTCATAAGTTTCTTAGTGACAAAATTTTCAAGCATTTAAACTCCCAAAAAAGATTTTGTTTTTGAAGAAACTAAATATGAAAGGACCCTTAACGAGTTTTATCATAATTAACGCTTGTTTTAGGAAATTGCCGAAGATAATGATCTAGAATAAATAAATATTAATGGTCTAAAAGGGTCTGAAAAGGGGTTTTTAATTGCGATAATTATTAAAGGTGTTTTTTTTACTTTGTGTTTATTTTTTAAAGAATATCTAAGTTAATTTTAAACGTTAAATAACGTTACCTACATGACGAAGAAGTAGGTATGTTTAAATACTCCGTTATAAATATTGGGTTTTTTTAATTCATAGGTAATATGTTTTATCGATTAACAATTTTTCGTTTTTTTTTCTAGGAATTAAAATTTAAACAATGCACTTGACCTAAAATAAAAGTTTACTTTTATCCTTAAAACACGCAAACTTTTGCGTTATTCACCAAAAGCTTTGCTTTCCGTGCTTTCAGCTATAAAGCTGTTTCCAAACTAATATAACATGAAATTACAGGTTGCGAACCTTCCAGGTACTATAACTCAATCGGTCTGTGAAAAATAATGAGAATTGTTTGAAGGACTTCTCTTTTAGGGCATTAGTGTAGAGTTCTAAAAATCATATTAAGTATTTTGTTCTGAAGTCGCTACATACATAAAGAGTGAAGCAAAGTGGAGAATAACGGCAATTTGTATTTGTTGTTTGACATAATATTTTATTATTTAATAAAAAAGCACCTTTATCAATAACTTCTGATATTTTTTACAAAAAAAAACTGTTTTTAAATTTTCTTTTCTTAGTGACACAACCGAGTCTCCCAACAGGTGGGCCTTAAAATGAACATGGACAAGACGAAGGTCATGTCTAATGTCCATGTTCTGCCTACCTCAGTTATGGTTGGGAACTCGGTTCTCGAAGTTGTCGACGAGTACGTATACCTAGGACAAACCATCCAATTAGGTAGGTCCAACTTCGAGAAGGAGGTCAATCGCCGAATCCAGCTCGGATGGGCGGCGTTCGGGAAACTACGCAACGTCTTCTCGTCCAATATTCCTCAGTGCCTGAAGACGAAGGTATTTAACCAATGTGTACTGCCAGTGATGACATACGGTTCTGAAACGTGGTGCTTCACTATAGGGCTTATGAACAGGCTCCGAGTAGCTCAACGAGCCATGGAGCGGGCTATGCTCGGGATTTCTCTGCGGGATCGAATCAGAAATGAGGACATACGCAGAGAAACCAGGGTCACCGACATAGCCAAGCGGATAAGCTCGTTGAAGTGGCAATGGGCAGGTCATATAGCCCGCAGAACAGATGGCCGCTGGGGCCGAAAAGTTCTCGAGTGGAGACCACGGATCGGCAAGCGCAGCGTAGGACGTCCACCGACCAGATGGACGGATGATCTGCGCAAGGCTGCGGGTCCACGCTGGATGCAGGCCACCTGCGATCGGTACAGATGGAGAGCCTTGAGGGAGGCCTATGTCCAGCAGTGGACGTCCTACGGCTGAAATGATGATGATGATGATGAGTGGCACTCTAACATACCTTAGGAACTTCTGAATTTCGATTCTCTCCCGCACAGTTTTGGTTGTATGTTTTATTAACCTCTGACGCTGTGCCAGGCGTTCAGACGTCGATGGGAATATGTACCCTAGAGTCGGACGCATAGTACATCTCTTCATAGGAGACCGAGGCCTCAGTCAATAACGGTAGTAGGTGAATAGTATTTTTACCTATCAATTATTAATTACTCACTAATAAACATTGTCACATTTTATACTTTATACCGTATATAAGGCGACTTTAAAGTAAAAACTTCATCTTTTTTAAGTGCGTGTAATAGTATTTCTCGAAACATTTCAGCTTGACGCATGACTGCAATGGCAATACAGATTTCGACGGTACGGAAAATGATAACTTACATTTGCTGAGCTTCAATAAAAAATAGGTAGTGTAGAGCAAGAACATTACATATATCGTTACCTAAATCAGAATAAACCTACTGAATTGGTAAAATATTCTGTTCGCTTTTTTGCCAACATACCTACCGTTCTATCAATATTTCAGAAGTCTTCGCGGAATCATGTAAATTCGGTACACGAACGTCGTTTTGTTTATCGCCAGTTCTCTTTGAAGACTGGAACGAAATCAAAGAATCAAAAAAATTCGTTTTTCTGATAGAAATTTTAACCAATGTTCGCAAACGAAAAGGTTCTGAAAAAAAAAACTGGATTTTATGTCCTTAATTCAACTCTGGTTAGAACATTGGAATATTTATCAAGAGAAAAAACCTGATAAAAGTAAATAAAAATCAAAATCATTTATTTATTTAAACTAAAAATAGAATAGAAAACACTTTATTGCATACAATGTAAGATACAAAAGTAAATTAATAAATTTAGGGTACAAACAAATTGAATTTGCATACAATGGGCGACTGAGGTGTTGTTATGAAACACAGAGTAAACACCCTTTAGCACTATGTGCTTAAAATCTTTAAGCGACTGTTATGGACTTGTATAAACTAAATTTCAATATAAATTTACTTATTTATAAACACTGATGATGAGCCTTTTAAATGATTGTGTGAATTAAAAAAAACCTGTAGGGTGTGTATTTATACACATGAATTTTCGGACGATAACTCTAGATAACAAAATTAATCCTACTTAATACTTCTTTGATACGGTTTTATCAATAAAATAAGGAAGCTTGAAGCGACCTCTACAATGAAAATCATAATAATAATACTCGAAACGTTTACACTAAGTGAACATTCTGTGGTATGAAAACTCAAGATACAAGTGTTTTCAGCCCTTACCCAGTAGGTTGTTAAAAGTTCATGTTCCTAATAAAGGGGTTTTACTTTGTAATAGGCTGGGTTATGAACGGTAATGAATACGCCCCTTTTCTAGTAAATTACGTTTAAAGAGGTAACAATTAAAATTTACCAACAATACCGTTATTGAACGAGCTAGCAAAGTGGTAAAAGTTCTTAGAGTCGATTTTAACAATTTATTTATTTATTTATTTATTTATTTATTTATTTATTTATTTATTTATTTATTTATTTATTTATTTATTTATTTATTTATTTATTTATTTATTTATTTTATTTATTTAACAATATGACATTATGATTGTTTGTCCAACCATAGCTCGAGTATCGCCAACCGGATCATTATGCAGTTTGCTTATGCCCTTTATAAATATCCAACCCGGTCCAAATTGCTTAAGTAGTTTAAACTCCATACTGTCACTTTCTTTCTCAATAGACAAAAAGTGACAACTGCAGCTTAAACCAAAAACACAGTGTAAACCGAGTTGGATATTACGGGCCGTATATTTTGATTAGAATATAAAATAATATCAAGTTAGTGTTAGTTCAAAGTATGTTTTTTAACTTCAGTGATAAAAGCAACAAAACCTAACAAAAAAAGCGGATCAGCAGCAGCAGCAGCGTAGTAATCAACCACGAGTTTACTTCGCGTAGCAAAAAATATGGCTACGTTGCGTAGCACAGCAGCTAGGGTTGGCTACGGCGTAGCGCGCGATTAATGTTTTACCAAATATTTCCATTCAATTTAGCTGATGCTACTTTAAGGAAAAACACAAATAAATGTTTGAAGTTCGTTGATTCGGTGAAGGGTGTTTAGCTATGGCTATTTTCCACGTTTATAACTTAAATATCATGTATAGAAAATTTTAAGTATCTTTGCTGGAGGTCTTATTATCTGGTTTGTTGTATGGTAAATATGGTACATTTAGTCTAAATATACTTATATACTTCATACTATTTGTTGAATAGAACGAATTTTTTTAGTTATTTGTCGTATGTCAAATTAGACTAAATGTACCATATTTACCATACAACAAACCAGATAATAAGACCTCCAGCAAAGATACTTAAAATTTCCTTTAACTTTATAAATAATATGGCTATATTTTATAATTTTGAATAATCTACCATCTACTTCTTTATATAAAAACTAGAGGCTGTCCCGCGGTTTTACCCGCGCAGATTTCTCATAAACACTAAATTCCCGTTTTGTCCCGTTCCCGTGGGAATTTCAGGAAATCCCTTCTTAGTGCTCACTTACACTCTCTAAGGAACCTACATGCAAAATTTCAGCCCGCTACGCCCAGTAGTTTCGGCTCTGCGTTGTCTGTCAGTCAGTCAGTCAGTCAGTCAGTCAGTCAGTCAGTCAGTCAGTAACGGAAGAGTTTTATATATATTGATGAATCGTGGTTTGTTACTTGTAGTTTTGAAATGTTTGTAGCAGTTCAGAGAAGTTTTAAAAGGTGAGAAAATATGTAAAAATGTAAGGAAAGTTAGTAAAAAAACAATTTTTCCATATAAAATTGTAAGGCGCGATACGACTGTTGAGCTAGTATGTTATAAACGCGATAATATATCTGAGTAGAGGGTACCAAAATAAGGATCGTACGCAGAATGTCAAAAGTTATTCAGTAGTTTCTGAAAAAAGTAACCGCTATAGACAGACAGACAGAATTAGCAAATTTATAGGGGTTACTTGTTTGACCGTGGAACCCTAAATACTGTTTTTAATGTGATAGATAAATAAATGCTTTTTAACCGACTTTAAAAAAGGAGGTTATCAGTTTGACCTGTATGTATGTATGTATGTTTGTCCGCGATTATCTCGAGTTTGGCTGCACCGATTTTGATGCGGTTTTCAGAAAAATATTCGTTACATTCAGGAGAAGGTTTTAGTACCGAATTTAACCGACTTCGGCGGGTTCCTTTTTTGTAAAAAATAAATTATTACTAATTAACCTCGGTTTGTCATTAACTGTTTAATCTATATATATAAAACTCTTCCGTTACTGACTGACTGACTGACAGACAACGCAGAGCCGAAACTACTGGGCGTAGCGGGCTGAAATTTTGCATGTTGGTTCCTTAGGGAGTGTAGGTAAGCACTAAGAAAGGATTTCCCGAAATTCCCATGGGAACGGGAAAAAACGGGATTTTTGTGTTTATGAGAAATCTGCGCGAGTGAAACCGCGGGGCAGCCTCTAGTCAATATATATAAAACTCTTCCGTTACTGACAGACTGACAGACAACGCAGAGCCGAAACTACTGGGCGTAGCGGGCTAAAATTTTGCATGTAGGTTCCTTAGGGAGTGTAGGTGAGCACTAAGAAAGGATTTTCCGAAATTCACATGGGAACAGGAATAAAATGGATTTTTGTGTTTAAAAGAAATCTGCGCGAGTGAAACCGCGGGGCAGCCTCTAGTTCAATTATAAATCGAATTAATATCGCCTTCGGTTTTCTAAACCGAAGGAAACGGTCGTGAATAAGTCGTGATTAGAAAACTTGTATGAAGAATTAGAGATATAATAATATAAAAGAGAACTCAGCTAATATTATTTAAAAGCTTTTTATTAAATTTGTATTTGCACTTAATATCTTATATCTTTTTTAATATTAATTCCTTTAATTTGATTTCAACTTAACTTTTTAAGCAAAAGACAAAATATAAATATAGATATAACGACATTATACATGCTTTTACTTTCAAACGAGCTCTTAGAATGTAAAAAAATAATTTAAAAAAGTGTACCTAAAAGATTTCATGAGAGTCGCTAATTAAAATCACTTTTAAAAGCACAGCTAATTGTTTAATCAAGGCAACTAGTCTCCAAACGAGGAGAAAATAAATGAATCTGTTAATACCGTAATTTGATTACACAAATTAACAGCCTAAAACCTTAATGGCTACGTAGGTAAAATTAAATGATTTAACAGACTCTCGCCAAACCTAAACAAACCTAAGTAATCGAATTAAAATCCGCGACTCATTTGTGAGCGATAAAAAGTACCTAGTCTTACCGAAAAAAAAACAGACACCGTAACAAGAGCTGTATGCCCGTAGAGGTAGAGGCAAATATGACAATGTATTGAAAAAAAAAAAAAAAACTTTTCTTTTTTGTTATTTGTCACTAGGCCACGATTACTGAGGATTTTAAGGTCAGAATCACAGAACAAGAGAATACAATAGAAATAGCATCATGAGCTTTTAGTACTGAAACCAGTGTGTCCAAACTCACACATATAAACCAAACGCTCACTATGAAATCCAAGCTACCATTGGTGATTAACGACAAAGCCGAAAAGATCTACATCACAAAACTTTGAAGTAGACTATGAACCTTTTTTACAAATAAACAAAGATCAAAATCAAATAACAATTATGAAATACTTATGATAATGATGACATACATATGATAAAAGAATGAAATTAGGTTTTTCCAAAGACATGGTAGAAAGCTATACATCCTCTTTGCTTTAAAATCCTCACGCATTGTTCCTAATTTTACTATTCGACGCTAGATGGAACTACAGCTTTTGTACTACCGCTACTAAACACTAGGTGGCTACGTCGAAAAATGAAAAACTAAGCTAGGGATGTACATATTGCGGGAGAAAGTTTGTCGATGAGAAAAACCTATCGATTACAACTTTCTTTCATATGGCTACAGTTAACAATTTTTTTTACGAAAATCTATGTGTATTCTACGCAAACGGCCTTCTTGGTGATTGGCGATGTATTGGTATTATCATATGAAAAAACCAGTCGCTCATAGAACAAAGTTTATTTTAGTGTACAGTTTAATTTTAATTTATTTCCAATGTCGTTTTGTATTCAACGGTTATGCTTCGCATAAATAGAGATTCGGAAATAAAGATCTATTTAGTTATAAAATTGTATATACCTACAGTACTGCAAAAGTTATAATGCGCATAGAAATCTTCGTCACTGTTTGACAACGGTCATATTCCCAAGCGACGGAAGACGATATGTATTTAAGGAGGTTAAGTGCATTTTCTGCATGCGTAATTTGGTAGAATTATGATTTTTGATTCAGGTGTTTCCGTGAAATCGACAATTAGCATAGCATGCATGCGCATTATTAATTTTGGAGTAAGTACTGTACTTTAAATGAAGCTTTATTTTAACCAAAGTAATCAATTTAGGTGGATGGGTAGATAGACCAATAAAACAAGAAGGGTTTTATATTTATATTATTTGATCTTATTTAATATCGAAGTACTTGTTTATTTATTACTTGCCTTAAACTCTTAACTAATCTTGGTTTTTTTAATACATAATATTTAGCATTTTTTCTTCTCTAGGTATTGTTTATTGAAACTCCTCTTAGCTTAAGAAGCTTTCATGATGGCTCCATCTATAAGTTTATGCTTAAGTGTTTTAGGTTCTGAGCTTGGCCCAAGGTGATCCAGTAACACAGGCTGTAAATAAATGACAAGAAAAATAAAATATAGCACACTATAAGAGTGACGACTTGTTTTTATACAATACTAGTCGACCCGGCAAACTTCGTACCGCCTTACCTATTATTAGAACGTGCATGTTTTATACTTATAAACCTTCCTCTTGAATCACTCTATCTATTAAAAAAATCCGCATTAAAATCCGCTGTATTTTAAAAGATTTAAACAAACCTAAGGACTAATGCGGAAAGCGACTTTATTTTTTACATATTACAACATTATTGTAATATGATGATGATGCTAATATAATTTCATTCATACGCAAGAGTCTAAATTGAAAGATTCATATAATTTCATTCGTATTCAAGAATTTAACTTTAAAGTAAATCACATTTTAAACCAAAAAAAAGGTAGAGGTTTTCAAGTCGAAGCGAATACCTTTTTTTTTTTCACTGAAAATTATTATTATCGATAGAATTTATCATAGAAAATTATCGATAGATTTTCATCATGTTGAGCAATCTCTAACTGATTTCCATTATACTGTTGTCAAAATGTTCTAGAAAAAGTCATGAGTCTAATACCATAGATAAAGAAGAACGCTAAGAAGGTACAGTCACAGTCACAGGCTTCAATGAAAATTCAATTTTACTGCTCCGTAATTAGGGTGTTTTCATTTTCTCACTTATGGTTTTGTTTTCTTGTTCATGTATAATTTCAAATTTATTTAAAAATACAGTGAAATATTACTTACCGATGTAATGATACGGCATAATTAGTACGTTTAAGTCCCCAACTTTAATTTTTGCATTCCAACACAGCACAATATGGCATTTTAGTGGGTTTTTTTTTATATTTTTCGTGGTGGTTTGTTTACAAGAAGCATAAAGCAACTGAGCTTATCAAATCTGTCAAAAACTACGCATAGGCACTGCAGAGCTAATGATAGGCACGCGGGCTCCGCCTACTCGCGATTTCTATTTAGAGAGAGAGAGAATCTTCCCTGTTCTGTGGTCAGAATAAATAAGTCCTCATAATAAGGCATAGAATTAGTTTAAGGGTGCATTTACATCAAAAAAACAAAGGGCTAGAGCAAGAACAAGAGCATTTTTGCTGCTGCAGATAAACAACTTAGTTTTCGTCAGCAGCTATTGTAGCCCTAGTTTATAAGTTTTATTTTGAGAAATAAAAATAAAAAAATCATTTTGATGTTCTAGTACTGACAGAACAACGAAAGCTCTACGTCTCTTTACACTAAAATAATTTCATAGAGTGGGGATAGAATGGCCATTCGCTTGTTTGATTTAATGCACACTAACATGGCCTTAAAGTTTCAAGAATTCGGACTCGAAAGAGTAACGTAATTTTTTTATTTTTAAAACCTCAAAGTTCACTTTTCATATCCTACTCGTACAGTCACGGCATCGTTCAGCGTAACACTTTTGTCTAAGGTCTCGTTAAAACTTGACTGTAATACCAGCGAACAAGGGTTTTTTTAACCGACTTCAATAAAGGAGGTTATTTATTAGTTTGACCTGTATGATGTTTTCTTGTACGTATGTAGGTTTGTCCGCGATTATCTCGCGTTTGGCTGAACCGATTTGGATGCGGTTTTCAGATAAGTATTTTTTACATTCAGAAGAAAGTTTTTGTATCTATTTTAACCGACTTAGAAAAAGAGGAAGTGCTCAGTTGATGTATGTGTTAGTTTATTGAAGGCGGTTTTTGTAAAAAAGAAATTATTAAAATACAGAAAAACCGGAAGTGTTACGCTGAACGAGCCCGTGACTATACCAACGAGCGGAAATAGCCAAGTCACCACAAAGCCCGCGATGACAGCCGTGTTGATTCCCCAGCGAAACAAGAGACGGCGTCGACCGGAATTAATTACTGGGACGCATCTCTTCATACCATGTTGTTCGGCGGATTCACACTTATACATATATGCCATATTATGATTAAATAGCTGACACGGAGATTTTTTTATCGCCGTGTCAGACAGTGAATATAAATTTACACAATATTAGATAGATAGATAGATAAGACATTTATTCACCACACATAAAGTATCTGAATAATTACTATGTAGTGAAAAGGCTCCAACTAAGCATAATGCCGTGGGAATACGTACTCCCAACCAGGATTACCTGTTTGAGCACCCAGAAGTCACGACGCTGATATTCTGTCGGAACCTGCTTTAGGAATCGAGTACGAATCCCAAGAACGAGTCACACACAATATTTTAAAATATTATTAAAAAACATTATTTTATCTATACCAATATTATAAAGAGGAAAGATTTGTTTGTTTGTAACGAATAGGCTCCGGAAATACTGAACCGATTTGAAAAACTCTTTCACTGGTAGGAAGCTACACTATCCCCGAGTGACATAGGCTATATATTAGATTTTCAAAAAAATTAGGGATCCTTACTTAAAATCAAATAATGTAACCCAAGGTGCAATATTTTTTCCGTAGTTTACATATTTTGACAGGTGGTTTGTTTTTGTTGTTTGTTTTCTTACTCGCCCATTCTGGGCAGTCAAAAGAACATAGTCTATAGAGCCAAGTCTTTAGTAAGTAGTATCTTATATTCTATGGCGTAACGAAGTAAGCCGGGGCAGCTCGTATTATATTATTGTGTATCTAGTACAGTGGCGGACTAGGAGGCCGAAACATATTTGTCTATGGTTTCGTCAGCCCTAAATTCTATTTACCAAAGAACAAGAGCCATTTTGCAATACAGAAAAACCGGAAGTGTTACGCCGACCGTGTCCGCCACTGTACGTAAGTAGCCTATGTGCTATTGTGATTTTTTTAAATTTTTGTATTTTCTCTATATATATATAATATTAGTTTAGATGATGATGTTGCGAGCTACAATACTTGGCTTAACGTATTGTAGCACGCGAACACTTCATACTTATTTCAAATTGACTTTATTTATTGCATTCCCATACCTGATCAAAACATGATTCTCAGAGAGATGGGGGATCGCTATCATTTGTGATTCTAGGGCTAGTGTTGAGCAGTATTTAACAATAATTATTTAATATCGCGTGTTTTATTTAGAAAACGCAATGTTTAATAATATTTTTTTATACTTAGATGTCAAACTCATTCAGTGAGTACTCGCCCTATAATGAATACGCGAACAAAATACCCAAAGAGCTTCGCAGCAAAAAACCTCTACCCTGTCATGTGCAGGGACCACATCACCAGAATATATTGACCTGTTACGCGCCACTTGAACCAACAAAGTTGTGACTAAAAAGAACAGATGTTTGAAGAGCTAGGGCTCAGTCTACGCTGGCCAGGTTGGTAATGAGACTTTGATTACGTAATCACTGGCTGGCTAATTAGCGATTCGTGTTCATTGTTTTTGACGTTACAATACCGTGTTAACGACTTTATTTTAGGTGGATGGTGTTATTTAGATCTTTATTTAGGCTTTAGCTATGCGTCTAAGTAAACGGTATCTATACCAATATTATAAAGAGGAAAGATTTGTTTGTTTGTTTGTAACGAATAGGCTCCGGAAACACTGAAGCGATTTGAAAAAGTCTTTCACTGGGAGGAAGCTACACTATCCCCGAGTGACATAGGCTATATTAGATTTCCAAAAAAAATAGGGATCCTTACTTACATTCAAATAATGTAACCCAAGGTGCAATATTTTTTCCGTTGTTTACATATTTTGACAGGTAGTTTGTTGTTGTTGTTTGTATTTTTATTCGCCCATTCTGGGCAGTCAAAAGAACATAGTCTATAGAGCCAAGTCTTTAGTAGTATCTTTTATTCTATAGTGTAACGAAGTAAGCCGGGACAGCCCGTCACAATGTAAAATAAAATTGACCAATTTTAATAACGATTAGTTTTTCAATTTATTTCTCGATTTTATTGAAAAATTAACTGGAATATAATTAAACAAGCGCTAAACGACGCGGGCGCCCTCATTTACTGTGCCAACGCGTCTCCTTAAACGGTCTTAATATTGCTATACGTTTGATTGAATGGCAGCACGCCCCGCGCAACGCCCGCGTGCCCCTAAATTCGGCCTTAGTTGTCTGTTATATGTCTGAATAAATATTTTATTTATTCATCTATCTTTCATATAAAACTATACTAAAAGCTAAAAGGTATATAAAAACACCAACCGCAAACTACGTACATAAATTTAATAGAGAAACATTAAACAAATTTTACAGTGAACCGTGGGTGGTAAAATATTTACAGCGCCCTCGGTTTGGGAGATTATAAATTTTGATTGACTTGAATGTAAATCGATAGTTTATGAGCTCAGGTTTATGAACGAGTCTGATTTATGTGGACGCATTAATTGCAGTTAACTGTTCCAAGAGAAGCAATTTGTCGAAAAATGGTTCACGCTTACAGACTGATATTTGGTGTTTTTTTTAACAAAATAGTTTTTTAGTTATATTAATATAATAATAATAAGACGTGTAAGCCTTTATAAGTTATTAGCTTTACCTGCGTTCGAATTATTAAAACGTTATTTCTCTTTTGTCTTTGAAGGGTGTGAGAGACAATTTAGATAGAATCGATTGAATAGAACAGAGACACGTTTGCTAAAGCAAATAGTATATTCCTAAACCTTCCCATCTCAGATGCAAAATTTTGCCATTTCCTTTCAGCGGCAGGCAGGGGCGCACAATACTGTCCCGATTTATCATCTGACAGACCACCGGACTTGTCCAGTAGAACGGCGAAACAAAGCGGCCCATTCACGTCTTGCGCAGTGTTTTACTTGTGGGCTCGTACATACCAAATGCAGAAGACTGGCTGAAACGTTAAGTATAGTATTTATATTAAATAGGTAAGCAATAAATCTATACCAATATTATAAAGAGGAAAGATTTGTTTGATTGTTTGTAACGAATAGGCTCCGGAAATACTGAACCGATTTGAAAAATTCTTTTACTGGTAGGAAGCTACATTAACCCCGAGTGTCATAGGCTATATTAGATTTTCAAAAAATTAGGGATCCTTACCTAAACTCAAATAATGTAACCCAAGGTGCAATATTTTTTCCGTTGTTTACATATTTTGACAGGTGGTTTGTTGTTGTTGTTTGTTTTTTACTCGGCCATTCTGGCCAGTCAAAAGAACATAGTCTATAGAGCCAAGTCTTTCGTAGTATCTTATATTCTATGGCGTAACGAAGTAAGCCGGGAAAGCTCGTACTCTATTAAAAAAAATATCTAATCAATATAATAAAGTTTTTATTTTGTATTGTCTTTAATAATAGTTTAGGATTCTGAATGTTTGTATGTATTATGTACAGGGGCGGTCTAGGACGGCGTTTCGGATCTTGGTCTCGTGCGCCCTAAATTGTATTGCCTAAGAACAAGAGCTATTTTGCAATACATTAAAACTGGAAGTGTTACGCCGTCTTAGACCATCACTGTACCTCTATTGGAGGTGGAATAATAGTGTTTTTGGTATTGATGATGATGATAAAATAGATTCGCTTATTTTTTAACAGGTTATTCCGACTATGATACTGAATTGAAAAATAGTTTACAAAAATCGGCGTTGTCAAAAAAATAATTTAAAAAATGCCTATTTGTACATCAGTAAAGAAAAAGAAATCACTATTGCTACTTTTTAAAATAAAAATTAAAAAAGTCTAAATAAAATATATAAATATTAAAAACACTTTTATACAACAGTGTATTTTATGTATTTTTTCACCCTGTAGATGTAAAAACAGATAACCTTTGTTCTAAAGTATATATTTGTGATTTTGAATTAGATCAGTTTGTGTTAAAGTAGGTCGGTCGTAATCAATTTTGTTTCAAGTTTAAGTTACAACATACTCATAATTAAATTCTAGTCCTTGTGGGAATTGCCTTCGGTATCATGTTGTATTATAATTTTCTCATTCTTAGAAATGCCGGTACCTCAAGCTTCGAACATTAATTTAATAATTTGGTGGATAGAGGCATTGTGGTTACTAGTACTAACGCCTAAAAATAACTTGTTCTCATTAAGAATCCGAGCTAGTTCATACACTTAGTGGACTGTACGCCAAAGTAGCCTTAGGGCAAGCACTAATCAAAATGATTATATAATTTCATATGAGATAACATATCTACTATCTACTGAAAATGAATAGTGGTTCGTTAGTCTCGCTAAAACTTGAGAACGGCCGGGCCGATTAGCTGAATTTGGTTTTGAAATGTTCGTAGTAGTCCATGGAAGGTTTGAAAGGTGAAAGAATAACTAAAACTGGAGGAGAACTAAGTAAGTATAATTTCAACAATTAATTTTTTTCATATTAAATCGTAAGGCGCGATACGAAGTTCGCCGGGACAGCTAGTTTTTGATAAAATTTACTATATTTCGAAGTTATTTTTTTGTCAAGATTAGTGTTATAGGTAATTGTTGTTGGAGTCTGTTTTCTTACTTTTTTGCTCTCTTTTATTGCAATCTAAACTAACCGTGTATCCTTTTAAAATCAGGTTCAATCTGCCAATCAGAGGAGTGAGTAAAACAAAATAACTTGGCACGTTTCATTCAAATCATTATTTATTTTGTTATCTTAGAACAAGTGAGAGTCAATCACGTTATCATTTACAACAGTTATAATAATATTATAGTTTATTTATATTGATTTAGTTAAATTACGATATTGATTTGGCTTATTATCTAATTATGTCACAATTTATTTACAGTTTTCATTATTGTACTCGATTTTAATGTAGTAGTATACATTTTAATAACCTTAATAAATTTATTGATAATTATTAATACACCTACATTATTTATAGCAAGGGTTTAAGGAGCTTATATTTAAGGTAACTTTTATAAAACCTAAATTTACTCATAGACTTGTATGTACTGGTATTGTTGTTCATACGGTAAAAGTGATAACGCCTGTACATAAAATGTCTATTAAAATAATATTTAACTGTTATTTATCTTTAAATTATAATTGAAAATGAAAATAACAACATCTGACATTGAGTTTAACATGCTCGGTAAGATAACGTGCGTAAGCCAAATCAGGTTTTACAAAACGCACCCTTATTAAGCTAGAGATAGACTCCATGAAAATTATAATAACATTTAAATGAGGAAGAATATCAGAAATTTAGTAGGTCAAGTTTTTTCACGCAGCCCTAGGTATTATTGAAGCACTTTAAACATTTTCAGAATTTCAAAGGATAGTAAAAGTGGACACTTGACATAAAATACTTAAAAATTCATTGAAGCTACGTAAAAAAAACTTTTACGTTTGAGTTCATGATACTAGTCCTACTATCATCATCATCATCATAATTTCAGCCGTAAGACGTCCACAGCTGGACACAGGCCTCACTCACAGGACGCCACAACGACCGACCCTCATCATGGACCCTCATCCAGTGAATTCCCGCAGCCTTCACCAGTTCGTCTGACCACCTTATTGGGGGTCTGCCTATTCTGCGTCGTCCGGTTCGTGGTCGCCACTCGAGAACTTTAATTTACAAGTATTGATATTTTTTAATAGATTCACCAGTTTAGAGGCTACACACACGTTCAAAATAATATAATAAGTATTCTATGATTATGATATTTACAGAAGTCTTTTAATTATTTTATTTTAATAAAACAAAGAAAATAACCTACATAAATTATTATTTTAAGTAGGTATTAATTTGCTAAAATAACAACAAAATAAAATTAATAAAAAAGGTAGAAATTAATATCGAAAACAATTGATTGACATAACAATAAATTGCACACATAATGTTATGTACAATTTAAATAACAAAGCGTAATTATTTTTCAATTTCACAAATATATATATAATAAAATCCTTTATCTTGTTTTCATATTTAAAATTGTTACATGTAAAACTGCCATACACGAAAGTTCGTAAATTTTAAACAACATTTAATTTTCATGTTGAAATAATATTTTTAAAACATTGTAACATTCGAGAGTCAAACTAAAGTAACACAAGTTAACTGGCTTCATTTACAAGACTATGAAGCAATTGCAAAAAAATAAAAATAAACTTATTTTAAACTGTAAACTTGTAAATTATTTCGGGTAAACAAAATACAAAATTGTTATTTGGTACTTAATATCAAACTTAATCAATATATAGTATAAAATAAAGTGGCTTTCCGCGTCTATTCCTATTATGCTCCAATCTTTAAAACTAGGCAACGGATTTTGATGAGGTAATTTGATAGAGTGATTCAAGAGGAAGGTTTATATGTATAAAACATAATTCATACAGCATAACTTAGTAACAAGTTCGCCGGGTCGACTAGTAAGATTATAAATGCAACAGTGTAGCTTCTTTAGTCTAAATATGTGTAACACAATCATGACTAAATATCTGAACCGATATATCAATGATAGCTTAGAATATGAAGATCCCGCTAAAACTAGTATTAAAACATAAAATGGTAACTTATAATTTTAGCGCAGTCCACTACCCAGACTAAAATGAAACACTATCGTCACTTCTGGAAAATTGTATAAAGGCACCTGCAGCATTCTAGTGCAACAAGTAGCAGAACTGTTATATGCAGCTGTGTTCTAGAGCTGGATGAGTTGTTGCCGTGCTGCATGGCCGCGGGGGTTTCACCTGGAATAAAAAAATGGTTTAGAATCGAAAGACCAATTTGACTCCTCTGACAATTGACTATTAGGAATTGGGTGTAATGATTTACTTTAACACTACTACCATAGTGTTTGAAATAACGTGAAATCCTGTCTGGATCAAAGTAAGATGTCACGTTAGTCGAATTTTTCTGAGAGCCATACAATACATAGAGTTAGTATTTTTGTAAAAATAAATGAAAATATAGGTTATATTTAAATCTCTGTTAACTGTAGCTGCTTGTTAAAAGTGACGGACTCTTTCAGCATTGTATTGAAAATTTTAAATTTAAATGAAGCTTCCGATTCAAGTGTCAATTAAATTTGTGAATAAACAACTCGTTAAGGCGCAACGTTTCGGTCTGGTTTAAAATATTTCTTTGAGTTTTTTTCATTTTGATAAAAAAAAATTGCAAACTTCATAAGTTGGTCTCATTTGGAATTCATTCTTTATTCATTAAGGTGTAAACCTTTAAACGTTAGTTTTACCGTGTAATGTAATAAACATTCTGATTTAGACTATTCGCAGAAAATCTAGTTTTCAGGATTTTGTAAAATTTATGTTCCGTTATCTTAGTTATCAAAAATAATGCTTAATACGATGTCTTATTACATTTAACTGAAGCTTAATTCATGAAACTCAAAAAATACTTACAGCAGCATAATAAAAATACAGAATTAGCAACAAAATTCCAAAATAAAATTAAAATAAAAAAATATTTAGCAAAGAACCGGGACTATCTATCTTAAATGAATTAATATTTAAATGTAGGAAGATACATTTTGGTAAATAGGTTCATCATATTGACATATCCTGAAAATGCAATAAAATTTAGTTTATTAACAAAATTGCTAATGTTTTTTAAAGAATATACCTATTTTGTATAAGAATATATCTTTCTCATTTTGCGTAGCATGAAAATCTACCAGATGTTAGGATAATTTTTCTTTCTTTTCTAACAAACAAAATAATTAGCTAACAACCATGACACGACAAAAGGTCGTGGGTTCGTGTTCGTAGGTATTCAACGAAAAAACAAGAGAGAAACACTGATTACAGCCATTCTTGTGATGACAAGTGATAAAGCAAGCCATTAGTGCCGTTTGTAATAAAAATTAATATAAGGCGTCTGAATGAAGATGATGAGACGATTCCTGCTGCACGCTACCACCACCTCTCACGACGATAACATCTAAATTAATTCAGGTTATAACTCGTTTACATTCCGAATATTTTATGAATGAGATTGAATATGTGAGTACTCTAATTATGTGCTACATCTATTATTATCTTTTGCCTAGGTTTTATACTCCATATGCGCATATATTTGTGTACTCCAAACTAATGGTCTGCATTATTGCGCATCTTTTTTGTTTTCAGATAATTTTGGAGCTATGGTTTAATGTTGTTAAGGTGAACCTAGTTTACAATGTACAGTATACTTTTAGTAATCTGTGCTTTTAGTGTCGACCTTTTATCAATCATCTGCTAAACAGCTCTCCAAAAGATCGCTACAATAATTCTTTCGCTGCTCCCCCTTGTATGTTGTAGTACATGGCGGCCATTTTGTTTTTCAAACTCCCTTCTGTGGCGCCACTGAGTGGCGCCTTCAACAGATGCAGTGTCGAAAAATTAAAAATCAAAATAAAGAGCTATTATTGATGTCAATCTGTTCTGTCAATCAATCAAAGTTGTCCATTGACCTATACAAGTGGACATAAAACCATTGACCTATGACAGTCCACAGAGTAAAAACATATTGAACAAGATGCGGTAAAAGTCATGGCGGCCATCTTGGATGAAATCATCCAGTTCAACAGACGCGGTAAAAGTCATGGCGGCCATCTTGGATGAAATCATCCAGTTCAACAGACCAGGGGTCACGTTTTCTTTCTACATTTACGCCTGTATAAATACTAAACCTTTATCAAACTTAAATAAACAAAGATCAGGTTCATCCCTAGGGACTCTAAACCGCACCTCTGCTGTGTACCTATTAGCACAATCGGCTTCCATTCTGGCTGCGCCGTATTATTTATAATTGATATTTATTTCACATTTATTAACAATATTCAACGCTACACACTCACGCACGCATTTTATATATTTTTTACTCTTGCAACACTGTTCCTTCCTTGCCCATCCCCCGCACCTACAAAAAAAAAAAAAAAAACTCCTACGCAACGCTTCGCAAAACTCACCGCTCGCCGCGCGCGCTCTTAAAAGAATTAACTTAAAAAACTCAAATAAAATCATTAAAATGAACTCGTGAACTACATTGGCCGTACATTCCGCGATCCTGGACTCTGAACTATCTAGTGCCTGTGCTAGTGACCTGAAGCCTGGATTTTCGGAAACCACACACCGCAAGCTCTGGAGGAAAACGTGTTCCCGCAACAAGGTAGGTTCCTGCCCCTCCAAGATTTGGTCCTTCTACCCCGGATCCTTCCTACATTCCCTATTATCCTCCTCTCAATTTACTCACACGCTATTCATTTTACTTTCAACGCAAACTCACAATTATCAAACGCACGCCCCGGCCAACTTAGGTACCTACGCAACGAATCGCGATTCATCGCATTTATTACCTATTATTTTAACGCAACTCAAGTAAAAACGCAACTTATAATAATATACTTTTTGTTTAAATTTATATTTCTCTAAAAAACATTCATTTTCGTACTAGAATCTTATTTAGTTTTCAACGCATCGGAAAAAATATCTACCCACGCATCGCCATTTTTTTATTTGTATTCAGAAAACATTTCGCTTCGTTTTAGATTTCAAACTCGCAACAAGTTCTCTTTCCTTCACGCTTGTTTAATTGTTTTTCATCATGTCTAAAGGAAAAAAGAAGGACGATGAATACAAAGATTCATGCAGTGATGAAAACGCCTTAATTAGTTTTCTAGAACATAAGAAACAAAGTTTGTTTCTTATAGCTCAAGAAGTTTACAATCTCGGCCTAAAGGTTTCCGATGATTTCTCACGCAATAAATTTTTCGCTAGAATTCATTCTATTGACAAAATACGCTCAGATTACCTCGACACTTTAGATAAACTCTGTATCGAACAATTCAAAGTAAACCCTGACGCTCAGCCGAGTTACTCCAGCGTCAACACATTTGACGAGCTATATTGTTTAATAAAACAAATTGAAACTGGTCTGAGACAAGAGCTAGAGGATAAACATAAGAATGATAATGTAAACATTAAATTACCTCCGCTACAACTCACAAGTTTTGATGGTACTCCTAGTAGGTGGCCAGTATTTTATGAAAACTTCCGCAGTGTTATACACACCAACACACGCCTATCCAATGCTGAGAAGGTTCAATACCTAATAGGATGCCTATCGGGAAAGGCACTAAATGTCTCTTCAGGTATCACCGCTACCTCAGAAAATTATCAAATATTATGGCAAGCGCTTTTGGACAAATACCAAAATACTAGAGTACAAGCATCTATGTACCTAGATAAACTCCTTCACCATAAGACCGGCCAATCAGCAGAAACAATTCTAGATAACTTTTGTTCAGCCGAAGCCGCTCTGCAACATTTAAAATTAGACAACTTGTCAGATTTCATTCTAATGCATATTGCACTCAGCAAACTAGACAAACCCACACTTGACTTATTTGAACAAGCTCATAGACATGTGGATATTCCCACATTCAATGACTTGAAAAAGTTCCTACAGGAACAAAGTAAACTCTCAAATTTGCACTCTCACTCAAACGCTTATAATAACAGCACTCGCACTCATACTCAATATAATAAAATAACGCCTAACGCAACGCCATATAATAATAAAACTAAATCATTTCACACTCAACACTCTGAACATGCACCTACAACGCAAATTTCATCCAAAACGGTTACTCAGTTTCAACCATCCGTTTGTAAGGTGTGTCAATCTGAAAACGCGCATCCACTCTATAAGTGTGAACGTTTTATAAACTCAAATACTCAAGCCAGAAACGACATCGTTCGCAAATATTCTTTTTGTGTAAACTGTTTAGGTTTTCATAATATATCAACATGCAAATCTAACAACAAATGTTCTATTTGCAACCGCAAACACCACTCGCTATTACATTTCGAAAGAAACTATTTAAATTCTTGCCGCCAAGCTGAATCCAATGTTAACATTGATAACACGTCGTATGACAAGCCGCTCGCGCCGTCCCATAACCAACCCGATGTCTATTACCCGTCTCACTCGCACTCGCACCCGCAGATAGCCGCCACCACCGTCGCTCCGCATCTCTCGTTCGCTTCCGCTCAAACTCATCTTACCGATTCTCGCCCGCCTTTGAACTCGAACGGCGCTGTTGATAACAACCGTGCACATTCGGTTACAATTCCCGCGCGTATTTCAAACAGTGATACAACTGTTTTGTTACCGACCGCGACTGTTAAGGTCTACAATAACAACAAAGAAAATCGTATTCGTTTGTTCTTAGACACGGGATCAATGAGTAATTTTATTACAAAATCTTGTTGTGAACGCTTAAATTTAAAAATTACTCCTGCACACTCAATCGTTAATGGTATAGGTCAACTGGAAAATCCATCGATTGGTGTCACACAATTTAAAATATATTCTCGCTTCGACTCGCGCTGCTCATACACAGTTAATGCTAGAGTAATCGAAACAATAACTGACTTCTTACCGAACACGGAAATTGATATGAATGACTTAATTCATTTACAAAATTTGCCAATGGCCGACGACCATTATTACTCACCGGGTGAAATAGATTGTTTGATAGGCAACGAATTATTCCCGCTTTTACTCGGTTCTCACAAGATGGCGTCACCTACCTCATCGGTAGTCGGTGTTCAAACAACTCTCGGTTATGTCGCTATGGGTAAAGCCCAATGTCGCCCGCACGCTTCGCTCTCTCTCCACGCAACTACGCACAACTCTGATAAAACTTTTTTATGTCAAACAGAGACGGTTTCACTCGAAAAAATGACTCAACGCTTCTGGGAAATAGAAAATGTTCCAGACAAAAAACATTTAAGTCCCGATGATGTAGCTTGTGAACAAATATTCCAAGATACATACACTCGCGAAGATTCCGGTAGATACACAGTTGCTCTTCCGTTCAAACACTCTCCTGAAAATTTGGGACACTCATACTCTATAGCTAAACGCCGCTTATTAAATCTAGAAAAGAAACTTGACTCCGCTAATTTACGCACCGATTATAACGCAACGATTCAAACATACATTGATCAGGGATATCTCACTAAAGTTCCCAACTCATTTGAAGACTCTCGCTCTTATTACATGCCGCATAGGGCCGTTTATCGTCCCGACAAGGAAACGTCAAAAACACGCGTTGTTTTAGACGCTGGTTGTAAAACGGCGTCTGGTAAATCGCTTAACGATTTATTATATACGGGTCCTATTTTACAAAGCAATATCTTTGAATTGCTTCTCAATTTACGCATGTTTTCAATCGCTATGACCGCAGACATTGAAAAAATGTATTTTCAAGTCAAACTTAATACAAATCATCACTCATTTCAACGCATTCTCTTTCGATTTGATTCGAACGCTCCCATTGACATGTACCAATTCAATAGGGTTTGTTTTGGCGTGTCTAGCTCGCCTTACCTCGCTATGCGCGTTGTTCGTCAGCTCGCCGCAGACAGTCGCGACTCTTATCCGCTCGCCGCGTATGAAGCTGAAAATCATATGTACGTTGACGACTACGCTGGCTCAGTTGCCGACATAGAAACCGCTGAACTTACCTATAAAGAAATGATCGCAATGTTCAAGTCTGGAGGTTTCAATTTAGTAAAATGGATCTCAAATGATACTCAACTCATGTCACGCATATCAACCGCGCATAGAAGTCCGCACGCTATTAATTTTGACGATGACCCCAACGCCGACACCAAAATCGTAGGCATGCAATGGCAGCCTACGGACGATACCTTTCAATTTAAAATTAATATAGATATGCCAGAGATTTGCACGAAACGCTCGATGCTCTCGGTAACCGCGCGCTTATATGACCCGCTAGGTATCATCAGTCCCGTCATCGCTTACATGAAGCTTCTCATTCAGGACTGCTGGAAGTTACAGCTGGACTGGGATGACGAAGTACCAGACTCTATTCACTCAAAATGGACTAAGTTCCAAAAGGATCTACCGCAACTCTCTAAATTAAAAATACCGCGCCATATAGGTATAACCTCGAATACTCGGGTCACTCTAATCGGATTCGCCGACGCCAGCGAGCAATGCTACGGAGCTGCCGTCTACTTACGTGTCGACTCCGATGAAAACGCCGCCGCTCACTCTGTCAGACTACTCACCTCTAAATCAAAAGTATCCACTACGAATAAAACGCTCGCACGATTAGAACTTTGCGCCGCAGTGCTGCTGGCAAAGTTAATCGACTCTGTCCGCTCTGTTCTTAATAAGCGCTGTGATATAAATGAAATATACGCATTCTCGGACTCAACAGTTACTCTTACCTGGATTCATTCTCCCGCGTACAAGTATCATACATTCGTAGCTAACCGCATCGCTCAAATAAATGAGTACTTACCCGCTTCTCACTGGTTTCACGTTCGTGGCGTAGAGAACCCCGCCGACATCGTTTCGCGCCCTGTAACACCTACGGAGTTAGTAAATAACACTCTATGGTTCCATGGTCCGCAGTGGCTGTCCGCACCAATAAACGCCTGGCCTGTGAAAAGATATATTGTTAATCACAATGAAAATACGGAAACACAAGAAATTAAAAATGTAGCTTTTCTCGTACAAACATCAGCTACAACAACCGCTACTCACCCCATACATGATCTCGCAGAACGCTGTTCCACATGGAATAAATTTATTCGCGTATTAGTATACGTACTCCGTTTCGCAAAGGTAATCGCTACCCGAGGTTCTATCACGGTAAATGATTTAGAACACGCTGAACTATATGCACTTCGCTACGCACAAAATGAGCATTTGTCTCACTCGCTCGACGCTATAAAAAATAATAAAGTTTGCCCTAGCAAAGCAATTCTAAAACTCAAACCTTTCATAGATGATCATGGTCTATTACGCGTAGGTGGTAGACTATCTCACGCTGACCTGGATTTTGGACAAAAGCACCCGATATTGCTGTCAGCCAAAGGTCGCATAGTATCGCTCTTAGTCGATCACTTTCATGCATCTAATATGCACACAGGTCCCGCTTTAGTACTCTCGCTCATTCGCCAAAGATTTTGGATTCTTGCAGCAAGAAATCTGATTCGTAACAGGGTACACAAATGTAACATCTGTTTTAAACGCAATCCGCGCAACACTACCCCTCCGATGGGAGATCTCCCCTCCATAAGAGTTTCCCAAGTGAAGGCTTTCGTCCACACTGCTGTCGATTATGGAGGTCCCTATTACGTAACGCATATCCGCCGCCGTGGTATAAAAAGCCATAAGGCTTATATTTGCCTTTTCGTATGCTTGACGACAAGGGCATTACATTTAGAATTAGTATCGGATTTAAGTTCTGATCTCTTTCTCGCCGCTTTCAAACGCTTTATCTCACGCAGAGGCCCCGTCTCTGTCCTTTACAGTGACGGAGGTACCAATTTCATTGGAGCAAAACGCAAGCTCAATGAGATTTATACATTAATACAGTCCACTGATTATAACCAATATTTATCTGAGTATCTTGCGCAACAAAAGATAAAATTTATGCACTCCCCGCCGTTTGGTCCGAATTTCAATGGTCAAAGCGAAACTAATATAAAATCAACAAAAACTCATTTAGCAAAGGCCATTGGAAGTCAGATTCTCACGTATGAAGAATTTAACACAATTCTCGTCCAAGTGGAAGGCTTGTTAAACAGCCGACCCTTGTGCATTTTATCCTCGGATCCCGCTGATCCATCCGCATTAACGCCTAATCATTTCTTAAATGTAACGCCGCTGAAATTTTTACCCGCTGAAAATATTGATAACACTCTCCCTGATAACAGATTAACTCGTTATCAGCTTCTGAATAGAATAGTACAAAGTTACTGGAGACGCTGGAGCATGGAGTATCTTACTTCACTCCAACAACGCGAGAAATGGAACTCACCATCAAATCCTGTGAAGGTGGGAACTGTTGTAATAATAAAAGAACACAACTCTCATCCAATGAATTGGCCGCTAGCTATTGTCTCAGAGGTTTTCCCGGGTAGGGATCAAATAGTTAGAGTCGCTAAAGTGAAGACTTCTTCAGGAAGTTATATTCGCCCTGTAACTCGGCTTTGCCCGTTGCCCACTCAATAACTCTTTTTACATAAAACTTTTTTTAATTTTAGTATATTTAACGCAATGTAGAGGAAACCTCTAGGCCCCCCGAAGTTGGCTGCGCCGTATTATTTATAATTGATATTTATTTCACATTTATTAACAATATTCAACGCTACACACTCACGCACGCATTTTATATATTTTTTACTCTTGCAACACTGTTCCTTCCTTGCCCATCCCCCGCACCTACAAAAAAAAAAAAAAAAACTCCTACGCAACGCTTCGCAAAACTCACCGCTCGCCGCGCGCGCTCTTAAAAGAATTAACTTAAAAAACTCAAATAAAATCATTAAAATGAACTCGTGAACTACATTGGCCGTACATTCCGCGATCCTGGACTCTGAACTATCTAGTGCCTGTGCTAGTGACCTGAAGCCTGGATTTTCGGAAACCACACACCGCAAGCTCTGGAGGAAAACGTGTTCCCGCAACAAGGTAGGTTCCTGCCCCTCCACATTCAACGATTTAAACGGCTGAGACCATACCTCATTTCGGAGTCCGAACCATTGATAGCTCTAAAGCCCGCCCCAAACTAACGCGACCGCTACTAATCTGCTCGAGCGATTCTCGGACGGAGTGCGTGCTGTGAATACTGTTTGTAGAGGTTGATCGTAATTCAAATAATAGCATTGTTAGACGATCGTGAATGATGGCTTATCAGAGGATTTCAACGACTTACGACGGTTAGTACTTTGTTAAATCTTTCAACGACTTACGTTAGCGCTTTGAAAAACCCTAACTTTGTTATTCGTAAAAAAATAAAGAGCATTTTAGTTATTTTTAGTAGTTCAATTTAGACTATTTCTCATATTTACTATACAAGTTACCGGAGTTAAGTATAGATCTCCAGTAAATCTTCTTTAATGTATTGTATATTTATGAATAATACGGTAAGTAAAATAAAAAACAATGTGGTAATATATGTCAAGCAAAAAATGTAACAAACTTATAAAACAGAATAGGCGCACACGACAAGTACTTTCAAAGAGGAATTACACTATGAGTTTACCAGCAAAATTTTTAAGTGATTTTTGAGAAAAATAAAAATTGGAACCTCTGATTTAGATTATCAAAAAGTTAAAAACTAAGCGTTCGCGTGTAAAGCAAGCGTTAAATCGCGCTAGTGTGAGGCAGCCTAATTGCCGACGCGTTTCAATACAAGATAGAGTGAGATATGACGTTGATAAGGGTTAATAGAGGGTTAATAATGTTAATAGCTTGCGGTCCATTATGATTGCCGCCGGTTAATTTGCTATTTATAATATGTATGAATTACTGTTTTGTTTTAAATTAAATGTTAAAATAGTGATTTTTGAATAGTTAACTGCCAAAATTAACTATTCGCTTATACCTAACTTAGAACGCTTTTCTTTCATGTTCAAGGATTTAAATAATAGAGAAAAAAATGCTAAATAATTTGGCGCTGGGTACCAATTTCTTAAGAGCTCAAAAATTTGGTAAGATGTTAAAAGTTCGAGGATTATTCACATCAAAACAAGAGGAGATTCAAAAGAAAGACGTCACTCTTTACCGGTTACCGTTTGCCCTTAAATAAAGGGAGTTTTAACTACAATGCATCCTGGTGAAAAAGCTTGAATTTAAGTGCAGGCGAAACTGTGGCCACGCAATAGTTTTAAAATAAAACCTTCAATTAATTACTAGCCAAATAAATACCCTTAGAAAGCAGCTTCCTAATTAGCCAATTATTTAAACCAACACAAAAAAAAACACAGTTCATTTATTTTACAAAAAGTTTACGCTCGAAGTCCGAAAAGGGTTAGGAACAGTCGACTCATTGTTTATATTCCTGTCGGATCCAGTTTCTGACATATAGATATAAACTATGTTATTTCTGCTTTCAATAAATTTAAACAATATTTATATTAAATGTTTTGTGTAGCTAATAAGATTGATAAATTACATAAATCGGCAGATGATGTAATCAAGCGTAAATTAAGTTCTATATTCTTTAGTGATGTAAGTACCTAGGTTTTCAATAAGTTCCTACAGTGGTTTGTTAAATTTAACTACCTACTTTTTCTTTTATGTTATTACGTCTTTTAATTTAAAAGCGGTTTCAACTTTGTTAAATCTAGAAGTGAAAACTTGTAATTGGCTTTGTTTAACATAATATTTTTTCTATAAATATTTATGCTGAAAGTTTTCCTAACCAATAAAATAAATATTATATAAACGAACGGTTTCGGACCTGAAACTGTTGATTTCTAACTTATGTTTCACTTAACCTGAACATTGAAATGAATTTGATGATCATATTTACAATCATAACAAATACAATAACCTATTAAACATACAGTTTATCAGTACAGTCTCTTTAACCCTTGAAGGCAAAAAATAATAATGTAAACGAAAACCCTTCGTTTTTAAAAAAGCAACGAAGATATTCTGTCGGATATTCCCTGGATATTTCTGACATTTGGACGCTCGGGTTGTTCGTTACCGGAGAAGCTATTGTAGCTCGAATCTTGGGAAATAAAATTTATTTCCACCAAAATATTATCTCAGTTAGCAAAGGGTTATTTAACTTTGCTTTCTATATAGAGTTGCTGTTTTGTTTAAGCTATTTGAGTGCCTTGGCTTTATATAACGCCACTTTTGATGGCTGACTACTTTAAATAAAGCTAGGTACCTAGATACCTAGGCAGTAGAACGCAACTATTTTTAAAAATGTTTTTAAATCCTTTTAACCTGCTTAAATATTTGAAAGGCAAAAATATGGGAAGATTAAAGCATATACGTAAATAAATGTTTGATGTTTTTCTCACACAAACGCGATGAAATATCATGGTTTTGCAAATATAAGTAAGTACTTAGGTACTTATTCTAAGTAGTAAACAATGTACCTATCCCAACAATGCCTTAAAATTTAATCTCAAATAACGAAAATGTTGTCGTACCTAGTAGCAAAAAATGAATGTAGTTTTCAACTGAAATTGTAACATCAGTTTTGATTAAAACTCTTGTCACGCTGCACATCTGAATGCAAACATGTTTGTTCGTTCCGAACTGTACTAGAAAACTCCGACTAAACCTCCACAAAGGAGCTCCCATTTGACATTTGACAGGTTTATAACGATTGCATGCGGACGCCACGAAATCTTTTCACAAAACTAGACTTTTTGATTCACCTACAGTTAAATCGGGTCGAAAGAGAGAAATTTAAAAGAATAAATTTGTACAAAAGCAACTTTCTTTCTCTAAAAACAGAAATAAAATAGGTTACAAAAATGTTTTTTCTAGCACACATACACAAAGTCTTAAAAAATATTGAAAGATAAAGTCATACAGAAAATATATATACCTACCTACCTAACTAATGACTATGTAATAGAAAAAAAAAATCGACATTACAAACATATAATTTCGAGGAGAGCGGTTCTCGTTCAATTTGTGAGAATTTTGTGCAATTTTCTGAGACAACCGAAAGCAATATAGTACCTACGCTGAAACGTTACAATATAACCTTGCGAATAGGTACTTACTTTGTATGACATGCACTGTGACTGAAGCGGCTTTCGCGTTAGCCGGCACGCAGGTGTAGTTCCCGGCGTGCCGCGGTTCCGCCCGCCCGATCACCAGCTCGCTGGTCTGACGACCGTTGTGGACGTTCACGCCATCTGTTAGACGAAATTATTGGGTTAACATTACTGCATACGATGGTACGCAGAGTTTTGGGTTAAGTATGTAATAGTGAATGAGAAGTCAGTCAGGTGTGAAAATGCGATCACATTAACCGGCATATTCGGCATTATATGGAAATTTGGGTACATACCTACGTCTATACTAACTGTTTTATACCTTACACTATGCATGCAATTTTGCAGGTGACTGTACCTTTATACCTATGAAGACAAAATACAAATTCATTAAAAAATATCTCTCCATATTTTTGTAACAAAATATAAATTTCGATCCAATTTTTATGTAACAAATCCGTAACCTAAATTCGCAAGCACTATAATTATTCAGGCGAAGCTTCCGAGTGTGGCACGTAGGGAATTTGTAGCAATTATTCAGCTGTTTTTATTTCGACCCGCTTCGAAGCCCATCTATACTAATTCATCAACGTCTTATCAATGAGAGTTTTAGTATGTACAGAAAAGGAATTATTTACCTCCGCTTGTATAACATGCAGATACCCTCAGTAATTTGTGATTTGTTTTCTCGGTCGTTGTATTTTATAGGAAAACAAATATTTTAGCTTTTCTATAAATAATATCCGACAGAGAAAGTTCTACATTTATAAATTACAGTTACAATATTTAGCAACATTTGAAAATCCCTGTTATTTTATATTTTTGGGGTTTTTAAAATAACAATTAACATACTTATTTTGTGAAAACTTTATATTATCTCTGCAATAATCAGAATTTATTGATTACGTAATATCTTAAAAAAATCAACAGTACAAGCGTTGGCTGCCGATCTACCGTTAGTGAGGCTACAGTATACCGAATCGTACAATCAATTTCAGTAATGCTAAGAGTAAATTTTCAAAAGTGCACATTTTCATACGTTTTCCGTTATCTGGCGCGGAATGAGGTCATAAATATCATCCAATTTGGACATTCGAATCGCTGCCGTTTGTTTTCGTTAAGTTATTGTGCGTAAAACGAAGTCCGGATGCAGTAGTTTTTTGGATACTGCACCCATGTGGTCCACGAATTGATTCCTATACCTTTTAACTTAGTACTTTTATTAATCCTGAATATTTATAACAGCATAACTAACAGACATAAATATCAATGCATAAGACATATTATAGCCAAAAACTTAAATAATTTAGTGTCTCTGTAAGTAATGGAGGGTATATTTTTATTTTTAAAATTGTAAAATAAAGTATGTACTAGATGGAAGCTATTTTAGCAGAAACGGAGAACTACTACTCTTATTCCTTCAACAATAACAAACTAAGCATAAGAGAGACAGAGACAAACTCATAATCTCTTTATAGCCTAAGAATGCACGCGATCCGTTTTTATGGTTTT
This sequence comes from Euspilapteryx auroguttella, assembly GCA_951802225.1. Taxonomy (NCBI): domain Eukaryota; kingdom Metazoa; phylum Arthropoda; class Insecta; order Lepidoptera; family Gracillariidae; genus Euspilapteryx; species Euspilapteryx auroguttella. The sequence goes on from OX637662.1 coordinate 2,347,619, forward strand.
CATGTTTATGGTTTTGCTAATTTGCCTACTATTTTAAGTCCAGCTGGACTCAAAACCATACAATAAATACACATTAGATGACTGCTCGCATTCAGATTTTTCTATGTTCCGTCTACAGGAAGCGCAGCGTTCTACTTTATCTATGTTAAAATTACATACATTTTCATCAAATGTTTGCTTTTCCTGATTGTCAACCAAAGGAAACCACAAACATTATTAGTTGTAGTGTTTGGTTTTTTTTTAAATTACATTATGATGTAGGTACTATAACTAGACGAATATGTATTTTAGCTTTGTTATTTTTGATATTTCATGGTCGAATCTGTGATATTGATAAGCTAAAAGCCTAACTGGGTAAGACAATCCAAGTTCGTCTGTGTGGACTTAATATTAAAGAGAAGAATAAGAAACAATTCTGCTGTAACTCTGCGTAAAATTGAGTCCCGTTTCGGTATTCGGGCCGGTGGTGTTTTCGTGATGAATTTACTTTTATCCTTTTGACGAGTTTCCTTTGGTGAGCTTAAGTTATTAGGGAGTGAAATAAGACCGTTGAAAGAAGTGAACACTTAAGATTCCGTTTTATTATTACGAAACTTTTATGAGAGCGAAGGAAATTTGTAATGGAATTAAATTTGGGAATTGTAAAGAAAAGCCTATTTATAGGGTTGTGATAAAAAAAGTACTCTTAAAATAAGACTTGGGTGTTTTTATTGAGAAAGCACAAGACATGTTTCGCACTTTTTTAACAACTGTCTAGAACTTACTCTATTACAAGTAGGTAACTTATATAAAAAAATATAATAATTAAGAATTTTATGTGCCACAGATATTATTTTAAATCTGGGTAGTTAAAAGTATCATACTTTATGGTATTTGCATTAATAACAACAACAGGAATATTTTTTCCAAATTTGAAAATTAATTTGTTTATATTTTATTTTATGTATTGATGTACGATAGTTTTTTATTGATGTCCAAAAATTCCAAACGAACGGTTATTTCAACCGTGACATATTAGTAAGTATTTAAGTACTATATGTAATACTAGAGGCTGCCCCGCGGTATCACCCGCGCGGATTTCTCTTAAACACATAAATCCCGTTTTTCCCGTTCCCGTGGGAATTTCGGGAAATCCTTTTTTAGTGCTCGCCTACACTCCTTAAGGAACCTACATGCAAAATTTCAGCCCGCTACGCCCAGTAGTTTCGGCTCTGCGTTGTCTGTCAGTCAGTCAGTAATAATAAATAATAAAGTTAATAAAGTTTTTTTTTTTTTTCAAAGTTTTAATAACATTTAGTAGAACTCCCCTTTTAAGTATATAACCTGTGTTAGCGGAAGAGTTTTATATATATTGATTGATGTACGATAGTTTTTTATTGATGTCCAAAAATTCCAAACCAACGGTTATTTCAACCTTGACATATTAGTTAGGATGTATTTACTATAAAATATTTTTATACAGTAACTAGCTCTGCTGTCATAAATCATTTAAAGCCAGGCCGTTCTCGAGTTTAAGCCAGACTAAAGAAACACGTTTCATTTTATATATATAGGTATTAGATAAATACTTACTCAAGTCATAGTTGATCATCCGGTTCTCGAAGTACCAGAAGACGTAGGAGGGCGGCTCGGTGGAGCGCCGCACGACGCAGACGAGCCGCAGCATCGACCCTTCGTGGATTATCTTCTCCGATTCACCGTTTATCTCCGCGTAGGCAGCTGGTTCAACAAAATAGGTATGAAGACAGAATTTCAAGATAAATATTATTATTTTATTATTATGAGCCTGTTCTGTCCCACTGCTGGGCAAACGCCTCCCTCCTCTTCTTCCACTCATCGCGTTCTTGCGCGGTCTGCCAACAGTTTTTGTCTACTGCTCTCAGCTCATCACTCCATCTCTTTTTCGGGCGACCTCGGCGCCTCTTCGCGTCTTTTGGTAGCCATTCTGTCGCTTTCTGGACCTTTCACCTCTACATTTCGTGCTACGTTGCCGCAAGATAAATATACTTAGATAAAAAAACCTATTATGAAATGACTCTTTTAAAGAGAGCTTGTGAATGTGTAGTCATTTGTTTTTTCATATTAAATTTCGTCATGTACCTAAGTCATAAATATGCAACGATACAACGAAGATTCAACGATAGAATAAAAACATTAACCTCTTATAAAATAACAAAAAGTGGATAATAAATAAAAAACGTCATGTAATATTACTACGCAGAGTTCCTAATAGGTCCTAAGTCATGAAACAAGAACACCTATAAACTAGGAAGAAACTAGGTAATAAACATCGTGAAGTATTTTTTCTTCATGATCAATGACATTAAATATACATATTGTGCTAGGTAGGCTGATAGAAAAATTAAGTAAACGTATTGGACGAGACGGCCATTTCAAGTATCTACTCATTTTGTACGCTTTTGTACACCCCTAACATATAATTAGACAAGTTTGAGCTCTAAGTTTATTTTGGTATAAATAAATGTTCCCTCCGGCAGGCTTCATCAAATTTTCAAGTAATTATTAACTTGCTAATTAAATTATTGCCCAAAATACTTTATCAATACTCTACTCACCAACTAAAACTAATTTGAAGAATATACTGGTAGGCGGGTGGGTCGGCACTTGGCATTCGTAGAAGCCGGCGTCCGCGGACGTGCCGAAACGGATGTGAAGGGCCCAGTCCTAAGAACAAGAGCAATACAAAACAAAACTTATAGGTAACGTCCTCAAGTCATTTCCCCTTGTTATACGAATAACACTTAGTTTACAGCTGAAAGTTTGTGCGTGTAGGTTTGTTATATTGGTCTTAAATTTGAATTTAGATTAATAAGCTTAGATACCTACCTAAAGAATGGTCAAATTTAAAAGTTTCGTACAATTTTATTCTGTACCTTAACCACCATTAATAAATAATAATAATAAAGTGTTACACTTAGAGCCCCTAATTAGGAAGAACCTGTATCTAGGGTGCCCGAAACATATAAAGAGACGAACATTACACCTAGACCGGGAAACAAACATCGATATTCATCATAGCAATGTTCGCACCGCCGGGAATCAACCCAGGTTCACACGCATACTCAGTCCACATCACTGCCAATATTTAACTGCTTTCTAGCTTACTATGAAGCAGTTAAATATTAATAATATCCTAGCGAGACGAGAAGGTTTAGATAATAACCGAGATGCTACAGTTTGAACAAAACTGTTTAATAAAATTTTTACGTACCGCGTAAGTTTAGTTAAAATTTTATTCTATTTATTTTATTATTATCTTATTTTTCTATGGGTGTAACAAATGCCTGAAATAAATGACTATTTATTTATTTTATTTTATTTATTTAATTTTTCTGTATTTACTAAACCTTAAACCGTACGAGACTGTATATTTAATATTCTCTCATTACTGTCCCACTGCTGGCCCTAACTTCTCAAAGCCTTCTGATCCTCCCTTAGTCCGTGGGAATCGGGACCATCCCGCAATCTTTCACGCGTCTGTTTCTTAGGAACACTATAAAATCAAATCAAATAATTCTTTATTCAATATAGGATACAAAGATATCACTTATTGAAAGTCAATTAGACTACATCTAATCTAATTGCTATTGATACCTTATTTGGTAAAGTAACTTATACTGTGAAAGGCGAGGTAGTTCAGGGTGCCCACCAATTGGCTCAGGTAAACAAATGTTTGCCTTGCCTTACGACAATAGTCGCCTGAAGAGGCCCCCAAACGAGGCCCCCTCTGTCAAATGATTCTACTCCCTTTCGCAATGATTTTAGAGCGTAGAGAAAAAAAGGGTTACAAACTCTACTTTACAATTTATCTCTCTTTTTTTTACTAAGTAGGTAATAGTTACTTAAACATACCTTCACATGCCTCCCATGCGCTGAGAAGAACCTGCTATCAGCGCTGTACGTGACCAGGCCGACTGACAGCAGGGAGTAGTCCTTTCTTCTTATCCATGTTACCTGCAACGGTATTTTATTAGGGCGATATTTCTACAGTTGTTAAAAGCGCAAGGTGGTAACTCTCGCTGTATGGCGCGAAATTCAATTTTTTTCGCGTTTTTTATTTATTCTGGTGAAAATATTAAAAAAACATCTCCCACATTGTTAAACAACGTTTTGGAAGACAGACCTTCTGATTTTGTGTCTAAGGACATAAAGACAAAAAAATGAAGTTTTTTTTTAATTTCGCGCCATACCGAGAGTAACAACCTTAAACCTAACCGTGTCATCATCTCTATAAAACACTACCAGAAAATTTATTCAATACGAGCAGACCCGGATTACTTCGTTACGCCATAGAAATATAAGATACTTACTACTAAAGACTTGGCACTATAGACTATGTTCTTTTGACTTCCCAGAATGGGCGAATAAAAAAACAAACAACAACAACAAACCACCTGTCAAAATAATGTAAACAACGGAAAAAATATTGCACCTTTGGGTTACATTATTTGAGTTTAAGTAAGGATCCTTAATTTTTTTGAAAATCTTATATAGCCTATGTCACTCGGGGATAGTGTAGCTTCCTACCAGTGAAAGAAATTTTTCAAATCGGTTTAGTATTTCCGGAGCCTATTCGTTACAAACAAATCTTTCCTCTTTATAATATTAGTATAGATAAAACTTTCTACTGCGCCAGTTTAGTACTCATTGACGTATGACAAACAACGCATAGCCTAAACTGCTTGAAATTTTAAGGAAATTTTAAATTGCTTGGATTAAAGGTTCCATAATAAACAAAGAAACTAGGGATCATATTTAAATTTAATAAAAGCAGGCGCTTAGCTACTTCTAATCTAAGACTTCAATATTTTACTAAAACTAAAACTTTGGATATGTATTAAAAACTTTCAGTAATATATGAGGGTCGGTCGAACCTTATCGCAATGCATTCTGTTTTCTATTCTTTTTTATTTCCCTTTTTGCGTCTTATCGTCTTTTCAAACCTGATACAAACTTTTAAATTGATATATAACTCTTGTAAATGTCGAGATTGAGTTCACCGTTCACCCTACATGAGTGAAATGGAATTTTGGAACAAACACTCTTTTTTTAAATAGGTATATCAAGAAAGGTTGAACTCAAAATTTATTTTCTTAAATACTTAATAGTCATGTTTGTGGTCTGCTTAGCATTGTAGTTTTGTTAGAGAGCATTTAAATTGCAGTTAAAAGTATCTTTGTTAGTATAAAAAAATATTGATCTTTTATACGATAAATAGACGTTTAAAATACCAAACTTTGGTTATAAAAATTTATAGGACAATCTGTCTCTCCTGCCTGGTGATATAGTCAAGTGGGAACACGCATTGACTCAAATGATTGTATTTAAATTTATAATTAGTTTGTTAATCATTGTAATGGATTATATCAACAGCCTATCAAGACGCGATTCAATGTCGGATAATTACATTAAACATTTACTTACTGTATTCTCTGTTATGTCGCTGACTTCGCAATGTAGGACGGCGGTTGTCCCGATTTGAGCTATAACAGTTGTACAGTTCTCAGTCAAAAATATACCTCCCTTCTCTTTACTATTCAATTTATTTACAACAGCTCCACTTGAATCTCTATACATTTTCTTAACTCTATTTCTAGATACAGTACTTAGTTCGTGGTGAATCTCCCTCTCTCTGTCACCACGATGTTTCGCTTTATGTCTTTCTCTTTCTATGAATTCACGAATCTCATCTTCGTTTAATATGTTATCTATATTTACATGTTCTGCATATTCTTTCGTTATATCTAAGGCTGTAAGGGCGAGAGGTTTTGGAATATTTTTATTGGTGGTTGTTTCTGTGGCTGTGTCCGTTGTAAAATCAACGTCTGTTGTGAGGGCCGTGGTTGGTGACGCTGTTGTTGTTCTTCTTCTGTGACCTGAGAACAATTTTTCATTTTTATATATTATGCGAAAACTTAACAAAGTATATATTTAGAGTAATTTAAAAGACATAAATAGTCTATCGAACTTGAATAAGCACAGTTAGTGAACATTTCTTTATGAATATTTTGATAAATTTTGTCAAGCGGCCGGGTTAAATACAAGTTTGGGACGAAACAAAAATAGGCAGTTCCTTAAAATAATGAGGACATTTCAATTTCATTTACACAAATACACTTTTAATTTTAAGATAAAACTGTAATTTAATTAAATCATGTGTTATACTTATAATTTATGTTCGTTGATAGATAATTCATCGTTCACTAACTTGCTGCTTTTATTTAGTAAAAAAAAAAACACAATATATTGATTTGATTTTAAAGATATGATTAAAATATCTTCTTTATAATTATAGTAAGTACTTTTAAGCTGGCAGAGAGAAAAGCAAGTTATTCATTATTAAGTTGCAAAGTATACAGATGTCAATAATAAATAGAAAAACGTTTAGTTCAATATTGTCACATTATTATTAATTCATTTATTTAATTATACGTTCCATTCCTCTATTTACATCCGTTGTAACTTATGTTACAAATATCTTAAATAATAATTTGTTCTTCTTAGGCCTTCCTGCTTTGATCTTTTATAAGATTTAATATAATACGAACCTTAAATTTGGAATTTCTGAAACTCTTTATTGGAAACGTACTTCCCACGCCCTCAACTCAAAGGATCTAACTCGTAATTTCGTAAGTAACTTTGATTCAAAGTTTGTCACTTTGCTTTACGATAACCGAGTTTGCTCCAAGCCTATATCTTTACTTTGTTACTTCGATGTGTACAGATGTCCGCATTATCTGACAGAGAACAAACTTTTAATGGGTCTTATAAAGCTACAATTTCATTTTATTACAGAAATTCTTCATCTTTTAATCTTGAATCGATCAAGAATCGATCCTAACCATTTTATCTTATTGCATATTGTGATTGACATATTTTTCTTTACAGTACTAGTCGACCCGGCGAACTTCGTACCGCCTTTGCTTATTATCTCAAAGTATTAATTTAATCTAATTAAGGGTGTGTAAGCCTCCAAAACTTTTTGTAAGATTTTTCTATCACATTATTTAGTGTCCTTGGAAAGACGCCGTTGCTATTTGATACCACCTAATAGTATTTAATATTGGAAACTGTACTGGCGAAACCCAGGGGCGCACACTATATAGTTTATAATTACTGAATGCATAATAATGACTGCTCCGTAGCTCAGTTGGCAGTGATGTCGACTGAGTAAGCGAATGCACCTGGGTTCGACTCCTGGCGGGGCGAACATTGTTATGATGAATATCGATGTTTGTTTCCGGTCTGGGTGTAATGTTCGTCTCTGTATATGTTTCGGGCACCCTAGATACAGGTTCTTCCTAGTAAGAGGCTCTGAGTGTGATGCGTTATTATTATTATAATACGGACCTTTTTTGCTATGCCTCGTGTAGTTTCCGAAGACGCTGCCTAGCCGCTGCTGGTTCCTCGTGGTGCAAAGCTCCAGGGCTCGCATGTCGTCGTCGCTCGCAGTCAATATGGAAGCACGTTTACTCTCCATTGCACCTGATTGGATAATCATAATTAGTCAACGAGCTGGAAACCTATAGGTCTATAGGTTTATTTATTTATTTATTTATTAGATTCGCCAACAAAGATTAAATTTCACTTATACTAAGGAGTGGAAATAAATGGACTTATGTTAAATGCATCTTCAATTACAGGCAAATACAGCATGCACGAATGAAACATTTAGAACACTATTAAAAAATACTAAGCTATGTTACTATATTATATAGGTACTAGAGGCTGCCCCGCGGTTTTCTCATAAACACAAAAATCCCGTTTTTTTTCGTTCCCGCGGAAATTTCGGGAAATCCCTTCTTAGTGCTCACCTACACTCCCCAAGGAACCCACATGCCAATTTTTAGCTTTCTACGCCCAGTAGTTTCGGCTCTGCGTTGTCGGTCAGTCAGTCAGTCAGTCAGTCAGTCAGTCAGTCAGTCAGTAACGGAAGAGTTTTATATATATTGATTAACCTTAATTATATTTAAATTATATACAACCTAACAACAATTGTTATTATTAGTATGCTAGATTGAAAGAAGCTTCAACACCTCAAGTTTAAACTTGTTTTTGGTAAAACTAACTAACTAGGTTATTACAATAACAAAAAGAACTGCAGGCAAACCATTTTTTTTTTTAACGAGGGGAAATGCCTATCGCATTTCCCGACGCTCGGGGGAGCGTCGGGGGTATGCGGGGCTCGCACACACGCGGCCGTCTTGGCGCTTTTGGGAAGAACCCCGGGAACCACACATTATAGCGTTCGAAGTCTTCCCACGCTCAGCTACTATCAGCTTCATGCTCGGGGAGGGCATATTGTTCCCTCCCCGGCTCGCCTTTGGAGCTACGGCGGCACAGTGCCCGAAGCTGTGCCGCCGCCCATCTCGGGGCCGTTTGATGAGTGTGTCGGGCCCCCGCCCTTCACACCCACGACCCCAAAGACCCCTTTTAGTCGCCACTTACGACAGGCAGGGCATACCGTAGACCTATTCTTATGCCCGGACCTACAGGGCTTGTAGGCAAACCAATATACCTTAATATTCATATTCTCAATACTTCTCAATACTCAATACCTAAATATTCTCAGACGAAAGGAAAGATAGAAGGGAAGTCAACTCGCACGAATGCAGACATGATGAAAGCTATTCAATGGGCACCTAATTAATGCGAAGAGGTAAAGTAACTATTCTTGAATTGGCGGCATAGAGTATTGCCACATCTGCTTCCATGGGTGGCGTAAATAACGACTAAGGGAACGCCCGAAAGAAAGGATGCAGTGTCCTTCGTCAAAAAACTTGAGCTATGCTGCGATCGCCGACCCCCTAAATGTCTGTCCTTGAGATGATATTTAGCAAAGGTTCTTGTGCAGTAGATGTCTTGCGGCCGCATTGATGATGATCAAAGTAATCGTCTACGGAATCAGTTGAGTGTTAAGATAGGCGCTCAATATAGGTACTGGTAAAAGTTCATGGAACGCTTGCGATCAGACCCATACAACAAACCAAAAAGACCTAAGGAGACGCCCCCTAAGACTTCACCTTAGTCAAATTATTGAATTATTTCTACACAGTCACCTTACTTTATGCTGATTGTTAACATATTATTAAATTTGAGTACAATAAAGTGTATATTCATTCATTCATTCATACACAGTATACCTACAGTATTGCCTTATGGCCTTACTAAGCAATTCCAGTAGATATTTTCTTACCTGTTTCCAGAAAATCAGCTTCAAGCATTATAATGGTTGTAACACACAGCAGTTTCAGTTCTTTAGACCAAGGCATTGTTTGGCACAGTTGATTGTCACAGTACTACACACGCAGTAACACTTAAATTGATCGTCATTGTTGTGGGTGGGCACACTGCACTATCTGACCGCTTTTGTTTGGGGAGTTTCTGAATTGTGGCGCCTGGGGTCCCGCTTCGACATTCTGTGAAATAAAAGAACAAAAAAATATCTTAGAATAAAACTTTTGTTCTATGCTTCTAGGTATTGAGTTGAGGTGCTATTAAATTTTTAACTTCCATCCATTATTCAGTAACCCTTTGATAGTAACAATTTATAATTTCAAACTGTGAAAGAAAGAAGAAAGAATAATTAAAACTCAAATTATCAAGGAAATTAAAAACAACAATTATTTTTAAAAAGAAAGTATAAGGGCCGGTTTTGTTAAAAGTTTTTATAATAAGAAGCGGTTACAAGCACCACTTAATTTTTGGAGTACCTAGACCTCCTTAGAAAAAAATTATGAACACTTTTGTGTGGTGTCTTCAAAAGATTAACCCTGTTAATCATAAAAAGTTTAAGAGCATTTTAGTTATTTGACAATGTCAATTTAGACTGGATGTCACGTATTTACCATACAACAAACCAGAGAAGTAGACCTCCAGTAAAGCTACTTAAAATGTACTGTATCTTTATGAATAAGACGGCTAGTATAAGGTGACGAACGGCGACCTTATTGCAAAAAGAAGAAATATATAATTAAAGTGTATGTAGGTCAGTGTGGTAAAACGTTACGTATGTTAAACCCAATGCTCACTTTTTGTAACGAAATTGTATAATAATTGGTAACAAAACACACAGAACATCTTATTTTTACAAATCGAAATCCGGACCTCTCGCCGATAGATAGCAGAGGGTTAAGTTAACCCTTTTTTCGACATTTACCCTATATACGAGATGGAAAGTATGTTACGTTAAAAATGCAAAAACATATTCGCATGTATTATTCATATTACGTACGTCCCGCTACGGTCGGGCGGGGCTCGGGACAGTATTGCGGGATGGAAAAAAACAAGATGCTATAAAAATGAATTTAGTTGGTCTAGCTAGTTACTGATCACAGAAAAGAGAATACGGCAGTCTTTCTTGTTCTTGTCTTGTTCAGTTAGTTATTTAATTAATTTAGCCCTTTTTTTCAGGTTTCTCATGAGAGGGTCACATATCATAATCTATTGAGTGCTAGGCTCCAGTTTAGTATCCCGGGGATCCCAGCTAATTAAAATGCTTCGATACTGTAAGGACTGTATACTGTGTTATTTAAATAAATTAGGAAAAGGCTTAAACGATCACGACTGAAGGAGTGCGCTGCACGAGTGAGACTGTGTGGCGGCGATCTAAGCTGACCGCCGTCTGGGGTAGGCCTTGGAACCAGTCCGTGGTACCGAGGCTCAATGAGTATTGTGTCAGGAACATAATCATTATCTATTTGAGCTATCCATATAATAATCTATCTGTTTGTTCGTCTGTCTGTAAATAGCAGCAAAAAATATTATATTTGTCCGAAAAACTTCCGTTTTAATATTTCTGTAGTAATTACTTAAATGTCTTCGCAAAAACAATAGTCTCGTATTACGATTCCTTTTGTACCTTTTTGTGTCGAATAAAACAAACCGCATAACCGTACCGCACCGTGCAAAGCACTACCTTTTTTATGTGGAAAGTAAAGCATTCCACTTATCTGCAAATAGTAGGCTGGCATGGTAGAAGCTTTATGTGAACATTCATAAAAAATACAAAATAATCTAATTTGTAAGGTCATTGCCAATTTAGAACGTTCCGATAAATGATACTGTACTTTGAGTACTTATTCCTAAAAGAAGGGTAAGAAAAAATCCATATTAACAAGCCTTTACTTTTTGTGGGGAAAACAGAACTTTCAGATAACAGAATAGAGTTAACGATTGAATCGAATAAAGGACCATGCAAAAACATATTAGTCCTCTAGAATTATAAAAGCCAAAAAAGATTAAATAGCAATTTAAATTTCAAAATTCAAACCGGTTTTTCCGTCTCCCCGAATCCGCATAATCTATCTCTACTCCACCCGTTCCACTGATCGCAATCTTCGAGTCGAGAAATTGCTGACAAAAATAAAAAAATAGGTATGGAAAAAGACAAAAGCCTTTCCGAATTCAATTCCGGTACTCGGCGATGCAAAAATTGCACCAAAGACCGCTGCAGGCGATTTTATGCTCCACTTTTAGATTCCGACATAAGAATTTTCAGTGTTTTTCAATCGGCCTGATTTATCGAATTCATGATTAGTAGTAAAAAGCGGAATTGGTAAATATGATCCAAATTTCTACTGAAAACAGAATTTATTATTTTCTTTGCTAGGCCAACGATCAAAAGATCGTTATTTAACAACCCATGTCCAAGCGGAAGTCCCATCCTACTATCAGTTGTTATTGTAGTTTCGATAAAAACTTTTTATAAAAAAATTAAACCGCCGAAAAAACTAAAAAGCATTAAATAATAGGGAAACATTTTCTATTAGGCCTTAATTTACTCACTTCTTAAAGTAATTTTGGATTACCAAGAAATTTTAAGTCGGCGCCACACCACACAAGCAAATTCATTATCTATGTAAAGCGCGATGCGCAGCGGCATACGTTTTTCGGTTATTTCTTTGAATTTCAGGTAATTTAGTGATCTTTATTCGTTGATTCTGTGGCACCGACTCAAAATTTCTTGGTAATCCAAAATTACTTTAAGAAGTGAGTAAATTAAGGCCTAATAGAAAATGTTTCCCTATTATTTAATGCTTTTTAGTTTTTTCGGCGGTTTAATTTTTTTATAAAAAGTTTTTATTTTTTGCTTTTCAGTTTTTTTTGGGCTAATTTTTTGACCCCAGCTAATCATACTTCACCGGGTGGTCGCACCCCACAAGGTGGCCACACAACCTGGTGAAGGTTGAGGGACTAACAGGATGAGGTTCGATCACGACCGGTCGGTGAGGCGATTTTTGAGGGAGGCCTATGTCCAGCAGTGGACGTCTTTTGGCTGATTTTATTTCATTTCCAAAGATATTGTAAGTAGGTATCAAAAGTTATAATGTAACACGGAAATGCAACCTGTGAGTGGATAAATCGACCCGCCGACCAAAAAGTCACCCCTATTTTCCCACCCTTAGGGTGGGAATTTTATTTCCAAATTTTTATGGGACCAACTTCAAGGTATACCCTGTCGATTAAAAAAAGAATTATCAAAATCGGTCCACACAGTAAAAAGTTATGCGTGATCATACATAAAAAAAAAAAAAAAAAAAAAAATATACGCGACGAATTGAGAACCTCCTCCTTTTTGTTTTTTCGTCGGTTAAAAAATATACGCGACGAATTGAGAACCTCCTCCTTTTTGTTTTTTCGTCGGTTAAAAATCGATATGTAGAATCATAGTAATCAGACAGTTTCCGGGCAGTATTGGGGTCGAGCGTGGCACCTGATCATTTCCGCGGCCCGGACCGATCTCCGGATTAATAGCCAGCCCTCGTGTTTCCTGCGATGCATCGCCCGCCCCACATTGCGAACCTATTTAAACTGTGCCAGGTTTAAATGTATTCGAGACAAGTGAAGCGTTACTAAGCGATAACTGGACCGACTGTATTTTGGATCGATTTGTCTATGTTTAATTACTGAGAGTATCGAAATGGGAACTAGTTATTTTAAAATAAAAACCGGCTTTTCAATGTCTATTTAAAATACCCTAGTCTTTTCTTTACTCAATGCCTTTTAATAATATTTTTATGAGATCAATTTAAAATAATGTAATTACATATTATTATCAAAATATTTTAATTAAGAAGCCATTTTTTTTTATGAAGCCGATTAGAAATAGGTAATGTAATAATATTGTTATAGAGATTTTAAAAACACAGCATAGAATGAACTTAAAATGAATATAAAAGTTATACGCGTATTTAGGCACAAAAGAAAGTACAAAAGGAGGTATCTACATTCACACTTAAAATTTATCTTGTAAGTAAGAACAATTGCAAAGTTTCAGTAAGGGACGTGGGCGAGCGACTATAAAGAGAAATTTGATTTATTTAAAGGTAGATTCTATTGAATCGGCCGTTCCGTACAGACCTTCGTCAAAATTATATGAAAAGACAAATGAATTATTCAAATGAATTTGCGCTTTTAGTTACTATTAAGTCAAAAGAATAACTGAGGTTTCACGGATTCACTAATGACATTATGATGGCGGTTTTTCACAATTTATTATATTGTATATGATGCGCATAATACATGGGAATTTCGTCAAATTATTCCTTACTGCTCCCCTACACTTCCCAAGGAACCCATTTACCAAATTAGAGCCTGCTACGCCAATTAGTTTTGACTCTACGTTGTCTGTCAGTCAGTCAGTAACGGAAGAGTTTTATATTTATCGATGACGATGTAGACTCTGCAATCAGTGCGGTATAGGCAGATATTTGTATAGTAAAAACATAACATAATCTCATGCCTTTTATTGCCCGAAGGATAAGGCAAAGGCACCAGCTCAGGAACGGGCCCCAATTTTAGCCGAGTTTATGTTTTATTACCATCGTCACAAGGGGCCAGCTAGTCGCCGAATTTGTAAGTTAAGTTAATGAAAGGTTAACTATCCTGAAAAACAAAACACAGATATCGATTAGCTAAGCTATGTTTTGATAAGGCTGCGTTTCCACCAGAGATATGCGTTGCGGCAGTTTTGTCAGACAGAACTTGATTTACCTAACGTCGCTTCCTCAGCCCTGGTATAAACAGCTCAGTGGAGCATGGATATTTAAATTAAGTTTTTCAATTGGTTCATGACAAAAACAGCCTTCGCAATGCATCCTCGCTTAGCTCTGTGGAAACGCAGCCTATGTGACTTGCATTCCAATAACAGCGACTGAAGAGTAAACTCAATCCAATCACGCAGAGAGCCCTCAATCCTCACACTGTGTTTGGTCCTAAAGAGTCTGATGGCTCAAGTAGTAGCTATGGCAACTAGTTGTTGCGATGGTTTGTCGAGGTACCTTTTTTATGAAGTTTTTTTAGATCTATTGCTGAAGGCTACACAACGCCTGGCCGTCCGTGTTTCTGTCCGTCAATTCTCCAATCAACTTGTTAAAAATCTTGAATATATATCTAATGTAAAAGGAGACATTTCCACGAATAGCTTCTTAAAGCTAGCTACGCACAAAATGTTTTTTTTTACCTAGCTCTTTTAAATATTTTGAAAATATCAATGACATCAATAGCATCAATTATAAGTGAGAAATCATTGTTATAGTGTTAAATTACAATAAGTAATTTTTATCATTTCGATAGTAATAAAAAGTATATGAATCAATTCGTTGACCAAAAACCAGAAGCGACTATTTTCTACTGAAATTGGTTCGGATGATTTGCCCATCTATTGGAAATATGGCGATTTTTCCGCTGAACTGTAAGCGATATTGGAAAGTGAAAATTGAAAGCGCTAGCGTGTTCATAATCTCAACAAGGATAACCTAAGACAAAACATGATGAGTTAAAAAAAAAAATGGTTTGCCTGCAGTTCTTTTTGTTATTGTAATAACCTAGTTAGTTAGTTAGTTTTACCAAAAACAAGTTTAAACTTGAGGTGTTGAAGCTTCTTTCAATCTAGCATACTAATAATAACAATTGTTGTTAGGTTGTATATAATTTAAATATAATTAAGGTTAATCAATATATATAAAACTCTTCCGTTACTGACTGACTGACCGACTGACTGACTGACTGACTGACAGACAACGCAGAGCCGAATATACTGGGCGTAGCGGGCTGAAATTTTGCATGTAGGTTCCTTGGGGAGTGCAGGTGAGCACTAAGAAGGGATTTCCCGAAATTCCCACGGGAACGGGAAATAACGTGATTTTTGTGTTTATGAGAAATTCTGCGCGGGAAAAACCGCGGGGCAGCCTCTAGTATCATTATAAGACTATACATTTTTCAGCAATAGAATTATCATGAGAACATAATTTTAATAATATATTTTTACATATAGTGCAACACAAAAATGTAGAAATTATAAAGTGGCAACACTGTATGGAAAATTGTCGGATTTTTGAAATAATGATTACGATGTCACAATAATTCTGTAGAATCAAAAAATATAAACCAACATATTCATATTATATGTACAATTAATCTCTCTTAGTGTGTGTTTGTTTGCACCGGCTTAACATCTCCGCTTACTTCCTTATGAAGACTTACTTCTCACATCATCTATCTTAATATACAAGTGTAATATATCCCCCCCCTCCTTATCCTGTAGCTTGCACCACACCCCCGTCAGTCATAATAGCATAAGGTCACCGCGTGATGGAGTGGACTCCATTCATCGTACCCAGGGGAAAAGATTAATAGAATTATTTACTTACTTATGTACTTTTGTGGAAGTAAATAAAGATATGATTTATGTGATCGAATCAGTTTTTTTTTCCTTGTTTGCTCGCTGTATTTATGGGAAGAGCTTTTGGGTGGATGAGAGTGAGTAAATATTTTTCATATTGTACTTTAAGGCGATAAGAGGATAATACTAAGATTTTTTGACTTGAATGTATAAGAGCATTTATCAATTTTACTTTTGTGCGTATAGTTTTATTTAACACTAGCTGTCCCGACGAAGGAAAAATTTAATTGATGTTTTTACTAACTTCCCTCCATTTTTCCATATTTTTTCACCTTTTAAACCCTCCCTGGACTATTACAAACATTTTGAAACCAAAATCAGCTCAATCGGACTGGCCGTTTTCGAGTTGTAGCGAGACTAACGAATCACGATTCATTTTTATATACAGTGTGTCCGGGGAAGTTATAACATAATTTTAAGGGTGTATTCTATGATCAATTTCATCGATGAAAACACCCCATATGGGGGGTCGCAGCCTCATCCCCCCCCCTTAGTATGACGTTTTTTTTTTTTTTTTGCAAAAATCGACCCCGCCTACTTTTAAATTCACAGTTAAAGATCTAAGGTTCACAGAACCTTCATTAAGGTCTTGATCGAAGGGTAAGTAGTTGGGCTAGATCGAAGGTTAAGTTACTAACAAAATAACCAAGTATTGCTTTTACTTTTTTTTTAAAAGATGATAAACCAAAAAAAAAATTTTTTTTTGGCATTTTTTACGGTTTTTCAAAGTTTCCACAAAAAAATGCAGATACGTTTTTTTTATTTTTTGTGTTTTATTGTTAGCTTTTGAGTTGTTGTCCAAATTGGTATTGGATTTATTTCTCTACGTCTATTACTTCAGAAATTATCAACTACCAAAAAGACCCTTCGCTTTTACCTTTTAATTAAGATTTCAGTTTAACCCACTTTTATTAAAAAATAAAGTCAATATTTTATTATTTTGTTGGTTATTTTGGTAGCCTACCTACTTAGCCTTCGTACAAGACCTAAATAAAGAGTCTTTTTACGCGAACAGTGGCGCCACTCAAGAAAAAAAAAAAAAACTAAAGTAAGGCTTTTTTAAAAAAAAAGTGCTCCCAAGTGCTTAAAATCTTGGTCCCTAGTTGGTTATTTTGTTAGTAACTTAGGTAGCCCAACTACTTACCCTTCGATCAAGACCTTAATGAAGGTTCTGTAAGCCTTAGATCTTTGACTGTGAATTTAAAAGTAGGCGGGGTCGACTTTTGCAAAAAAAAAATTAAAAACATCATACTGAGGGGGGGGTGAGGCTGCGACCCCCCATATGGGGTGTTTTCATCGATGTAATTGATCATAGAATTATCCCTTAAAATTATGTTATAGCTTCCCCCGACACACTGTATATAGTAGATAGTAGATAGGGTACAAGTACAAAGTAACTATTAAAATGTCTAGAAAACTTCAATAGCTATTGTTAATTTAAACTTGTACTGCATCAAGCGAGGTGGTTCAATTACGTTACTAGTGGGCGCCCTGCGGCTTCGCTAGCGCATGTTCCCTTGATACATCATATTCCCAATTTTCCCGTGGGAATTTCGGGATGAAAACTAGCCTTTGTCCTTTCTCAGGCTCTAGACTATCCATATACTAACTTTTATTCAAACCAGATCAGTAGTTTTTCGTAAAAGCGAGACAGACAGACAGAGTTACTTTCGCATTTGTGATATTAGTAAGTATGTATATTCCGTATATAAAAATTCAATCGCAACAAAAACCACTTAAGGGGCTTCTGTCGGCTCTTCCTATAGTTTAGTTAGTTGGAAGGTTTTCATAAAAGTTTACGAAGCGACCATTAATCAGTTCTGCCAATAAAAATAAATTTGTCAAAAAAATCAGTTCCATTATGGCAAAGTTTTGAAAAGGATTTCTAAAGCGGCATCGGTATATACTTAGCACAATAGATTAGCGGTACAAGGTATCACGAGGTCAACTTCTAGCCAAGTGAAGTATTCTTACGATGAATATAATATATTATGTAGATGTTATATTTATTTTATCTAGATAGGTACTTTTTAACAAATAATTGTATAAATAGCGAGTACCTGTAGCCCGCAGTTTATTTATTATTTTTCGGGGTCGTATTTGCTTATTTTTTCACACAGCCACTATAGTAAGGAAAATATAAAAAAATGTGGCACAGTATGACACTAGATAATGTAGCTTAGTATTTTTACGTCACTATTGTATAGCTTTTAGGGTTAAAAGCAAAGAAAGCTACAAAGTTTTGCTAAAAGTGGCTACTTTTGGCAACAATCTGTGGATTTTTTTGTTATTTTTACTTAGGATTACATAACTGTGTTAAAAAAATACTAAGCAATAACATTATCTAGTGTAGCTGTAAACTGGCCCTTAAGATAGAATTGGGAAGTGAATTTCATGACTATTAAATTAAAAGCTTTTATGAATTCTTCGTATATAGTAATAAGATCGGAAATAGCAGAACTTCGCTTGTCAGAGTATCAAGTATAATTAACAGGGGGAAAAATTAATACGAGCTCCGAAGTAAAAATATCGGAATGCGGAAGTTAACCCATCATTTATCATTTATACGACAGATTGTTTCATTAGTTTATTAGATTATTGTTTTAACGTTGGTTGCGAAACCACATGTTTTGTTAGCGGGCTTTAAAACAATAATCCAATAAACTTATAATAACCGTACAACGTTGCCGGGCTTTAAGGCCCTCCCTTTTAACCTAATTTGTGAACTTGACATTGGCAAAATACTCCACTGAAGTGGAGTCAGTCCATTAAATTAAAATAATAATTAGTTTATTATCCAGCTAAGTCACCTAAATATGCACGCTAATAAAGACATTTTTACACTTATAACCATCATTATTTCAGCTGAAAGACGTCCACTGCTGGACATAGGCCTCCCCCATAAATCGCCACAACGACCAGTCTTGAGCGACCCTCATCCATTGTAATCCCGCAGGTTTCAGCAAGTCGTTTGACCTGTGGGGGTCTGCTTACTTTGCGTCTTTCGGTTCACAGTCGCCACTCGAGAACTTTTTGGCCCCAACGGCCATCTGTTCTTCGGGCTATGTGCCCATCCAATTGCCAATAATGTTTCGCAATTCTTTGCTTTGGTTTTACACAAAAAAAAAAGGTAACTTGAAGTGCTGCCTACCATAACTACCTAATTGGATTACCACAGCGGGCGGCAGGCCTTTTTGATGTTCAAATTACAGTTTGATTGGATTGATGACGAATAATTAAGTGAAATGTTATTTATATCAAAAAGCTATTTAAACGGTAAGGCTCTCAACACTATGTTTAGGCTATCGATTACAATCAATACAAATAATTTTTCCTATTTTGTTTTTCAATCGAAGACAACTTTGTGAACAGGGGTTATTGTGTAAAAATACTTTCATTCACAGAATCTCAATTCACAATTAGAAGAAGTTATATTTTTTTGAAAGGATAGTGAAAGCGACCAAAAGGTCCTTAATAAAACGGGCCAATATCAAAATAAACTTCGGTCAGTTGATCAATCCAATTTATGGGGCAGCTGTTTTTTTTTTAAGATTTCAACCCATCAAAAACCTCTAAACCCACGTTGTTGCCTTAGCATGGTTGTTAGGTAACGGTGAACTGTATTATTTCTTTATTTTATTACTCTACTAGAGGCTGCCCCGCGGTTTTTCCCGCGCAGATTTCTCATAAACAAAAAAATCCCGTTTTTTTCCCGATCCAGTGGGAATTTCGGGAAATCCCTTCTTAGTGCTCACCTACACTCCCCAAGGAACCCACGTGCCAATTTTCAGCTTTCTACGCCCAGTAGTTTCGGCTCTGCGTTGTCTGTCAGTCAGTCAGTCAGTCAGTCAGTCAGTCAGTCAGTCAGTCAGTCAGTCAGTCAGTCAGTCAGTCACGGAAGAGTTTTATATATATTGATTGGAATTATTGGCAAACAAATTTTGAAAAATTTTAGAAAATGAGAAAACAAAATTATGAATATTAAAATGTTCATATGAACTCTAGTTAATTGAATCTGCTAGTAGTGGCAACTTAACACAAACCGCAGCCGACACAATCGTTAGTTCCCAAAAACCACTCGATTCGTGGCCGCGTTAATCCGCAGCACGCTCGCAACAATATGTAGGGGGAATCACTTCATAATTCCGAACACAAATTCCGCGCTCTAATCCGGAAATAAGTGAAATAAATCAGTTTTCGGCGGATTGGAGCGGCGACAGACTGAGTCACTTCATGCATATTTTCAGTGGCAATTCGCTAGACCAGTTATTTGTTATGAACTACTATCTCATGTTTTTGTTTTTCAACAAAATTCTACTTTTAATTATAACTGGCATTAATGAAGTAATAAGAAAGAAAAAGATAGTTAATACTTTCAAAAACACAATGCAAACGTCATATCACATCCCTGAAAGCCCTTGTAGAAATATAACAGAAATACAAATTTTTATTTAGGTAATAATTTTGAAATTTGAGATTTTTCTAGAGTGCCTTAAAAAAGTAGTACATTGATATTGTTATAGATTTAATGCTTAAATGAAAAAGAGTTTCGAAACTAAAAATTAACACTGTACAAAGGGCGCCATGCCGGTCAATATAGATTTCTGTGATGCAGACTTGTGTCCAGCGGTGGAAATCGTTTCTCTGAAATAATCACGACAAAATCTGCTGATAACATACTGTTTTTAACTATATATATATAAAACTCTTCCGTTACTGACTGACTGACTGCCATACAACGCAGAGCCGAAACTACTGGGCGTAAGGCTAGAATTTTGCACGTAGGTTTCTTAGGGAGTGTAGGTGAGCACTAAGAAAGGATTTTCCGAAATTCCCATGGGAACGGGAAAAATTTCTATGAGAAAGGAGTCTATGAGAAATCTGCGCGAGTGAAACCGCGGGGCAGCCTCTACTCTATACATTTATATTCGATAACGAATACGAAAAATATCTTCCACTAGGTTTTCCATTTAGTATTTAAAAAAAAAAACACAATCTTACTAAACTTATCCCAGCCCAGCTCATTCAATACAGGGTATTCAACAAACCAAATTAGGATAGAGGGCTGGCTTTCAGTCAACACTGAAACTAGGCAAGGGTCGACTGATATTGGTTGTAAGTAGCTTGGCTACACAAAATAAATTCCAATCCAACTCAATAATATATTCGTATCAGAAACCTAGTATTGGTTAACCCAGGTCATGCTGTGATTGATGAATGCGTAAATAACTGTTGTAGGTTTGGTGATTTTTACGCGTGAACTACAAAGTGTGAACAAATAAATGAATTGTCTGGGAAAAAATATAACTAAGGAATTCGCAAAAAAGCAATTTCATTATTAATTGTAAAAGTTTCCCATTTTTCACATTTAAAACAAAACTGTTCGTTTTAGACCTTAATGCTGTTCTGACGTCTAATCTAGCTATGTATTACTGTAAAGTTTTATATATTTTCGATCAGTAGTTTTATCGTGAAAGTAAAACAAACCACCGAACGTTTGCAAATCAAAACATACTTATATTTTGAATTCGGAATTTCGGGTAATTATAGTTAAGTGCTCCTCTACACTCCAAAGGAACCCACTTGCAAAATTTCAGCCCGCTACGCCCAGTAGTTTCAGCTCTAAGTTGTCTGTCAGTCAGTAACGGTAGTTTTATATATATTATTATATATTGATATTCCAATTTGAACAATTAAAACAAAACTGTTTGCTGTCCTGACGTCTAATCTACCTAAGTATAACTGTATAGTTTTATATAGTTTCGATTAGTAGTTATATCGTGAAAGTGAAACAAACCGCACAACGGTTGGAAATCAATACAAAAATTTTGATTTTCAAACTTTGTGTAAACTGTTAACAAAAACTTTCGCATTTGTTATATTAGTATGACTCATTCAATTTTTTTTGAGTCAACTGGATTCTGAATCAATGTACAAATCAATTACAACCAACTACTTGCTAGTTTTAACGAATCAAATAACAACTAATATGAAATATATCTATCGTTTTGAATGTAGGTCTCCTCTTAAAAAGTCATTACTCCACGTTCGCGGTTCATAAAATCAAATAAAGAAGCAAATTGAGGGTGGGCAAAACCCTAAAGCCTAATAATATAGAACCTCGCGCCAGTAATTTGTCACCTCGGTAGAAGGCGCCAATGTAATCTCTGTAAGTGATTGTCGGGATCACCCTGTATGTAGGTCACACTGTCTTTCATTTACCCATATCCGAAACACGAGGGAGTTTTGTTACTAGAACTAAGAAAAAGAAAAAAACTTCGCCCTGAGGAAGTATTACGCGGCGAGCGTTAGTATACTTTTTCAAACCTAAATATATTAACTAAAATTTTCTTTATTGTTTTAACTTATACTAGAGGCTGCCCCGCGGTTTTTCCCGCGCAGATTTCTCATAAACACAAAATTCGCGTTTTTTCCCGTTCCCGTGGGAATTTCGGGAAATCCCTTCTTAGTGCTCACCTACACTCCCTAAGAAACCTACATGCAAAATTTCAGCCCGCTACGCCCAGTAGTTTCGGCTCTGCGTTGTCTGTCAGTCAGTCAGTCAGTCAGCCAGCCAGCCAGCCAGCCAGCCAGCCAGCCAGCCAGCCAGCCAGCCAGCCAGCCAGCCAGCCAGCCAGCCAGCCAGCCAGCCAGCCAGCCAGCCAGCCAGCCAGCCAGCCAGCCAGCCAGCCAGCCAGCCAGCCAGCCAGCCAGCCAGCCAGCCAGCCAGCCAGCCAGCCAGCCAGCCAGCCAGCCAGCCAGCCAGCCAGCCAGCCAGCCAGCCAGCCAGCCAGCCAGCCAGCCAGCCAGCCAGCCAGCCAGCCAGCCAGCCAGCCAGCCAGCCAGCCAGCCAGCCAGCCAGCCAGCCAGCCAGCCAGCCAGCCAGCCAGCCAGCCAGCCAGCCAGCCAGCCAGCCAGCCAGCCAGCCAGCCAGCCAGCCAGCCAGCCAGCCAGCCAGCCAGCCAGCCAGCCAGCCAGCCAGCCAGCCAGCCAGCCAGCCAGCCAGCCAGCCAGCCAGCCAGCCAGCCAGCCAGCCAGCCAGCCAGCCAGCCAGCCAGCCAGCCAGCCAGCCAGCCAGCCAGCCAGCCAGCCAGCCAGCCAGCCAGCCAGCCAGCCAGCCAGCCAGCCAGCCAGCCAGCCAGCCAGCCAGCCAGCCAGCCAGCCAGCCAGCCAGCCAGCCAGCCAGCCAGCCAGCCAGCCAGCCAGCCAGCCAGCCAGCCAGCCAGCCAGCCAGCCAGCCAGCCAGCCAGCCAGCCAGCCAGCCAGCCAGCCAGCCAGCCAGCCAGCCAGCCAGCCAGCCAGCCAGCCAGCCAGCCAGCCAGCCAGCCAGCCAGCCAGCCAGCCAGCCAGCCAGCCAGCCAGCCAGCCAGCCAGCCAGCCAGCCAGCCAGCCAGCCAGCCAGCCAGCCAGCCAGCCAGCCAGCCAGCCAGCCAGCCAGCCAGCCAGCCAGCCAGCCAGCCAGCCAGCCAGCCAGCCAGCCAGCCAGCCAGCCAGCCAGCCAGCCAGCCAGCCAGCCAGCCAGCCAGCCAGCCAGCCAGCCAGCCAGCCAGCCAGCCAGCCAGCCAGCCAGCCAGCCAGCCAGCCAGCCAGCCAGCCAGCCAGCCAGCCAGCCAGCCAGCCAGCCAGCCAGCCAGCCAGCCAGCCAGCCAGCCAGCCAGCCAGCCAGCCAGCCAGCCAGCCAGCCAGCCAGCCAGCCAGCCAGCCAGCCAGCCAGCCAGCCAGCCAGCCAGCCAGCCAGCCAGCCAGCCAGCCAGCCAGCCAGCCAGCCAGCCAGCCAGCCAGCCAGCCAGCCAGCCAGCCAGCCAGCCAGCCAGCCAGCCAGCCAGCCAGCCAGCCAGCCAGCCAGCCAGCCAGCCAGCCAGCCAGCCAGCCAGCCAGCCAGCCAGCCAGCCAGCCAGCCAGCCAGCCAGCCAGCCAGCCAGCCAGCCAGCCAGCCAGCCAGCCAGCCAGCCAGCCAGCCAGCCAGCCAGCCAGCCAGCCAGCCAGCCAGCCAGCCAGCCAGCCAGCCAGCCAGCCAGCCAGCCAGCCAGCCAGCCAGCCAGCCAGCCAGCCAGCCAGCCAGCCAGCCAGCCAGCCAGCCAGCCAGCCAGCCAGCCAGCCAGCCAGCCAGCCAGCCAGCCAGCCAGCCAGCCAGCCAGCCAGCCAGCCAGCCAGCCAGCCAGCCAGCCAGCCAGCCAGCCAGCCAGCCAGCCAGCCAGCCAGCCAGCCAGCCAGCCAGCCAGCCAGCCAGCCAGCCAGCCAGCCAGCCAGCCAGCCAGCCAGCCAGCCAGCCAGCCAGCCAGCCAGCCAGCCAGCCAGCCAGCCAGCCAGCCAGCCAGCCAGCCAGCCAGCCAGCCAGCCAGCCAGCCAGCCAGCCAGCCAGCCAGCCAGCCAGCCAGCCAGCCAGCCAGCCAGCCAGCCAGCCAGCCAGCCAGCCAGCCAGCCAGCCAGCCAGCCAGCCAGCCAGCCAGCCAGCCAGCCAGCCAGCCAGCCAGCCAGCCAGCCAGCCAGCCAGCCAGCCAGCCAGCCAGCCAGCCAGCCAGCCAGCCAGCCAGCCAGCCAGCCAGCCAGCCAGCCAGCCAGCCAGCCAGCCAGCCAGCCAGCCAGCCAGCCAGCCAGCCAGCCAGCCAGCCAGCCAGCCAGCCAGCCAGCCAGCCAGCCAGCCAGCCAGCCAGCCAGCCAGCCAGCCAGCCAGCCAGCCAGCCAGCCAGCCAGCCAGCCAGCCAGCCAGCCAGCCAGCCAGTCAGTCAGTCAGTAACGGAAGAGTTTTATATATATTGATTTTAAATGATGAGGACTGTGAAGCGTGTGCACCTGGGTTCGATTCCCGGCGGGACATTGTTATGATGAATATCGATGTTTGTTTCCGGTCTGGGCGTAAGGTTCGTCCCTGTATAATATGTTTCGGGCACAGATACAGGATCTTTCTAGTTAGGGGGCTCTGAGTGTGATTCGTTATTATTATAACGGTGTAGTTTATTTTTTGGGAAAAAAAAAATTAAGAAGTGCTTTTTCTATTTGCATGGTGTTTTTGATTCTTTTTTAATGTACGCAGTTGATGCTAGAGCTTACGATTATTTCAACTTCTTTAAACGTATAGTTCTTTTATAATATCGCATATGTTTAAATTTCAAGTAGGTTTATCGATACATTTGTAACTTGATCCTTGACTTTCCAGAAGTTAAAGACTTCTGGTGTCGATGCTAATGCTTTAACATTTTAACACAATGTAAGAGGTGTACGGAATAACCTATTTTAGAAGTTCGTTCTCGCCGTATCGAACGATACGAGGACCGACCGAGAGCGGCGTTGGAGAGAACAAAAATAATACTCTAAGGAACTCGTTTACAAAAAAATCGCATGGAAGGTAACTTGAAAATAACAAAACTTAAATCGTAAAGAAGGAAAAAGGAAAATGCGTTTAGGGAAATCACAAAGAGCGGAATCGAATGAGGGGTCCCTCTAATTACGTCGTTCGAAAGACATATGCCAATTCAGCAGATTGGTGATCCGATCACGAGTTTTTGTTAACATTATATTTCCGAATAACATTTTCGACTGGTTGATTTTGATTATTAAATTAAATGTTATTTCTTTATGAATTACGAGCTGTCCCGGCTTACTTCGTTACGCCATAGAATATAAGATACTACTAAAGACTTGGCTCTATAGACTATGTTCTTTTGACTGCCCAGAATAGGCGAATAAAAAACAAACAACAACAACAAACCACCTGTCAAAATGTGTAAACAATGGAAAAAATATTGCACCTCGGGTTACATTATTTGAGTTTAAGTAAGGATTCCTAATTTTTTTGAAAATCTTATATAGTCTATGACACTCGGGGATAGTGTAGCTTCCTACCAGTGAATGAATTTTTCAAATCGGTTCAGTATTTCCGGAGCCTATTTGTTACAAACAAACAAACAAACACATCTTTCCTCTTTATAATATTGGTATAGATAATGCGATAAATAGCTACTGATTTGAAGAATTTTTTTTGAATAGGTACCTAATACAGTGGCGGTCTAGAGCGACGTAACACTTCTGGTTTTTCTGAATTGCAAAATAGCTCTTGTTCTTTGATATTACAGTCTAGGGCACATGAGACCATAGACAAATCTGTTACGCCGTCCTAGACCGCCACTGTACATCAAAGTAAAATGTATTTTTTTTTAGAATTGAGACAAATAATTACACAAGTATTTGTGCTACTAAACAGAAGCTAAAAAGCTCATACTATGCTCTTTTAAGGTTTCCAATTTACGTCCTTTCACTTAAAAACTTTGCGACAAAATTATTTATCATTTTTACCGTCTACAAAAGAGCTCGGCAAGACGGTAAAAACACGAATGAGATTCGTGAATATTTTCCATCTAAAAAAGCTCCGGTTCTCGGACGAAATTTACATTTTTCAATCTTTTATTTTTACATTTTCAAGCCGAATTATGGTTTCTCTCTCAGTTCTGATTGTGGGTAAACTAATTTAGTCGTTTAATATTCTATGTTGGTACTTTTAAAGCGTGTAGCTGAATTAAGCATTCTCGCTTCAGTCTGTCACTTTTGGTGCTGTACTACAACTTGTTTATGAAGAATAAAATTGAATTAGTGAAATTCTCGTCCCTTAAGGGCTTACACGGTGCGAAACTAGCGCCACTTCCGATAAATAATTAATATCTTCTAAAACATGGCCGAAATTAAAAATATGCGCCTTTGGCTGCCTAGATAACCTTTCATAGTTTTTTTTTAATTGTATTCATCGCCCTAATTTGTTGCCTGGAAGAAATCGGTTTTAGTGATAAGGCCGCCATTTGCATTGATCTCTGTAAATTGTTCTGATTACATTAAATAATTCTCTAATCTAATTTCTGTTAATAAAGAATCATTATTATTATTATTACTTCGGCAAGCGAGGTATTAGATACCTACACGGTCGACCCAGGCAAGCGAATAATTAAGTAATAACCGAAAATTTGACACGTAAAATC
Organism: Euspilapteryx auroguttella; assembly: GCA_951802225.1. NCBI lineage: Eukaryota > Metazoa > Arthropoda > Insecta > Lepidoptera > Gracillariidae > Euspilapteryx > Euspilapteryx auroguttella. Next base: position 2,374,292 of record OX637662.1, read on the forward strand.
ACAGACAGCTCTATTAATGTAGTGATTTAAGATTTAAATTTATTTCAGAGAACTCCACTTTTTTTAATTATATTATGTACCTATGTGAACTTAATATACTAGGAGATACTGTAAATACATTCATAATATTTTTTATTATTAACTTTTCCACTCCTGTTTTTTCTTTCCACTTTCTACTATTCTTGTTTCTAATTTCGTGTTTCATAATTTCAAATCCGTAAGTTGTTAGTTTATGGCTGGTAAAGTTACCTTACCAAATTATTTACGATCATACTGCTGTTTTAACAAGGCCGTTTACGTGTAGACGCTATTAGCAAGATGCAATGGTTACCAAAATGCCAACAATAAGAAAGCAATCGAATAGCAGTAAGTTACATGAATTCGCCGCCTAATGATGAAGGTAAAATAAATTCACAAACCTACAAACTAACTGATATTTAAAAAAAATAGCTTATAATACTTTCTGAATAAATTTGACAATTAACTGTTTTCAGAATTTTTATTTTGAGCTAATTGTGATAATACCTTAAAACGCCTGTAACAATCTCAGAATAGGAATCCTGAAAAAGCAATCCTCTATAAATCCAAGTTTTGTGTCCATCCATCACAGTCAAACCGAGAAGAAAATCCGAGGTGATAAAGCTTAGTGTTCAAGATAATACTACAGAAAGAGATTGAAACTTGTAAGAAAAGCCTAGAAATGGATGTTCATAAATAGTTATTGGGATTTCTGTCTTTAATATTCGGGGCTTTAAAAATAGTTCTGTATAATTTTCTTCGGTAGTAAAGTAGGTCAACCGATAGTTAATCAATTTATTGGATGTGGTAACGAAATTTAAACTTCGAAACTTAAACGAAATCAATAAAGTTTTTTTATGTTTAACCAGGTATAATAAGTGGAAATTGATAAAAATTTGATAAAATCGTATAACTAATTTTAAAATCATGATGTATATAATGCACGTTCAAAATTTAGCTTCTATCTAGAAGCAGCACATTTAAATTGTTGTAAGTTTTAACCGAATAATTAATTTAATGCGCTTAAAACAAAAAGAAATCTCACCTCAAAATAAAAAAGAAGTAAAACTATGCTGCACAGTTTTTTTTTAATAAAGAAATATTGTTTTACGCACACTTTTTTAAATTCCGAGCACTTTATCACTTTCAAACTCTCTGATTAGAAATTCACATTTTTCATCACTTGAAAACGATGAAACGGAAACAAAAATATCTAAAAAAAAAACAGTTTGATTTCAGTTTAAGAACGAGATCGTGTTCTAGCGATCATTTGACTGCAAAAGCTCATGAAAAGCTCTAACGTCCATTTAACGCGGGAAATTGAAACGCACTGCCGCTCCCGTCCAAAGTGTAGTGCGAAAGAGATGGCAATATAGGACTCACTGCAAAATTGTAGGGGCTGAGATGAGGGGCTATTCACGTGCTGACTTTAGAGTAGTTTTGTCATTTTGGAAGATTCTAAATTAGTTTACGGAACAAGATCTTTAACAAGGGAAAGCGATGAAAATGTCGCTATATGCTTAAATCTTTAAACTACGAAACGGATTTAGATGCTGTTTTTTTTAATAGATACTTATAGAGATCCAAGAGGAAGTTTTATATGTATAAAACATGCACAAAATAGTGATAGGTTAGGAGGCACGAAGATCGCCGGGTCGGCTAGTTTATGTATAAAAAAATTCGCCCCCAACTATATTTAAACCCGGATCTATGAAAACACAGTGCAGCAACGTGCAGTCGGGGTCGCGCGTGGCATAACAGCTGTCTAAGTGTTCTGTTATTTGGACTGGTCTGTCTATCTGTGTAGACAGTTGATTTCACTTTCGTTTACATGGAGCCGCATGATGGGCGCCCCAGAATCACCTCGCCTCTCGCAGTAAAGGGTACTTTATCTTATTTGACTAACAATAAGTGGTTACTGTATCTATACCAATATTATAAAGAGGAAAGATTTGTTTGTTTGTTTGTTTGTTTGTAACGAATAGGCTCTGGAAATACTGAACCGATTTGAAAAACTCTTTCACTGGTAGGAAGCTCCATTAACCCCGAGTGTCATAGGCTATATTAGATTTTTAAAAAAATTAGGGATCCTTACCTAAACTCAAATAATATAACCCAAGGTGCAATATTTTTTCCGTTGTTTACATATTTTGACAGGTGGTTTGTTGTTGTTGTTTGTTTTTTATTCGGCCATTCTGGGCAGACAAAAGAACATAGTCTATAGAGCCAAGTCTTTTGTAGTATCTTATATTCTATGGCGTAACGAAGTAAGCCGGGAAAGCTCGTCCTTTAATAAGAGGACAGTATAGCAACGCAAAAATATTAATAAAAACTCATGCTGTCGCCCACTAACCGTAACCATGCGACAAAGAGAGAGCTAATTTTTTGATGAAATTTGCGTTTCGTAGGAAAACATTTTTCACTACTGTGTACTACCTAAATCTTAGCAAATCACAACGATATTGGTGTCAATCGCTTCAGCATTAAATAATCTAGGTTTATACGTTTACCTTTTTTTAACATATGAATTGATTTCGTAAAACAAACAACTTTATCCGACCAATTTATCACAACATCTCTGTATTTTAGGGGCCTATATGTCTGAATCTATAGAGAGTTTTGAAAAAAAGGAAAACGTACAAACCTAGTTTTTTATAGTGATAGTAACATACCTACAGTTGTCACAAAATAAGAAGCCCGGTGGCAGGGGGCCTAAAATGTAATTTCTTGACCCGTAAAATGTAATTGAATGATTGATTGATTGATTGAAATATTTATTCCACAAATACATCAAAATATATTGGTACATTTTATAAACGAAGTAGGTAGGTATAACTAGAATGAATACTAGGTTACCTTACCTACTAATATTTTTTTTTGTTTCAGGCAATTACATTTTACAGGTCAAGAAATTACATTTTAGACCCCCTGTCAACGATTTAGTGACGACTATAAACTTCATGGTAATTGGAAAATAATTTGTAGTGTAAAAACTTTTTGTATAATATATAGGTATACGGTCCTTTTAAGTTTAATATCACTGCCAACTAAGCCATGAGGAAGAGAGAAATTTAGTTATTATGTAACTGACGATTCTTATAATTTCTTTAAAATTTCTTCAGAAATACGGGTAGTAAAGAAATATGTCTCACTTGACAAATCGCAAGCATTATCAGTCATTTCCGTATCGGATGAAACGTGATCGAGCATTTCCTGTTGCAGAAAAATAACCCGGTTCATTGCGTCACGGAAAATATTGAGAGGCATAGTACAACTACAGTAGCGCCACCCACAAAAAAAAATCGTCTAAAATAAGGCAAATATAAAAAATCTGAAACAGTATTCAACTAGATTATGTAGCCTAGTCTCAGCCTAGTATTTTAGGGCACTGACGTATATCTTTTAGGTTAAATACCGAAGAAAGCACAGAACAAGGAAGATGCTCTCTCTTTCTAAAGAAAGCTACTGATATTGCCAAAAGTGGCCGTTTTTAGCAACACTTTGTAGCTTTATTTGATCTCTTACCTAAAAGCTATACAAAACAGTGCCCTTAAAATACTAGGCTACATTATCTAGTGGAATAATGTTAAATTTTTTTGATATTTGCATTAGTTTAAAAGATATAAATTTTTTTCTCGGGTGGCGCTACTTTAGCTGTGCTATGCCTCATAAGCAGGAAAAGTTCAAACATCAATTTTGCTGTACGTTTTTTATTAAAGTATTCTCGATTGTGAAATAAACATAGTATAGGTAGGTAGCTATCCAATATTAACCAATGAATAAGCTATGAGTACGTCATCAAGTTCTCATGTGACTAAGTTAGGTTGGATTTGACGTTTATTGTAAACTAGCTTTCCCGGCTTACTTCGTTACGCCATAGAATATAAGAGCATTTCTACAAAGTGAACAGATTTTTCTGACTTCGGTGCCATTTTTTTTGTTTTGACCTAGAGACTTCATAATTAAAAACCATATAAAAGAGCTAATTCTGTATTCAGATATTGTTTTGGCCCACTTCAAAAGGTAACAGTTTCAGAAAAAACTGAACTCAAATATTTGTCTCCATCGAAATCAGAAAAATTACCCACCGAATCACAATTTTACCACTGAAATCAGAAATCTATCCACCGAAAGCACAATCCCATACAATTTATCATTAAAAATTTAAATAAATTTTCATTTACACAGTATAAATAGTTGTAGTAGTAAGCAGCGCTCATTGAAAAACTGCGTGTTTTATATTATTTGTGTGATTTGGTAACAGTATTTTCGTACTATATATTTTCTTTGAACTCTGTATCTTTTCAAGAAGAGCTTTAAGAATTAAAAATATTTAATAATTATTTCAAGTATATCTGAAAATATTTACATCAATTTTGAATTTACTTCACTGGAATTAAATATTAAAATAATAAATAAGTACACTCTCGTATAAAATTAATGTTCAATTAATTTTAATAGTCAAAATAATAAGGATAACGTTTAAGCATTATAAACATTTTTATGCATTTTATAAGTATTATAACAATAACGATAATTTAATTTATTTTTTGATTCAAATGCAAAGTTTGGTTGTACCTACATAATATCAGTACATTTATAACACAAAATCGCTTCAGAGAGAAGCTTCTGTGTGTGCTTTGTGTATATATGCGTTGATGCGGTTTTTTTTATAGATAAAGTGATTTAGGAGGAAGGTTTATGTAAAGTACATGCACAAAATAGTATTATATTAGGTGGTACAAAGTTTGCCGGGAAAACTAGTATAAACCCACCTGACTCAACTCGGCACAGCGCTGTACCGGTGTTCAATATGAGTTTTCATACTACCCTCCGAAAAAATTGAGTCAGAGGCAAAAAATGTTACGAATCTTAATGCATATTGTTTACCATCACTGATTATATACCACAAATAAGTAATATTATCACAAAAATGTTAAATATGAGCTATTTTAGCACTCTGTCAAAGTAAAAATCTGATTTTGGTGGATGTTTTTTTGACTTCGGTGTATAAAAAACCACCGAAACCCACCGATATCAGAATCAGCGAAATCACAAAAGAGTACAAATCAAAATTTAACTCGAAATTCAAACATAGCACAACAATCATCTGTACATCAAATAATACCAACCAAATGACGAGTGCATGGCACTAGTTGAAAGTTAAATATTTCTTATGGTTAGAAAAATTTAACCTACACCGAATTCAGGACTGAGGGGTACCCAAAACCACCGAGTGTCACAATTATCCTGAAAAAAAATACTGAAATGTCGGCTGGGCACAGGTTTCTGGCTCGCGGCGTGTAGGCCATAACTATATCAAGCTGCAAAGTACTTCAGGTAGTGCGAAAAGTTAATCACTATGGTTGTGGGTTATGATTTGTAAACACCATCGAAATCAGGAAGAATTTCAGGACGCTCATTTAGAGTGGTGTATTATAAAAAATATAGAAGTTTTTGGTTTTTCATGGTAACTACAGCCTTAATATACTCATCACTAAGGCGTGAATATATATAAATTAATCAAATATTACTTCATTACTTTGTAACAAGTGACTCTTTCATGAATTCTGGCAACAGGACACCCCAGCGATGTCAGGTTTTATGACTTTCGGATTTTTTTTCTGGTATTTATATTATATTTTCAAAAACGTTTCTATGCTCTCCAACTGCGTACCCATACATAGTTGTGGCTGAAATAATTTGAGCAGCCTACTTCACTGGGATATATTTTATTTTCAAATTGCCACTGAATTTTGCCCGTCCGTAGAAATGCCCATAAGATACTACAAAAGACTTGGCTTTATAGACTATGTTATTTTTACTGCCCAGAATGGCCAAATTAAAAACAAAACAACAAACCAGCTGTCAAAATAATTGTAAACAACGGAAAAATATTGCACCTTGGGTTACATTATTTGAGTTTTGGTAACGATCCCTAATTTTTTTGAAAATCTAATATAGCCTATGACACTCGGGGTTAATGTAGCTTACTACCAGTGAAAGAATTTTTCAAATCGGTTCAGTATTTCCGGAGCCTATTCGTTACAAAAAAACAAACAAACAAACAAATCTTTCTTCTTTATAATATTGGTATAGATTCAGAGGGACTACGGATTCGATTCCACAATATTTCTAATTAACCGACTTCAAAAAAGGAGGTTATCAGTTTGACCTGTATGTATGTATGTATGTTTGTCCGCGAATATCTCGAGTTTGGCTGAACCGATTTTAATGCGGTTGTCACAGAAGTATTTGTTACATTCAGGAGAAGGTTTTAGTACCTATTTTAACCGACTTGAGAAAAGAGGGAGGTCTCAGTTTTATGATGTTTTAATTTATTGAAGGCGGGTTCCTTTTTTGTGAAAAAGAAATTATTTATTGTTATAGAATTTTATAGAAATTGCTGCAGTTGCAGCGAATGTGGTCGCGAATATGTTTGTCTTGCTTTTGTTTGTTACTTTGTGTAACTAATGTGTTTTATTTTTTCTTTTATCTTTATAACGGACACCTGGGAGTACACCAACGATGCTTGCAATTGTGGACTGTATTATTATTTCTAGTGGCAAACCCAGCCCATGATCCTATTTGCTGTGTAAGATACTCTAAAACTACTGAACCAATTTTAATGAAACATGCTGATTTTTTTTCAGCATTTAAAGGTACTGAATCTCAAAACATATTAAAATCGGTTGAGAAGTTTTTCCATTTAGCGTTTACAAAGGAAGAAGAAAAAAACTATAAAGTAGGTGGTCCAATATTCCACATAACAATTAATAATTTCTAAGAGCAATACATGCTACTCACGGACCAGACAGCTCGGTTACAGCTTTGTTATGTGTATGAATTATGGTAAAATATCGTTCAAAACTTCCCAATTAATATAAGTTGAATAATAAACCAATTCGAATCCAATATTCATAGTCAGGAAATTGTCTGTCGAAGTCAGTTTTAATTATTTTATAACAACGACTTTGTCCTAGCAATAAAAATCCATCTGCAATGGCCTGCATAATAGCTCAGTGATCGTAGCGTTTCCGACCAATAAAACACAATATTCGTTGGAATTTGCGATCACTATTACAACTTTAATTTGTTTTTATTTGCCTGTACATATAGAAACTGTTTTAGAGGTCTATTTTCAAAGCTGATTTACACTAGTAGAATTTACACTGAGTAGAATTTGTATTATAATTAAAGTTTTAAATTAAGTTTTCGTAGAATTTTGAAAACTGATTTGTTAGGTTATTAATGCAACTATTCATATTTCGCATTCATGGATTAACCTAACATAATCTCACGCATTTATTCCCCGAAGGGTTAGGCAGAGGCAACAGCTCATCAGAGCCGGACCCACGTTTAGCAGAGTTTATGTTTTTAATGTTTATTAATGTGTTATAATATAATTTATTTTTAATTTATTAGATATTTTTTTAATATCATATATTGATACTTACGTTGAAGATACATTACCTACTAGGAAAACATATGTGCGCTGGGGATTGCATGCAAATAGCGGCCGCATACATTATTTGGCGCCAAGTGTCGACGACATGCGAGAATCTAATAAGTGTTTTTTTCGTTTTATTTGTTTTTTTCAACCGTTGAATAAAAAGGATTATCGTAAGAGTTCTATTTATTTTTGTAAATTCTAAACCTATTAAATCATAAGAGATTAAAATTTAACCCTTTAAGAAGTCTGTCTTTAAAAAGCTTTTATTTAACTTGTAATACATTATGTATGTTTGTATGTATGAATGATGTTCGGGTGAAATCTTGCAATTCTATTTTGGAGCAGATTTCTTTAACTGATTGAGCTGAAATTTTGTATAGGTAACACGTTCAGAGAGCCTAATAATACTTATAATAAAGCTTATGTTACGTCATTAAAAATCCAACATGGCAGAATAATCTTTGTGGCAGACGAGTTGTTTTTCGTGTACAACTACCTATAAAAACTTTAAAAAGTTTAACTTATTTCTTTTTTACCATTATGAGCGTTGCTGATATCTGTACAATTTACGCTATTCCATTTCCCGCTATCATTTCCTCGCATGGTATGTCACTACTTAACTTTTCTCATAGGTGCCTACTGCTCATGTATCCATAGTAACCATGCCCCTCTTGCAACCCTCTGTCTTTTATTCCCACTCCATTAAGTTTGTAAAGCGTCATATCGTGTAGTATAACATGACGCTACATGGCATATTTCCGGGAATCAACGCCGTTAGTATCCTCATTTCAAATTAATCTTCTCAATTGTTTAACGGTGACTACTGAGTTAAATATTATCAACGAGCTTTCCCGGCTTACTTCGTTACGCCATAGAATATAAGATACTACAAAAGACTTGGCTCTATATACTATGTTCTTTTGACTGCCCAGAATGGCCGAATAAAAAACAAACAACAACAACAAACCACCTGTCAAAATATGTAAACAACGGAAAAAATATTGCACCTTGGGTTAAATTATTTGAGTTTAGTTAAGGATCCCTAATTTTTTTGAAAATCTAATATAGCCTATGACACTCGGGGTTAATGTAGCTTCCTACCAATGAAAGAATTTTTCAAATCGGTTCAGTATTTCCGGAGCCTATTCGTTACAAACAAACAAACAAACAAATCTTTCTTCTTTATAATATTGGTATAGATAAGTGTAGTGCGCCACATTTCCCTAAAGTGAGTTTCAAAATTTAAACAAATTTGTATAGAAAAGTGTCAGTTTTCATTTTATACTAACACGTATCCGATATTTCTAAAGACTGACCACTCGGTCCACTGTGAAACTTTGTGCTTTAGTTTGAAAGTACTGTTCCGCGAACGGGCACTTGTATACGCAGACGTGAGCGGATAGTGCTGACGAGGCCACAAAACGAATTTGAAATTATCTCTTGAGAAAAAACCGTATGCGTGTCTAATTAAAATGCCATATTACTTAGCCTTGGACATGGGCTGGACGATGTCTCGCAGGGAAGACGAAAGATGGAGCAAAGTCGGCCTTAAATAGAGACCAAGCGAGGAGAAAAGAAGCCTAGGGAGACCACCAGAAAGATGGACTGATGATATAAGACTAGGGAGAAATTGATGATACTGACAGCCAAACGATCCCACTGGATAAAATTTCATCAATAAACGCTTTTCTGCTATTTGATATTGCGGTTTTTTGCACGAGACAGCACGGCATACGACACGACCAATTTGAGACGGATTTAAAAAAATCAAATATAAATATCCTCATACAAAACTGGAAATGTAATCGGTAATGTGCAAAGAACAAATATTTCTTAATCGTAACCAGGTTTTTCACGAAGAATATGTTTTATTGGCAGTCTAGGTCGGCGAAACACTTCCTGAATTCACGGTTTGTCTGTATTCTAAAATAGCCCTTGTTCTTTTGTAAAACAGTCAAGGGTGCCCGAGACCATAGACAAATCTGTTACGCTCTCCTAGACCGCTACTGTAAAATACTGGTAATGTAAATAGGTTATGTTAGAAAAACAAGGGGTAGAAAATTGTGATAGGGCGAGATTGCTAACGGCAATCTGTCCTAATGGCTAAACAACGTTTAGTTAAACATTGTATTTGGGTTAGTGGATCCCTCGTGTGCGTAACAATAAATAGATCAAACAAACCTTAGTTTCGGTATACAAAGAAATAACTAAAACAAAGCATTTTCCTCTGTCAACCTGAGTCTCAGTTAAATAATTCTATCCACAACATAGCAAGTTTAACGATAGATACAGATTTCTGGTAGATAAAAGTTTGCTAGTAGTATATATATTAAATTTTCAACTCCAACGTTAAATCCGTAGTTCTATACGGATGCGAAACCTGGCTGGTCAAAAAATAAATCACCAAGAGCCTTCAGATCTTTGTGAACAAATGCTTACGGCGTATTTCAAAGATACGATGGACACAAACTATTTCAAATATTCGACTGTGGTAATTGACCAGCTAGAAACCGATAGAGCAGGAGATTTTAGTGAGGAAATGGCGTTGGATTGGTCACGTGTTAAGGAGAACCGACGATCACATCTCCAAACAGGCTCTGATATGGCACGCATCCGGTAACAGAAGGTCAGGTCGCCCTCGCATCACCTGGAGGAGATCGGTGGAGAAGGAGATCGCAACAACTGGTCTCAAATGGCGGGACCTGGAGGAGGCAGCCCAGGACCGTATAAAATGGAGAAAATTACTTCGAGCCCTTTGCCCCGATGAGGGGCTATAGGAAGAAATCATTATCATCATGTATTCAATTATTCTGTGCTACTAATAAGTTGATGTTTATTTAAGATACAGAAACGCTCCTATTTCCATCCTAAGAATTCATCATCGCAGCCGAAAGACTTTCACTTTAGGCTTGGTTTCTTGAAAAGCACCTTTTTTTATTCCGAGTCTTGAGTGTTTAACTTAGTTTATAGAATTTAGGGATGGGAACTAAAATGACTAATAATCTAACCGGGGGAGGCAGGAGGGGGTTTGCAGGTCCCCTTTTTTATTTTTTTGTGAATAAAATTGGCATCAATGGCCTCTAAAAGCTCACAGAAAAAAATATCCGTAGCAATTCAAATACGTATGTTTGAGTTTTTAAATTCTTCACACGACTTTGTTCCCGTATCTATTTCTTAACGAGACTTTGTTCCCGTGTCAGTAAAAACCAAATTTAATTTAGTAATACATAATAGGTGTTAAAAATAATTACGAAGCAGGAGGAGCAATGACACTTCGCTATCTTTGCTCGCTCAGTCAATTAAAATAATAGCTTCAACTTAGTCCTACGAAAGTATGGAAGACAGAGCTGTAACTGAACTTTATCATTAATATATAATATCGGTACAAAAGTACAGATCATCTATCTTCGTGACCCTTCACTCGTCGGTCCCCAGACCCACACTGGCACAATAATTGTGTAGACGGAGAGTAACTTTTTGCTTTATCGGATTTTTTCGTTCCGCTCCCCTGACGTTTGCGATCTGCACTACATGTTCGTTGCTATTGGAAGGTTTTTTTTTTGCTTTTTTATCCTCTTTATTTGTAGGTACAACATTTCGTCAGCGAAACTCAAGTGGAGAGGGATGGATAAATCTTTTGACGAAGATTCAAAAAATTAAGATACATGTTGTTTTCGGTGCAATATGTGTTCGGTACCTACGTACGTCATGGGCTCCTTACACCTTTTGTCTATGGTCTCGTGCGCACTACATTGTAAAATCAGAGAACAAGGGCTTTTTTGCAATACAAAAAAAACGGAATCTTACTCTGAACCATTCCTTGACTGTATACTTTATTTCAAAAATAACTGCAACTGTATAAGCAGAGCGGAGTTACAAATACCAACCTATCTTTGATAGAATCATCTCATCTTACGCACAATTAACCTCTCCTTTGTTGCATTGCAATTCCGATACTACAAATTTACACATAGCTAGAGCTAGCGTATGGGTAAGGTTGACATCAGACGGACCGCACGACACCAACCGCTAGCAGTCGATACATAACCACATGCAGTCCACACTCAACCGAATGCAGTCAATATTCTTAACCGCATGCAGTCGAGACTCAACCGCACGCGGTCGGCTACAGTCGAGCAGCTTCGACCGCACTGCCAATTGCTTTGTTCGTCAAGGTGCTCCTTCTCGAGCGCTCTAAAGCAGTTGTACAATTTACCTTCACCCTGTCCTTTTATTTCATTTCCTATACTGTATTTATTTGAGTAAGGGGGTTCATTTATCCTAAAGAGTCATTGAATTTATAAGATGTTTTTTTTTAACACAAGTTGAAGGTAAATTTTGCAACTATTTTAGAGCGTTCTGCTCCTTGACTAACAGCAATTGACAGCGAGGTCGACGCCTTCTCTACTGTAGCATTTCCCCACCTCACTGACTGTTGCCGACCGCGTGCAGTTGAATCTCGACTGCGCGCGGTTGATAGTGTCGAGTGCATGCTGTTGAGGTGTCGACTGCGCGCGGTTGGTGCCGTGCGGTCCGTTTGATGGCAACCTGTATATGACAAGCTGTCATTTAAATTCAAAACAATAATGTCAACATGGAACAAATGGATGTCAAAATTAATCCGCGTATAGGCCCTACGGCCCTACATTAGGCGGGTCGATCGGACGCGGATTCGATTTCGCACGTCTATTGTCTCGCTGGAAACGGGTGAAGGCTCTTTGAGTCGATGGAGTGGTGATTCGGTTACTTTAGATGGTTTAAAGATCGAGAGTGGTATTGATACTGTCACTGTATTATCACAGTATAATAAATAGTATAAGGAATTGTATTCCCATTGGTTAAGCAAAAGTTAAAATTCACTTTATTGCACAAGTAGTTTTTTTTTAATACAGTTCAAAATTTATCACATAGCATAAAATAAAGTAGCTTTCCGCATCTAAAAAGGTTGTTGCTTAGCAGTTATGTTATAAAACGTATGTTCTTTATTTTAGTTTTATAGGTAACTAGAGGCTGCCCCGCGGTTTTTCCCGCGCAGATTCCTCATAAACACAAAATTCCCGTTTTGTCCCGTTCCCGTGGGAATTTCGGGAAATCCCTTCTTAGTGCTCACCTACACTCCCTAAGGAACCTACATGCAAAATTTCAGCCCGCTACGCCCAGTAGTTTCGGCTCTGCGTTGTCTGTCAGTCAGTCAGTCAGTCAGTCAGTCAGTCAGTCAGTCAGTCAGTAACGGAAGAGTTTTATATATATTGATTACAAGATATATTAAGGCGTATATTTTTTCATGAAACAGCGACAAAGCATTTAACCTATCCTAGGGCAAAGACGACACCGAATAAAGCCTTGTCCTACACTACAAAATAAATCGAGCGGGAGGTCGTACAATTTTGAGACCTAGGCTAATCGTGGAGCCTATCAATTGATGCCAATTTTATTGTTCAGTAAATAAAGTGCGTAGTGATTAATCGCCACGTTTTTCCAAGAAAGCCTTTCTTTAGACGACGAATTGGGGTATTCATGTTTTGAAGAAAGAATTTTAAAGGAGATTTGATAAATATTTTTTTATTGTTGTTATTTTATAAAAAGCGAAATTTTTTTTTTTGCTGTCGTTCAGTAATCAATCTGTCAGGATTGTGATTACGTACATTTATTAATTTAATAAAATTATATTCTTGTAAGCTTTGCATGATAGTTTTAGAAACACTTTTGACTTTACTGGAAGAGTGGGTGTCTCCCGGCACAGGTATTATTACTTAAAGGGAGACTCCTAGTTGTAAAATTATGATTAAGAAAGTGAATAAAATTATCTTTATCTTTACGTAACTTTCAGATAATCAATTGTTTGCGTATTATACTTTCCTGTGAGCTGTTTGTGTGTATCAATAATATAAAACTCTTCCGTTACTGACTGACAGACAACGCAGAGCCGAAACTACTGGGCGTAGAAATCTGAAAATTGGCATGTGGTTTCCTTGGGGGGTGTAGATGAGCACTAATCGGAGATTTCCCGAAATTCCCACGGGAACGGGAAAAAACGAGATTTTTGCGTTTATGAGAAATTTGCGCGGGAAAAACCGCGGGGCAGCCTCTAGTGTTTAGATAAATATTCTGGGCCTGAAAACAATTACAGTTAGAACTAGTTTAAATAGTACAATTGCTGTACCAAAATTTTGTTTTTCTGATTTTTTGAATTCAAATCAATCTAAGGATTAAGATCAGGGGTCGTACAAATTTTCTTCTTTCAATCAAGTGCAAAAACTCATTATTGTTACCTTATTGTTGTAATATGTATTATAAAATGTTTAATATCATGTTTATGCAATTCTCTAAACAAAAAAATTATAGAAAAGCTATAAAGAATTGCTTTTGTATAGTACATATACTTGTGCTACACAGACTTGCGCTAAAGTAAAATAAAATGGCTGTCAAAATAAGTGAATACCGCCACAGGTTCATTTTTTTTGTCGTTTGGCCGTCTATGTTCACACATACACCGTGACTTAGGTAATATTCTTTATTGATAGAGTCTTTTCTGTGTTTACGACCATATTTTTAGTTACCCAGTTGAAGCAACTTTTAGCAAGCATTACGCATAGCTCTCCCAATTACGTAACCTCCCAGCAACTTTCACCGTAATCTTTCTTCCTTCCCGATGTAATCCGAGATAAACAAGAGAAATGGCGGCGCTTCATTGAGCGAGCAACCTAAGTGTTTCCTTTAAGTTATTGTTACTGATGTTATATTGCAATTTTATCGGTATTGATCTTTTGAAATCATTCAGTTTGTTTGTTTGTTGTTATATAAAATAGGAATAAAATTATTTATTTATACCAACGACTTTGTATTTAAAATAGACACCGACCGAAGGTTCGGCTAGTTTCGGCAAAGAAGTCCATGTTTCGATTCGCTTTCCAGAAAAAACCACTACACCGATTTAAATGAAATTTGGTATAGGGATAGTCTAGAGCCTGAGAAAGGACATAAGTTACTTTTCATCCTGAAATTCCCACGGGAAAAATGGGAATTTGATGTTTCAATGAAAAATGCGCTGGCGAAGCTGCGGCGCCCACTAGTTTAAAATATTGAAGTTGAAGTGCGAAGCCTATTCGATTAACTGAATGCAATGCAAGGACATTTTCGCTTAAAGACCCATCATCAACCCATTACACCGATGCAAGCTCCAATCACGAAAATAAAATATCTCCTCAACCGTCACATTTTTTAAATAAGCCATTTCTGCAGTCATCAAGTGTAAACTCTCGTTATAAGTGAATTAGATTAGATTCATTTATTTCACACTATCAAATTCATATTACATTACAAAGTTGTACCTATTATAAAATGTCAAACTAAATGTGATCGTCAAAATAGTATACAGTGGCGGAGACGGTCGGCGTAACACTTCCGGTTTTTCTGTATTGCAAAATAGCTCTTGTTCTTTGGTAATACAGTCTAGGCCTGACAAAACCATAGACAAATCTGTTACGGCCTCCTAGTCCTTGACTGTACAAAGATTATATAAAGAATAATAAGAATCGATATCAGCAAGCCAGCTCTTAATATTTTTTTAAATCTTAGAAGAAAGTAAAAGTAACATAAAAGTGGAATAACGAAAGGTTGAGTATATTTAAGGATTAAGTATAGTACTAACGTTTTTTTAAAGGAAGTAAAATTACTAGAATAAATGGAATAACGAAAGGTTGAGTATATTTAAGGATTAAGTATAGTACTAACGTTTTTTTAAAGGAAGTAAAATTACTAGAATAAATGGAATAACGAAAGGTTGAGTATATTTAAGGGTTAATGTCCAAAGAGAACACATTCCACAAAATGCTACCGAAGGCGATCCGCGGAATCACCTCAGCCGTAAATATCTCTTTTTGCGTCCACTGCATGGCTCCTTTTTTTCCATTTTCCAACTGTGTCATTTTAAGCCGGCTCCGTGACATGAATGAGGTCAGATAAGTAACGCGCGGGTCGTGCGAGTTAAGTTGTCTACTATATATACAGATTGAAAGATTATGTTTTTTATTTCAATTAGCAGACAATCTGGGCCCGTCATGTATAGTCTAAGCTGGGCGGGCCCCTTACCCCCTTACCACAAAAAAGTTAGGCCGGTCTAAATTGGCAATATGTATGACGAATTAGTGATTTAAACCTAGTCTAGAGATTTAAACCAGGTTTAACTGTTTTAGTGGTAGAGTCGATAATCTCTTATTTAAAATACACAAAAACTTATAATTGAGACAATTTCTAAATATCACGTCTTTTGTTTTAATTTTCTAAACAACCAATCCATAGAATAGCAATCGCTGTGTTGTATGCTATGACTATTGACTTGCGTTAGTTTAAATAGTGAATCTGAAGGTTGCTAAATCAAGTGAGATAATGATGATGATGCTGATGATTTCAATTAATAAAGTAAAACTTGATCTTTTAACAAAAAAAATTTAGGAACATTGGAAGATAAAAAAAAAGATTATATTGCTCCACTGCACTGTGCACTGTACTGTACATGACAAACACGATTTGATTAATTTCAATATTACAAAGAAATTATTTAAAAAAATAGTTATAAAATAATAGTTTGTCTCTATACCTAGTCGGTTAACGGTAAAGTTTTGTGTGATAACGTAATAAAGAAACATTGAAGCTACCGCTTGGGCCGATCATGCCTCTATTTACGTAGTAACTATTAACAGATACCAAGCCTATACCAAGCAGATACCTTTATATCGCATGTTCTGCGCTCTTGCTAGCACGCTCAGGCTCAGATGGAACGTGACAGTTTTTCGTGCGTGCATTGATTTCTCTGAGCGTCTAAAGAAACTCATAAAATAAGTCATAATAAAATTCTTTTCCCTCTGTATAAAAGGACATTCCCAAACTCATAAGAATTATCTCAGCCCCGCGACACCTTCTAATGACGGCCATAAAGAAATTTACGATGACATTTATCATAATAATCTGTGAAACCCTGCGTTTATTATGCACAGACAATAAAACAATATGGCTGCCGCGTGAAACTGGATTTTAGGCACCCAAACCGAGCCCAAACCCTAGGCTAGGATGCCTAAATTGTATAGTGTAGGTAGATTATATAATAGGCTTTATGTAAAATTTTAGTGTACTTACCTAAAACTTCACTGTTCAATTTTGCACGGTAAAAATAATTTGTAGAAAATAAAATATTGTGGTCAGTTAATGATAGGTAGGTGCTAGCCCCTGAATTTGAAATGAAAATGGCATAAATATTAGTCATTGAATTTACAAGAAACTTATATAAGATTGGATCTGTAAAATATTAAAAAAAAACAAGAAAATTACATAATTTCTATGTAAAACCTTATCACGAGATTTAATCATAGGTATAGGATAAATAAATTTTTAATAATGTTTATATATACGCATGGCGCTCTAGTGTCTGTAGTGACCTTAAACCATTTTATCGAAATGATCAGCGAGATGAACTGAAGTGATGCTCGACTCGACTCAGCTCGACTCGACTGAAACTATAATGGCTCGTCATTAAACGAATGTCCCACTCAAAGTTTTAACGCTATTCCTTTACCTTCAGAACACTTTTGGAATGGCGACGATTTTGTTAAATCATCTGGTGGAGCATTAAGGATAGATTTGAAACCATAAAAAGGTAACGTATCTATCCTTCTACTAACTAATATTATAATTATTGGAAGAGTTTATGAGAAAGTTGATGTTCGTTCCAATTTCAAGCAAAACTACTCTTTTAAATAATACACGAATTTAGACTTAACTTCACAGTATCTCTATTATAACCTTATTAGTCGACCCAGCGAACTTTGTACCACCTTACCTATAACTATGTTGTGCATGTATTATATAAACCTTCATTTCGAGTCACTCTTATCAATTCAAAAAACGCATCAATATCTGTTGCATACATAGGGACAGACGCGGGAAGCGACTTTGTTTTATACTATGTATTGATGATAAATCAGAATAATATGTACCTACGCTATAATTTATATTGATATTGTGTAAAAATCTATATTGGTAGGCGGTCCAAAGTTCTACAGAGACTGATCTGTAGATCTTCGTACTCCATAACGATAATAAATAGGTAACTACTCAATAAGCGTTGAATAAAATACTAACTAAAATAAAAATCTCAAAGTTATAAGGTTAATAATATTAACTACAGCTCACAGAGTCACAAGTAAAACTAGACTCGTACATTTACTTACAAATAAGTTTAATATTCGCCTTAAACATACTTATTCAGCAGCTAAGTCAAACTTTTGCTGCATATGATACGAGGGTTGCCAACGCCAATTCTCATTGTAGTGTGTATATGCAAAAGCAAATTAGTTAACTCCATATCTTTTGCCATTTTTTCTTTTGTTATTTAATGTTTTTTTTATCTCATAATATTTAATGACATGTCTATTATCTCTTTGATATTATGAAGTACTTACATACAAAATAAACAGACACAAATAATTATTTTAATTAACTATTTACTATATCAATAAATATCAATACATTGTATAAAACAAAGTCACTTCCTGGTGCTGTCCCTATGTATGCTTATATATTTAAAACTAAGCAACGGATTTTGATAATTTTTTTTAATACATAGAGTTATTTAAGAGGAAGGTTTATATGTACAATACATGCACAACAAAGTAATTGGTAAGGCGGTACGAAGTTCGCCGGGTCGACTAGTATAATATATATAAAAATGAATCGTGGCTCGTTAGTCTCGCTAAAACTAGAGAACGGCCGGGCCGATTCAGTTTGATTTTGGCTTTGAAATGTTCTTAGTAGTCCAGCGAAGGTGTAAAAGGTAGGGAAATATGGAAAAATGGAGGGGACGCTAGCAAAAACAACAATTTTGGTTTTCCTTTAAAATTGTAAGGCGCGGTACGAAGTTCGCCGGAACAGCTCGTTAGAAAATAAACGTCCAGTCCTAAAACGAAAAATGATTTCGTTTTAGGACGTGAATTTGGCCTTAAAAGGACGTTAAACTAAATCTAAAATGATAGCAACCCTAGCAAAGTCGACGTTGCCTGCATACTCAGAGTTTATTAGCTGAACTTGTTCAAGATAGTTTCCAGAAGAGTTGTATGTATGACATCATTTTGACTAATAACTAACTTATTACTGTCTTTTAAATCTTTGTACAGTGGCGGATGTCTGGGACGGCATCACAGATTTTTCTATAGTCTATGGTCACGTGCGCCCTAGACTGTATTACCAAAGAACAAGTGCTATTTTGCAATACAGAAAAACCGGAAGTGTGTCCAAGCCGTGCAAGACAGCCACTGTACAGTACACTGCTTGCTGGGTTTCTAACAAGTCTATTATAAATTATTTGATTGATAAATGAAGAAGTGATTGGGCGCAAAAACACCAAAATTTTAGCAATATTCTTTTGCATAATCAAATCGAGAATGGCAAAATAATGACTGGTTGTCATAGAAATTAGCCATAAGGTCGCCCTTTGTCGCCTTAACCATTTCATTCCCATAACCAATACCACTCCACTTCAGTAACTTCGGTTTTATAATTATTAGTTCAAGAAACCAAAGTAATATTATACATTATTATACATTACTATATATCTTGTTCAGTGTGCAACGGTGCATGCAGATTGTTCAGTCACAGAGACCCGGGTCAATTTCCGGTTGGAACGAGTATTGGTAAAGATATAAGCATTATCTAATACTCTATATTTTAGTAAGATTTTGTAAAACGATTATGAAAATGAAAACTTCACTAAAGGTAAAATTTATGTCATGACATGATACGCATATAATAGACTAGAGGCTGCCCCGCGGTTTTTCCCGCGCAGATTTTTCATAATCACAAAAATCCCGTTTTCTCCCGTTCCCGTGGGAATTTTGGGAAATCCCTTCTTAGTGCTCACTCCATAAGGAACCTATGTGCAAAAGTTCAGCCCGCTACGCCCAGTAGTTTCGGCTCTGCGTTGTCTGTCAGTCAGTCAGTAACGGAAGAGTTTTATATATATTGATAGTAATGCAGTATTCATTATTGATATTGATAGTACATTCCATTTTGATAAGTTTTTTTTCCTTTTTTTTAAAGGATGTTAAAGATAAATCTTTAGAAGTTAGAAAGAACTTTCAGCTAGCCTAATAAATCTTAAACTTCTACCAATGCTGTCGATTTCTATTGGCCCTGATGAGGGACATTACGATCTTGAGGTCTTTCTAAATACCGTATTTTAGTTAAAGTTCTGCTGATATTTAAAATACTTTCGAACCTCTTTATATTTTTATTTCTTATCCCGTCTAAAGTTTATTAAAATAACAGTTATTTTGATAGAATCAAAAAGCGTTTAAATAATTAAACATAAATGATGGATTGCTTCAAAATATGAGTTTTTTATCAAATTCCATACGTTCTTCAAGAACCTACACCATTTTCAAAGGAACAATTTCAAACAAATATTGACTTTCGATTCAGCAAACATCCCCTGACTCCTCTGTGGGAACAAGACAATCTGCTCTCGCTCTGTCTTCCTCTGTCATACGTGTTATTAGGTTGTTAGAATAGGATGGGTATATATTAATGTACTGAGGGTCGAGTTTATGGTTCGTCACGTTTAAAGGTTTTCAGATTTAGTTTACTTGTTCAAGTTCAATATTATTATGTCATTCATACCGATACTTATATCTCATTTATCGGTTTTAATGCGAGATTAGATTATATTATTAACCGACTTAAAAAAAGCAGGTTATCAGTTTAACCTGTATGTATTTCTGTATGTATGTTAGTCTGCGACTATTTCGCGTTTGGCTGAACCGATCTTGATGCGGTTTTCAGATAAGCATTTTGTTACATTCAGGAGAATTTAAGGTTTAGTACCTTTTTTAGCCGATTTCGAAAAAGAGGAAGTGCTCAGTTGATTTTTGTGTCTGTTTATTGAATTCGGGTTCTTTTTTTTGTAAAAAAATAAATTATTGAGTCCAAATTATCAGTCAGTAATTAATTTTTCGCCCAAAGTCTAGCAGTGGACGTCTTTCGGCTAAAATTATGGTTATTATATTGTTAAAATGACGATTGTGACGAGAGTCTGGGTCAAGTAGCTTCCGGATCAAATTCGATCCATTGGTCTGGCAGGAACTGTGGATATGATCGACTAATCCATTCTGCCATCGATTGTTGCCGTCGATCAACGATCGGTGTTACTACACCGATCAAATTCTAGTTCCTAGTTTTAAATTTAAAAAGTTATTACCCAACGGTTGTAATTCTTTTGATTGATTCTTTTAGTTTTTATTGTTGCTCTAGAACTCTTCAATTTTACATTTATACCATTTTACACGTCTATCTATGTACAGTGGCAGTCTAGGACAGAATAACACTTCCCGTTGTTGTATATTGCAAAATAGGTCTTGTTCTTTGATAAAACAGTATAGGGCGCACGAGGCCATAGACAAATCTGTTACGCCATCCTAGACCGCCACTGTTCCACTCGAAATAATATAAACAGTCAAAATCATTTTTCTGTCAGACAAAGAATATCACATTTAAAATATTCTAGGAACATTTCAATATCTTAAATTTTGCCAGAGAAGTGATTTATATTCTGGTGAATTAGACTAACCGTCTTATTCATAAAGATACAGTAGATTTTAAGTAGCGTTACTGAAGGTCTACTTCTCTGGTTTGTTGTATGGTAAATACGTGACATCCAGTCTAAATTGACATACGTCAAAAAACTAAAATGCTCTTTAACTTTTTATGAATAAGGGGGTAAGTGTACAAGGCTGCTTTACTGTTGTCTAGCTGGAGTTAGAACTCCTTGTTTGTTCAATTATATTCTCAATCAGTAATGTAAATGTAACTGGCACTAAGCAAGGTGTAAGTGTAGTTTCCGTCTCTCATAAATCCGCCCGACCATAAATTATAATGGTTTCCTATCGCATTAATCAGTGGGGCGACCGTAACTGAGTACAATAGGTGCGGGCGCTGACGCCACCCCGCCACGGTGCTTCATTATTTAATCTGTATTACCTATAATATATATTATAATCTTAGTTTAGTTTACCCGAAGCCAGCACTGGCTTGGTGTCAGCTTCGTATAAACATTTTTTCAAGCCAAGCAAGCGCTTGCTGCCAGCACTGGCTAGGCGCGGGCTATCTGACAAGAAGGACTGCCGGCTTCGGGTAAACGAGCATGTTCAAAATTGAAAACACTGTTTTGATTTGATTTTACTTCTATAACAATTTTTTTGGTGACGTAAAAAATGCCTGACGCACTTTTTGTCACTAAGGGCGTTCAGCAGATTGATTTTGTTTTTTATTACCTTGTCAGATACATCCTGTAGATCATTGTACAGTCAAGGACTAGGAGGCCGTAACAGATTTGTCTATGGTTTCGTCAGGCCTAGACTGTATTACCAAAGAATAAGAGCTATTTTGCAATACAGAAAAACCGGAAGTGTTACGCCGACCGTGTCCGCCACTGTACATATTAGAATAATATCCTCCTCATTATAATGCTTTGATGTACGGTAACATTACAAGCGTACTGAAATGCACGCTTGTATATCTTGGAAATTTGTTAAAATTTTTGAAATTTTCAAAAATTTTAACAAATTTCCATACAGTGTTGCCACTTTTGAAATTCTAGATTTTTGTGCCGCACTATATTCATTATACGCACAATATAATAAATAGAACTACATTTATAGGTAATTCAAGAACTATTACAACAACACGAATTATTACATTACATACAGTCTTCAGGTCGTGCACATGAAGGTGGTAGGTTAGGTTGTAATGCTGTTTACAGTACATCCATATGATAAAATTAATATTTAACAATGCCAGTTTATATCACCACATCACGTAAACAATACATAATGGATAAGAATTTTATGGAACATTTTATTGTTATGCTGAAAGACTAGAACAATAATAAAGCTTGAATCAGGTGTGAAAAGAAAACGGGTTTTATATAAGGGCACTTATTATTTGATAGACAAAAATACACAGATTCTTAACTGATATTCGAGTGCATTTTTAAACAAGTTGTGATTTTAAGGTTTGACATAGCTGTAGTTCTTGTGATCTCAAAATAAACATTAATCATCTTTTCATTGATTCCTTTTTTTTCGGAGATAATAAAATACCTATCTAGAACAATGTTCTACCAGACCAAACACATTACGCTAAAATCCTTATGGTATGATAGGTATGTTTCACAATAAAGATGAAATATCTACACTTCAGCTATAACAGCTGTAATCTTGTTTCACACGCGTGCTAAAAATGATCTTAGAATGTTAGGAGATGAAAAAAATATAGACGTACCTACCTAGCCTCTATGTAAGATTTTATTTTAAACAATATAAAAAAAAAACTTTGAACAAACAAAGAGATTTAATATATGAGAAAATGACAAAATACATACTTTCATACTTGAATAAAATATTATAAAACTAGACTAGAGAAGAAGTGCCTTTCCTAGAAGGAAGAGTAAATGTGTAAATCTACGAACTAAACCGTTAAAAAACTTGAGTTGGAAATCCAAAAATAAAATCTATAGTACTATAATAAGTATAAAATTCATTTGAGTAAAGAGAATCGGGAAATTCTGTGTTTTTTTTTGTAGTCCAACGTTAAGCCACTTGAGTATCGGAGGTGATTTCTTCCCTATTTCGATAGCAGCAAGATTCTGGGGCTATTCACATATCTAACATCTTTCTAAGTCCCTTGGGAGGGTAAAATATTATTTTGATATGCGAATATGTGAAATATGATGACCGGAATGATAGCCTTCTGCAGGGCGGTGTTTTATTACCATTTCGGTAAGATGCAGTTTTTGATTGTATTGTGGTACAGTTTGATTTATGGGAATCGGCACTTTTTTATCGCAGACAAGATAGATTATGCGCGAGGGCATTCTTTTGTGGTTTTCATCTGAAAAAGTCGAGATAAATAAAACATTTCGATAAATGTATTTCATTTACAAGTTGCAAATTATTTTCAACTAGTCGACCCTGCAATCTTGGTACCGCATGTCCTATTACTATATTGTGCATGTATTATGCATGTAAACCTTCATCTTGAATCACTCTATCTATTAAAAAATATTGCATCAAAATCCGATGCCTAATTTTAAAGATTAGGCATACATAGGGGCAGACGCTGGAAGCGACTTTATTTTATACTATGTATTGATATTTTACTGTTAAATAAGTAAGAAGGTACAGTGGCGGTCTAGGAAGGCGTAACAGATTTGTCTATGATCTCGTGCGCCCTAGACTGTATTACCCCAGAACAAGAGCTATTTTCCAATACAGAAAAACCGGAAGTGTTACGCCGTTCTAGATCTCCACTGTACATATTAGTATGGTGTTTTCTACACCCTAGTTTGCTTTATCTTCTCTCTGCACCATAGACACGGATACTTTATTTATTGATTTCTTAACTTTTGCTTTTAAAATCATATTTTAAAACAGCATACCTTATTAACTACTGTGAGCTTCTCACATATTTTAGTGTTGACACTGTACTTTTCTTGTTATTCACTTTACACACACTTTGCCAAGCACTCTGGCAAGCAACTATCAGTTAATCTACTTGCAAAACTACTTGTCCGCCGAGCTTGCTTACATTAACGACTCGGGAAAATTGCTTATACAACTAGCAGACTTAAAATTTACTTTTCAATTTGAGGAAAAGGAAGTGTGGACTACGGGTAACGCTTTATTGCACAAAGAAAAATGTTAAACTTTAGAAATAATACTAGGAAATGTTACAGGGTAAAAGAAATTGACTGTACAACGGAACATATTAGACATAGCCGTACCGTAACTAACAATCAAAAACTTGCTACTAACAGATTAGAGTCCTTTTTAATAGCAATAAAGTCATTTTGCATAAACCTCATCCAGTATTCTCCCGCAGCCTTCAGTACCAGGTCCTCTTACCAGCTTCTGGCCTGCTTACTTCTTTCTTCCGGTGCGCATTTGCAACTCAAAGACTTTTCACCCCATCGATAATCTGTTCTTCGAGCTATTTGCGCTGTCCATTGCCACTAATCTATCTCATCTCTAAAAATATAATTACTGTATCGTAAACATATCATCGCAAGTAGGCAGAACCCTGTAAAGTGGTTAGCATACAACTTAGTAAAAGTTGATAGGAATACACTGTATGAGGGTGGCATACGACCGGTCAGTATGGCGAACTGTACTGGATGCCTTTAACTGACCTCTTTTGGCTGAGATGATGATGATGATGATAAAAAAATACATTTAAATGTTTTTCTCTCAAAGCTCGATAAATAAGGCGTTTCCAGGTAGTAAAGTCGACCAAAACGATATAATCTTAAGAACTTCAACATTATCCTTTATTCTTTGTCTGTAACAAGATAGCCGCTTCATGCGCCAGTGAGCACACTTTACTTTGTTAAAAAGGTCAGCGGAAGGTAGACTGAAAGTACGCCAAGGAATATGTTCAGTAAATTTCATTTTGTCTTTTATTTCTAGAGTGCAGCAAGTGAGCGTAAGAACGAGATGCAGTTGCTGTTAATGTACCTTAAAATGTTAAATAGGTTGTTGGTAATCTGTGTACATGCCCTTGCCCAATCCCTTTGATTTAGTCCTAAGTAATAAATTTAATTTTTAAGTAAAAAATCGCGGATATTTTAAGTTTCACCAAAATCCTACAAGATACTAGAGGCTCTTTACGACAAAACTACTACGTTTCAGCTTGTTTACAGGAATAAAAAAAAACCAATTGGTAATCAATATCGTGTTGGCATTTCTATCTTGATCACACACTCCAATTTATTTTATGTTATAGATAGAAAGAAGATCCCAAAATCTTTTCTATCTTAACACGCGAATTTACGCACAATATTCTATCACATATTGCGTAAATAAGGACCAACTTGTTCTGAACTGCCTTCGTAGTAAATAATGTATGGCATAATACTGGACTGAAAGTCCAAAAATGTTGGCTGGTATAAAATCCCCTTTTTAAAGACGCTCTGCGCTGAATATTTTTGTCGGTACCCTTGTGCCTTTTTAGGTATTTTGCGACAAGGCTGAGTTCGCTATTTTGTTTCGTTGGAGTATGGAAATAAACTGTTGACTCTGGCTTTGTTTAAAACGCAGAAATAGCAAAGTTACGAAAAAGTTCCTTTTTAGGAAAATACTAGGTGACCCCGCGAACTTTGTACCACACGCAATGTAGTTTTTTGATTGAGGGTTTTGCTTTTTTGAAAATATTCTATGGCCAATGTTGTTCAGAAATAAAGTAGGATATATAACTTACAAGTCCACAATTGTGAAAAAAAGCTACATATTTGTAAGGTTTTTTTACAAGTGCTGTTTAATAAAACTTACAAATTGTAAAAATGTTACAGGTAAAAACCTCACAATTGTACCAATTACAAGTGCTGTTTAATAATACAAGGGCTGTTTAATAAACCCCACAATTTTACAATTTTACAGGTAACAATCTTACTATTACCTATTCCAATTACAAGTGCCGTTTAATAAAAGTTTTCAAGTTTAGAAAACCCCTGCAGATTTCTATGACAATTGTAGCTACAAGTTTATACGAAAATAAAAATTAATAAACTTGTTAAGAGACCTTTAACGCGAACAGTGACGCCACTCTAAAAAGAAGTCATAGTCATAAAGCTTTTTATCAAAAAAAAGGGCTCCCTAGTGCGTTAGATTTAATAATAAATAATAACACATCACACTCAGAGCCCTAACTAGGAGAGCCCCTAGCTAGGAAGAACCTGTATCTAGGGTGCCCGAAACACACACAGAGACGAACATTACACCCAGACCGGAAACAAACATCGATCGATATTCATCATATCAATATTCGCCCCGCCCGGGAATCGAACCAGGGTGCACACGCTTACTCAGTCCACAGCACTGCCAACTGAGCCACGGAGCAGTCAAATATTGGTCAAGTCAGATATTGGTCCTTAGTAATTTTTAAGTATTTCAAATAGTATTCTAAAAACAAACAGTACAGTTGTAGTACTTAAAACAGTCTAAACCTATAACTACACTGCTTTACCTACTACTCATACATTTTTTTCCAAAAAAAAAACACTTTTATAGATTGATGCACTAAATTGTAAATATCTGACACATGACGATCCACCTGTAGAAATTTTACTACAATTTACAAATATGTAAACTTTTTATTACAATTGTGCGTTCAATAAAGCTGTTTTCTTTACAAATATGTAAGTTTTCACCTGTAAGAAGAAAACCTTTATTAAACAGAGAAATGTAAAATTGTAGCTACAATTCTACAATTTGTAAATTTTCTACAATTGTAAATTTGTAACTCGTTTTTTTTATTAAACAAAAACTTGTAAATTGTAGCCTGTAAATTACAATTACAATTCTACAATTTGTAAGTTATATTAAATAGGCCCCTGATGGTGAAAGATTTTTTTAAATCGGTCTAGACTAGACTAATTCGATTCAAACAAACAATAAAACTTTATCCTTCATATATTATAAAATATTATTAGGTAATACCTGTAATTTCCAAATCAAACAAACGATGTAAAAATTACCTTAAATAGATTTCGGTCGTTAAAACTGGGTAAGTATTTAACAGTTTTTATTTTTTAACTATTTATTTGCACAATTTTTTTTTAAATGATTTGTATTATAAAAAAAATATATTTAAATTCAGTTTCTTATTATAAAATAAAAATTATTAAGCAGAAAATTAAAGATTAATTGACATAAAATAAATTCACTTTCCCCAAGTACAGACGTCAAAAAAAAGCTAATGCAAACACCATGCCGGCACTCAAACTCGCATCCACACTGTTTTGCCGCCAAAAATATCTCATATCCTTCAGATATGAAAATGATGAATGACAGAGATACTTCCAGTTGCTGTGCGCGTACAGTTATTGAGTTCTAACATTTACAACAAATAAAATTCCCATTTTTTAATGTGTTTAACAGTTTCTAAAGATTATATAAAATAGGTGTAAATGCATTATGATGAGAGTACACATGTTAAACCGCAAGCGCAGTGAGGGTTTCAAGGGTTTATCCTTGAGCGTATGTGAACAATGGCTTCAAACTTAAACACACTATAATAAGTTTAATATGCTGTTATAGCACTCGAAGCGGAATAAACCACACGTTGTTCCATCCGACGTGAAAAAAATGTATTTCAAACAAAGTAAAATTTGATACCTAGGTACAGTGGCAGTTTAGGACGGCGTTACAGATTTGTCTATAGTCTCGTGTGCTCTAGACTGTAATACCAAAGAACAAGAGCTATTTTGCAATACAGAAAAACCGGAAGTGTTACGCCGTCCTAGACCGCCACTGTACCTACCCTAATTCTGTTGACCTAATCAGCTTTGTTTCTAAATCATCTATACTTCAATCACTTACCTGAGGCCTTATTACGGCCGCTTTTGCAATATTGCTTTACGTCCTCTAGAGTGTCAAAGTCAATCAATATATATAAAACTCTTCCGTTACTGACTGACTGACTGACAGACAACGCAGAGCCGAAACTACTGGGCGTAGAAAGCTGAAAATTGGCACGTGGGTTCCTTGGGGAGTGTAGGTGAGCACTAAGAAGGGATTTCCCGAAATTCCCACGGGAACGGGAAAAACGGGATTTTTGAGTTTATGAGAAATCGGCGCGAATGAATCCGCGGGGCAGCCTCTAGTACAAAAATAAAACGCAAAGAGGACGCAAAGCAATATTGCAAACGCGGCCGTAACAGGCCCTCTGCTCGCATAGTACTTTTTGGTTACTGAGCCACTAACGAAGGTGATCATATACATGTAGTTTGTAAAGCTTCTAAAATAGGTCTGCTTGCAATTCAATGCCTGTAAGCCTGCCCTGTTTAGAGTAGATCCATGTTGAGCCAATGAGCACGCGAGCGGAGAACGTTTTCGTGTACGGAATGTTTGGTTTACGTTTCCCTTTATCTAGAGCTTTAACCTGCACTGCTGAGTCAAATATTATGCAGTTTTACTGGAAACACACACTAATAAAAGTAGTTCATGTTACTATATGTGTTTCAGACTTTCAGATCTTAATATATTTTTTCCTTAAAAGTCAAAGTAACATTTATATTTTAAAATTATTATTATCATTATCAATCTATATATAAAACTCTTCTGTTACTGACTGACTGACTGACAGACAACGCAGAGCCGAAACTTACTTGGAGGTAAAGTAAGGATTTCCTGAAATTCCCATGGAACGGGAAAAAACAGAATTTTGGTGTTTATGAGAAATCTGCGCGGGTGAAACCGCGGGGCAGCCTCTAGTTTTTTATAAAGTTTTATTTATAAATAAAATCTTTTCATCAAATTACGTCAAATTAACTAAGCTAAAAGACCGGTTATCTCAAACTTATTTAAGAAGGATAGATTCTGCAAACTAAAGCATGAAAATTGCCGTGTGGTGGCGGCATACACTAAGGGAAAAATACCGAAGGACGGGCAGCAGCGTCCTTCGATGATCGTTTAATAAATAGGTACCTACTGCGATCGCCACCCCGCATGCCAAGTGTGGCGAAAATGGCTGTCCAACTGCTGAGATTAGTGCGACACCCGTTGGGAGATCTGTAGTATAACCCGACCGCAATAATCATATCAATAATATCAATCTGGTACAACTCGCAACTCTCAACGTGTGCACTCAGATTTTGAATCATAACTCCGCTCCTCCTTATCTTAAAGAAAGATTTGAATGGCTTAATATTACCTCGCATTCCCGTTCCCTTCGACAGACTTACTCACTGACTTTAAAAACGCCTACTCAATCATCCAAATTTTACCACGACTCTTTCACTGCACAAGCGGTCAGGCTGTGGAATTCGTTGCCTATCAATATTAGAAAAATTCGAACCATAGCTAAGTTTAAGGAAGCAGTAAAGGCTCACTACCTCTCTCTGTGCTAATTACACTTGATCGCTACCTCCCTATTTTATTCATCCTCACCCATCATTGAAGTTACTATCATCCTTCCTGATTATTCAATTATTATTATTGTTTTTTTTTATATATATAATATTATTATTTACAATCTATGTATATATTTATTAGTATGTATATAGAATGTAGTTTATCAATATATATATATTGTATGTATTGTTTTTCTTTTGTATATATATAATTATTATTATTATTATTTTTTAGTACTTAGTTTATAATATTATTGTTTAAAATTAAAAATTTTATTTTTCTTTAGACCAACCCACCATTCATTTATGTAATTTACCTGATCATGACAATGGGTTGCCTGGAAGAAATCGCTTTAAGTGATAAGGCCGCCCATTGCAATCAATGTAGTAATTATAAATTGTAATCACCTATATTAAGTCTATTGATTGCAATAAAGAGTATTTCTATTCTATTCTATTCTATTCTGTGTTATCGCTTTAAGTCTTCTATTGCTGAACATCCTTCTCTTGTGAATCCACTTTATTTGAGTTAAATTCGCTATTTCAATAATATAACTTAACTCAAACTGTGTACACACATGGCACTCAGTTGTCTTGCCTATAAATTCCGCGCGTCCGTCACCGCGCTATGATTGATAGACACAATACTACAACCGTAAATAACGCCCCTCCGGCCACAGGCTAAGTGTTAGGTAAAATAGGGTTGTGCTGCTTTTACTTTACACAAACGTTATTTTAATTTTAACTTTTACATAGCCAGTCGCCGATTAGTCTAGAATTATGATTCTGCAGAGCGTTTTATATATAGATTAATTGTTTGTGGTTGCATAAAGCTTTCATTTGGTTTTAGATAGTTTAATGACATACTATTATCTATTTACTTTAGCTAAACGCTTAATAAAATAATCAGAATTATGTTAAAATTGTGTACTTTATTTCCAAACTGCATCTACCGCATCTCTAATTTTGCCATTGCCTTCTTTCTCTGCAGTTCAAATTTTTACTGTACCTGTATTATTTCGATATTTTTTTTGTATTGTTTTGGCAATAAAGCGTTTTTTTTTTTTCATTTTAATTTTCAGGAAACTCAGAGTAATAACATTGCCATTTTAAATAAACTGTAGATCAAAATATCACGTGCTTATATCATAATTTAACTAGAATTTTATAACAAATGAAAACTTTAGATCACAAATTGTTTCGTTTTCACTTACAAATTGTAAAGAACGAGGAAGTCGGGAATGCGAGAGATGTGGAAAGTGAAATTTCAACAATGCGTGTGACGTGGTGTCAGATATTCATAACGTTATATTGGAATATTCATGTTTTCCTGTATGACTTCAGGTATAGGGTAGCCTATAAATAAGTATATTTGGTGCTATTTTTTTAAGAATTAAAACCTAAAATTGAAGTAAAACCCGTTTTAACAAAGCGCCATTATATCTATTTTTTTTTTCACTTGATGGAAAAAACAGTATTAGCTGTAATAAAAATAATAAGGAAAATCTTCAGGGTGCAATAAATTAACGACCACGCATCCTACGCAAACAATCAACTGCTCTTGGCCCGGCTTTCCGAAGTAAATCTAGCTTATTTCCATTTCGTATTAAGCTGTTTTTACACGATGCAATAAAATAATACAATGCCGGACTATGCAATAAAGCGTCGATCGGTACAATGGCGGACTAGTTCCTGTCTGGAATCGTATTTATACAATGTTGCTCAAGAACGTTGTATAGCTGCTAATAATAGGTACTACCCGAAGTTAATTACAATATTATTAGTTCATCTGTCTGGCTTGTGGTCTGCCTACACTTCTTTTCCCCTCGCTTAGTCTCCATTTAAGGATTGCTCTGCCTATATATTTTTCTGTCCTGCGACACACATGTTCAGCCCTCTATCATTTCAGATTCAGCAACGCGTGAGCGCTAATTAGTATAGCTAAAGGTATGTCTATAATACTAATAAACTAATTAACACTTCACACTCAGAGCCCCCTAACTAGGAAGAACCTGTATCTAGGGTACCCGAAACATATAAAGAGACGAACAATACACCCAGACCGGGCAACAAACATCGATATTAATTATTCAATGTTCGGCTTAGCCGGGAATCGAACTCAGTGCAGCCGCGTCTCAGTCCACATCACTGTTAACTGAGCCACCAGTCACTTATAAATTTATTTATTACAATAAAAGATAGAAACTGCATTATATAAAGCTTCCTGTAGGTTATCGACGCCATTATTTTGGACAAAGATAATACTTGAGTAATGGCGCAGATTATCACAAAACCCATTGTTTGTAACTGAGGGTATTATTTGTTGCATAAAGATGAGGTATTTTTGGCATAAAAATTAGAAGACAAAATCGTTGGATAACTTGGATATAATTTTCATAATAAAACATTATTTGTATTCATAATATAAAATGTAAATGCGAAAGTAACTCTGTCTGTCTGAGTGGTACGAAATCACGCCTAAACTTTTCAACTGACACGATAGACGGAAAAAGGATACTTTTTATAACAGAAATGTTACGTGAATTAAAAATGCGGTGTGAAGGAAAATTTCGCTGGCGAAGCTAAATTTGTTTAATAGATTTTCATAACATTCATTTTCGTAAACTCTCATAGTATCATAACGTGACAATCAATATATATAAAACTCTTCCATTACTGACTTACTGACTGACTGACTGACTGAATGACTGACTGACTGACAACGCAGAGCCGAAACTACTGGGCGTAGAAAGCTGAAAATTTGCACGTGGGTTCCTTGGTGAGCACTAAGAAGGGATTTCCCGAAATTCCTACGGGATTGGAAAACAACGGGAAATAAATAAATAAATTTCATAGAACTGTGATAATAATGTTTAAGTTGTTAAAATAGACAGCACAGTACCTATTTTTGGTACTTACTCAATAGACATCGCTTTACGCTACGCTATGTTCGTACATAGCATATTGTTTTAAGCTCAGATACCTCGGGTAATAAGACCCAAGTTGGTCTAAGAAACTGACATCTTCAGCTTAGATATAGGGCTTCTTTGGACACTAACAGAGGTTCCCTTCAACTTTGAAAGCTGTAGCGCTTAAGCAAATTTCACGAAACAGCCGTAGTTTAAGTACTTGTATGGTATTATATCCCAATAATACAATTTACGCTGAATATAATGTTATTTTACTACAATTGTTACTTTTTCGATCCGGATGACAAATTACAAAACTTAGTAACCAAGATAATGTCAGTCTTTATAGTGACACTATTGCTTATTATTATTCTTATTTCTACAGTAATATAACAAAGATGAAAGGTTTGATATGTTTTTTTACTGGACCTATATTTAAAAAATATTTCAACATTACATTACCTGATAAACTTGAGGCTAAATTCTCGAAATTCAGAAATGCGCATTGGACACCATATCAAATATAAAACATAAAATAAGCCATTTAAAATAGCCCTAAAATTGTATCTCTTCAGTTGTCAAATTTTAAGTCGAAGTTAAAGAACGTCAAAATAAAAAATGTTAGAGTTACAATTTATCTTTTATCCACAGTACCTTAGAAACTTAAATCACAAACTAAAATACAAAGTATCAGATGCATCGGTAAGATTGCTTAGAGACCTTAGCTGTAAATTTTACGAGTTCGCCAACTCGTCAAATCTTAGAGTGTCTTCTATGCATTGTGTACGAATATATGAGCGTTCTTGCTAATAGGATGAATTGAAGTTACATTGTCACTACTTAGATTCTTGATTTCTCCACAAACATAACCCGTTTGAGTTTCATGAAGATCTAAGCAACGTTACTCAAGTTTGTTTTATAGTATACAGGGTGACTTTGAATTCAAAATGTATTTGTGGATTATAGAGATTCTTTCTGTAGAAAGTCATCTTGTAGTTAACAATCAAACAAATGCTGGAATGTTCAATCAAAGTAGACTCGTATTTTAAAACTGATAAAATCAAAAGTTCTTTCGCTTGGCTCGCTAACGCAATACCTAAATTATTAAGGAAATCTGTAAAAAAAAAACTTTTCCTCAAGGTTTCCCTTAAAATTATTATTGTTATTTTGTCAGACTAAAGTGAAATAACAGAATGATATTATTAGATCGTACGAATCTATTAAAGACACTTTAATAACGACATTTTTGTTCTATAATTAAAAAGCTACGGACATTGTAATAATGTTAGGCTTTGTCTCGCATTTTCTTTCTAATACCAGTCTTTTTGTTTTGTTTTTTTTTTTTCATACCATTTCTCCTTGTGATCTTAGGTATACTAGGGCAGTCCGTTTATGAGAACAAAAGAATTGAAAATTTATTCCATCGATAACTTCAAGTTTTAACCCGAACTTTATAACAAAAGCTGTTAGATTGATATAATTTACTTAAAATAAAAAAAGAAGTGTATTAAAAAAAAAAACTGTCTTTAAATAAATGTTTATGGTAAAAAATTAATGATATGTAAAAAAAAAACACAACACACACTTTATAATCAGAATGTTGACAAAATTAGCGAAAAGGTCGCCCTTGCGTCACAATTAGTCTATACCAATATTATAAAGAGGAAAGATTTGTTTGTGTGTTTGTTTGTAACGAATAGGCTTCGGAAATACTGAACCGATTTGAAAAATTATTTCACTGGAAGGAAGCTACACTATCTCCGGGTGACATAGGCTATATTAGTTTATCAAAAATATTAGGGATCGTTACTTAAACTCAAATAATATAACCCAAGGTACATTATTTTTTCCGTTGTTTACATATTATCACAAGTGGTTTGTTGATGTTGTTTGTTTTTTTATTCGCCCATTCTGGGCAGTCATAAGAACAAAGTCTATAGAGCCAAGTCTTTAGTAGTATCTTACATTATATGGCGTAACGAAGTTAGCCGGGAAAGCTCGTTATAAATATTTTGAAACATTTGTTTGCTTTGTCGTCCATAATAATATGTGGTGCAAGCAAAATGCCCCGCCCCTTGTTGTCACAATGTGTAGGAGCATAATCTCTCCCCCATGTCTCAAGTTATAAAAACACAATGCACAGTTTTAATACTGAGTCATGCTAATAAGCATTAATTATTCGGTGCGTCGGTGCACAGCAGATGTGCTGCGCGGCGGTGCTTAAATAGCAGGGGTGGGTGGGTGTTTTAAAATGTAGGGATCTGTAGAAAAAAAAAAAGTATTAAATTAATCCCGTCATAGGAATAACTAGAGGCTGCCCCGCGGTTTTTCCCGCGTAGATTTCTCATAAACACAAAAATCCCGTTTTTCCCGTTCCCGTGGGAATTTTGGGAAATCCCTTCTTAGTGCTCACCTACACTCCCTAAGGAACCTACATGCCAAATTTCAGCTTTGTACGCCCAGTAGTTTCGGCTCTGCGTTGTCTGTCAGTCAGTCAGTCAGTAACGGAAGAGTTTTATATATATTGATAAAATGAATAAATTTAGTTTTAGCTCTCTGTAAGATGTAGAACTCGCTGATCTGCCTTTTCTTCGCGTAGATTAGAATGAAATTTAGGCAACTAACCATTAGTTCGTCATTTCAAAATAAAAATAAAAATATGAAAACTGAATTACGATAATGAGCATTTTTTTTTTATTTCACCTTTGACTTTTGCGAACGGACAACCGAACATTGGAAAACAATACGCTCCCTCGGTTTCGGAATAGTAATTTTAATAAACACTTGTTGTTACTAAAAATTTATAGAAAGCTAAAATATAAAAAAAAAAACCTAGAGAATCTTATTAATTTCGAAGTGCTTGCGTGGATAAAATATGTATAAGATATACCTAGTTTTTAATTTTTAGAATAAATTTAAGTTTCAAAAATATATCTCCCGGTAAATTTTAACAACTGCTAAGATTCTTTAGTATTGATTTAATATTCTTCCCCTTCCCATGTCTTCTGCTCAATAGAGCTTGTTACCATAAATAATGAACGTCAATTTCACTAAGTTGATAACTAAAATGAAAAGCCCCTTTTCGAATGAAACGAATTTTATGAATACTTCTACGAAATCTTCTGTAGATCCCCTCGTGTTGGGAACATACTTTTACAACGCACTGCTTTTAATATCGATCCAGGGTTTATATAAGCTTACTGTTGCTATGGATAATTTTATATTACCTATAGCTTTAAAAGGTTCAGTATATTCTTACCCTTATATTGTTATTATTAAAAAGTTAAAGAGCATTTTAGTTATTGGACGCATGTAAATTTAGTCTGTGATTAGTTTAAATGTAGACCTCCAGTAAAGCCATTTAAAATGCATCAAAACTCGATACTACATTATAAAATAAAGTAGTTTCCCGCTATTGATTGATGCGGTTTTTTCAATAGATAATAATAATAATAATAACACATCACACTCAGAGCCCCTTACTAGGATGAACCTGTATCTAGGGCGCCCGAAACACACACAGAGACGAACATCACACCCAGACCGGAAACAAACATCGATATTCATCATATCAATATTCTCCCCGCCCAGGAATCGAACCCGGGTGCTCACGCTTACTCAGTCCACATCACTGCCAACTGAGCTACGGAGCAGTCAATAGATTCAAGAGAAGGTCTTATATGTTTAATACTTACATGCACAACATAACCTTGTATTATGTTAGGGGGTACGAAGTTCGACGGGTCGACTTATAACTTTATAGTATTAAGGGTACCTACTGACAATAGCTTCATATTTTAATATAGACTACGGTCCTTAGTTAGCTTAGGACCAACATTTAGCTCGTATATTGAAGGATAGTACTGGTGGGCCTCTCAGGGTTTAGGAATTACATTATTTTCTATATTAAGTATTAAATTTCGGGACTCTAGCTTTGTACCCAAGGAGCCATTATTAATGTTTTTAAAATTAATCCATTGCTATTTTAAAAGAATACATAACACAATTTTCTATTATGAATCGTATTTAATATTATAATGTCTCTCGTTCGTCGCTTTCCATTAAAAAACTGACCGAAGCAATTTTATTTTTTATATTTATTAATTAGACATTCTAGCCGTATAGCGAAAGAACTAAGTTAACATTTTGTCTGCGACATGTTTATGTCTACTTCAAGTGACTGAGCCCTTGGTAAAGATTCTGATTTAAGCCACAGTGCTAATCCGCAGTACATCGTCTGAGGTTTGGAGCCTTAAATTATTTATTAAGGTCACATCGACCGTAGTAGCTCTCTAATATTATTCAACGTTAAAGATAATCAACTCTTTGACTGCTCCGTAGCTCAGTTGGCAATGATGTCTGATGACTGAGAAGCGTGTGCAACTGGGTTCGATTACCGGCGCGGCAAATATGACCAAAATATGATGAGTTTCGATGTTTGTTTCTTGTCTGGGTGTATTGTTTGTCTCTCTTATATGTTTCGGTTACCTTAGATACAGGATCTTTCTAGTTCAGGGCTCTGATTGTGATGCGTTATGACATTTTCTAAGTAAAAGCTTTCTTCCTTTTCGAAACGAGGAATCCAACTCGATTACTGGTTAAAAATATACAAAAACAAAAAAAGTGAACGCAGACTAAAGTTCAGAAATACACGCAACGATTCATCAATTCGGTAGAGGTGACAGCGCGTAAAATTCGTCACAGTCCTGCCAAGATATGAATATTCTGAATCATTCCCCCGGCGGCGCGGTGAGCGGTCGTTTATCAACACCCTGTCAAGGTACGGCCTGCCTACTCATATAAAACGTGCTTTACCTACTGCCTACGGATTTTATCATCAATGACGAAATTGACAAAGTAAGGGCGAATGCGAAGCGGTGGGAGCCCTAGGCTCTCTTATTATCTATTCTCTTATTATGACAGCCACATTATACTAGAGCAAGTTAATGTTAGTAGTATCAACAGCGATCCTAAAACGCTTTGAATTTTAGATTTTTTGTTTAGAGAAATGCAAAAACGTGTTTTTTTTAATTTGACAATTACATTATTCTAATAATGAAACATTAACGTCTTAGTTGTCTCATTATTATGGTATGTCAATTGTCAAATTTTACCATAAAACTTCGTAGAAAAACCACTTGATGTCTTGCCATCACATTGACTTGCACTATGCACATTGCACAATATGTAGTGGCTGTCAAAATAAGAGATTAGCCTTCCAGGGATCTAACGCGTGGTGGCCGCGTAGAATACCACCACCCTATCTCGTTCTAGGGGGTAATAAAAGGCGACTGAGAGAAAACCCGAAGGGATAGAGGCTCCCAGCGTTGTAAATGTTAAAGACTCGTAATATCGCCAACCTGTCTGCCAAGCGTCACGATTATGGCAAAACCCCCTCATATTGTTTGTACTTGTGGTCGTCTGTGGGGAATACCTACAGTGGACGTGTTACGGCTTTGATGATGAATAGGGGGTGGATGGGTTGAATTTTCTACAGGAACAAGAAATCAAGTATCATAACGTAAACTTTATAATTTACCACTAAAGTCAGACACTTGGGAACCCAAGTTCAAAATTAGACTCGATTCTGAATGACGTTCAAAATGACTTAAAATTTTGTAAAGAAAGCTTCGCATGCCATAAGTGTTAGAGTTAGATTCGATGCAAACTGTTAATAAATATTACCTTATGAGCATATTCTCATCGATAGCCCCTGGTAATATGAAATATCTAAAACTGGCAACACCATAATGGGCCTACCCATCCCCTTTCCATTGATGCTTTTCACAGCAGTGTGGTTTGCACACATTTTTCTCTTATCTGTGATCGTTTGGGATGACAATGTCTGGAGTCGATGCAAACGACTCCGGTTGAATGACCTTACAATATTCTGTTACGGTGGAATAGTATATTAACAGATTATTAGATCTATACTATTAAAATCTTATCGCCAAATTAGGGACCCAAAGAAACCTGCACTCAGCTTATTTGCTTTATACAATTTTGCAATAATGAAGTGGAAATGGGTGAAATGTTACATGATGACACTTATCACAATTCTAAATTTAAATAAATAATAGACACTAATATTCTTAATGATAATTAAATGCTAAAAGTCACGATTTCAGAATAAATAAAGACTTTCAGAATAAAAACAAAATGAATTAGAAATGCGCTATACCATAATATTATGAAAAATATTGAATTTTGGCAACACTAGTATATTTTATAGTTCGTTTTACCAAGTAAACACAAACCATAAAACATACGTACTTTAATACTTACGAGACTTTATTAATTCATAACTCAGCTAAATAATGTCCAAACTAAAACCTATTTTATGGACTTTATAGAATATGCTTACCTTGATAATCATAAAAAATTAAAGAGCATTTTAGTTATTTGACGTATGTTAATTTAGACTGGATGTCACGTATTTACCATACAACAAACCAGAGAAGTAGACCTCCAGTAAAGCTACTTAAAACCAAATGTATCTTTATGAATAATACGGTTAATGTTAATGATAGTGTGAGTACACTAAAGTACGCTATAAATGTTATTTTCTAAGCTCTCTTTAGCCACACGTGCGTCAGCTAGGCTACACGTATTTGTATGAGAGCCAGTGACCGAATCGTCGATATTTTAATAAATAAGGGAGCGAAGTGTCGTCCATGCTTTCTGCTGTCCTGGCTTCGGCAAAATTTATTTCTTATTTGGGATCGTCTCCTCTACAAGCTTACTTAGTTCGTTGTACTGTATTATTGTGGTATTAAAAATGCTTATAATATTCAGCTTAATAAAGTTTGACTTTAGAAATGTAAATGTAATGTAATGTACTTTTTGGATGAAATGACAAAAGTATATAGTGGAAAATGGCTTTGCATGAGAAAATAAATATAGACTGAAAAATGCCACAGCGAAATTGGCTCTGAATGACAGAAATATATTCAAAAGAAATAGGCTATAGGCTCCCAAACCGTATAGGTCGTATGTTTTGCTAATGGCTGACTAGCGGCCAACTGTTGCTTTGCTCGTTGTTTTGTTTTGCCGGGAAATTCCTAGTATGGACGCGTGCGTTTATTCAACATTTCTCTTTGAAACTATCGACGTGATGGGACAAAGGCTTTTTTTATCATAGGAGAACGTGGTTTTAAATTGCTGACATATACCTTTTTTTTTTAAAGGTATCGGTTCTAAATAGTATAAGTATTTTTTATATAGAATAGATTAGATAGAAAAGAATACACTCTATCAATATCATCATCACCTTCCTCTTGAATAGTTGCATAGTTTTAAAGATATAAGAGACAGGCGCGGGAAGCGACTTTATTATATACTATGTATTGATACATAGTATATAATTATATATACATAGTATATGTACATAGTACATAACAATATATACATAGTATATAATAGTATACTATGTATTGATACATAGTATATAATAAAGTCGCTTCCCGCGTCTGTCCCTATGTATGCTTATATCTTCAAAACTTTGAAACGGATTTAGATGCGGTTAGTTTTAGTTGATAGAGAGATTCAAGAGGAAGGTTTAAATGCTAAAATAGTATAGGTTAGGCGGTACGAAGTTCGCCAGGTTGGCTAGTTGCATACAAAGTACTATACATAAAAGTACAATATTAAATTCAAAGTGCAGAAAAATTGAATTTGCGTGCACTGGGCGGCCTTAAAATTATCACTAAAACCGATTTCTTCCAGGCAACCCACTTGGACCCATGGAAATAGTATGTGTGTCCCAATGTTACATTTAAATTAAAATGGTGAAACCTTATGTCCCTTTTATTTTTAAACAGTTGAAATGCAAAGGGTTAAAGGATCGAACATTGTAAGAGTTTCTACTTTATAAAATCCGGCAGCTGAAACTTTTTTCCACTGCAAATCGTGTAAAATATTCATAAGCGAACACAACGCTAAAGTACCGTACCTGCCAACACATTACCTTCTAATTTCGTTCTTATGTCGGTAGGAATTAAGAAAACCGGAAATATGCGGCACTAACTGTACATTTACCTATGTACGTGTATTTGTTACCGAGGTAGAAAGCAATTTCAACAGCTCGGAAAACAAAGAGATAAAATTGACAGTAACGTTCGAGTTTCAAATTCACTTTATATGGTTCAGTATGTCAAATACCATTTAATTAATTTGTGCTTTGTAATAAATTTACGTGTATAACGAACAAGTTTATAAAGTTACAACTTATGACTGAAACTTTGGTAAACTGTTTAAACTTTGCCTGAGCTGAGTTTGGCTCAATACTTAAATGGCCAAATCGATTCTATAATCAAATACATTAAAAAAAAGAGGCTTTTGGGACTGACTGATGTTTGACAACAAATTGACAATAATTTGCGCTAGCGGCGGTTTGCAACCTATCTGAATTGCGCCTGCTTGGTGTTCAGTTTTTCGTTTGTTAACGAGGCCTGTTCCTAATAGTGACAGGAATACACGGAAATAGGCAATAAAAACAGGAATTTACGTTTCTAAAAAGTTTTGTCTGCGTCGCTATTAAATACAATACAATCCTTACCTTTTGAATAATAGGAATAATAATACACTGACAGTTTTGCTAGATAACAAGAAAAAATGGAGGCGCCACTCTGCAAATATTATTACGCATTTTTATTCACTTTCTTCGTACGTATTTAAACCAACGTTTCAGCCCAAAATATAATATTTACGAGAAGTTTATTTTCATAGGATTTATAAAAATAATTCCGTTTTAAAAAATCTTGCCAAACTGTAAACAGTAATTTTTAATTAAAAAATAAATAAATCAGCTACGGAACCCAAGGAGCCCGGTGTTATAATGGCTACAACGAAATGGCACTTGGAAAAACACACCTCGCATCGCCGAGTGTGTAGTTTCAGATGATTTGTTACTTTGTATTATTTTTATTACTAAAGCTCTTGATGTACAAATTTAGTACCTACTTTTATTTTACAAAGGCGTTGCTTGTGTAAAAAACACACTAAATACCTATCACACTAAATATATAAAGGCGAAAGTTTTTGAGTGGGTATGTTTGTTACTTCTTCACGTCTAAACGGCTGGAGAGCTTTCAAAAACATTTGGTATGGAATTAGCTGATACCCTTAATTAATACATAGTACGCTAAGTACTTTTTATTGCGG
The DNA here is from genome assembly GCA_951802225.1 of Euspilapteryx auroguttella. Taxonomy (NCBI): domain Eukaryota; kingdom Metazoa; phylum Arthropoda; class Insecta; order Lepidoptera; family Gracillariidae; genus Euspilapteryx; species Euspilapteryx auroguttella. The sequence goes on from OX637662.1 coordinate 2,415,786, forward strand.
GAATAAACGGCGGGTACTGCGGGGCACACACAGCTAGTAATGCTTATTTCGAAGTCATGATGATGATGATGATGATGTCCTCCACGACGTATCCGTCGACGGCGACACCTTGTCAGCTCCTGGCGTGTGCTCGGATGTGACTCGCAAAGCCGAACTTAGTCTTAAACGTGCGGCCGCATATATTGCACTGAAGCTGTCCGCTGGTGTTGTAAGTGTAGTTGTAGGAGACCTTGGGAAGAGTCTTTCGGGCGTGGCGTTTGGTGTCGAGTTCTTTAAGACGGGCATCTTTAAACTTCTCAGTTCCAGTTTTTATTGCTTTTCGCCATCATAGTTAAGTGATAAAAAAAAAATAACGAATTGAAAAAATTCGAATTTTTGCAATTTGAAACTCGAATTCCAAAAATTAGTATCATAGACAGAGCGCGTTCACTCTCACTTCACGGATTAATAAACTTTGATGATGATGATAATTAATCATTTAACTCCTCGGGAAGCGTGGGGCCTCAGCAATGTTCCTCCACACTTCTCTGTTCTGCGTTCTTTCTTTGGCGTCGGTTCAGGTCACTCTTTAATAAACTTTAAATGTTGTTTATTTTGGATATTTCGAGCCATAGCCAAACGGACCATATGCCAAGAGACTACGTGGTCAACCTAGGAAGCAGTGGAGCGATGAGCTGGGAGCCCACGCCAAGACCTGGTGGGAATGTGCCCAGTATCGGGAAAAGTGGAGAAAGGGGAAGGTGGCCTTTGCCCAGCAGTGGGACACAACAGGCTGCAAATAATAATAAATTGAAACGGCTTAGAAAGGCACACCACTGAAAATTTCAAAATAATTTTCATTAACGAACATTTTAATTACACCGGCATGTCTGAATAATAATTTAAATTCATCGTAGGTATTTTAACATAACCGCAACGAACATAATGTTACATAAAACACGTACCCTAAAAATAATTAAGGTTTCATTGACCCTTTGCTACAGTTTGTTCTGAAAATATCATCCTTTGCCTAAAATATTATATCACAGATCACAGATAAGTACATTTTTTATAAGACTAGCTGTCACGGCAAACTTCATGTCGCCTTGCATTCTAAATTTTAGAGAATATTCTATAGCCTATGCCACACGGGAATATTGAATTTGTAGCTTTCCAATAGTGAAATATTTTTTTATAGTGGTTCAGTATACTCAGAGACTATTAAATGCTTAAATAATGCAAACAAACACAAACAATCAAATCTTTCATCTTTATAATATTGTATAGACAATATACCAGTTTCAAAATCACGCTAAGTAAACGCATGTACGCCTATACTGTTTTAATCAACGTAGCTACAATACCAGATTTATGATTTTAATAAACTTTATAACAAAATAAAAACAAAGAAATAGATTCAAATTATCACATCTTTTCACATAATAAGGGCTCAAACAGACAAACGTCGGAGCGACGACTAAAATAATCAAATTAAAAAAAACACGCTTTGCAAGTCAAGAAGTGGTTTAAAAATCACCTCTCAGATTTGTTAAATAGACAGATGATTCTAATAAGCATTTTCATTTTTTTTAGAAAGGCTCCTCATCCTTTTCCTCATAATAACTCAAATTAAAAAAATTAAAAACCCCCGACCCAGTCAGGACCCCTTATCAACTTAACTAGAACTAGAGCTAATCATCTTAAAAATATCATGGTTACCTTAACATATACTTTCAATATCATTAGTAACACTGTACCAAATTTTTAATTGATAGGACAAATGTAAGGTGGTTAGATCCTCTCATCCATTACTCAAGAGCTGATCATTTTCAAACGGCAGATCAGGTCATGGTTACCTTAAAATATACTTTCAATATCATAGATGTAACATGGTACCAAATTTCAACCCGATCGGACATGAGGAAGCTAGTTAGATCCTCTCATCCATTATTCAAGAGCTGATTTCTTCAAACGGCTGATCAGGTAATGGTTACCTTACCATATACTTTCTATATCATAGATGTAACATGGTACCAAATTTGAAATCGATCGGACATAAGGAAGCTAGTTAGATCCTCTCATCCATTATTCAAGAGCTGAACATCTTCAAACGGCAGATCAGGTCATGGTTACCTTAACGTATACTTTCAATATCATAGATGTAACATGATACCAAATTTCAACTCGATCGGACATAAGGAAGCTAGTTAGATCCTCTCATCCATTATTCAAGAGCTGATCATCTTCAAACGGCTGATCAGGTAATGGTTATCTTACCATATACTTTCTATATCATAGATGTAACATGGTACTAAATTTCAAATCGATCGGACATAAGGAAGCTAGTTAGATCCTCTCATCCATTATTCAAGAGCTGATCATCTTCAAACGGCAGATCAGATCTTCATCAGACATAGCTAAGAACACTCGGCCTGAAATTATCTATGATACAAAAAAAACTGAACGAAAATCGGTTCAGCCGTTTGGGCTCTACGATGCCACAGACAGATACACAGACAGACAGACAGATACACACGTTAAAATTATAACACTCCTCTCTGAATTTTTCGTTCGGGGGTTAAAAATATGACGTCTTTCCTTAAAGCCGCCAGTAAAATTTTAGATCAGCCTCTACATAGCACGTGTCCTTTATCCACACAAAAATGAAATATTGCTTTCGTCTACAAGACAATGACACAGCAATTCCACGTACCTACTTTATACGTATGAAAGCACTAGTTGTTACAGATATCTACGGGTCTTCCAATGACCAAAGAAAAGACGCTAGAGCTCATATTTAGTAGTATGTACCAAAATGTTTCGAGTTCTAACAAATCTCTGCCGACGCCAACGTGTTGGTTCGCTATTGTTTGTACTTTTAGGAATTATATTTGAAGTTTTATTTGTATTATTATTGCGGGAGTTTTAATAATCCATATCAATACTATTTTATTATTATTTGAATATTATAAATGCGAAAGTGACTCTGTCTATCTGTCTTTCTGTCTCGCTTTCCCGAGAAAACTACCTAACCGATTTAAATGAAATTTGGTATATGGATAGTTTAGAGCCTGAAAAAAGGACCCTGCTACTTTTTGTCCCGAGATAATTATCGAAAAATTGGGAATTTGAGTTTTCAAGGGAAAAAGCGCTGGCTAAGCCGCGGGGCGCCCACTAGTAGTTTGTATTTTGTCTATTGTCAGTCCATTACAGTTTTTTTTTTTACTTAACATCATAAATTCATACCTAACATAATATAAATATATTTACCAAAAATCAAAAACGTATCTAAACTATATACTTAACGTACTTACAGTTCACGTTAGAGGCTTCAAATATTTTGAGTCAGCTCAATTTGTTCTTTGGTCTAAAATACGCCACACATAGTAAGCACTTGTTAGAAATATACGGGTTGCCTAGTATTTTTATTGCTACAATATTTCTGCCTTGTAATGGTTAAGCTTGTGTGATGTTGGAATTTTATTTTTCGTATGATCCCTGTTTGTTTCGCTCGAAGCAGCTGGGTAATGTTCTCAGTTTTTAAAATGCCGCAACTTTTGAAAATGTTCAGAATTGTTGTTGAAATACTGTTTTTAACCGACTTCAAAAAGGAGGTTATTAGTTTGATCAGTATGTATGTATGTTTGTCCGCAATTATCTCGAGTTAGGCTGCACATATTTTCAGAAAAGTTTTCGTTACAATTTAGGAGAAGGTTAGTACCGATTTAACCGACTTCGGAAAAGAGGAAGTTCTCAGTTTATGTGTGTGTCAGTTTATAGAAGGCAGGTTCCTTTTTGTAAAAAATAAATTAATATCATTAGAAACAGATGATTTTTCTTTATCCCATTTATTATAGCACTTTCAGTTAACACCCTGTACGTTTACCTGTTTTGTTGTGAAAACCTACCTAGGCGAATGGGGAAGAAGCCCCTCCGAGGCATTATTTTTAAATTCGGCATTGCGACGGTCTCGAATTTTGGTGTTTTAATAAAAAATCAAGATATTTTAATATGAATTTGTCGAATTGCGTTGATTTTTTGCTATCATTAATTTTAGCTCAGATTAGCTTGGGTTAGCAAAGGCCGAAAGTTGAAATGAATATAAATTACCCAAGTTGCGTCGCGCTGTATATTAAAGATTTTCACATCCTGTATAACCGTGTTATAGTAAGCATACTTGCTTAACTTAAGAATACAACAACTAAAGTACTCGCTTCCGGCTTCCTACACTCAACTGTTTCAGTGTGACAAAGGCATAGTCATATAATTTGTGTCCCGTTTGGCAATTACTGTTCTGAATAAGATTAACTCAAAAGTTTAGTATTGGGCCTTTAAATTCGTTGACTTCAGAGCTAGCTTTGTATCAACTTCTTGAGTTAGCGAGCTAGAGTACTTCTTTACTTACTGACGCGTGGACGTCTTCATTGCATTAATTCCAGTTTAGTGTTAGTTTAGATTGAGTTAGTTGATAAAGTAGTCGTTATATAAATTAAGCTATTCAATTTTGCGCCAAGTTACCCAATAACTGCTTCTGTTATAAGCAACATAAGAATAGTGTACAATATCCGTAAATTGTTTTATGCTTTTTTGAGTAGTAGGGTAAAATGCCCTATTACGGCGCGTTTTGACGACATTTTAAAGTAGGGTAAGAAATTAAACATTTCTAAATGTTTTAGCAGATATTTAAATTTTTTTTTGCCACTCATGATAATTATATTTTCTATTTCAGTTGTCGTTTTATTTATTTTAGAGTGATAATTAATTTTAAATAAATATTTTTTCTGACAATCCGGAATTCCTATTACGGCGGCAAAAAAAAGTTTGAAGCCCATTACGGCGGTAAGCATAGCCTATTACGGAGTATGGGATGACAACACACGCACGATGAAACAATTTCATCTCAGCTCATGGTTCCGTGCAATCAGAAAATGGTATGCAATGGCTGCAATTGTTACTGGCACTGTATATAAATACAGGTTCTTCCTAGTAAGGGGCTATTTTGATAATATTTTGTGTATCAACTATTTAATAAATGGCCTCGCGCTAAGAAGTTTCCAGTAATATAATTAGTTTAGGAAACACGAATAATGAATATTTGGCTGTATGTAACAACAATCAATAAATCAATCTACGGCATCGTAACGTTCTCCCATCTCTCCGCACAACGGAACGGAATGAATTAAATATGGGGACGAGTTTTTTTAATAAGCCGCGCCGATAAAGAAATGATTTGAAAATGGCAGCCGAACGAATGCTATCTCGCGTATATTAGTATGAGGAAAGAGTTGAGAAGAGAGACAGCCCATACAACGGCCGCCATTTTGAGATCGTTTCTTTATGTGAGCAGGTTATACCCATAATAGCGTAATTTGTGCAAATTCGGCTAGCTTATTAACATAATTTTTCATATTTGTTGTTAATAAACATTCAGTGAAGTTACAAATGATCATTATTTAATGTCTGTTGACCAGGTCAATATCTCAGTAGAGGCTTGACAAAAGTTTGTTCAAGAAGGAAGATTTTGGCACAATTTTTGCATTTTTCTCTAAATTTCCATAATTTTTTGAAGTTTTTAATATTTGTTTGTATTCTTTGGACGACAAATAAAATATCGTGAAAATTTTTCATTAAAATTAATCGAGCCGTTTCGGAAATTAGTGCCTTTGGCAGACAGACAGACAGACAGACGGATGTAAAAGACATATTAATAAGGTCCCGGGACGTGTACCCAAAACCTTAATCAATAAACTGATACAAACCTAAACTGAGAACTTCCTCTTTTCTAAAATCGGTTAAATATAGGTACTAAAACCTTTCTTCTTAATTTAAAAAATACTTTTGTGAAAATCGGTTTTGACAAAATTTAAATAATCGTGGACAAACATACATACAGGTCAAATCGATAAACTCCTTAACCTCTTTATAAAACAATTGCTGTTCGTTTTTCTCCAACTTTAATTTGAAAAGGCCCGGACGAGGGTTTTAATAATGCTACTAATATTATAAACGACAAAGTTTGTAATAAAGGATTTCTGTAACTCTTTCAGGTAAAAACTACGAAATATATTTAAATGAAATCTTACAAATAAAAAATATTTGCGGTAAAGTCTTGTAGTGACATATTATATTGATGGGAAAATACGATAAACCTAATCTTAGTATACATTTTTGTGTAAGATTTTTTAATTATTTACTTACCCTGTTATTCATAAAAAGTTAAAGTGCATTTAAGTTATTTGACGTATGTCAATTTAGACAGGATGTCACGTATTTACCATACAACAAACCAAATAAGTAGACCTGCAGTAACAAAACCATAAGTGAGAAAATGAAAACACCCTAATTACGGAGCAGTAAAATTTAATTTTCATTGAAGCCTGTGAGTCCTGTGACTGTGACTGTACCTTCTTAGCGTTCTTCTTTATCTATGGTACTAGACTCATGACTTTTTCTAGAACATTTTGACAACAGTATAATGCAAATCAGTTAGAGATTGCTCAACATTATGAAAATCTATCGATAATTTTCTATAATAAAAATCTATCGATAATAATAATTTTCAGTGTAAAAAAAATAAACCTAGGTATACGCTTCGACTTGAGAACCTCTACCTTTTTTTTCGGTTTAAAATGTGATTTACTTTAAAGTGAAATTCTTGGATACGAATGAAATTATATGAATCTTTCAAGTTAGACTCTTGCGTATGAATGAAATTATATTAGCATCATCATCATATATTATAATGTTTATCAATATCAATATTAATACACAGTAAAAAATAAAGTCACTTTCCGCATCTGTACTTAGGTATGTTTAAATCTTTAAAACTACAACGGATTTTAATGCGGATTTTTTTAATAGATAGAGTGATACAAGAGTTTCTAATAATAGGTTAGGCGGTACGAAGTTCGCAGTTGTACAAAGACAAGTCGTCACTCTTATAGTGTGCTATATTTTATTTTTCTTTTCATTTATTTACGACCTGTGTTACTGGATAACCTTGGGCATGAACTTGAAGATGGAGCCATCATGCAAGCTTCTTAAGCTAAGAGGAGTTTCAATAAATAATATCTAGAGAAGAAAAAATGCTAAATATTATTAAAAAACCAAGATTAGTTAAGAGTTTAAGGCAAGTAATAAATAAGCAAGTACTTCGATATTAAATAAGATAAAATAATATAAAATCCATCTTGTTTTATTGGTCTATCTACCCATCCACCTAAATTGTTTACTTTGGTTAAAATAAAGCTTCATTTAAAGTACAGTACTTACTCCAAAATTAATAATGCGCATGCAGATTCGCTAATTGTCGATTTTACGGAAACACCCGAATCAAAAAACATAATTCTACTAAATTACGCATGCAGAAAATGCACTTAATCTCCTTAAATACATATCGTCTTCCGTCGCTTGGGAATACGACCGTTGTCGAACAGTGACGAAGATTTCTATGCGCATTATAACTTTTGCAGTACTGTAGGTATATACAATTTATAACTAAACACATTTTTATTTCTGAATCTCTATTTATGCGAAGTATAACTGTTGAATACAAAACGACATTGGAAATAAATAAAAATTAAACTGTACACTAAAATAAACTTTGTTCTATGACTTAGTTTTTTCATATGATAACCAATACATCGCCAATCACCAAGAAGGCCGTTTGCGTAGAATACACATAGATTTTCGTAAAAAAAGGAATTTGTTAACTGTAGCCATATGAAAGAAAGTTGTATATCGATAGGTTTTTCTCATCGACAAACTTTGTCCCGCAATATGTACATCCCTAGCTTAGTTTTTCATTTTTCGACGTAGCCATCTAGTGTTTAGTAGCGGTAGTACAAAAGCTGTAGTTCCATCTAGCGTCGAATAGTAAAACTAGGAACAATGCGTGAGGATTTTAAAGCAAAGAGGATGTATAGCTTTCTACCATGTCTTTGGAAAAATCTAATTTCATTATATTATCATATGTATGTCATCATTATCTAAAGTATTTCATAATTGTTATTTGATTTTGATCTTTGTTTATTTGTAAAAAAGGTTCATAGTCTACTTCAAAGTTTTGTGATGTAGATCTTTTCGGCTTTGTCGTTAATCACCAATGGTAGCTTGGATTTCATAGTGAGCGTTTGGTTTATATGTGTGAGTTTGGTCACACTGGTTTTCGTACTAAAAGCTCATGATGCTATTTCTATTGTATTGTCTTGTTCTGTGGTAATTTCCATACACCGTGTTAGGGTTCCTTACAGCCTAATATGGTAGGTACTAAAATATCTTATGAGTTTTTATTTCCTAATTCTGAAATATAATGTAAAGATATTTCGGTAATGTGAGTTATTACTTACAAATAAGAGCACTCTGACTTTACCATAAAACTCTAAAATCGTTAGTAATCGTTGTATTAGACTATTTTTCTTCATTAAAACTCATACGTTAGGTTTCACAGTATTCTTACAAACTTAAATTTTACTGTCAACTTTAAGCGTCAAAAACAAGGATTCTAGTTAAAAAACATGTACCTCCAAAATTGGTTTTATACTTGAGAACTAATGAAAATTACACTTAAATAACGAATGTTCATAAATTATATTTATTATACCAGTAAATTTATAAATTACCGACACTGCGTTTTTCCTATTACCGATGGTACCCTCCGTAATAGGCGGTACCCTCAAATAGCCTTCCTAATACGGCGGACTTTTGTTTACTCATATTTACTTGTTTTATTTGATTTTAAACAGAAATCAACTTGATTAACTAAGACTACTTGAATGTAAAAAGTATTCGAATATAGTAACATAATCTTAAAGTGTTTGTTTAATCTAAAAACGAAGTCTGAAAATTCAACGTTCTACCGCGAGTCAGTCTGCGTTTGTATGAAACAGCTTCTCGCTTCGGTGACGTTACACAAAATAATTAATTTAAGTAATTTTAAACGATTTTAAACGCACGAGTGCTGGGTAATAAGTTACGTGTTAGTTTCCCTTGGACACTATGTAGTCACCTTTACCATGCACCGTCACAACGAATCATAAATTGCAAAAGATAAAATAGAGCCGTAATAGGACGTGATTTTGACTACCGCGGTAATAGGCCGTTTTACCCTAGGTATTATTGTATCCAACGTATCTTGTTGTGGCGCAGACTTAAAAAATCTTAGGTATATAAATTAGTTTATGAACCTAATTATTAAGTTTGAATAAAAAGAGTTTATTGCATTTTGCTTTTCAGTTTTTAAGATGTTCAAAATTTTCCAGTGAATATGACAGTACAGTTGTGGTTTTCATTTTGACATTGACAAGCATAAAAATTACTATACTTACTATTACCTACTTGCATGCATAACTGTACCTCAGAAGCATAACACTGTAACTGACATTTTTGCGATTTTCACTTTTTGATGGAATCCTAATGTATTTGACGAGCTCTTTCGAATGCGCTTACTCCCGTGGCCGTAGCTAGCCTGGAAGTGCCTTTTTTCGATTTGCATTATAGTGTAAATACCTTGCCTGATGAGAAGCATTAAACTGTAAGGGCGTATACTGCTTTATGCTTCGAATTAATTTTATTGCATAACATTGTATGTACCATCTAACAGTTTTATGCTTCTGAACTATATCCGATGCATAATACTGTAACTGCGCAGATACCGTGTTTTGCTTCGAAGCAAATCAAGATGCATAACACTGTATTTTTGCTGTTACAGTTTTATACTATTCAATTAAATCCGATTAAGAGGGCGTGGTTTAAGGCATCTTTATATAGAAGCTGCTAGTTACGCGGAAGTTCGGTCTTGGCCGGGTATCAGAGATAAAGAAAATAGAAAAAATTGTATCTAAATTGACAGTTTTTGGCATTCCTAATTCAGTGATACTTACCATACACGTAAAAATACACGCAATCTTGTTTTAAAAATAAATGGTAAAAAAAGAAGTCCGTCAACGAATGCTTCCTCATACTCTCAACACACCAACTTCTTGCAACAACTCCATCAAAGATAGATTATACCACTGTTGCAGCTGAATAAAATACCGACAAAACTCATTACCCATAGACGAAACCATACAATAACGTCACTTCCACGCCATACCTTGCGAGTCGCATCATTCACGGTAAAAAAAATATCCGGCGTGAATATCCTGGACTAGAACCGAAAGAAAACTGCAAAGAAAATGGCTAAAAGACATTCAATGAAGACATAAATTCCTCAATCCTTGCCAAGCAATGATACCTTTACACATGTTATCAACACGCGGTCACGCTACAGTAAGAAAACAAAAAAAAATGGTTCTCCAAGATTGGAGCACAATTCTGTTCCTAGATATAAACATCTTATAAAAAAAAAGCTTATATCTAACACCAGAAAAGATACATACTTACTCCAATCCCAAAGTAAGTAAAAAAGTAAAGTAAGTAAAAAATGATTTATTCAATACAGGATACAAGATATCGCTTATTGAAAGTCAATTAGACTAATCTAATTAATATTGATACCTTATTTCGTAAAGTATCCTATACTGATAGAGGCGAGGTAGTTCAGGGTGCCCACTAATTGGCTCAGGCAAACAATGTTTGCCTTGCCTTACGACAATGGTCGCCTGGAGACGCCCCCAAACGAGCCCTCCTCTGTCAAATGATTCTACTCCCTTTCGCAATGATTTTACAGCGTAGAGAAGAAAGGGGTAACAAACTCTACTTTACAATTTCTCTCTTTTTTTTTTTTTTTTTTTTGTTCTTATATATGTGACATTACAATTCAATTTACAATACAAAGAACATAAATTAATAAGATTTAAAGTACATACATGAAATAATGAAAATATCGTGCAGAGCTAGACTACTTCCATGCGTCTTTGTCGTTTTCATAATCATCAACATTGTAATAAGCTTTCTTAATCAAACCTTTTTTGATACGAGTTTTAAACTCATTATCATTCAGGATCAAAATCTCTTCTGGGATCTTGTTATAAAATCTTACTTCGTTTCCTATAAAGCATTTGTTTGTCCGTTTTAGTCTGTTCTGTGGAATACTTAGTTTGTTTTTGCTACGCGTTCTAAGGTCTTTAATTTTATCACATTTTTTATCAAACATATGTAAGTTTTTACGAGTATACATAATAATTTCAAAGACGTACTGGGACGGAAGCGTCAAAATATCAATTTCTTTGAATTTTTGTCTGAGGGACTCGCGAGCTTTAAGCTGATAAATGTTTCTAATTGCGCGTTTTTGTAGTATAAAAATGACGTTAATATCTGCAGCTCTTCCCCAAAGTCTCGTCCTTTTTTCGATTCTCTTTCAAGCCTGAGGATGGTCGCGCACGGATCTTATCTCAAGTGTGACATCACATGCATTACTGCCAGGCAAACTAAATTGAAAATTAAAGTCTTCATTGGTCATACTACCGTACAACCATTTGTTTTGCAATACTTTCCTAGGAAACTTGGTATTTATTAACCAACTTTGATAGTGCCCGCCGATCCTTAGCACATGCTTTCGTTGCTAATTTACCCGAAACACTGCAGCAGTTTTGTATACTCTGTCCTTGATAATGCTGCTGCATCAAACTGCTCGATTACTTTGAAAGTATTAAGAAACATTAAATCAAACAGACGTCATACAATTTACATTACAATCAATATCTGAACAGCAAATCTGTGAATTTCTAAGGTAACTTTTGAGTATCGGTCCTGTTTTCTGGCGCAGATCTACTTCAGATAAACTTTCAGACTGCATTTAGGTAACATAATATAAAAACTCTGGTTTCTCTCCCTATTAGCTAGCTACCAGACCCTGACATCATGAACTGCTTATTGTGAAATCTACAACGTTAAACTCATGCTTCGTCGTCGCTAAAGTTCAAACTTCCTATAATGAACCTTTCATGACCCCACTATGCGTGTGACTACAGGCAAGGAAATAGAAACTAGTGGCATTTTATTTATAAAGCTCAAAGCAGTCTTAAAACCTTACTAAAACTAATCTACGCCAGAATATAAGACAAGAGCTCAAACTTCCACAAGATACAAGAAACAAGATATTTATTGCTCTAAGTGTACAGGAAGATCTTCTTGTATCTTGTATCCACGAGTTATACTACTAATCAGTGAGCCACTGCAGACTCAGAGCACAACCAAGAACAACGTTTCGCCTACCCTGACATAACGGAATCCTGATACCAAAGCGCTAGGGACCTATGTCTCATACATGCAACAGTTACTTAAGGACCCCATATGTCCCATATTATTTTATATTCAACCATTTCTTAATCATTCTCTATAATGTTCACTATATTAGGTCACAGATTCAGACAACATCATTTAAAACATGAAATTTCACTCAGAAAGTACATAATATAAATGATTGACACAGATTTAGAGTTGTAACGGTTCTGAATGTAGGTTCTACAGTGTTTTTTAACACTAAAGTTGTTTATTGTACTTTGTTTTCTTAAAGAAAATACTGTAACTGACACCATTTCTCACCGGATTACAAAAATAATCTTAGAAGCATTTTAGTGTATGTGATGCATGTTTTTACAAAAGTACCTGAAAAACTATATTTTTTCATAGGACTTATTTTTCTGAAAATTGTTTTGAATTAAGAGATAATTGCTCTATGTTATCAATTAAACTCAAGATGATTATAGCGTCTGCTTTTGCGTCTTATTTGCGTCTAAAGTTGAAAAACATGCTATTTCAAACTTTAAAACGCTCTCCTGTAAAATTACGATTTGCGACTTACAGTCTTATGCTTCTGAGGTACAGTAACTATCCTGTTAACTATCTCCATTCAAACCAACTTTTAATTGAGAGCAGAATTTATGCATTCAGCTGGGACTGAGAACATTGTTAATTAACACAAGAAAAGGCAAAATTTACTTTAGGATTAATGTAGGAGGATCGCTTTTGTCTTGTCGCAGATTCGGGGAAAGTTGACTAATTGCCTTACATTTATTAAGAGTTGCGTTCTTTGTATGACGGAGAGTTTGCTAAGAAATTTAACTTTGAAGAGAAGAGGATAAATCTTAGTTGCATTTCACTTTTGTTGGTTGTTCTTCAGTCACTCTTGCTTTGAAGGTTTGAGTCAGATTTATTGAAAGTTGTTAAATAAGTTGAACTTTGATAAATCAATTATTTGTTCTTTAGGAGCCAGATTACTGCGATGCTACAATATATAGTTCACACTAGATAATCTTACTTAGTATGTTTTGAGTACAGTAAAGTAGTCCTTAGTAAAAAACACAAAATAATCCACAGCTTTTAGCTACACTTTATCCTTAAAGATTTAAAAAGGTGCCCTAAAAATATATGGCTACATTATCTAGTGTAATACAGTGCCAAATTTTTGATACTTATTTGATTCATTTAGGAAGATTTTTTTTTCGCGAATGGCGCTAGCATCGCTGTAAACTGGCTCTTTAATAGTATACCTACTAGAGCCAGTGTGGAATTAGCATGCTTATCGAATGCGGATTGGATTATCATACGATGTTCTAAATAATAAAGTATTTCTCAAACACTGTATTGAAAAAAAGGTTGACATTGAAGTTATTAACGAGAAATACATAACATAAAACAGTTTTTCTTTTTTTTGCCGACCAAAAATCGTTTAATTCCTGTCCATCTGTCCTAACTAAAAGAAGGGTAAGTAATGTTTTTTCAGATTTTTTTCAGCTTAGCACTGTCGTATTCAGGCTGCGGGTAACTTTGATAAATGTACTAACATTCCATGTGGGGAAAACTTTTTGCTGAGCGGAGTCGGTCACACATTGTAGCTGAAAATAATTTCAGGACTTTAGTTCACACAAATACCTACAAATACAATTGAAATGACGCGAGTTAGTTGTTAAAGAGATATGATACTTCCATATCTTCCACTTCCGTTACTGACTAATAATAATAAAAAATAACAATTATTTGTATTCATTCATTTTATTTATTATTTTAAACATAGATTTGGAATGTAGGTTCCTTGTGAGACAAGGGATGCAGTTTTGAAAATGTCCTCGGGAACAACAACAGTACAGTGTTTACGTTTCTCATGAAGAAATCGCGGAAATTTCTTTTTTTCTTCTACTATATCTATCTATCTACTATTCTTCTTCTACTATATATATAAAAATGTATGGTGGTTCGTTAGTCTCGCTAAAACTCGAGAGCGGCCCGGCCGTTATAGCAGATTTTGGTTTTGAAATATTTGTAGTAGTCCAGGGAAGGTTAAAAACAAAACTTTAGTCAGAGTCTGGCACTGAATTTATGAGGCGTCGCGTAAATTATTTATTTAGCCAACGAGAGTTTTTCTACCGAAAGATTTCTTTGCTTTAACTTTTATTTTCGTATTTTTCTTTACATGTTAACTGAATTGGCTTTAAAAGGAATTGTTTTGGGAAAGTTTTGTTTAAAGCACTTTGTGATGTTGAAGATCCTAATAAACGAAATAAATGAATAGAATACAAGTAACGACAAACTTTGACGGTATTAAATTGTAGATTATTTAAGTGAATATCTACGTTTTTTTAAATGATATAAGCAGATTTTCTTTAAATAAATTTATACTATGAATTTAACAATGACAAAATAATATTTTTCTTTCGCTTAGAATTTAAACTATAGGTGTTGAATGGTGTAAATTTCAAGTATGCTTTTTCAGAAAACCAGATAAGATATATGAACTATACTAGTTTTCATTACCTTATAATGTTTTCAAGTCCGAAACGATCAAAATACTGCCATCACAGGGGTTAAATCTAATCTCATAATTTTAGCCGAAAGACGTCCACTGCTGGACATAGGCCTCCCCCACAGCTTTGACTGCTCCGTGGCTCGCAGTGATGTGGACTGAGTAAGCGTGTGCACCCGGGTTCGATTCCCGGGCGGGCCGAATATTGATATGATGAATATCGATGTTTGTTTCCGGTCTGGGTGTGATATTCGTCTCTGTGTGTGTTTCGGGCACCCTAGATTCAGGTTCTTTCTAGTAAGGGGCTGTGATATATTATTATTATTACATACGCCACAGCGACTGGTCTTGAGCGACCCACATCCAGTGCACTCCCGCTCTGCCCTTGTTCAATCAAATCAATTCAATCCAATCTATTTGCTTTCAAATCGTATAAAAATTTAAAAACACAGATGTAAAAAAATTGCCTATGCGAGCCCTACTGAGCTCATTTTATTTGCACGCACCGCTCTCGTATGTTATTCCTCAATTTTATTGTGAAGGTGTAAAATTAGTTACGGTCACAAAATGTCGTTTTACGACCTTCGGAGCCTGCCCCTGATGACAAACTGAATTACTTACTCGCTGAACGTGTAATATAACGTTTCTATTAAAGTTTTATTATTTCTCTTATATTATTATTGAACTATTGTGCGCCCCGCGGCATAATAAGTAGCCTATGTCCTTTCTCTGGCACATGACTATCTGTATAAGTATTTTTTTTTATTCAAAGTCAAAGTCAAAAAAGAAATAAACACGCTAAATTCTACGTAGCGTTTCCCCATCTCACTGGAATTCTATGGCATATAATTATGTTAACATACGTGATTTAGGACTCCTATCAGGTTTACTTAGTATTATATCGACTGCTAGATCGACTTCGACGCGGGAGCACCGGGTTCTATCGCCGGCGTGGACAAACATTGTTATGATGAATATCGATTTTGGTTTCCCGGCATATGTTTGCACATTATAAAGCGTTTCTGGCACACTAAATAAAATATCTACCTATTTTGGAACCTTAAAATCATGGCTATGTGGTCGGTCGAACTAGGAAGTGGTGGAGCGATGAGCTGGGAGCCCACACCGAGACCTGGTGGGAATGTGCCCAGGTTGGGGAAAAGTGGAAAAAGGGAAAGGAGACCTTTGTCCAACAGTGGGTCACTACAGGCTGCAAATATTAATAATAAAATCATGGTATGGCATAAGAGATAACTAAACTTCTTCGCCGTTCGTCCGAAAACCGAATTTACTAACTTGCGTCGTGGGTGTCGTAACAATACACCAATTACGGAGTAGGCTACCCATTTGAAATTTAAATTTCCTTGTTTGCTTATTGGTTTTGACGCGAAAAGGTCTGCGAGTTTGAAAGTTACTTTGTGCTCCAGTTCTGATTCCAAAACGTTGCGTGTTCATTAATTTTAGTTATTTAAAACAAGTATGTTGCTGAGTGAGCGGCACATAGTACGAGTCTTCCTTGACAAACAAACAACATCAATATCAATCAATATCAATACATAGTCAAAAAGTACATATTATAAAATGAAATCGCTTCCCGCGTCTGTCCCTATGTATGCTTAAATCTTTAAAACTATGCAACGAATTTTGATGCGGGTTTTTTAGTAGATAGAGTGATGTAAAAGGAAGGTTTATAAGTACAATAGATACACAAAATACTTATAGGTTGGGCAGTACGAAGTTCTCCGGGTCAACTAGTATAAAATAAAGTCGATTCCCGCGTCTGTCCCTATGTATACTTAAATCTTTAAAATTATGCAACCGATTTTGATGATTTTTTTTAATAGATAGAGTGATTCAAGAGGAAGGTTTTTAAGTTTAATACGTGCACAAGATAGTTATAGGTTAGGCGGTACGAAGTTTGCCAGGTCGACTAGTAAAAAACAAAAAGAAAACAACTATTTGTAGTAAATAAAGTCGAAATAATGTCTCGGATCTTGCAAGTTTGATGTTTTTTTTTTTCCTAATTAAGACAAAAAAATTACCTATTAATAATTATTAACATTTATTGAAATGCATCTTACAGTTTTATAAATTTGATAGAGCACTGCTAGAAACAAATTTATAATTTAATGCAAACGTTACCATTGGTAATAGCTTCTAATTAACAGTCAGCTAAAACTAAAAGCCGATTTGTTAAAGTTCACAGTAGCCAGTTGTAATTTAAAGTTTGGAATTAGGTCTATAGTAAATGTATGTAGTTAGTAATTAGTTTAGTATTTGACTTTCTATCTTGAAAACTATTAACTGTAGCAATATTAATTGCTGTGTTTAAAAAGTGGATGTGACAAGGAACTAAAAATTCGGTTATTTATAAGAGAACAATAATAAAATCTTTGTATATACATCCATCTTTACAAATGTTTCAACATTTGTAACTAAACTAGTCGACCCGGCGAACTTCGTACCACCTAACCTATTAGTATTTTGTGCATGTATTACACTTATAAACCTTTATCTTGAATCGCTCATCTATTTGAAACAAAACGCACCAAAATCCTTTGCGAATTTCGACGCGGTAAGCGACTTTGTTTTATACTATGTATTGATTTTGATTATATAGGTTTTTCGACATTTGGGTGTTCATTTGGGAATAAGCTATCAAAATTCAACCCAAAAACAAACTGTATCTCCAGTAATCTCCATCTTATTTGACTCGCTAAACATTCCCTGCATACATAATGACCTTACAGTGTTAATCCCCGAACATGCTGTCATATCAAATTACGTGGCACCATGGGTTGTCAGGATGTCTGTTGCGGTTAGTATATATACAATATTATATCTATATGACGTTTAACGTTTGTGTTGCATAATTGTTGTGACTGGGGTCCATCGCGTTATGAAACAAGCGAGCGAAGCGTGTGAATTTCTCCGAGTTAACTTGTACAATTTTTTATTTTAATTTGCCGGATGACATCCAAAATATACATCTTTTGGCTGTCATCGTGACGTATTTTATTCCATACAGCGCAAGCAATAATAATCGCGTCCAGTAATCACATTTATCGGCATATTCGCTACGCTCACAGTGTTTGTATTAATGTATGGAAATTCTGGTACACATCCTGTACCCTGTACCCATTCGTGCCAGCGGGAAATGCTTTAAATGTTCCCTGCGTGCAAGTTATTTTAGACTTAACACGTATGGAATTTTGCAAGTGACTGTACACTGTTAGACATAGTTCTTCCTCTATTGTGTTTGTATATAACTGTAGTATCCCCAAATAAATGGCGTGTCCCAGCGCGCAGCGAGTGCGTCGGGAGTCGGGAGCGACAGGTGACGGTCGGCTGCCCCTGAAATAAATAAATTTACATACCTACCCCAGTTCTCGCTGTTTTCAGCTTGCTATTGTATCAAAATACAGTGTCAATGTTTTGGAATATATTTACCGTAGGTATTTTGCTTTTGGGGCAGTATTTGTTAGGCAGTAAAAACTTAGACGCGGTGCTTATTTTAGAGAGAAAGTTTAAATTGCAATCCTGAATACAGCCAGTCTGACTTTCCTATATAAATATAATTCTTATGCTAGCTGCAAAACCACTAAAATATATGAATTTTTCTTCCTACGTACCTACTGCACCTTACCTCGGATACTTCATAAAAAAACACGATCCTTCGCGCGAGCCTAAACTCGTGTAGGTGTATCATGCTTGTGTAAGTGAGATAAGACATGCTACTTGTACAGAGCGGTAACTGAGAGGTAACCAAGTGCCGGAGCCGCACTTGCTGATGGAGACAGGGAGTGCCCATACTGTACGTAGTAATGCAGTACCTACTCTTTAATATGTTGTGACTCTACTGAGTACGTTATGAAACAGTTTTAAGACTATTGAACAATGAAATATAAATCTAACTAGAGGCTGCCCCGCGGTATCACCCGCGCAGATTTCTCTGAAACACAAAAATTCCATTTTCTCCCGTTCCCATGGGAATTTCGGCAAATCCTTTCTTAGTGCTCACCTACACTCCCTAAGGAACCTACATGCAAAATTTCAGCCCGCTACGCCTAGTAGTTTCGGGTCTGCGTTGTCTGTCAGTCAGTCAGTCAGTCAGTCACTCAGTCAGTCAGTAACGGAAGAGTTTTATATATATTGATATCATAACATATTTAACATCAGCCAAAATATTAACAATCCGACACATTGACGCAGAAAGCAATTGGATTCATCACACCATATCAAGCTCCGTTCCTATTCGCTGACCGCGTGATGGAAAAGGTTGATATTTGATAGGAAATGTTAGCTTCAGTGTTGTGTTACTGTTAAATTATTATTTACTGGTAAGGAACGTATTATTATCTTCTCTATAAGACAATAGCAGATGTTGATTTTTCGAGTTGTAGGTACTTTGTAAAATTTAGAACATAAAAAAAACGTTGCAAAACTACAATGTGGCTTGCTATGTCAAACCAAAAAATTACCTACATAAAAACATTTTTTAAGTAAAATAACGTCACATCCTTTCTATAATACTGTACGCCTGAGTCATTTAACATTCTTCGTTTTCTTAGTATTTTCGTTTATGTTTCAGGCGCCCTAGATAGCTTCTTTAGTATTTTTACCACAATCAAACACAAACTTTTAAGGATTAATACGAAGCACCAAACATTGCACCCCGGAAACTAACAAACCATAGATCTATTAAATAAAACCAAACAATTTCCAAGTCGTCACAAATGAAACGTTGTAATTGAACGCGGTTCGGTTTTGTCAAGTTATTTATGTCTTAACTCCAACGCATTATTCAAACTGATTCAACGAGGGAAGTTAACGCTTTAGGAAATACACTGAAATGGCCATAAATAATGCTTGGATTCAATTATGGCCAGCGCCGACGGTATATTTGCTTATTTGCTGAGTAGCCGTTTCGAAAATCTTATTGTAATACCAACGTATTGATTATCTTAGACTTCAGCAGTTGCGAACCTTTGCTCAAGCCTTGCATGGTTCAAGTTCAAACTGTGCAGGATTAATAGCTCTGGAAGTCACAGAGTAGGCAGACCTCGTCGTCTAGCCGTGGGCATTATTCAGCTAAGATGATTAAGATTGTTCTTGAATCCAAAAAAAAACTAATTAGTTTTTTTACAAAAATTTATCCTGCAAATATGTAATAATAATAATAATAATAATCATTTATTTGCACAACAAGATAAATAACAATTTAAATTATCAAAAACTGGTTTGAGCAATACGTGGTTACAAAAACTAGACACAAATTCCAGCCCCTAAACTAAGTAAGACCTGTATCTTAGGGACTCATTAGTCCTTCTCTCAAAAATTTTCAGTAACAGTTACTAGCGGACAATACAGTGCAAATTATATTAATAAAAACTAAATACATACTTTACTGCTCCGTGGTTCTGTTGGCAATGATGTGGACTAAGACTTTGGTGTACTGGGGTTCGATGCCTGGCGGGGCGAACATTGGTAATGAATATCGATGTTTATTTCCCGGTCTGGGTGTAATGTTGGTCTTTGTATATGTTTCAAGCACCCCAGATAGAGGTTTCTTCTAGTTAGAGGCTCTGAGTGTGATGTGTTATTATTATTATTATAGTATATTCCGTCCCACTGGTCTAATACTTGCGTAATCAGACATACTGTTAGTAATAAGCTCTGAATCCGTTTTCGTCACACAACTAGGACATGTGTAATCCTCAGAATGTGGACATTGTCTTCTTGTGAACGGATCACCCATCTTATCATCATATTAATATAGAGGTAATGCATTGAAACTACAAATCAGATCCTTAAAATTGTTTAGTAAAATTCTGTAGTGTTATTAAGAATCACGTTTTTTTTTGCCCTGGAATCCATTTTTTTTATAGGCGCTATTGTCTGCGTAATATGCGTCATATGGCACCATGGTATATATATCTGACAAAAGATTAAGCGAATTTTTCACACTACAAGCAACCTATATCACTGAGAATAATGATTATGATTGTCTGAACATGACGGGTTATTAGCGATAACAGCCTCGTGCTTTGTTCGGATATTAGTTTTCGTATACAAACGTATGCAACAACAACTTTACATTAAAGCCGAATTAATTTCCTGAGTAAGAGTGATCCTTGTTTAAGTTCTGTTTAAACGGCGATCACTCAAGAACTACATGTATCGTTCATTTAAAGTTACTAAATAATTAACTTACATATACTTACAACTAACAAGGTATAGCAAATCAGGGAGTAGTTTCTTTGTCAGGGCCTCGTGTAGTAAGCCCTGTAGGTCCGGGCGTAAGAATAGGTCTACGGTATACCCTGCCTGTCGTAAGAGGCGACTAAAAGGGGTCTTTGGGGCCGTGGTTGTGAAGGGCGGGGGCCCGACACACTCATCAAACGGCCCCAAGATGGGCGGCGGCACAGCTTGTGGCACTGTGCCGCCGCAGCTACAAAGGCGAGCCGGGGAGGGAACAATATGCCCTCCCCGTGCACGAAGCTGATATCAGTTGAGCGTGGGAAGAACCTCGGACGCCAGTAATGCGTGGTTCCCCGGGGTCCTTCCCAAAAGCGCCAAGACGGCCGCCGGGGGGTTTTAGTGGGTGCTAGCCCCACATACCCCCGCCCCCCGAGCGTCGGGAAATGCGTTAGGCCTCGTGTAGTCATATAACAGCCTCGAGAAGGAAGACCGAACGCGGTGTGCCGATTCCGTCGTCGAGCGTTGGGAAAGAGATTCACGCTCCGGGGGGATAATCACTATGCCCCCCGGGAAGAGGCCGAAGAGCCAATGCTGGAGGGGGTCGCGGAGTTGAACATAGAGATCGAAAGATCACCCGTGACACCCTTGCTAGCAGCCGAGATGGACACCGGCGGGGTTTTAGTGGGTGTGAACCCCACATAACCCTGTGGCTCCCC
The DNA here is from genome assembly GCA_951802225.1 of Euspilapteryx auroguttella. Classification (NCBI taxonomy): domain Eukaryota; kingdom Metazoa; phylum Arthropoda; class Insecta; order Lepidoptera; family Gracillariidae; genus Euspilapteryx; species Euspilapteryx auroguttella. The sequence goes on from OX637662.1 coordinate 2,437,365, forward strand.
CCGGGGCTGCGGTGTAACTCGTTAGGAGTTACACCGCCTAAGGTATAGCAAATCCAAACTTACATAGTTTAACGAATATTCTTTGTTTAATTTTATTCGACTGCATTACTATGCTGTGAACCGCTTGATAAACCTTAACTCGCAAATAATAATAAAAAAAAACAATTTGTTTCCAAGTTTAAAGCAGACTTTAGCCATTAAGGTTAAACTTAAAAAAAAAAACATTGACCGAAAAATAATTATAGTAAGCCGAGTTAAAAAAAAAAGTTTGATACCCAGTAAGTAACTTATAAGCCCTGGTTCAAAAGGAGATTAGGCTGAAGTGACAAACCGGTAATTTCGACACAGGTGCTCTGTCGACCTGCCTCACTCCGACATGACACCAGCGAGGCTCAGTGTCTGAGACACAGAATATAACACTACAGACTACAGCGATATAGATAAATATATTTAAAATAATAAAAGTTGTGGCTATACACGAAATTGCTAAAACAAAAACTAGCTGTCAAATTTAACGAGAATCGACTGAGGCTTTTTCTAATTCGAAAGGAGATAGTTAAGTGCAATCAATATATATAAAACTCTTCCGTGACTGACTGACTGACTGACTGACAGACAACGCAGAGCCGAAACTACTGGGCGTAGCGGGCCGAAATTTTGCATGTAGGTTCCGTAGGGAGTGTAGGTGAGCACTAAGAAAGGATTTCCCGAAATTCCCATGGGAACGGGAATAAACCGGGTTTTTGTGTTTATGAGAAATCTGCGCGGGAAAAACCGCGGGGCAGCCTCTAGTTTATTTTATTAATAATAACCACAATTCTGTGTTTATACCTACTTAAAATTAGGTACCTAGGTCGATATTTTTTTTATATTTTTCTAACTGTTTCATATTGAACCTTGTATAAGCATGTAAATTTAAAATTTGTAGGCATTAATTCAGTTTCCTTACAGAATCACTAAACCGTTATTCCAAAGCAGTTTTTCTTCATAACCTGTTAAACAGAGCTTTATAAAGCTTTTCGATTATTTCGTCTCACATTGTGGCTTTGAAGTGACCCTTTTTCTTTGAAAGGTAAAATACATAATACGATATGACACGCTATGTAGGTTTTACAATGTGTGTAAATCGGAAGGATTATTTACACAGTATAACATTTTTAAGGACAATCTGATTCAATAGGTAAATGGTAAGCCTTTCAGCGGCTTTTCGTTTCCAATCAGTTTTAACGCCAATTATCACTGGCCTTGTGTGGGGTTCCTAAAAGAACAGATTCCACTTTAAAACTTCCTGACAACATTTTGAGGTTGTTGTTTTTTTTATTCTGAAAGGCAAAGGAACATAGTCCTTACATACAAACAAGAACAAGTCTTCAGTAGGTAGGTAGTTTAATAATAATCGTTTAAATTTATATGTATTCTATACCAATATTATAAAGAGGAAAGTTTGTTTGTTTGTAACGAATAGGCTCCGAAAATACTGAATTGATTTGAAAAATTCTTTCACTGGTAGGAAGCTACACTAACCCCGAGTGTCATAGGCTATATTAGATTTTTTTTTTAAATTAGGGATCCTTACTTAAACTCAAATAATGTAACCCAAGGTGCAATATTTTTTCCGTTGTTTACATATTTTGACAGGTGGTTTGTTGTTGTTGTTTGTTTTTTTATTCGGCCTTTCTGGGCGGTCAAAATAACATAGTCTATTCTATAGAGCCAAGTCTTTTGTAGTATGTTATATTCTATGGCGTAACGAAGTAAGCCGGGACAGCTCGCCTATAAATAAAGCGATACGAAGTTCAACAGGACAGCTGGTTCGAAGTAAAAAAGCGCAGCAACGCTATAGTTGACTACAAGTACTACTCGTATAAATGAAAAACCGACAGCAAATATTAATATTATGCCATCAAATCGCCAAACGACCTGGAAAGCATCGCTTCATCGTGACGTCTTAGACTTCACCTGGATTAAGTTAAAGGGGTGTTTGCAATTACAGAAGTCAGCAGTCAAACTGCCATCGTACTTATTAGCTGAGTGACCAAGTTCTGCGAGCGCCGAGTGCACTGTACAAACTAGCTTTAAAGGGTTAACAACGATTCCTGAATAGGAACCAACAAGATCTGTTAGATCACAAAATATGTACAGTGGCGGACTAGGACGGAGTTACACTTCCGGTTCTTCAGTATTTCAAAATAGCTCTAGTTAAAGTTAAATTTAAAAAACACTTTATTGCACACAAAAGATACAAAGAACATTATACAATTAATGGTACACATAATTCAATTTGCATGGTATGGTCGGACTTGTCGCTGAAAGCGATTTCTTTCAGGCAACCCATACTTGTTCTGCAAACTTTGTTATTACAGTCGAGCGCATCTGACCATATACAAAACTGTTACGCCATCCTAGTCCGCCATTGTACCATATTTTCTGACGAAAGCTCAACCTTAGAAACCTCAGAGAATTATAGTTTTTGCCTTTATGAGCCAATCGTCAATATTGAGCCTTGAGAAAATTATTCTTTAGAGCTGTTTTCTTCGTTTGACAGGATCTGATCATGATCTTCTATCAATCATTTTCACTTTATGTACTAAGCAATACAATGCAAATTGCAACTTGGCCGCTGAATAAACATATTCCCCAAAACTCTCCATTTAAAAAATTTGGCTACGCCGCCGATAGCTTTTTACGCAGTCGACTGTATTGAGATGCTGTCGTAAGGCAAGGCAAACATTTGTTTGCCTGAGCCAATTGGTGGGCACCCTGAACTACCTCGCCTCTATCAGTATAGGATACTTTACCAAATAAGGTATCAATATTAATTAGATTAGTCTAATTGACTTTCAATAAGCGATATCTTGTATCCTGTATTGAATAAATCATTTTTTACTTACTTTATGTTCACATACCCATACAAATAATTATCATTCATACCTCTTTTCATACTTCGTTCCCTAATTTCAGACAATGTTATTTACCTCTAGAGTCCATTTTCTTCAAGTTATTATTAATATTCGGAAATGTTAAACCTACACACCTTTTCCTAATCCATTTCATGAAGCATCTCATTAAAAGTTGTTGAGAACTAAGTCCAAGTCCGCCCCTCTATTGTACACAATAAATTCATCTCGGAGCTTAAGACGAGCTTTGGACCCGTTTGATTTGAGCTTTGAGTCGTCTCCTCTGTACCATTTAGCCTGAGAACTTTTGGCAATCTTATAAGACTTTTAAAAAGCTTATTATTTCACTTTAGTATTATATTATTACTGCTTTTAGTTCCTTTTGTTCGCGCTTTTGGCATAAGAATTTAACAAATGATTTCATACTTTTTTTTTATTAAAGTAAGTAACTTCTTTTGAACGATTTATAAAAGATGGGCTATTATACAGTGGCGGTCTGGAAGGCCGTAACAAATTTGTCTATGGTTTCGTTAGCCTTAAACTGTTTTGCCAAGGAACAAGAGCTATTTTGCAATACAGAAAAACCGGAAGTGTTACGGCGACCTAGACCGCTACTGTACAATGAACAGAATAATATTGTTGTTCTGAGATGTTCTTGTCCTGTTTTTTATGTAAATTAAGTTTAGGCTGATGTTAATAATTACATAATTACAGACTTCTTAGAAACAACACGTATGTCCATTACAATTACGATACGTTGGATCTAAAACAGTTACAGTCTTAATGAAATAATGATGTGAATTACATAGCATTCCATTAATGCTGTAGTTAATAGCAGTTAGTTAGACCATGTTCTGCACGTAAGTGTAATGAACTAGGGCTATTAAAGCCTTTACTGCTACAGAAATAAGAACTGTCACTCAGCTTTATAAAATTACACACAATTGCCTGCATTATCTCTTCTTATTCCTCAGCACATATCAGCCCACTGTTGGGCGAATGCCACTCCAATTTTTTTATTTTTTACTAGCAGACACGGCGAACTTCATCACGCCACGAGATTTTTATATACTAAAATATGTAAACAACGGGTAAAAAATGCACCTTGGGCTACATTATTCGAGTAGTATATTAGTAAGGATCCCTAATTATTTTGAAAATCTAATATAGCCTATGTCACTCGGGGATAGTGTAGCTTCCTACCAGTGAAACAATTTTTCAAATCGGTTCAGTATTTCAGATGCCTATTCGTTACAAACACACAAACAAATCGTTAAACAACGTTATTTTTATTCTTGATAAAAAACAAATAAATCAGTACTTTAGGTGATAATTCATAGGTTTTTCAGTCGTGGAAATACTTTCAGTTTTAATTTTAAGCGTGGGCTAAGCTAAGATAAACAATGCGAGCGAACGCCGCGCTTTTTGCTCAGAAATAATATTACCTTTTTTGAAATGGATTCTACTCGTGATTCTGGACCAAATATTTTCTCTTTATTGTTTTTGGACAGAACCTAGACAATTTTAATGTTTAAACCGAGGGATTAGGACCAAAGTTGAGTCACTCCTAGCTTGAGCATTGTATCCGAACTGTCGGTTCGGACTAAATGGGCATTATTACGGAGTATTACGGACATGCCGATTGGTGGGCGATCGAACGTTTGACAGCCCGTCTAACTAGAACTTAGCATGACGTTGACACACTAAACTAGATTTGTATTTTAATTCCAGTGTTAGTAGATAGATATGTTATTAAAGTAACTGATAACGTACAATTATCTATAGTTACCGCGTGTGATAGTTTGAAATTAAACAGCTGGACTAGTTTGAACATGATTAGGTCGATTATTTATCCCGGCCTTTTAAAAAAAATTTTGGTTTTCGATTATAACATAACTAGTCGACCCAGCGAACTTTGTACCGACTAACTTTTTACTATGTTGTGCATTTATTAAACTTACAAACCTTCCTATTGAATCACTCTATTAATAAAAGTTGAAGGTTTGAAGTTTGCAGGGTTGGCGATCGCAGTATTTTTCTTCAAGATTTTTAACGAAGGACACTGCTGCCCATATTTGGGGAATTCCTTTAGTCACATTTTACGACATCCAATGCGGAGAAGATGGAATGGTGGTAATCTATGCTGCCACCACACGGCTGTTACTGTTACCACTACCATCTACAATTATGTCATTTGCACTAAAGATATATTCTACTCAATTGTATTAAGTCTTAGATTAGGTAAGTGCAATTGCTCACTGCATCCCTGGCTCGTGTGTTCCGACAAACCGTAGTCCCCGGGCACGATGGATCGCTTCTCTGATATGGGACGGCGACACATTAATTCAATTACTGATGCGGTTTGCATACAGATTACTGAGACAGTCGTGGTGGCCCAGGGGATGTATTCTATTATTTTAGAACATAATCGACTCGTATTGATAAGACTTATTATATAAGAAATTTGTCAAAAAGATTTTTAATTCGAGCATGCAAGCATCCATTTTATGAACAAGATGGCGGATGCGATTTTTCCGCGTCTGTGAGACATCCATAAAATGGAACAAAATGGCCGCCGTTAAAATTCAATGTTTTGGTCTGTGATTCTCTATGAAAACCAGTCTAGCATTCCATGTTGACTTCCATCTTCCATGTGACGGCATAATAATGTCCATGGAACATTTGGATGATTGATTGAAACTGATTGACATCAATTTTTTATACTAATTTTAGAAATAAAAATTAAAAACACCCGTCTGTGACGGCATCAACTTTATGGATCTCACAGACCGAGAAACGTAAACAAAATGGCCGCCGAAGCGTTCACAGCTGATGGGTTATGACAAAAATTATAGCCATGGCGATTTGTTTGGTGATTCAATAGGTAAATTTAAAAAAAATTGTTATCGGAAAATTAATAGCTTGCGGTGACTTGCTTAGTTTATTAAATAATAATATTATAGTGTTTCGCTTGCTTAAATTAATGCTAGCATGCCTAAACGAGCTTTCTCAACTAATTATTTGCCTGTGCAAACTTTATTGGATGTTGTAATACCTAGTTGTGCTATTTACTTTGTAAAATATGTAGATATATACTTAGCTGTTTGTTTTCCTATTTAAATAAATAAATAAATTTACGTATCCCAGATGGTCACTGAGACCGAAAAGTTCTCGAGTGACGACCACAAACCGAAAGACGCATAGGAGCAGACCCTCCTTAAGGTGGTCCGACGACATGGTGAAGGCTGCGGGAATACATTGGATAAGAGGCGCTTTAAAACCGGTCGTAGTGGCGTTCTGTGGGGGAGGTCTATGTCTAGCAGTGGGCGTCTTTGGTGATGGTGATGATGATGATGTATGGATGGATTACGGTTTTGCGCTATTACAATAGAGTGAATGAAAAAATAATAGAATAACGTCCCTGTAGTGTAACGCTTGGTCTAACAATAATAGACTCAGATTTGACCCTTAGTACGCTAGAAAATTATGCAATTACAGCTTAGTGATTTGTATGTACGTTAAATTGAGGTCGAATTGACTAAGTCTTTGTGCTTTGTTAATTAGTTAATAGTATTCTCACGCCGCTGTACCACAATCCACTCTCTTGTTTCCATCTCCAAGCGTTGAAATTATTAATTTTTCACCATAACCACACTTCGGACACTTCATAGAAAAAATTGCGTTGCTTTGCGCACAGCCGAAACTCGCGTACATGCACGCGTATCATGCTTGTATGAGTGAGATAAGACTATTTTACTGTGGTACAGGTTAATTTGAGACAGGTAACCTGTTCAGTTAATCGCATCTCGAGCTTCCACTAATTGTAATCAGATCTAGTCTTGATCGTAGAGGTAATTACTACTATAGTAGATGCAAATATATCTTCATCTATTGTTTATGTTAGTTTCCCAGCCAGACTGTCTGACGCAGTGTTGTCGACTGTGAATTTCCGGGTTCGATTCCCGGCATAGGTGAACATTATTATGGCAAAGTAAAATAAATAGTACTACGTACAGTATGGGCACTCCCTGCCTCAGGAAGTGCGCCCCCCGCGCTCGGTTACCTCTCAGTACAAATAAAGCAGCGTCGCACGTCTTATCTCACTCACCAAGCATGATACGCGAGCTCGTACACGAGTTTCGCCTGTTCGCGAAGCAACGCGATTTTTTCTATGAAGTGTCCGAGTAGTGCGTGCCTGTACTGCACAATATATGGGGCCGTATTTTCTAATTTTAAACTTACAATAGGATATCAAAATAAGAGAATTACGTCCGGTCTCTAAGCTACAATAGTGATTTGTCTGTAGACCTCTTTCACGCACTATACGCTTACCTACCTTCTTTTACAAAGATGTTGATAAATTTATTTTAAAAATAAAATCTTATAACAGCCATGTATTCTAAGGGCTCTTAAAACAATACGGCAGATGTGACGCTCGTCGTCCCCCTCTTCAATTAAATAATGCATTTTTACATTTCTGCAGAAAAATAACAATATTTCCGAAGGCTTCCTATACATAAGGATGTTTTGTAACGTCAATTTTAATCCAAAATCATATCGATAATCATACTAGTTTTAGGGAAAACAATATGGCCAATTAATTGCCATGGTGACTAAACCGTCTTCACGAGAAAAGCTATTTGATGATGATGATGATCATCTCCTTTTATCCCTCATCAGGGACATAGGGCTCTCAGTAAAGCTCGCCACTTGCTCCTATCCTGGGCGACTTCCTCCATTTCATTCCACGGTGCTCCAAGTATAGGGGCCTCTTGCTCCACCGTGCGGCGCCAGGTTTGTTTAGGGCGACCGGCTTTGCGACGTCCTTGGGGGCACTATTTTAGGGCTATCTTGGGCGAAAAGCTATTTACTATTAAATAAATCTTGGATGAATATCGATGTTTAGGTCCATCGCGGGAATTCAGCGTTATTTACAGAAATGAATAATTTTACTTTATTTATGACAACCCAACTTAGACTCAGATTAAACGCTGGTATTTTTATTTTATATGTAGTCTTTCATGTTGCCACTGCTGGGCAAAGGCCTTTCTCTTCCACTCCGTATAAATAATAACACAATAACAATAACACATTTTTGCCAAAAACATATTGATGTGACCAATTCGTAAGATCTAGGTTGGTAAACCTGCAACTATATATTTATAAAGGCTAAAAGCCTAGAAAAAATCATTTAGCTCCAAGTTTATCTACAAATATTTTATACATTTCAATTTCTACTTATAGGAACAGCACTGGGTGCCGCAAACCCTAAATCGGAAAGTATTGTCACGTACTCGGTAAATTGGCACCATTGACAAGCAACTACTAAAGTTCCGAGGGTTCTGAGACGAGGCCTTTGAAAAATGATAGGTTTGGGGCAATATGAACATTCTCTGTAATGATTTATGAATATTCTTCTTTTTTGCCTGGAAAGTTTATAGTGACATACATTTTCGAGAGCTTACTTTATCCAATGATATTTTTAAAAGTTGATATGGTCTAGAACTAACTTTCCTTGTCTGTCCACTGTGGAAAAGACTGAAATGAATGAATGAATATATACTTTATTGTCCTCAAACAAAAAAATATTTAACAATTTGTATAAAAGTAAGGTGACAGTAGGCGACCTTATCGCTAAAAGCGATTTCTTCCAGGCAACCTGTTTTTTTTTTTTTTTTTTTTAAGGAAAATTTTGAAGAACAAATACAGAGATATGACATTAAAACAAAAATTAAGGCAACAGACATACGGACTTAGTGAAACTTTGTAGAAGGGTTATTCACAAATTTTCTCTAAGCAGAAGTAGTTTATTTGTTAAATATGACGTTATTTTCTTCAATAACGTTCCCAAAGCACCACCATTTCGATATCCGTTCAGTTTTACTTTACGCTTGATAAATTTTCAATTAAAATTCAAAGCAAAACTAATCAAATACACATCATGCGACATTCATACGAAAAGTTTTGCTTGTACAGTACACGTGCGTTCATTCACACGATATTTGTTTCAAATAGGTAATGACCAAAATACTATTTATGATGTTCATACTTTATTCATTACGCATGACTGTTCTCAAAAAGTTTGATATAATATTTCTGAAATTGACAACCGTTGAAATATAATTTAATGGATGTTACCTTTCTTCGTAGATTTTATAAAAATATTTGAAAGAAGTTCCGAAGAAAACATTCCGTCTACTACACAAAGTTGCAATATTATTATAAAAGCAATGAACTTAATGGAAAATAAAACGGCAACTTAGGTTATTAGTTTTTGCTAGATGAACAAGATTGTTCTAATATCTAAAAATAATAATTATGAGTATGGAAAACCGTATTTTTTAACAAAACAGTTGAATATGGATAAAGATTATGACGTGACGATGGTCCCGTCACTATTGTTTTGTATGAAATTCAATAATTAGCGAAATACTTAATTATACTTTCGTTAGCCTACAGTGTAGTTTTTAGCAGGATTGCATTTTGGTGGGTTTATGTCGATACTATTTTAGCGATTTACCCAGGGAATTTTAATAGTAATTGTCATAGATATAGATCCTAATCTTAAACTAACAATTTTAACGTTTATTTACAAATCATTAAATTGAAATCGGTGTTTCAGTCCAATGTTTGTTTTACTTCCATAGAAAAATGGCTTTCATACCATCAAAATAAACTTAAGACTATTGAAATTAAAATAGTACAGTTCATAGACTGAATTAGCTCTATGAATCACTAATAGTCACAGAAAAAAATACACAGACAGGAATCTACGTTTGAAAAGCACTTTATATTTTTGCGATTCCCCCGAGCTTGCGATCTGGGACGGACAAATTGAAACTATCAAACATGGTTTTCCGTCCAATTTGCAAATTTAATATTTGACGATCCGCTCGCGGCCTGCCAACTAACACACTTCAATAGGCTAATGAATCTATACTAAAGTGGTTACTTGTTTCATTTTTTGAGGATTTAGGACACGTAGGGTAAAATGGGGCCCTATTATAAGCCTACGATATTAAATTTGTTCGTTCATCTGACCGCATGTGAAAAAGGATAGATTGTACCGGTACAAAAAAAAGTATATTATTTACATTTTTAAACCAATATTTCAAGAACGTCTGCTATTCTGTACTTAGTACAATAAACATCTGTTTAGATATAATTTTCAAGAAATTATTACCTATGTCATGTATTTAACAACGCTTTAAATGCAACACTTGGCAATAAAGACCAGCTACAAACACAAACAGCTAATGTATTAGTTATACATAGTTATGTGTATTTAAAATCCCTTTTTACAGAATTTGACATGTAGTAGCCAAAGTAGTTTTTCCAATTGCTGCACAGTAAAAGCTACTAACGAGCGTAAACAAACAAACAGATGTCAGGCGGCCAGGCACCCACCCCAACTTGTCTTGTGTTTGCCACAGATTGAGCATTAATCAGGAAAGCCTCTCCCTCTGTAATATAATCTCTAGAGATATTTTATAGTGATGTAAAGTATCAAAACTGTATCTGTATAAAAACAAACAAGTGCAAAAAAGGAAAACGTGTCGTGGGACACGCGATAGGAACGAAAGCCGACTGACAGTCGACCAAGCTACTGCCCGTAGGAAGGGGAGCGAGTACTGTGAGCGAGCGAGCGAGAGAGAGAGATATATAGTTCTCGGTCTCTTTCATTCTCTCCATCGCTGCAAAGCTTTTGTGTCTCACTTCAGCCGTAACATTGCACTTTTTCTTGGCTAGGTCCCCACCGCAACCCGAGATAAAGAACTGCGTAAAACTAATAACGCGTAACTTTACAAGACAGCAGCCCCGTATTATGGCCGCATAAAGAGGAACTCCTTTCGATCATCTAGCCGCTAGACGAAAAGCATTATTGCAAATGTAGACGTAATATAGCCTCTGTAGACATTGCGGTTCTGTCTCCACAAAGTTCCGTACGTGTCACCAATTTACGATTGGCCGACTTATCTATCGTTATATAATGGTTGGTTAATGAGTCGTAAATCGAATTAAGGCGTAAACCACTGTCCGCAAATTCTGCGATATCCGCTTATTAAACTAGATTTTTCTGTATACCGGTTAAAACAATCGTCGAATGTTAAATTATATTACATAACTTGCTGTCCCGGCGAACTTCGTATCGCGCATTACAATTATTAAAAAACTTCTCACCTTTTTTCCAAATTTTCTCACATTTAAACCTTCCCTGGACTATTACGAACATTTTGAGACTAAAATCAGCTAAATCGGCCCGGCCGTTCTCGAGTTTTAGCGAGACTAACGAATCACAATTAATTTCACTTTATTTGCAATTAATCAGCTTAAATTAACTTTCCTCAAATTATGTAAGTAATACATTCATTGCAATAAGCTACCTCTGTTATTTTACTGCAGGTGTTGAAATTTTCTTGTTCTTAAAACGTTTATGAATGGTGCTGAATTAGTAATAAACTAAACATTATTTATAGCAGTCACACACTGACATCACTAAGCTAGAGATCAGCAATATGGGCGCTCCACATGTCGCGCATTCGTTAAAAGTCGAATATTTGGGGTGATTCGAAACGATCTCGGTTTTGATAGCGGCTGCTTATTTTTGGGAAGTCCCCTTGCTTCTTGTAATTTATGATGTTAAGCGTTTTGGTGAAGCTGTTTGCCTAATTCCAACACACGTAAAAATGAGTTGGAACTGGTTAAGAACCTTTTTAAAATCAAGCTTTTATTTCTATGTATTTTTTTGAGTTATTCTCAGTTCACAAAAAACAACTAGTCCGCCATCTTGATTTTTCTGCCATGTTATATTTTCAATGACGTCACATTAGCTTACTACGTATTGTTAGGCTCCCTGAACGTGTAACCAAATTTCAGCTCAATTGGTTAAAGTTAAAGATACATACATATGTACAAACATTGCAATTAAATAATAGCTTTTAATAAAATAGTAAACTGGGTACCTAGTTCCGAGTAATAACTAATGCAAGAATAGCTATGAAGATATAAAGAGAGAAATAGCTTTGAAAAAGCGGAAAAGTGCAATCTCATTGATCTTAAACAATAAATTACTATCTTATAAGTTATTTTATTTTATTGAAACCGAACTCTACCATAATTTTGTTTCAACTAAACTTTTTTCTGTGTCTGGTAGCAAACTTAGCCAAGTTTTCACACAGCGCCAAACAAAGTGTCTTGTGCACAAATACTGCATACTTGAGCAACTTGCCCGCCCGAGTGTGAACACTGATAACTTGCCTTCAAGGCTGGGAACAAGCTATGCACTTGTTTTATTCTCAGCGAAAAAGTTTATAAAAACACTTCACGACATAATTTAATTAGAAAAATTGCTGCGCAAATTTTACATCGTTGCAATGTCCATTGAACTCTGCTTCTATAGGTTGCCAATTTATACAAAATCCATCTCAATAGATAGCATTCTGGTGGCATTACGTGATTCAATGACTTAATGAATGTGAGTGTTTATTGAGAATGAATCCTGCTGCTGTGGCAAAAAGTGACGCATTACAGAGTTTAATATTTAGTTTTAGTGTACTTATTACGTTGGTGTACTTTGTTAAACAGAAGACGCAATAGAATCTCGCTAGTACGCTAAGCTGACGCAGCTCTGGAGCGTCGACTTGTAGTGTATACTAAGTATGACGGTTATTACCCTGTCACACAGAGCGCCCGGCGTCAGAGCGTGCAGCGTCGGCGCTCTGTGTGACAAAGACTTTATGCGTTTCAACTTATAATAAAATTGTGTCCCTCTCCTAAACCAGCCTTACCCTTTTCTACACAGCGTGTGAGTAAATTAAACTGACGCGCGAGTACACAAACTTGCCTTCACCACTTGAGTTCGCTAATTGTAGTGGCTTCGAACATTCCGAGGCTCGAGTCTGCTACATCATAGTTGGTTGTCAATACAATCTTACTTCTAATTAAAGATAAAGTTTGTTAGCACTATATTTGGATTTTGCTTGCGTTTTTATCCTCATTTAGTGGATTGAAAAAAAAAATTGGAATAGATCGAGTCGTGATTTTATTCCAGTAACTCTGAAAGTTCAGATAATTTCTAGAAAATCCATCATAAATACAACTTTTTATATTTTTTAATCTCTGTCTGACGGATATATATTACACTAATATTATAAAGGCGAAAGTGTGTGAATGATTGTTACTTCTTCACGACTAAACGGCCGAATCGATTTCAATGAAATTTGGTATATAGTTAGCTGACACCCTAGATTAACACATAGGCTTTATTTTATTGCGGTAATAAAACGTGGGTAAGATTACGGGGCACAGCTTGTATTTTTAATAAAGTGTGTTTAGCAGACTTAATCCCAGTGTATCTTCTATCAGACTTCCACCCACTGAAGAAGGCCACCAAGTTTTCGTTAGTCTCCTGCGGCACGGCACTGTACGCGGAGACACGATGTTGTTTATACTTCAACTCTGTAAGCCTGAATCTTCAACTCATGTAAAACTATCTATAGTAAAGCCAGGTAGACGAAGGATATAAGTTTAAGGTTTAAAAACCTTTTTAAAACCAAGCTTTATTTTTATTTATTTTTCGAGTGATTCTCAGCAAGGCCTTTCATTTGATACCCATATTGTAATACACTAAAAATAACTTGTCTGCCATCTTGATTCTTTTGCCATGTTGCATTTTTAATGACCTCACATTAGCTTCATAGGCTCCCTGAACGTGTATTAAAAATTTCAGCTCGATCGGTTAAAGTATTCGGCTTCAAAATTGTGTTGCAAGAAATCACTCGAACATTATTCATACATACATCCTTACGTACATTGCAAGTTAAATAAAAGCTTATAACTTAAATAGTTTAATTCCGACCGTTACTGAGTTACTTACACTGCGAAAGATACGACACTGGCACAAGATTTTTTAAAGAATCACTTCAAGTTAACAAATAAATAAACACTTAAAGAAAAGAAAATAAATTATGAATATTCTATAATTTTTGCGTCCTTCATAATATTTTTGTGTGTCGCTTTACGATGTTGTGAAATCTTTATTACGTGACTTCTTTATGATGCTACTGAGTTAATAAAACACAGCTGTAAGAGACTAAAATCAAATACACCAAGGATTTTTATAGAATTAATTGATTAAAATGTTCTTCATTTGATAAATTGCAGATAATTTTAGTTTAATATTGTTTAAAAGGAATAAAATGGTTGCCTGGATCAACATCTACAGCTGTTATAATATCATAAATTATTAAAAAACCTAATAAATTAAACTTACATTAAAATAAATCAACAACTTTATATGTCGGAATTTAAAACAATAATATCAGGGGAGTATTAACTGCAGTTGACAGTTATCTCACCTACTCGTGCGTGCCTATAAAATAAGACTAAAGGAAGTATATCAGTATTTACATTTATAGGATTTCAGAGCTTTTTGACAATAAATGGCAGCTTATTACCCTCGACTCAAAAAGAGGGTGGTGTTATAAGTTTGTATATGTCTGAGGCATCGTAGCTCCCAAAGGGATGAACCGATTTTCCTTTAGTTTTTTTGTGTCATCATAACAACAACGCTTGGATATCCACTGCTTGGAATAGGTCACTCCCACAGATTGCCCATCCCACAGGATTAACATTGTGAAGTGAACTTACTCTAATCGCCACGTTTTGCAGGCGGGTTGGAGATCACAGATTTTTGTGTCATATATAATTTATCCTGAGTGTTCCCGGCTATGTTTCAAACAATCTGCTGTAACTAGCTTCCTTATGTCCGATCGATTTGAAATTTGGTACTATTTTACATCTAAGATATTGAAAGTATATGGTAAGGTAACCATGACCTGATCAGCCGTTTGATGGTTGATGAGGGGATCTGACTACCATCCATATGTCACATCGATTCTAAATTTGGACCCATGATACTGCAATGATATTAAAATAATATAGTAGGGAGGGTAACCCTGCTATAGTAACCATGACTTTAAATATGACATGTTAGGGTAAGGCTGGGGGTTTTAATTTTTTTTTTTTTTTGGTCAAGTATTATGATACTTTAAAGCGTACTTATTAATTTTGCGTTAGACCAAATAGACAAACCAATTTTATATAAGTACTTCCTACACTGCAATTTAGGAGGCATAATTTTTACAATAATTCGGATTAGTTCCTCTTGTCTTCACAAAACACACGCAAAAGTCCATTAAAACTGTTTTCGCTCCGCAATGGTCTGCAATTCTGCATCAACAGTGATTCATTCGACCTATACCACATCCACATTAACTCAAACATTACGCGAACCTCTTAAGAGCCATAGCACAGCTAAATTAGCGCCACCCGAGAAAAAAAATAAATATCTTCTAAACTAAGGCAAATATCAAAAATGTGAAACAGCATTCCCCTAGATAATTCAGCCTAGTATTTTTAGGACATTGTTGTATAGCTTTTAGGTTAAAGACCACAGAAAGAAACTGATTGTTGCCAAAAGTGGCCGTTTTTAGCAACAATCAGTTTCATTCTGTGGTCTTTAACCTAAAAGCTATACAACAATGTCCTAAAAATACTAGGCTGAATTATCTAGGGGAATGCTTTTCAGATTTTTGATATTTGTCTTAGTTTAGATATTTATTTTTATCTCGAGTGGCGCTACTTTAGCTGAGTCATTTTCAAAAAAGTTGTACGCAACGAAACTGATGTTACTAAACTGTCATAACGAAACTGTAACTTGTTACGAAACTTTTACTGTAGGGCCATATGTACACACTATAAATTTTAATATTAAAAATACATAATAAGCCAAAACATTATAAATTTACCACTACTATTCCCTTTTCACTCATTTTTGCTTTGGTAAAAACTAGAAAGAGCTACGCTGCGATCGCCAACCCTTTTTCCAAGCGTGGCAATTACGGAAATACCCCCTTAGAATGTTTGACCCTGTAGCAATCTGTGGGGGATACCCTATGTCAAACAGTGGACTTCTTTCTGTTGAATTAAGTTGATTAAATTAATTAAATTAGGTAACTGTATCTAGTTCGTATGAACTATAATGTATACATGGCTTTATGTGTAACGAAACCGTAAATTCTAAAAATTCATAACGAAATGCAACGAAACTGTAATTTTTTCATCAAAATGTAACTAAACTGTGAGAGAAAAAAACCTAAATTGTGTAATATGACTTCACAAAAACGTTATTTTCAGGTAAATGTGTATAAAAAAAGGATTAATACATTCAAATACACAACATAATTTAAATATCACTTATGGACCTGTGCTAGTTTCTGTAAAAAATGTCCATGACATTGCATTAACGAAACCGTAAACACAGGATCCGCCAACAACGACCGGCGAAAAAAATTATAATTGAGAGGCCAAGACGGTTTTCTAGCAGCCGATCAGAAGCGCGAATGTTTCGGCATTGGTAATTATTAGGAACGCGTTCAGAATAGTCATAAATTCATTGTAAGTTATTGTTTTGAAACTGTCTGTTACGAAACTGTAATTTTTTGCGACATGTTAATTATGTATTATTACTTTACATTTTTGTATTAGATTATGCTTATTTTAATAAATTTCTATACAATTTGAACATTACTTAAAGAGATAAAAATTTAATTAGTCCTCTAAATAAACAAAAAAATATAATTTTAGGCGAAAGAAAAAAAAAAGACCAGTGCGACACTTGCAATTTGTATGGGGAGACAAAAATACGTTTTCAGAAATTGGAATATTTCACTATAAAAAAATGCACATTATCCCTGATAATGATAGTTTTCGTATGCAGAATAAGATTTCCACCTAGTAACACCTCAGAATTAGAAAATACGATCATAAAATTAGGATTTATGTGGGTTCAAACTTTTGCGACACGTTTTTTTTTATGCCATGTACAACTTTTTTGAAAATGAGTCAGCTGTGCTATGGCTCTTAAGATAATAAGAATATTCCATTTAACTTATTATGATATGATAATGTGCTTAGGGTTTTGTCAAGCAGCGACGATGTATACTGCAAACTTTAATACGCACAAAAAAGAACAGTTTGTTTCAGCATCTGCCTGCATACGTCATATTTTTTAAAAGTACAGAACCAATTAACATTCAATGTATAAGCATATTCTGACAATGCCTAAGCGTTAAAACAGACGACGCCGCGCCGCCGCTGCACCGCAACACTGTTCACACACGCCCCGCTTACAAAACAGTTTACAAAACAGAAACGTGACAGTTGCTTAGTATAACCACTAAAACAAAAATTCCTATATCCAGACGCCCTCTTATGTTTCTATGTAGTAAATAATTTTGGGTTTTCTTAACAAGAGTGTGGAAACGGTTTAAAACGGTTGCTCTGATGCCGAGTCGGCGATTTGCTAACGTGGACGATTTATTCCTTTTTCGGTGCTAAATGGCTTACGGCCATTGAAAAGCTGTTTTAAAAGTGTGTTTAACCTACATTTTATAAATCACTCATCAACACTCAGACTTTGTTATACATAACTGATTGATTTGTGTAGATCATCTCATAAAATAGTGGGGTTCGACACGAGAAGATTCGAATGTTTTAAATTTGAATTACATAGAAGCTTCGTTATCTCTGTTGTCAAAGAAAAATTGAAAACAATCTCAAATCACAATTCAATGTTTGCTACAATAAGCCGCGACTCTCGACGACGCGATGGCCGCCTCCCGCTCCTCGATGTTTATCGTCCGACTACTGTTTCTATTTACTCCTAGACGGAGAGGGCTCGTTACCGCCTACTTTTCTATTTTCCCGCGACGTAAACTACAATCACGGGGCCAATTCCGTTTCAATTTTCCAGTTTGCTGCTTGTAGTGCCATATAGTGCCGCCACTCCTAGACCCGGACTGAGAAATCTGGGGCCGCTAGATACTTGGCTTATAAGGCACTCACTTCAAATCAAAATAAGATTTTTAAGCTTTTGTTACCGCTGTTGGGTTTGGTACTTCTTGGTAAACTGGAACTGGAGCCCTAAGCATGAATCTAGGCTTAAAAGCTTACACGGTGCGAAACTAGCGAGATTTCCGATGAATAATTAATATCTTTAAATCCATGGCCGAAATCAAAAATATTCGTCAATGATGCCCTAGATAATCTTACTTTGAATATTTAACGCTCTGTTGTGTACCTTTTAGGAAAATGATCTTAGAAATATTCGTTTGTTGCCAAAAGTGGACACTTTTAGTTTCGTAATTATTTATCCTAAGTGGCGTTAGTATCGCACCATGTGGCCCGTAAAGTATAACATTACAACTAAAGAGTTATGAAGAATCTTCACATTATGATTATGATTTAATTTCTCCATAGTCCCTCAAAGAAGGATCGATCTTTTTCTCAAAAGATCGCATGTGGCTTTATAATAGAGCTTTGCCTTCTGAATGACTAGATAGATTGAATGTAATTCTATGAAAAATCTATCAAAGAATCGGCGCACTAAACGTAAACTACAATCAGTTCAACGTAAGCGCTCTCGGGTGGGCAATATAGAAATTTAGTTCATTACGTTGGCGGGCGGCTTGCTTTACTTTATTTACTTTGTCTGCCCGCTGCTGTTATGAAATGAAAATGTTTTGTTTTTGTTACGGCTATGTCAATTTTTGTCCAGGTTCTAGGATTATTGATTCGTTTTGGTCTCATTATTATTTAAAGAAAGCAGTAGTTTTTATTACCATTGTTATGATGAACATCGATGTTTGTTTCCCTGTCTGAGTATATTTGATCGTCTCATATGTTTAGGGCACACTAGATAAGGGTTCTTCCTATTTATGGGCTCTGAAAGTGATGCGATACATATTATTATTATTGTCAATATATATAAAACTCTTCCGTTACTGACTGACTGGCTGACTGACAGACAACGCAGAGCCGAAACTACTGGGCGTAGAAAGCTGAAAATTGGCACGTGGGTTCCGTGGGTTTGCAGTGTAGGTGATCACTAAGAAGGGATTTCCCGAAATTCCCACGGGAACGGGAGAAAAACAGGATTTTTGTGTTTATGAAAAAACTGCGCGGGAAAAACCGCGGGGCAGCGTCTAGTTTTGTTAATAGTCTAGATCCAGATTGATTGGGTAAAGGCCTAACTCCTTTGTATCAACGTTTTCCTTTCCTGTGCCACCTAAGTTCAGTTGGATAGCAAATTAGTATTAGTAAAGAAATAAACCGTAAAATTTAGATGCAAGCTTTGCCTCCTCCAAAATTTGAGAATTAAGTGTTTTAGTCAAGCACTAACACCTATGTACATGGCTTATTAAATTTTAGGTCTAATGCTAATGCTCATATAAGCCATTGTCACGTAAAAATTGCGTCGTTATCCATATTCACAGCCAGCTTCCTCGTTTCTTAGGCAATTAGCCATAAGAACACGAGAATTAGGTAGTTAACAGAGCGAGTCGGGAACTGCATACGATTATCTGTTTTAGGGGAGTGCTGTAAGAGATAATATAAGATACTAGAGGCTGCCCCGCGGTATTTCCCGCGCAGATTTCTCATAAACACAAAAATCCCGTTTTTTCCCGTTCCCGTGGGAATTTCAGGAAATCCTTTCTTAGTGCTCACCTACACTCCCTAAGGAACCTACATGCCAAATTTCAGCTTTGTACGCCCAGTAGTTTCGGCTCTGCGTTGTCTGTCAGTCAGTCAGTCAGTCAGTCAGTCAGTCAGTCAGTCAGTCAGTCAGTCAGTCAGTCAGTCAGTCAGTCAGTCAGTCAGTCAGTCAGTCAGTCAGTCAGTCAGTCAGTCAGTCAGTCAGTCAGTCAGTCAGTCAGTAACGGAAGAGTTTTATATATATTGATAATGTAATATCAAACATCATAAGACACATCTTTATTAGAACTCAAACACACGCCCCCGCCGCGCCGCCGTACTATACAATGTCAAAGTCAATACCAAAAAAACGCAAAGAGGATGCAAAGCAATATTGCAAAAGCGACCGTAATAGGCCCTCTGAACTAGCAATGTATTACTAACAATAGTACAGTGGAGGTGGGAGGGAAAATACAATAAGCGCCATCATTAAATCATTTAGTGTAAAAAATTCTTAAAATTTTATGTATTAGTGGTATTAGAAAGGAACAACTTATATTTCCATACGCAATAGATACTCTATATGAGCGAAGCGAAGCCTGTGTTTTGCTTGCCAGTCAATAATAATAATTGTATGGCGCTAGATAGCAGACTAGAAATAAAACAATCAAAGAATTTTTAATATTTCGTACATAGGCGGTCGGAAAAATTGTATTGAAAACTAAAAGCTTAGCTTTTACTGCCTTTGGTGCCTTAGAGTCTAATGACATGTTTAATAGCACTATATTGTTCTCAAAAAGCATGTTGGTTCTCGGCACTTCGCGGGTCATACAAGAGCGTGAAATAGTTTTATATCGATACTAATTAGTAAACACTTATTAGAAATTAGGTAATAGGTATTGCAGAGAATGGTTAATGGAGTTTGTGCTCTTGTAGATTCTCATTGTTAAGTTAAGGTACTATTTATTATACTGTGGTTAAGACGAAGATGAAAAATAGCGTTTTGAGGTGGTAGATCACATAAACAGAAAAAAATATGAATTCGGTAACGATTTTTTCAGTCGGCTAAAAAATATTATAGAGAAATAGATAAGTAGGTAGTTATTAAGTAATTATTAGGTTTGAGTGGTTAAAATAAGCAATGTTTTCTAAATCTAACGTTTATAGGTAGTTCTTCTCTTACACAGATTCTTAGAATTTGTTCATTGGCTTCTGCTTGTTATGAAAGTGTTAATCGGAAATTTAATAATTTGATTATATTAAAATAGTTCTTACAGTATTCATCATAAATCGACATCGATAAAAATACTAAATACAAAAGATTACTGCTGCTGCTTCACGCTGTCTAACATAAGCTTTAAATTTTGAATCCTAAGAAAGAACAATAGGGAGTGATTTCTATAATAATTTGTTATCCAATAAAAATGGCAAGGCATTTAATTGCTTTTAATCCAAATGACTTAGTTTTACGGCTGTCATCGCAACCAAGCTCATAATCTCGACTATACAGAGACAAACAAACTTAAACTCAGCATAAACTCTTTGTCTAGGTACGTTTTTCTCGTCCACACAGTGTCACCAAGATTATAAAGCAAAAAAGAAGAACGTGTCGTGGGACACGCGATAGAATAAAGGCCGAGTGACAGTCGACCAAGCCACTGCCTGTAGGGAGGGGAGCGAGTACTGCAAGCGAGCGAGTATATATAGTTCTCGCTCTCTTTTAATCTCTCCTTCGCTGTATAACGCTTTTGTGTCTCACTTCAGCCGTAACGTTGCACTTTTTCTAAGCTAGGTCACCAAACCACCGCAACCGAGATAAGAAATTTCTTTCTAAAGTCAAGAAACTATATGACTTTAAGCACGTTAAATGCATATCAGGCGAAATTGTTCGTATTGAAAAGTAGTGTGATCATTGGTAAACACAACACTATGAAAATTAAAGCAAATTCCATATGAATAGATTGTTTTGATAGTTTCGGCTCAAAGCGGTTCTTAATAAACCTCCACATAACTGTGGGATCTTAATCTCCAATCAAGCGTCGGAGGTTACGCCAGGGGTAATCAAACCCTGAATTATGTTTAGATTACATTATTATTATAAACGCTTAAATATATAATCGAGTTTAATTTGACAGATGATTACAATTTCATCTTTAAACGTCTTATTATTAAATACAGAGTAAAATACATATGTGTTGTCTAAAGAACGCAAGAGCTCAGACACCTAAACTAGTTTATGAAGTAACAAAAAAAAAACAAATTTCTGTAAGACATCCATAGCGATAGTTTATCAGTAATGAAAATGATTTCAGATTGAATTTTAAGGAAATCTAAGTACCTACTTAGTATTTTTTTTTCCTGATTTTGTTATGAAAACACTTTTATCGCCACCCTTTCGCTTCCGCAAAAATTTTTCGTAAAAAAATTAAGAGCGCTTAAAATTTTAATCGCTTGTCGCAAATAGTCGCAAAGGATTAAAATAAAACGAAACAAACGAATAATTTTTTAAGCATTAAAAAATACTTTATGGTTTTTCAGAGAAATGGATTTGAAATCACTTTTTTAAATCCTCTTATCGAAATAATAATCTATCAAAACAAGTTCCACAATGCAATGCCCGTACCGTGCTACTGACGTAAACTTAATATTCCTTGGCTTAGGGTTAGGGGTTGTTTACTAATTTTACGGATGATAAATTTTCTTATTGCGTATGACACAAGGTCGGGTTTAGCTACGCAAATTATTCCTGATTCGTATAATGATGGCTTCTATCTAATACCTTGCTGATTACTGAGCAGATGGTTTGATAATTAGTTTCGATAACTATATAGAAGGAACGCTTTTCGGAGTGCTTATTTATGCTATCAAGTATTTGATAATAATGACAAACTGTAGGCACACTATCAAACTCAATTTTAATTTATACTGTACTAGTCGACCCTGCGAACTTTGTACCGTCTAACCTATTGCTAAAAAAACCGCACAAAATCCGTTGCGTAATTTTAAAGATTCAAGTATACATAGAGACAGACGCGGGAAGCGACTCTATTTTAAAATATGTATTGATTCATTAAAATTTGCTTCTGCGCTATGTATCTATGTTTCCTTATAAACTTCTCAACCAACAACAACTACAAACAATTACAACTGTATGAAGCTGGTTTGGGCCACTGGAAGCTTACAATAAATAAAATTTCATTAAGATTAAAAACATAATTCTCAAAAGTCACGAACTCGGTCAACGTAACACTTTTGGTTTTTTGTATTGCAAAAAAGCTTTTTTTCACAGGTACTGGCAGTCTAGTGCGCACGAGACCATAGACAAAAGTGTTACTTTGAACGAGTCGGTCACTTATTAAACTTTTCACACCACAAACCCCAAAACTATCCAAATCCCTACAGAGAGGGGCACTGAGCTATAAGCGAAGCGGTAGCTGCGTAGCGACAATAATGCCCTAACAATGGCCGTCAATGCCGGGCCTCGACTAAATTGAATGACAAATTAGTTCCGGCCCCTATTGCGATGATTTGCGGTCAAAGGGACTTAGTTTGTTGCTTTTAACGTGCAATTTGGAGAGATAATAGTTTGGTATAGCTACAAAGCCAAATTAATTTACCCTCGGCTGATTGACAGACGGCAAACAGCTAAAACCACTAGAGATAAAGACTTGAAATTCGGTAAGAAGTTTTCTAGCTGACTGGGTGAAATAAATAGGAGTTTACTATTCATCTGAAATAGAACTTAAATTCCAAACCGATAGAAAATGAGAACCGAAATTTTGAATAAGGATTCCTTAACCGCAAGCGCGCAGTCCGCGTAGTATAGTAACGCGATACTAGCGCCATTTTCGACAAAAAAAAAATCTTCTAAAGTTTCTAAACTCATGGCCGAAATTAAAAATATGCGTCATTGATGCACTAGATATTCTTGCTTAGTTTTTTTTTGTAGATTTCATGATCAAAATCTAAGGAATACTTTTAGTTACCAATGGCCACTTGGCGCTGGCGGCACACGCTTAGGGAGGTGGTGTATAATTAAAATAATTTATTAATTTTATTTGCAGTGCCTACCTACACATTTCTCTAAGGCATAAGATTGTACTTAAAAATTTCCTGCCTAAATAATTCTAATATATTCCGACAGAGTAGAACGAGTCATTCTGAAGATTAGACGATTATACGGCTTATTAGGTTATTATACCCGATCATTTATCAAGGGCACCCGAGCTGAGTCATGTATTGTATGATGAATTATACAAGGGCTGTTGCAAAGTCATATGATTTTTATATTTCCCCTTTCCACTAACACCTTGCCTGCCACCCAGTGCGGCCGCTACTGTTTTATTTTATTTTCAAAAAAAGTATTTATAATAAAAAAATCTTAAGTAAGTTAGTGTGTTTCGCAATCGCGCCTAAATTACTTTACCAATACGGCTGAAAATTGGTACCTAGGTAGGCCTATATCTAAAAGACTTATCAATATCATTATCAATATTCAATATTCATAGTATAAAACAAAGTCGCTTCCCGCGTCTGTCCCGATGTAAGCTTAAATCTTAAAAACTATGCAACGGATTTTGATACATTTTTTAGATAGAGTGATTCAAAAGGAAGGTTTGTATGTATAATACAATCAGTCATGTTCAACGAAGTAATATAAAATGCTGTACAAAGTTAGCCGGGTCGACAAGTTAATTTATAGAACAGAAGCTCATAAACATAATACATTATTAACCAACTTCAAAAAAGGGGTTATCAATTTGACCTGTATGTATGTATGTATGTATGTAGGTATGTATATTTGTCTGCGATTATCTCGCGTTTGGCTGAATTGATAGAATTGAATAGAATACACTTAATTGCACACAAAGATTGATCAGGAGAAGATTTTAGTAGCTTTTTAACCGTATTCGAAAAAGAGGAAGTGCTAAGTTGATGTATGTATCAGTTTTTTGAAGGCGGGTTCCATTTTTATTTAAACCAATTAATTAAAACTATCTAGTAAGTATTATATAACACGGCTACATTAATGCTACTGGCTGTCTAGGGTGGATAGCATTAAAAGATTGTCATTTCATTAAATAAGAGGGATTCGCAGAATCCTTAATGTATTGGATAGTGCGTCTATTGTTCTTCGAAATTTATGTTCAGGGCTAAAAGGGATTTACCGAATTGATTAAGAGTTATTGTGTGCGAAGCTTATTTAGATAATCTGATTTAGTCAGATTTTCACTTCAATAGTAATTAATTATACGTTTAAATTTAATATATTGTTATTGTTAAGTTTCTTTGATTAAAGTTAGAATTTACTTAAAATTTTGTAGACTGTTTTAGAGTGAAATTCAAAAAGTAAAGTTTTAATTCAAATCTAGTTTTAATTCTTTGTTAAATTAAATACTACTTAAAATTCTAATTGAAAATATTATTACGAGGTGTATGTCCCAAGTAGCAACCGATAGATTTAACTGAGTATTGAAGATTTCTTGAAGGCAACATGGCTAATTCCAGCTATTGCCTTGGCCAAAACTATTATGTCCCTCAAGATATCCCTAAGACTTGCTTGGAGGGTCAGTTAAGAAAAAGTGGGCACGGTATTTAGGAGAATATGAAGGGGGAGTTAATACTACTGCTAAATCATACTTTAACCTTACTTAAGCAATTGGGATTTAATAGGGTTTTCCAGATTCCTTAACTAAGGTTTCGCGATATCTTGAAGTTTAAGTTAAGGCAGCAAAATAGATTTAAATGCAAAATTAAAACTGTTTTATAATCTATTTCACTAATGCAATTTTTGCTAAGCGAAGAAAAATTTAAAACGTTTTCAATTTAAGTACCTAATCATAATAAAGAAAATATGGTGAACATTTTATGCTACAACACAAGAACTTTACTTAGTGTTAAGAATTTGTAAACCGTAAATATGACAGTTAGAAATCCGTTTTATTTCGTCGTAAGCAATCATCATCATCATCATTTCAGCCGTAAGACGTCCACTGCTGGACATAGGCCTCCCTCAAGGCTCTCCATCTGTACCGATCGCAGGTGGCCTGCATCCAGCGTGGACCCGCAGCCTTGCGCAGATCATCCGTCCATCTGGTCGGTGGACGTCCTACGCTGCGCTTGCCGATCCGTGGTCTCCACTCGAGAACTTTTCGGCCCCAGCGGCCATCTGTTCTGCGGGCTATATGACCTGCCCATTGCCACTTCAACGAGCTTATCCGCTTGGCTATGTCGGTGACCCTGGTTTCTCTGCGTATGTCCTCATTTCTGATTCGATCCCGCAGAGAAATCCCGAGCATAGCCCGCTCCATGGCTCGTTGAGCTACCCGGAGCCTGTTCATAAGCCCTATAGTGAAGCACCACGTTTCAGAACCGTATGTCATCACTGGCAGCACACATTGGTTAAATACCTTCGTCTTCAGGCACTGAGGAATAAAAATCTTAAACGCATGATCATTTATCGTGTAAAATCGATATAAAAAGCCATAAAACAAACGGGCCCTCGAAATAGCTTGAAATAACAATAAAATAAAGAATAATTGTATATGGAATAATATTAAAGTTATCATTTATGTCATTAATATTACCTTTTCTCATCACATAATCACTTATTTCTTCAGTAAAAACTATTACACTAGTCACATTTAACTGTAATCCACACTTTTTTCACGATATCACTTCGATTTTATTTTGTTGTTTTGTTTTCTTAAAGTTTAAAATGGCGTATAATCTTGTTTTACTTGACGAAATCTGAATTTAGAAAAGTAAGGATTCAAAAGGGTAGTTGAGTATCAATTAAATCAAAGATTAATAAGTTCGATTTGAAATAATGCTATTTTAGAAATGTTTTACTCAAAAACGATTTACTCAAATCTCACTTAATACTTAATAGTTTTACTAAATCAAACGTAAGTAACATTTAAATCTCACAGTATTAAGTGATCCTTTAGTTTGATTAAGTAAATCCTCAACGATTTAAGTGATACTTCCGATTGATTTCATGAATACTATTCTGATTAATTTGATCCTTTACTTTGATTTCTTAAATCTAGATTTATTTGTTTTGCAACAGAGTTAGTTTTTCTAATACCAAGTGTAAGTGTTAAAAGTGATAGACGTATGCAATATTATTAGACACATAAATTAGAGGTTTGGGTACAATTGTGTTTATCAGAATGCATTCCAAGGTTGTTCAAAGAGAATTAATATGATCTATGTTTGTGGCTGGCATGTTGGCGATTCGGGTAGAAAGTGACGTGACTTGGCTATGGCTATATGGCAGAATTTAAAAGGATAATTTCCAATTCAAACTTTTGTAAGTATTCCTCACTTTCGCTTATAGTTCCTTTCGCAAAATGTCTTTTTTTAATAGTGTCCTTTTTGTACACGTAAACTTGAGCTACAAATGGTCACGTTTAGAAGCCACAACTAAAAGAAGTGGAGAAATTGTCATTTTTCGAAAGGGTCATTTTGCGAAAAGAACATTTTCATTTTGCGAAAAGGGCATTTTGAGAAAAGGACGTTTTGAGAATTCTTTAAAAGCGTTATGGTTTTCAAAGAAAGTTATTATGTTTTTTTTGGTGTTTTAGCAATAAAGTGCATTTAAACAGCAGCAGAGCTTGCATATAAAGTCAAGTGTGTGTGTCAAGTATTTCTATCAGACCATTCTGCTCACACTTGTGTCAAAACGGAAACTGTTGTAATATTTTATTTCACTGCCTTTTGCTGCTTTTTAAGAACCACAAAAGTACATACCATAAGAAAATCAGCAATGGTTTTCAATGCTGTCATATCATTGAGTTATCATATTTTGTTTAGCTGAGAAAGCTGTGTTAGAGCTAGTTCGGAAAATATATATAAACTACCTGCATTGGTAAACTAATACTTTCAACTAATTTAAGTGGATCAAATACTTTATTCAAAGACTAATAATACAAAATGTACAAATGTATTATGCTAAACGAGTCCCTGACCGTAACTACCTACCTACTTTGCATCGATTAAGAGTGAAAGGCCCTACAATTTAGACCCATAATGCACCGTTCGCAAATATTTGTTCGAAACTGTCTACAAAAAATAAAAGCATAAGGGACATTATTAGAAAGGTTTTTTTTTTGTGTGGTACATTTTGAGAAAGTGTCATTTTGAGAAAGTGTCATTTTGAGAAAGGGTCATTTTGGGAAAATACATTTTAAGAAAGAGGGGCATTATGTGAAAGGAAAATTTTGGGAAAGGGACATTTCTGTGTTAAAGGTTATTTTTTTAATTTTTCAACGTCTTTGCTAATTTAACCTTTCTCCATCTTGTACAAACCGTCCCTCTAAATCAATTATTACTTATAAAATAATAATTAATACAAAATGTATTTGTGTTTTGCCTAGCAAAAACAGGCTTGGTGGTTCAAAAATTTGTGTTTTTGAGATTTTTTTAAACAATCTGAGACATACAAAATTGATGTCTTCATTCTGAAAAAAATATATGTGTTAGTTAAGGATCTAATCTAGTCATCATACTAAAGGGAAATAGGATCTAATTAATTTTAGTTGATAGAAAAAAATCTCAAAGTTACCCCTTTTTGTTCCGTTTTTTCCATTTTATTTTTAAACCGCTGATTGTTTTTATTTGATTTTTGGAATGAAAATTGCTGACCTTAAATTTTAGACATACTACTATAGTAAGAATTTTTAAGTTTAACGAAAAGACAAAAAACCAGCAAAAACTAAAAAAAAACATCGTTTTCGCGCGGTCCGATGCCATGCCGCGCCGCTCCCTACCCCGTCAGTACCCTTGTGGCCACGGCCGAGGCCGGTTCTGTGTCAAATTTTTGTTTACGCGCTCTCGTATTTCGTTTTATTTTTATTCAAATGTAAACAAAATTTGACAACAGATGTCAAAACAATGAACCATAACATCTGATTAGGATCTGTATGGAGCTGAAAGAAACCAATTTTGATACCGATATTACATTTATAAAACCGTCGCATTACAAACTTACCTTTTTTATTCCCACAAATAAAACTTAAATCATAGGTTACTTATTATATAGTTATATCATATCTTTGTTAGTTCTGTGGCGCCGATAACACAATATTAATATTACATTAGCACAATATTACGTGGTATACTTACTCAAATTACTTTAAGAAGGCAGTAATTTATGTCTTAATAGAAAATGTTTCCTTTTTATTTAACGCTTTTCGGTTTTTTCGGCTGTTTAATTTTTTGATGAAAAGATTTTATTTTTTGCTTTTCAGTTTAATTTTAAGGAATTCCCCCCCCCCCCTCACTTCAAGGTTCACCTTCACCTCAAATCACCCTCCAAACGCTGGTCTCACACCCCTGAAGGTGGTCAGACGACCTGGTAAAGGTTGCGGCCTATGTCCAGCAGTGGACGCTATCGTGTGAGATCGGCTGCTTAAAATCAAAACCTAGTAACTCGTTTTAACAAAAATATTCAGGAGAGCCAAAAAACGGGTCGACCACTTTAATTCGTTGCCCCGAAGAAACCAGACGCAATAGCGGTTTCGGTGTTTGACCAAAAGTTTGACTATATTGTTGACTATAGTCACACTTAAATCGATCCCACTATTTTTTTTTTTTAATTTACCCAAATATGACAATGAAAACAATTTCAAAACATAGTATTTCACACTTAGTTAATTAACTAAGTGTGAAATACTATGTTTTGAAATACAATCTCTGAGTTAATTCTCTACTTTTTAAAGCAATTTATATTTTTAGTTGTACGTTTCGAATGAAAAATGTTATTTTTTGAAGTGCATTCATTTAAAAGTTATACAAATGATTTATTTGTGGCAGAATTAAGTTTTGTTTACTATTTGGTTACGACTCGTGGTTAATTCAGCCAAATTTGTATACTGTTTTTGTAACTTACTAAATTCCATCAAAATTTGATTGATTTTATAATCGGCGCCAAATTCAAAACATAGTAAGTCAGCTTTCAAATTCATAACCTAGTAAGTCGGTTGAGTTGCTAGGTTTTTTTATTTGTAATCCGACATGCGCTATGTTAAGAATATGTACTTCATGGAAATTTCAATAACTTTTCCAAATTGGGTAGACTTAAATTAAATTTTATTTTTAAAATTACGTTAGAAACTGGGTGTTTTAAGGTTCATATCAAATCTATACCGCCTAGTAAGTCGAAAAATGACAAAAATGGTTTTTTTGCAAAAACACCAGTTACTAGGTTTTGAATTTGGGCAGCCGAGATGATGATGATGATTATTATTATATTAGTCGGCGAGGCGCTTCTCCAGAAGTCCCCCAGAGTCCTCCAGAAGAAGGCAGGTAGTCGCCACTTACAATGGAACTGGTGGGGCGAGTGTTGAAAATTTTGCGGTTTTTGTAATCCAATCGTCGTAGGTCGCCAATTTAGAGAACTCCTATGTCCGCCCGCCTGCAGTAGAAATAACTCCAGAGGTTGAAGAAGGGATGATATATTTACACATGGTTAGGTACACTATTTACAAGAAAATGAATGCATGTTAATGTGTACAGCGGCTGAGATGTACTGCCTAGCGCACGCAGGGCGTTGCGCGAGGCGTCGTGCGGGGCGTGCTGCGCCCAAATCAAATGTATAGCAATAGTATGAGACCGTTTACGGAGACGCGCATAGGCCTATGTTCGATATCGTATAAGGAAACGCGTCGGCTCCCGCGGCGGCGCCCGCGGCGGCGGCGACCGTGGTGGCGCCTGCGTCGGAACCCACACGACATCCCGCACAACACGCCGCGTCTTCGTAAAGGAGGCCTTAGGGTGTGATTTTAGTTCCAAATAAAAAAAGTTATCAACTCAAACTATATCGTTATTTGTTTTAAATTAAAACAACCAGTAATGTTTTATTTATATTGAGAAAACACTACAAAAAGGGTTTACTTTGATATTTATTTCTACAGAGTGAAATTCATTACATCTTGTTACTTTTTAATAACTTGTCTAAACTAAATCCTACATCTATATTTTTCAGAATTAAGAAATCTGTTTTATATTTCTCAGATGGTTTAAAAAAAACTCGTTATTACAAATACCTTACCTAAACGCAAATTCTTGTGCGCTGAAACGAAAATCGGAAAGAAAAATTGTGCGGTAGGTATAAACATCTCGATTTAACTTCGGCTTGTATGAAAAGTAATAAAATTTAAAACTGCCGCGACATTTCGCATTTCGACGCGCGCATGTCACAGCTGCGAGGGTGGGGGACCCTCATACCTAATTAGGTAAGAAGCTTCAAAGTACAGGCCGTTAATATGGCTTTTAGTTTGAATAGCAAATAACGATAAGGTCGCCTTTTGTCAACTTACTGTACTATTAATGTTCTTGTTTTTATGTTTTTTGTGCAATAAAGATATCATTCATTCATTCATTCAAATCTTTTTTGCATTAGTGCGACTGTTTAAGTCGAACAACAATCCCTTAATGATTTAATTCAGTTTACAAATAATGAGAGTTGAGTGAAAAGAGAGTTTTTTGGTTTATCTGAAACCTTAATAGGTTTAAGATGATTTAACTACGATTTGTATAATCTTTATTTTCTCAAAAAGCGGTATTGGAATACTATATAGCCTTTAAGAAATATGTGACTATATGAAATCGTTTTTTATTTAGTTAAATCACAATACAGGCACTGTTAAGATATATGCGATTTAAACAAAATTCTTCAATGCTACTTGGGGTGGCATGTCTGTAGGTATTAAAATAAAGGAGAACAGCTCGTTTTACTTTTCAAACTTTGGGCACATTATTGATCAAGAAAGGACGCTACTGGCCGTCATTTTGGGTTTCCGTTAGGGTGCAATCACGTACAAAGCTGGTAACAAGCGCTTTTTGGCGCTGGTTCGAAAAATGTATTGAAAATATCTGCGCGGACATAGACGCTTGTTGACGCGAATGTCCGCGCAGGTATTTTCTATACGTTTTTCGAACCAGCGCTTGTTACCAGCTTTGTACGTGATTGCACCCTTTAGTCGCCTTCACGACACCAATGGAAGGAGATGGGTATTCCACAGAACAAGGAAGACTGCTCTCTCTTTTTGTGTGTAGTATTCTATGCCGCCACCACGCGGCACAGCCTAGCAAAGCCTAGGCTTTTATTTAATTCCTGAACACGAGTGGACACCAGCAACGCAACCACATACAAGTTAACCGTAGCGTAGCATTTTACTGCCATTGTAATGCTTAATAACCAGAGAGCATTCGGTTGAAATGCAATATGCAGTAGTGAGGGCTGTATGCATCTAACTACCACCTATATGCCACGTTTATCCTTGTTTTATTACTCAATCAAAAGATCAATGTTTTTTATTGCAATATAATTTTGTTTGACAATTTTCAATCGTTTCTAAAATCCTTTAAATTTGTATAAAATTAACAAACTGTTTTAAATGATTTTACAAAATATACTCAAAGTTTTCATGAAGAACATTTTATTAAGATTTTATTATCAACGAGCTTTCCCGGCTTACTTCGTTACGCCATAGAATATAAGATACTACAAAATACTTGGCTTTATAGACTATGTTCTTTTGATTGCCCAGAATGGCCGAATTAAAAACAAACAACAACAACAAACCACCTGTCAAAATATGTAAACAACGGAAAAAATATTGCACCTTGGATTACATTATTTGAGTTTAGGTAAGGATCCCTAATTTTTTTGAAAATCTAATATAACCTATGACACTCGGGGTTAATGTAGCTTCCTACCAGTGAAAGAATTTTTGAAATCGGTTCAGTATTTCCGGAGCCTATTCGTTACAAACAAACAAACAAATCTTTCCTCTTTATAATATTGGTATAGATAATAATAAATAGCTTCTCGCGTCTGTCCCTATGTATGCTTATATCTTTAAAATAAATGAATAGATATCGATGCGGTTGTTTTTAGTATATAGAGTGATTCAAAAGGTAAGTTTATAAGTATAATACATGCACAAGATCGTAATAGGTTAGGCGGTACGAAGTTCGCCTGGTTCACTAGTTATATATAAGCAAAAATAAAAAGAAAGTGACAGGGCTAAGTTTAAATAAAGTATCCGAAGGTGTTCTAGATCCTACGTTGACTATTGACTAAAACTAAAAGATACCAAGTAAATACGACCCGAGTGTCGAGCTAGTGTTTCTATACACGCTGTTAGTTCATGGCCGCGAGCAATACGTTTGCAATGTTCCCACTCGTTGTTTGATGCAGAGCATTGCCTTTTCTCAAGTACTACTTGACCTCGGCGTCTGAGAAACACACCTTTGAGCTAAAGTGGAACTTGTTAGAGTGAATTTATAACAAGATTGTTATTAAAATTGCATGATTCTTTTTGTAGGATAATTATCTTGGTAGCTGAGTAAGCGTGAAGACCGAGTGAGTGTCTTAGGCTGTCATTTACGAGTCGAGTCGGAGTTCAGAGTAGCACTTCAAAGTGTCAAAATGTTACTATAAAATGTAAAGTAACATTTTGACCATTTGGAGTATAAATTGTTATCCGCACCAAATTGATATACACAACACAGTCGAGTTCCGACTTCAAGACAGCAAAGCCTACGCTTGACAGAGTATGAGACGGCTCGAGCAGGATAATCTGAACTCGAGAATGACTAGTCCGAGTTCAAACTCGAGCGATTAGACACACCAAACTCAACTAAGATCAAGACCATCACATAGTGGCGACCGTGATAAATAAAGGAAGTAAAAAAATACGAGATCCAAAGCTTTACTCAGAAAAAGGACATAACAAGTGTTTGTTGTCTACTCGCTTTACTCAGCATAACGCAACAGACAAGGTGGGACGTGGATGAAATCCAAAAAAGTAAAGCTGTTAAAAATAGAACTGAAATCAGTTTAACTATCACAATAAATATTTTTATCTTTATAGCATTTCTGTGTTGCATTTATGAATAATGACGCCTCAACTGTTAATAACAATAAACAGTAAATCATTTAAATGTTTTTCATAGTAATAATATAAAAATCTGTAAGAGTATAAAAGTGTTATAATGGCGGGTGCACAAACACACACGTACATGGTCACAAGTCTTATGAAAAATTCCCTGAAACTGCCCAAAGCCCCGCGTAAATAGTGATCCCTTCTTTGTTCGCAATGTTTTTTTTTCGAATACTATTTGTGTCTTTGCTGGCATAAAAAACTTAACAAAGAAACGCTTTATAAATGTACAACAGAAAGTATTGACTATGAAAATGTCACGACCAAAACTGTGGGTTCTCAAAGTTCTAGTAAACAATTCAAGTATCAAAACATCTCGTGTATACCTACGATGGTTTCGCCAGAGGGTACACATGTGCGACCCGCGGCGAGGTCTCTGAATTAATTATGATTTAGCTCCAACTCCGGCCCAGTGAGAATAAACTATTAATAATATATACTTCTGAAGGCTTTATTTAAATAAATTTTAACATTTCAGAAAATTATCTAAAGGATGTCAAGCCATGATTAGAAAATGATCCCAGCTTCACCTGCGCTCTCAGACAGTCAGTCAGCTACTTTGGTTAAAAAATGTACAAACTCTTATCACTCAAATTTTATAAAGAATTTGACTGCAGTATTCTCACTAATGGCAGAAAATTGAACATTGCGACTTCAACGAAATAAATATAACTAATTCTTCGCCGTGATAATAGAACACTGAAGTTGTCCTGAACTTTCCCAAACTCCGAAAACGTATGAAGACCAGAGTTTTTTAAACCGATAAAAAATATTCTAGTTTATTCCGGGGCTACTAATTTATCGTCAGGGGATCTAAATACAGCGATATTAACGCCTATCGCAAGAAATAATAAAAAATAGGTGCTAAGCAAAATTATCCAGTTTCATACATGATCTCAATGTGGATATTTTTAATCATCAATATCAATATCATCAATACATAGTATAAAATAAAGTCGCTTCCCGCGTCTGTCCCTCCCTAGGTATGCTTAAATCTTAAAAACTATGCATAGGAGTTTGTGCGGTTTTATTTAATCGATAGAGTGATTCAAGAGGAAAGTTTATAATTATTACATGCATAACATAGTAATAGGAAAGGCGGTATTTCTTTCCGCTGTCTGTGTGTATGTTTGAATGAATGAATGATATCTTTATTGCACAAAAAATACAAAAACAAGAACATAAAGCTTAGATCTTTAAAACTGCGCAACGGATTTTGATACGTTTTTTTTAAATAGATTTAGTGATTTAGAAAGGTTTTTTTGTAGAATACATGCTTAACATTAGTATTATGTTAAGCGGTACGAAGTTTGCTGGGTCATATAAAATGAAACCGTTCCATGATTGTACCGATTACCCCATCACTAGGCAACAACTAGCGTCAGACTAGTCCGTGTTTCACGAAGTTCTAAGCAACTCCACAAAGAAAGGATTTGTCATTCAAGGAAACACTTATTCTCAAACGCATTGTAAATTTTGACGGCAAGAGCTAAAGTTTTCAAATTAAGACCCGTTTTAAAATTGGATCTTTTGAAAAGTTTTCGAGTTTATTTTGCAGTTTGAAAAAGAGCTTCTTGAACTGAATAATTGTGTCTTTCTCTATCGTCAAAAGTAGGTAGGTACTCTATATGTCACCGTAAAATCATGCTAAATCTACAATACTTATCAAAAAATTGTGTTCCAAATCTGTTAATTTTTTATATTTCTTAGTTTCGAAGTTGACTCTTATCTAAAAAGCGCTTTTAGTAATTTACAACCTATTGATTGATTATAATTGTCGTTTCTAAAGATGCTTTCAAACAGGTAAAATAAGTCTTATATAAGTTCACGACAAATACTGATTTAAGTAATAAAAAAATACAAACATTATAAGAAACAACTAAGACTTCGGCTAAATTTACGTTCAACATCGTGGAGAGATGCTTAATGAGCCCGCGCAATCGTAAACAAAACCGAAAGCCCGGATTCCGCTTGACAAATTTCATAACGTAAACTCCAAGAGTTAATAGCGCGGAAGCAAGGAACCCTAATTAGCAACAAAAATAAAACAGACGCGCGCGCCGCCGCCGCCACGCCGCCGCCGCCTCAAGTTCAACAAAATAGAGACTCCGCCTTCGGCTCGATGTACGCAGATTACTGTGCTGCAGTGGCTTCCAACATAGTGCTCAGAGGCTCTAGGTATTATTTAAATACATCCAGACAAAAAATCAGTACAAAAAAAAAACAAAAGAACGATAGGAGTTCCTCTTTATGTGGCCTTACAACGGAGGCTGGTCGTCTGACCACCTTGTGGAGGCAATCCAAAAAGTGAGCTTGGATTACTTTATATATGGGCCTTTCTATCATCTTTTTGACCAAGCGAGACTATGTGCCTTAGCGTTTGTATATCAGAAGTGGAGGAGTATGGGTCTCACTTCACGGACCCTTGAAATTTCATAAGAAGATTGGTAAATTATATTGAACTCTACTCTTGAAATTTACACAATTTAAATTATCTTTGATATTAGTCAGATATTATCAAATCTATAATACTGTGAAGTTTCATAAAATTTAGGTCTGTAGTTCTAACTGAAAATCAGCGCTGTCGGTGAAAACCTTCAGCGCATGCTCAGTCAGTGCCAATTTACGGCAACTGCAACACACAGACAACTAGTTCAATTTTGTTTGTATCTTAGTTATTTCGTGTTTTTCTTTTTTGTTATGTTAAAATGTTTTATGTATTATTGTATTTTATTATATACGAGCTTTCCCGGCTTACTTCGTTACGCCATAGAATATAAGATACTACAAAAGACTTGGCTCTATAGACTATGTTCTTTTGATTGCCCAGAATGGCTGAATAAAAAACCAACAACAACAACAAACCACCTGCCAAAATATGTAAACAACGGAAAAATATTGCACCTTGGGTTACATTATTTGAATTTAGGTAAGGATCCCTAATTTTTTTGAAAATCTAATATAGCCTATGACACTCGGGGTTAATGTAGCTTCCTACCAGTGAAATAATTTTTCGAATCGGTTCAGTATTTCCGGAGCCTATTCGTTACAAACAAACAAACAAACAAATCATTCCTCTTTATAATATTGGTATAGATGTGTGTTTTTACTGTAAATAAATCTTTTTTTTCTTTCTTTGTTTTAGATTTTCCGTGAATTTGTATAAACTTTCAATCATTCTCACTAACTTGCATTTACAATATTTCTATGATTTCGGAACGGTGTTTGTTTGATCTTAAAATACTTATTAAATTTACTACAAAATAATAACTTCGTAAATAAATTCTTGTTAATTCTGAAGTGGCTATACGCAAACCCCATAAAAGTTGAACAAGCTGTGTGAGCCGACGCAGGTGCACTCCGCTAACTGGCCGGGCTAGGACAATACAAAGTTTCAGTTTGCATTGGAGCCGACTTTGTGTCCTGTCCGCCAGCGGGCGACAAAACTTTGCTAAATAACCCACGAACTATTAATGCCACATATTCACGAGCCTGCAGCCATCTTGTCTCACTCAATTATCTAAAAAAAAAAGCTCGTCAAGCCCAAATTAATATTACTTACTTTTCAGACCCAAGCTAAAGCTAATGTAATCTTATTTTAACTCAGTGGTAAAATGCATTATTTCATTTCAGAGCCAGTTTACAGCGATGCTAGCGCAATTCTCATAAAAATATTATATCTTCTTAACTTAAAATACTAGGCTACATTATCTAGTGTCATACTGTGCCAAATTTTTGATACTTGCCTTAGTTTAGAATATGTTAATTTTTTTCGCGAATGGCGCTAGCATCGCTGTTAAGTAGGACTATAGCTGGTGTTACGCAGTTACGCTCTGCGCCAGTTAACTTTTAAAATAAATATGTTATGGGCTGTAGCAAACGCATCAAACATCAAAGCTCCACTTTTGTCAGAAGGCGTAACAAACACCATAAAAAGCGACCCCCTCAATCTCAATTCTACTATTACGGTAATGCTCATGTTGCTCACTTTGCATTGGTTTTGTCATTTTGTTTGCAGTATCAACTTTATGAAGGGTTTTAAATGGGAAATTTTAGACAAATCCAAGGGTTCCAATAAATCCTTGAATAAATAAAATAACAAAGTTTAAAATCATAAATTGGAGTAAAGTTCGATCAAATCAAAGAAATCTTTATATACCTAGCGACCCGACGATTTATTTCTTTCGAAGAGTATTTTAAGATTGTAAGTTTTGACCAGCACACAGCCCCAATCAGTTCACATTAGAGGATTCTTTCAGGTCAGGGAAATGCCGATCTATTCCTGTTATAGCCTGTGTAGATCCCAAAATTATTGCCTGTACAATTATTATTTCAATTTCAATTCAGGTATTCTATATCAATGTATATAAAACTCTTCCGTTACTGACTGACTGACTGACTGACTGACAGACAACGCAGAGCCGAAACTACTGTGCGTACAAAGCTGAAATTTGGCATGTAGGTTTCTTAGAGAGTGTAGGTGAGCACTAAGAAAGGATTTTCCGAAATTCCCACGGGAACGAAAAAAAAACGGGATTTTTGTGTTTATGAGGAATCTGCTCGGGAAATACCGCGGGGCATCCTCTAGTTAATAATAATAACACATAACACTCAGAGCCCCTTACTAGGAAAAACCTGTACCTAGGGTGCCCGAAACACACAGAGACGAACATCACACCCAGACCGGAAACAAACATCTATATTCATCATAACAATGTTCGCCCCGCCGGGAATCGAACCCAGGTGCACACGCATCTCAATTCACATCACATCACTGCCAACTGAGCTACGGAGCAGTCAAATTTATATTCATATAGACAACATATTTGAAATAATACTAAGTAAGTCAGTACAGTGGTGGACACGATCGGCATAACACTTCCGGTTTTTCTGTATTGCAAAATAGCTCTTGTTCTTTGGTAATACAGTCTAGGGCTGACGAAACCATAGACAAATCTGTTACGGCCTCCTAGTCCGTGACTGTACGTAACATGTTTTACGACTCATCTTAGTTGTAAATCTGGCCCTGAATAATAAGATACGAAGTTATTAAACAAAACGTGTCTTGTTTTTAATCAAGAGTTTCTTGTATTTTATGCTTAATGTGTTTTTTATAAAGGCTAGGTTTTGACATGAACCTGTGAACATGTTTACTTTATTGAAATTAGAAGTAAAATAAAATAAAAATAATTTCTTTTTTAGAAACGCCTTCAATAAACTAACACATAATAACTCTTTTTCCAAGTCGGTTAAATCAGGTACTAAAACCTTCTCCTGAATTTAACAAATACTTATCTGAAAATCGGGTCAGCCAAACTCGAGATTATCGCAGACAAACATACATAAATACAAACAAACATACATACATACATATCAAACTGATGACCTCCTTTTTTGAAGTCGGTCAAAAACAGGGCAGATGCGCGAAATACAGCAAATAAAAAATTATCTTCTCAGTTTTTACAGTGAATGGCAGGCAACATCTTGCAACATTTGCATGTGACTGGGTTAAATCGACTCCATAAGAGAAACAAATGAGGTGAAACGATCGTCGTTTGTTTAGCTGACGCTTCGAGCAAAAGTCGATTTTCCTTGCAATATGTGAACATGCGCTGGTAGCGTAGTGGATAATTTGTCGAATTGGCGTATCTATCTGTCACTTTTGTCGATCATACATACATTTTCCCACATTTAAATGTCAAAAGCGATCAAACGTGACAGAAAGATTCGACAAATGGTCCATCATGCTACGCTGGCTGGAAGTGCATACAGTTTGCTCGAATATTTATTCAGACTAATAGCACAGTATAAGAAAGATAACTAAAGATAAAGATGAAAGATAAAAAACCGCTTTATTGCCAATTATAAAACCAGTAAGCACATAAAAAGACAAAATAATTTAAACAGTAACATTTCGTATTGTAGTGAGATAGGGCAATGGGTGGCCTTATCGCTAATAGCGATTTTTTCCAGGCAACTTACAGTAACTAATAGGTAGCCTTTACAATTTAAATTTAAATTATGCATTTATAAGTCAAATCTCTTCTCTCTTTTGTATTTTGAAAGCAGCAGTTGGTACATTTTCTGTCTCTGAAAGATAACTTCAAATTATAAAACTAAGAGATTTTTATTTCTTAAACAAAAACATTTATAACTATTGGACCATATTAAATGTGACTTTGATGATCGAACATATATATAGATATAATATATGTATATTGATAGCCAGGGATATTAGCTTTTCAGAAACTCAAACAAACTTCGCAGAGTACATAAACTAATAGATTGTTTCTCCGTTAGCAAATAACCTATTTCGCAAATAGAACGAGAAGAAGCTAACAACAAAACTTAATAACCGACCAACAATCAACAAACGTAATAAAGAGTATTCCCAACAAAACTCGTGTAGGGTAAACCTAGCGTACGCACTTAATTACTTTTTTTATCCAATTTCTTACACCTGAGAGCTCGCCATGGATTAAGTAAAAATAGACGCAAGTGTGCTCATGGACTACTCAAAAATGTTTTTTATTTCTCATGTGACGAATATTTTTTTTCAAACGCAATTTATGTGTACCGTGATATTTTTCAAAAATCTAATAGTGATAAGAGGGAATTCATTGAATTACGCCATACGTACGTAGGAAAACTTTTTACTTAGCTACTTAAATATGTTTATTAATAAACATAATGCCAGTAAATTTAAGGAAGTACCCAATTTGCTTCTTCCTTCGAACTCATTTTGGAAATATAATAGTTCATTTAATAATAATTAATAGATTAGTAAAATATTGACACTGTTTATAAACTTTTAAAATTATTATTTGGTCCGGCTAAATCACGCCAACTTCTTATTCTTATTATGACAGGTAGATACTATTTATTAATATAAGTCAGAGGTTCGTAAACAATATTATTTCCCTCAGGAGTTTCTTCCTCACATGCGAGTACAATATCTAATCCCGCCTTTTGTATA
Source organism: Euspilapteryx auroguttella (assembly GCA_951802225.1). NCBI lineage: Eukaryota > Metazoa > Arthropoda > Insecta > Lepidoptera > Gracillariidae > Euspilapteryx > Euspilapteryx auroguttella. The sequence continues at coordinate 2,477,729 of OX637662.1, forward strand.
GAAAGGAGTTAATTCTCTCATATTTACTTACATACTTTTATGCTTAGGGACATATTCTTGTTCATTTTTGTAGTATTTAATATCGTACTATTGTTTTTATCCTCCGGTGTCTTTTGTTTTTTTTTTAAGCTTTCTTAATGTGTAGTGTATACGTAAGATGTTCGGGTTAAATCTTGCAACTCAATTTTGAAGCATATATCCTTATCCGATTGAGCTGAAATTTTATATACGCGTTCAGATACATAGTAAGCTAATGTGACGTCATAAAAAATGCATAATGGCCGAAAACTCAAGATAGGGGACTAGTTGCTCTTAGTGCACTCCTGGTATGGGTATCAAATGAAAGGCCTTGCTGAGAATAACTCGGAAAATAAAGTGGGTACTTTAGTTTCATAACGGTTTTTTTTCTTTGATTTTGAACCTGAAAGCTACACAACAGGGACTTAAAAGTTCTAAGCAAGATTATCTAGGGAGTCAAAGGCACATATTTTTGATTTCAGCCATGGTTTAAAAGATATTACTTATTCATCGGAAGTGGCGCTAGTTTTGCACCGTGTCAGCCCTTGAAACATGAATTTCTTTGATTCTGACCTTTACTCCACACCTATTTGTTTCCATTCAATTTCATACGAAGAGTATATGTATTAACAACAACCTAAAATCATCCCAGATGTAAAACGTCCATTGATACTAAATAACTATTTCGTCTATGCAAGATTATAGTATCAGTCTAGCGCTATGTATTAAATTAAGCTCAAAGTTTTAGGGAGAGTTCTGAGAAAATTTTGCTTTATAAATCTCAGTATCAGAATAACGACGTTCCCAAATAAACTTTAACAGAAACGGGATGTTGCTGGGATTCCAAGAATTGAAAGTATTTTGATTTCACTGCAAATCTTCTGCTTGTTCCGCCATCTCGGAGAGTTGTCGATTCCATGAAGTCTGACATCTGTTCACATTAATAACTGAATGCTTTTAGCTACAGGAAGCTGTGGAGTGGCCAAGCAGATATTTATGGGACTTATAGATATGCAAATTTTTTTGTTATACTTAAATAAACTTTTTTTTAAATTTAAGACCGTATATACTCGTGTAAAACTAGTCTGTTATTTTCTTTTTATTAGTAAATTTGAGGAACAGTTTCAGTTTATTATTAGTTGAACTGGTTTTAAACCGAACACAAGCCAAAGACCGCCGCTGTATGGTCTATATGTGATACATTTAAATCCATATTTCTCTCGTATTTTTAACGTGCTTATTTTGTTTCACGCTTTTCTTTTAAACAGTGTTTTTAGAAATTTAATACAAATTATTGTTAAATACGAAAATAAATTGTATAAAATTTATTGTGTTTATGACTCTGTGTTACTCGGTTCCTGCTCTACCATTTATAAACGCAAAGTATGCTGGTATTCAAAAACAAGTTAGTAAATAAATAGCGCGGCTGTCGCAAGCTGTAAAACATCTTTTGATGTTTATACAGACGGGAGCACTCATGTCGAATTAACCAATGTGGCACGAAAATACACCTTTAGTTTTAGGGATGAGCGAAAACATCGATACCGATAAAACCGACATTTTGAATTAAAAGTTTTACTTACACGATTTTACGAACCATTGAAAAAATCATGAAAATCTTTTGAGGAATAGAAGACCTACGTCTTGTAATGGAGAGCAGACAGCTAAAAATAAGTAAACATTTTGTCTAATCTGAAACAGAGTGTCAATATTTTTTAACGTTGCTGCTATGCACAAGGCCTTCTTCACTCAATGACTGTAGTTTTTACATGTTTAATAATAATAACAACCCATCACACTCAGAGCCCCTAACTACGAAGAAACTGTATCTAGGGTACCCGAAACACACACAAAGACGAACATTTACACCCAGACTGGAAAGAAACATCGATATTCATCATATCAATATTCGCCCCGCCCGGGAATCGAACCCAGGTACACACGCTTACTCAGTCCAGATCACTGCCAACTGAGCCACGGAGCAGTCAAAATATAAGTCTTTACTTTGCGATTGCACATCACTATTAGAGTAGGTATGGTATGAGTATATGACACTCCATTAACTAAAATGTCTTACGATTTATAGTTCTCATTTATCTGCGGTATTTATGACGAATGGCTTCAATATAAAACTTGTGTCATCATAAATTTTATTTTAAGTATTTAAAGTAAAAAGAAAAATCGTAAAATATAAATTCTTAACAAAATAAAAAGGTTAAGTTACTAAAATAGAATTATCGGAACATTAAATCTCAAGAAACAAACCCCATGTCGTTAATTAATTCCTACTACAAACATTTAATTCACAAATTAGTAGTTAGTAAGAGCAGTTGTTTGTAATAATTAACTTTGATGGGCCGCGACCAAACTTATTTTTAAACACTCATTTTGAGATATTTAATCATCGCTGTATACTTAGTTTGATAATTAGTTTCAATGTTTTTTAACTGTATAGAACAGCCGGAAATAGATTGAATCTAAAAACTACATAAAGTAAAACAATAAAAACATAAGAAAACGCATCACCTCATACATGATACCTAGATGAATGTCAAACTGTTAAGTAAAATAATTTCTTTTTACAAAAAAGGAACCCGCCTTTAATAAACTAACACATACATCAACTGAGCACTTCCTCTTTTTCGAAGTCGATTAAATTACGCACTAAAACCTTCTCCTGAATGTAACAAATACTTATCTGGAAATCGCATCAAGATCGGGTCAGCCAAACGCGAGATAATCGCGGACAAACATACATACATACAGGTCAAACTGATAACCTCCTTTTTTTAAGTCTGTTAAGTAGACCTTTCGAATAGCTAAATTGAAATACTGCAATAACATCCTAATATAAAAGCAATAAAAAAACAAGCTGATCATAAATAAACATAAGTAAATCGTGTTCGGAACACGGCAGCGACGCGAGATTGTGTCGTTACGCGAAATTCATAATTTATGAACCTAGCGATATTCCTCCATGTTGAATTATGAAAGGTCGGTGCTCGTTCGTTACTGTATGCACGTAGGGCAGGGCTGATGAACCTTGGATACAATTAAATTCTTATTTTTTACTGGAATTTATGCAAGCGTATTAAACATTTGTACAGAAGTTTTTTTGCTCTTACAGGAGTGAGTGAACAACTCAACTCAAGCTGCATTATTGCTACTACAACCAATTTTAATGAGATAAGAAATTATTAATTTTTTTTTTTTTTAAAGTTAACTTTTTTTTTAACTTTTATGATAAACTAGAAGCTGCCCCGCAGTTTTATCCGCGCAGTTATTTTGTCATAAACACAAAAACCCCTTCTTTTTCGTTCGCATGGGTATTTCCAGAAATGATTCATTTGTGCTCCCCTACACTTCCCAAGGAACCCACGTGCAAAATTTCAGCCCGCTACGCTTAGTAGTTTCGGCTCTGCGTTGTCTGTCTGTCAGTCAGTCAGTTAGTCAGTAACGGAAGAGTTTTATATATATTGATAGAGAAAAACATTTTTAGATTGCATTTTAATACGCATTGCTTTCTTGTATAACAAAATAATTGCAGCATCGGTATTAAACAATTTCACTAAGGAACGCGGATCAAACAAGAAAAAAGATCATGCTACCTTTAATCCATTGGAAAATTTGTTCAGTATCGTTAACTGAGTATCTTTAATTTGTTAACCTTGTTACACTCGTGGGACGTGTTTCAAATATTTACATACTCGAATCAATATCGGTTTTGATTTACGGATTCATGGAATAAGCAAAGAGACGCAGTTATTTTAAAATACAATTTCAGCTTTGCTCAGGGAAGAGAGACACATAATTTTAATAAATCCGTATGAATATGAATTTAACATTTGCAGCAAGACAAGAAATTTTATGATGATGACTCACATTGCGATCTTAAAGACTAAAACAGAAGACGAATTATAGTTTATAAAATTCCGATCATTGGTTTTGCGTGAGCGGTACAAACATCCAAACATTATAAACTTTTGCATTAATGATATTATGAAGTAGTATGGAATCTTAATTCATTAATTCAAATAATACCTTTATATTTCCATAACGTATGATTGTGAAAACTCAGAACATAATTTACTAGGAGCGGAAACACAAAATTTACGCTAAAGAAACAAGCTTTGATTAGCAATCAGCGGGGCGTAACGTAATGATGATTCTTGCGCAAATGACAACGCATTTCCAAACGTAAATACGACATAAAAGACAATTATTATTGTGGAGTTGTTTACCTATATTTTACTTTCAGAATGGGTACTATTTTTTGCATGAAATTAAGAGGCATAGGAAAGCCTAAAGTAGCGACACCCGCGAAAAAAGTTTATATCTTCTAAACTAAAGCAAATGTCAAAAATGTGAAACAGTAGTCCACTTGATAATATAGCCTAGTATTTCTAAGCCACTTTTGTATAGCTTTTAGATTCAATACCAAAGAAAGCTACAGATTGTTGCCAAAAGCGGCCGTTTTTAGCAACACTTTGTAGCTTTTTTTGATCTCTCACCTAAGCTTTACAACAGAGCCTTTTAAAATACCAGTCTACATTATCTAGTGGTGGCGCTACTTTTGCTGTTCTATGCAACTTGATGCTATTATTTTCCATTTTAAGTCAAAAGTAAGATCGTTGAAACCCACATTAAAAAATCTGCGACCGGACGAACTATTAGTCTCCAATAAATTTCCATCTATTGTTTGGTGAAAATATAAAGTTTTAAAACAATGTCATCTCGCTGAAGGTTTCATAAATCAATCGCTGCGGCGCACACGGCAGCAGAGAGCCGCGGTGTAGTAAAGAGTAAAGAGTAAATCTTAATCTACCTTAAAAAAAAAAAAAAAACATCACACTCAGTGCCCCTAACTAGGAAGAACCTGTATCTAGGGTGCCCGAAACACTAACAGAGACGAACATCACACCCAGACCGGAAACAAACATCGATATTCATCATATCAATATTCGTCCCGCCCGGGAATCGAACGCGGGTCACACGCTTACTCAGTCCACATCACTGCCAACTGAGCCACAGAGCAATCTACCTTGAAAATTATCAATACATAGTATAAAATAAAGTCGCTTCCCGCGTCTGTCGCTATGTATGCTTAAATATTTAAAACTACGCAACGGATTTTGATGCGGTTTTTTTTAAATAGGGTGATTCAAGAAGAAGGTTTATAACATGCACAAAATACTAAAAGGTTAGGCGCTACGAAGTTCGCCGGGTCGACTAGTTGATCACTATAGTGCCCAATCTCTTCAAACCGCAAAATCCCAATTATCTATTCCTGTCGGATTTTCTATGTCTTTTCTAAGCCTATGTCTTTCCACAGTCTTTTTAGGATATACTATTTTATTTAAATCGGTCTTGTAGTTTTGGTTGAAAGTGAGACAAAATACTTTCCCATTTATAGTTTAAGAGTATAAAAGTATAGATTACACGATTTTACTTAATTTTACTGTTGTAAAATGATGTTTTTTTACGTCTAATAGTAAGTAGTCGTGTTTTTTATTACATTATCGTACAATAGCCATACATATAATCCCTTAATCATACCACCTTAATGCGTAGTGCATAAAGAAGAGTTAAAAATAAACATAGATATTCTAGACTGACACCTATGATGCTTCCATGTGCAAAGCTACCGTGACGCATCAACTAAAAGTTTTGATTTCTGAATCATTGGAGAGATGATGGATGAAGTTCCATTATTGGCAAGTTAACCTTTGATTTCATGCCTAAATTAATTGATAGCTGACGTTCTTTGACAAAACAAAACAATAAAAAAATCCTACATATTATAGAACTCTATAATCAAATACAAAAAAAAGAAAATCTGGAGCCAGACACGCAAAAATACAAAGTCGTATTTCATACATCGTGCCAAAGCAATTTGTAGGATCTATCCCTTTTTATTCAGTGTTATATGAGAACAGAAAATTGAGACGCAATAACCTGTGAACCGATGTTCCTTAGGCCCGTTTTCCACTGTGAACGGATGGCAAAATATTGTTTTACACAATAACTGTACCTAATATAAATAATACAGTTTATGAAATAATATATTCAAAAGATATGATAGACCATAAAAATTTAACTATTTGAAAATACTAAAGAATAAAATGCCAAAGCAACAAATGAGTTAGTTAAGCGTTTAATATTTTTTGTAGCTTTTAAATAAAAGTTGTTCTATCAAGTTCTAAATTAACACACATCATAGGTATTATAAAATTATTTTCTCGTTCGCGTCTACGTTCACAGTAGGAAACAAGCTTAACAACCTTTACAACGACTTTTCTTTGTTATAATGAATCCAATGATGTTGGATACCTAAAGGTATTTTATAAGTAACATTAAAAGGTATTTTTTTATTCAAATAATTTTAAGGAATAAGTTTAAGGAAATAAAAAAGGTAGTGAAGCTGAAGCGGCCATAAGCTCCGACTATCTTTAAGATCTCAAAGTCAAAAGTCAATAATAATTTATACAATGTAGGATTCAAGATATCACTTATTGAAAGTCAATTAGACTAATCTAATTTGTATTGATACCTTATTTAGTTAAAGTATCGTATACTGCGAGAGGCGAGGTAGTTCGGGGTGCCCACCAATCGGCTCAGGCAAACAAATGTTTGCCTTGCCTTACGACAATATTCGCCTGTCTCTATATATGGCAGACATACAGACAGACTGACATTAGAGGTTCGGTAGTCACTCTCAGTAGTAAGTACCATCTCTTATCCTATAAAACCTTGCACACGAAACAAAACTTTTATCTGCTTTTTCGCATGTGGCTCATACATCAATAGGTATATATTTAACCCCCGAACGAAAAATTCAGAGAGGGGTGTTATAATATCATAATAATCTTTAGGTTTAAATAAGTAACTCCCGTACATCAAGGATGACTATTTCCAAACACCAAAGCCGCGTGCCGAGGCAGTAAAGATTGTGCACGCGGGAGCGGGTGTGACGTCACCACTCGAGCTTAAGATTAGGGGTGATTTATATCTGCAAAAAATCACCCTCAACCATTCGAGGAGGGTATTTTAGTCCAATTATACTCCAAGTTCGAGGAATGTTTTGTTGTTAAGTTTACTGACATCAAATTCAAAAATCATAAATATAAATATACAGACTTGCGCTAAAAAAGCAATTAGTTATATTGAATAGAAACCAGCATATCAACCTTAATGTGTACTTTATAACGAATATTTCGCATCAAAAGTTGGTATCTTATGGCTCTAGTACTAATAAAAAACCGTTTTTTTTTAAACATGACAGTGTGGCATCAATATTTTCAGACCTATAAATAATCTTATTTTTATTTCGAAAGCTTAAATTCGAAAATCGGAACACATAAACAAAACTGGACGGATCGGGTAATGTTTCACTTGGAAACAAAGGAAAATAAGAACGATCCATCATCGTAACCGGGCGAGTGCGAGCTCCGGACGATTATACTAAATTGATTATTTCAATGCCCGGCATAAATTTACTGTTACCATAATAGAAACCGTCTTCAATATACCTACACGATTATGAGATAGCGATCCATTTTCGAACAGACGGCCGAGGGACGGAAAAACTATAAGGGTTTCTTCGACTATGCAGCGCTAAAATATAGATTTTCTTTCTGTGTCTTTTAACTTATTTTTAATGTTTTTCGGTTTCAGGAAACCTCGATACAGGAAAGAAATATTTGGTGATTTACTTAATACTAGTCGACCCGGCAAACTTCTTACTGCCTAACCTTTTACTATTTTGTGCATGTGTTGTATTTTTAAGCCTTCCTCTTGAATTGAATCACTCTATTTATTATAAAGATGGCATCAAAATCCGTTGTATAGTTTTAAAGATTATAGCATATATAGCGATAGACAGAAGCGGGAAGCGACTTTTTTATATACTATGTATTGATTGAAGTACATATCCAAGTAAATATTTCAAGCATAATCATTGTATATTCGCATCTCTAAAACTATTTTTCAAAACAACACAACAATATTTTTTTGAGAAAGATCACAAAGAGAAATTGAAACTTGTACGTTACGATATAAAACGATGCGACTGCACCACACCAAGTCAACGCTATTAGCTGCACAAACAGACAAGCCGTGAAGATAATAATTTATTTCATTTCAGTGCTTAATAATATTAAAATATTCACACACAAAAAATATGGGAGGATGAGATTAAAGTATCTTTTGAACAACAGAATCAAAGCAGCAGTTTGTAATTTTAATAGGGTTCAGCTTTTAGGGATTAGCCGAGCGTGCGTGAAACGGAATATCAAACAGGTTATCCACACTCTCGGCGAGAATGTCCGAAAATGCCAAAGTAATAAGATACCAACAACCGGAAGACAAATTCGAGTGCTTTATCTGTTTTAAATATTGGTAATGTAGCCATGGAAATATTGCTTTCTTATGTTCAGCTGTCAGGTTTTCTTCTTAATTTTAGTGTACATTACAGATTGTTCAAGGTACTTTTTTCAGCTATAGTTAGCCACAAATAAAGATTTTTTCAGCAATATTCATCATTATCAATCAATATCAATATCAATTTACACAGTATAAAACAAAGTCGTTTCCCGCGCCTATCCCTATGTAATGCTTATATGCTGCGGTTTTTTTCAAAGGATAGAGTGATTCAGAAGAAAAGGTTTATATGTAAAATTCATGCAATGCATAGTAATAGGCAAGGCGGTACGAAGTTCGCCAAGTCGGTTATTGTAGTATAGAACACTAACTAATATGTTTATTCGAGCTAAAAAAAAATTCTTTCATATTGATTTACACTGTTTGCGTGTTCTTTCCGTGAGTGTGAATGCGTGACGTATGTATTCTACGTATAAGTAATTATATTCAAATCTGTCGAGATTTTACAAAAGGGTAAAAAGGTTGCTTCGTCAAAATGTTACTTCGTTATGTTTCATTTGTTAACGTCTACCTACTACTTTGTTTGTGTGTGATTCTTATATGAGATTAATTTAGTCATGATTGTCTTATGCCCGTATTATCCTTCTCGGTTTAAACTGCTTCAGTAGTTTAGACTACATCTGTCACTTTCTTTCGTATATAAATAGAAAGTGACAGCTGCAGCTTAAGCCAACAACCGAGTTGGATATTCCGGGCCTTAGTCAAAGTCAGTTTTTTTTTGCTTTTTGTTATTATAGCATAGCTTTTTTTTAAAGCTCTGTAACTATTTTGTAGAAATCTTTATAACTATTTTGTAGCAGTCTTTTTTTTTTGTTCATATATCTAATGCTAAACTACAGCCAAGGGTCATACGGTGTGGGTTTGTCTCTGAGGTTCGATCTTCAGTGGCGGCACATTCTATTCAAATCCTTGCTTCGAAAGGCGCGTTCATCCTGAAGCCTACATCTTAAGCTGTTTGTCGTCGTCCAGACGTCCCATTGACACTATTAGCCGCCAAATTGGTCAGTGCAGCTGCATACCCACTATAATTTATTCCCACTATTATTTATTCCCAAATAATTTTCCCGGGCGAGGCGACTATCGATGTTCGTTTTCGGTCTGGGTATAATGTTTGTCTCTGTGTGTGTTTCGGGTACCCTAGATACAGGTTCTTCCTAGTTAGGGGCTCTGAGTGTGATGTGTTATCTTTATTATCTATATAATCCAATTCAAGAGGCATATTATAAATTATTCCTATAATGTCGATGTTGTAGAATTGAACTGAAGGCATGACATAAACCATTACCATGAATAACTTATATTTTTTCCTAGAGCTTTCTCGGGATGTAAAGATTCATTCAGTTTATCAGCACTGAATATGTCCAACGCCACTTCTACCTTAATCGCTAAAGACCATTGAGACCAGACGGTGCAAGATGATTGGACATCTGATACGAAAATTCGCCTTTGTCACTATAATATTATTGAAGGATCGATTGAGGGGAAAAGAGAGGAGACAAAAAACACGGAATTACTTTGACCAACTTAAAAAAAGTAGATTCATGTTTTTCTTATCAAAGGCGAAGAAAAAGGAGGAATGGAAAAGGCTCTACGGATAATACCGGATAGGGCCTATTTGAAGAAGTAACTTCATAAAGATTATCATTCCTATATTTCAAATAGTTTTTAAGCACTTAACTTTTGTTTATCAATAATAAAAAAAAATCGTATGTATTGGCACAGTAAAATATTCAGTGTCAACACTTGTGTTTAACATATTTGATTATGCGTACACCGAGCGCGTGCATATCGGATTTTCAGAGATGCACTATGTTTTAAATATCGAACAGAAAAACAACATTATATGTACTTACTCTTACTAACTCACAGGGATAATAAACTTAGTGAAAATAAAACAACACAACAAAATAACAACTCTTAAAGAACCCAAACCACTTGAAATCAATACTAATAAAAATCGTGAATCTAACTCTGTCTGTCTGTCTCGTTTTCACGCCAAAACTTCTATACCGATATAAATGAATTTTGGTACAAAAATAGTGTAACGACTGAGAATGGACAATTGCTACTTTAATTCTGAAAATCCTACGGGTCCGGATAACTAGGATCTTAAGGTTTTCACATAAAAATTCCTAAATTGTTCACGGAAAAAGAAAAAGGGGAAATTTACATTTAAAATTTTAAAATGGTATGCTAGCTCGATATACAAACTTTATTTTGCTTGCGCAAACATTGTTTTGCTTGTTTGACTCAGTCACCTGTCATGCCGTATAAGTTCACCTTTACAGCGGGCTAAGCTCGATAAAGGTGACAACGCACACAAAACTACACTGACTATCACATTAATTGCATCTTCAATATGAACACATAGTATAAAACAAAGTCGCTTCCCGCATCTGTCGTCTGTATGATTAAATATCTTTAAAACTATACAACGGATTTAGATGTGTTTTTTTAAAGAGAAAGTAATTCAATAGTAAGGTTAACATAGTAATAGTTAAGGCGTTACAAATTTCTCCGGGTCGACTAGTTAATTTTAAAACATTAATGTGACGTGACCTTTCACATTAAATATCTTCGTTTTTTATTGTACCCACTTACCATACTTATTATCTAAAAAAGAAATCATTTATCATCACTTTGTAAGTAAATGTAATTCAAATCACAGACACACAAAGGTGTATAAAATAATGAATTCTGTATTTTGTTTGAGTCAGTCTCACGTCGACGATGGAGCTTGAAATATTTTATCGTAAATCGTTCCTAATTTTAATTACTTGTAATTTTTTTGGAATTTATTCCAAAATCAGCGCTGATAAGCATTCCGTTTTCAACAACACGAAAAATGTGTTTGGGAATTTCATTTGTATTATATCCTTTGCTTTTAATTACTTTGTGTTTTTTTATTTGTTAATAGATATGTGCGGGTATCCAATAATTTTGACTAAATTAGCAGTGCTCTTTTGGCAATTTAGTGTATTATTCGTTCTGCCGAAACATTTGCTTGATGCCCGGAAATTTGAAAATATTCTCATCAAATCGATTCGTTTCTATAAAATAAAGCTAGAAAAGGTAGACTTCAGGTTCGACCAGATCTTCTTTGGTATATTCATTGCTATAACTTGCTTAGATTTATACATATGGTGCAACGCAACTGAAGATGACAATATCTTGATGATATTATTCAATTATTTTTCCAAAAAATCTGGGAACAGGGTCTCTATATTGAGCATAATAAAATTCGGCCTAATAGTAACGATTTTTACACAATGTGTTGAAAAATTCAACATTAACTTGAGAGAAATGGAAAAAAACGTTGCTTCGATAAAAGAAAACGATGATATTGAACTAATGTCAGAACATTTTGGAGAATTAAAGTTCTCTCTACTTAATCTAATGGATATTTCCAGAGAGATATCTAATTTAATGGGATTCGTGCTTCTAGTTATTATATCATTTTCGATACTATGTGTTGTTATGTTTTCTTATAAACTGTACATACTTGTTGTAAACGGTAATAACCAATTGAATGTTAATATGACATCAGTTACCGATATTTCTGCTAGTTTGCTTTTTATTCTTTACTTTTGTATTAAAACTACACATTTAGTTGAACAGGTTAGTACGATTTTAGATACATTTGTTAAATCTATTATTATTATTATTTTCATCAAAATCCAGCGCGCCCAGCTCGTCGCTCCACCCATTTTTCGGTAGACCGGCGTCTCTTCGTGTCTCTTGGTACCCATTCTGTAGCTACTTTGGCCCATCTGTTCGGCTGCATCTGTGTGTCGTGACAGGCCCAGTCCCATTAACTGGGCAGCTTTCTGAGCTTCATTAGTCTTGGAGCGCAGCTCAGTGTTTCGGACGCGGTCAATTAACCGGATCCCGAGAATGCTGCGCTCCATGTTTCTTTGGCAAACCCCGAGTTTTAACGTATGCATGTCAGTCAAGTCCCAAGTCTGAGCTCCGTAGTTAAGGATGGGGAGAATGCACTTGTCCATTTCCTGTGTGCGCTGGATGAGAACTGGTGGTAGACCGCGCAAGAGCGAAAGGAATGGAAGAAGGGAAGGGAGGTCTTTGTCCAGCAGTGGGGCTGTATAGGCTTATAATAAAAATTTATCAAAATAAAAACCTACTTATAACATTTTCCAGTATAAAGCCCAAAATATACATATCTTCAGATAGCCTTGTAACAAACATCCGTCTCACACTTACTTATCTTTTAATTGATTTATGTGATCTTTTACTGTTTTAGTACAAGAAAGGCACGTTGATACTCCAGAAATTGAGCTTCCTCTGCGACGATGAACGAATCATGCAAATGGTACTTAAAATATTACCTACCTACTTTTAAAGCAGGCAGCTTTACTGTTCAAAATATTAGAGCTGCGATCTCCGCACATAAGACAATATTTTTTTTACTTTCGACCTATTCGACCTACTGTTATTGCAAAATAGCTCTTGTTTTTTTGTATTAAAGTCACTGGCGTACGAGACCATAGACAAATCTGTTACACCGACTTAGACCGCCACTGTATCATACTCTTTCAATTTTGATTACAGACTTGTCAGAAAAAGCTACTGCAATCATAAAATTAAACTTATACTTAACAATGTAAACAATTTCAAAAAATTATTTTTTATTTCAGATCAGACTGCTTTCGATGCAACATCGCTTTTCCGATATTAAAATAAACGTTTGTGGATTCTTTTCGATCGATAACCGATTGTTTTTCAAAGTAAGTGATAAAGGTAAAACAAGAAATCATGATATCTTATTGTCTGAAATGTGATAGTCATCATCATTATTATAATAATAAATAATAACACATCACACTCAGAGCCCCTAACTAGGTAGAACCTGTATCTAGGGTGCCCGAAACATATACAGAGACGAACATTACACCCAGACCAGTAACAAACATCGATATTAATTATATCAATATTCGCCCCGCCCGGGAATCGAACCCGGGTGCACACGCTTACTCAGTCCACATCACTGCCACTGAGCCACGGAGCAGTCAAATATTACAACCGATAGGCGTCCACTGCCGGAAATATGTTGGAACCCCAGAGAGGTTGGAAACCGCCTCCCCATCAGATTGTTACAAGGCCAAACGTTCTAGAACGCTTGGCAGGCGGGTTGGGGGCAGCAGTGTGGCCCTTTAAGTATTTCAACTAAAGGACGCTGCTGCCTGTCTTTCGGCTGTCCTCTTTGTCGCCTTTTATGATACCCATGGGAGGAGATGGGATGGTGGTATTCCATGCCACCTTATAAACAGCCAATTTAAATATGAAATGTTGGTCTGACACGATCCTAGTACGTTCGTGGTATGGTAAGATGTAGTAGAGACAAAAATTTATTTAGTGGTTTTTTTTTTTTCAGTACGTCACAACGATTGCAATCAACCTCGTGATTATGACGCAGCTAATTAATAGGACCTAAGGAAACAGTGAAAATTAAAAATTATCTATTAACAAAATAAACTAATGCACAAATAAGAACAAAAACTAAAAGGAAATTTTTGTACATAAACTAGAAGTGTTGTTGATTTAAAGACGAGATAGAGTAATTCATTACATAATTTAAAAGTAAATGAAATTGTACTCTGCAGTATTTTACTCTAGTCCATATAATTATCTATCACGAGCTTTCCCGGCTTACTTCGTTACGCCATAGAATATAAGATACTACAAAAGACTTGGCTCTATAAACTATGTTCTTTTGCCCGCCCAGAATGGCCCAATAAAAAACAAACAACAACAACAAACCACCTGCCAAAATATGTAAACAACGGAAAAAATATTACACCTTGGGTTACATTATTTGAGTTTAGGTAAGGATCCCTAATTTTTTTGAAAATCTAATACAGCCTATGACACTCGGGGTTAATGTAGCTTCCTACCAGTGAAAGAATTTTTCAAATCGGTTCAGTATTTCCGGAGCCTATTCGTTACAAACAAACAAACAAACAAATCTTTCCTCTTTATAATATTGGTATAGATATTCCAAAATATCATTCAAAAATTCAACGAAATACGAATATTAGTTTAAAAAAGCTACATTACATTGATTGAATTAGAAAATAATTTTCTGAAAATAAATTGGAGGATTATTACAGCTTACCTTACATCTCTTTTCAAAAAAAAAGTGGTCAAGGTATGCAGAGTTCTGAATACGAAATTTTATGTATATACTTTATTATTTGTGAGATATCAAATAAATATGTCATTTCTGTATCAAGAGTTTTAATAAATGTAATGTGAGTAGAGTTCTGAATATAAATAAGTTGTTTGCTTGTTTACCCGCTTTCGATTGAACTTAATAAATATCGTTGCTCAAAGAATATTTTCTTTTTAGCATAATCATTTTTATGGAAAATTTCTCATCAAAAAAAACAAAAATGGATGAAAATTTAATTTATTATAATAAAATATAATTGCAAAACAGCATAGAAGATTTTGAAATAAAATTTGATAGATTTATTTTATGACTGCTATTCATAAATAGCTATACTGTGTGATATGTAAATACTTCTATAATACAAATAATGAATTAACCAAGCCAATACTCAATTTTAGACGGAAACCGATTTGCAGCAATTTGCAGCAGGCTTAAATATCAAACATAAAAAAATTTACTTTTATCTTTTACTAGTGGGAGCCCCGCGGCTTCGCCAGCGCAGTTTCCTTTGTAACATCAAATTCCCATTTTTCCCGTAGAAATTTTAGGATAAAAAGAAGCCCATGTCCTTTCTCAGGCTCTAGACTATCCATTTACCAAATTTCATTCAAATCGGTTCAGTATTTTTCTCAGGAAAGCGAGACAGACAGACGGACCGACAGACAGACAGAGTTACGTTTGCATTTATAATATTAAATAATAAATAATAATAAAGTACGGAAATGGATAAGAGGTATTTTAGGTCACCTACCCAAAAGTATTTAAAGTGCCTCACACTTCCACACGGTGTTAAATCAGAAACTTGTAACAAGAAATACTTGAAATCGTACAAGTTTGGTGCTTAGGACACGCGACGAAATTTGCATTCATATTAAAGCCCGAGATAGCCTGACTTAATAAACTAACCTGTGGTAGGCACTTTTTAAAAGAAGCTATTTTTACATAGGTACCTATCCGCAGTTTTTGTCAACCAGCCAGTATAATGACATCCAAATTTTATTAACTTCGGTTCGAATTTTATAAAAGTAATTACCGTGGAAAAAATTACATATTTCTGAGCTAATATAAAATGTCAACCGGATTGAAAAATTAATTATAGTATGGCTTTATTCATCAGAAATATTTAAAAATTGTTTTAATTGATCTAAAAAAATATTTGTTAAAATTAATCTTAAGTTTCACGAACCTGAAAAGAGTATTTATTTAGGGCATTATTTCTAAGAACATTGTACTGTGCTGTGTTCATCTATCTGTTAAATTTTACTGAAATTAACAGAACAACTTTTATTTTAATAAAAATCTCGCAAAGCGGTCGAGAGCCACCTAGTTTGCTACAAAATGAAATAACCAATAGAAAACCATTGAGGAGTTTTATAAAAGGTTATTATATTTCTTTGTCAGGGCGGGCACAATGGGAATATCGCTGTCCGCTATGACGACGTCTTGTCTGCCACGGGAAATGCAATTACTGTCTGTGTACAGGCGACGTCTGCACGCTACAATTATTTCATTGTATATTCTAGCCTACGCCGTTTCGTCAGTGCTTGCTTTACTTAAGTATAGGTTTAGTAAAACCAGCTTATGCCTAGGCAAAAGCGAGGCATCAATAAAGCTGTAACTTAATAAACTGTAATAACTACAACAGAGCAGTGTTTTAGTGACTTGCAATCAATGGAAATTTTCTAGAATAAGCGTGTTGTTCTAATAGACAATTAAAATAGTTTATTTGTGAGGGAACGTTTAATTCTGTCTTCTTTTTCGCAACCGAAAAGACGTCTACCTATTTGGATATATTATAGGCCGCGCCATACAGACCAATTTTGGAAAAGGGTTTGCTATATATAGATAGCGTATGGCTGTTAATTTTGTCGATAAATAGCGCTGCTGTCCGCATATCGTATATTTCGTAAGAGATGAACTAGTTAAATTCCATGTCATTACCATACGGCCAACGTTGTTCAAAATAATATAAATAGTTAAAACTTATTCCAAGTTTCTATCTCGACCGCTTTAGGCTGTACATTGTTAATTAACTACTACCGAAAGGGGTTTATATATTTGTATAAATGAACACATTATAATTCGGATCACTATACCAGCCTCCTGCAGCTGGCACCGAGATATATTCCAAATGACGTGATATGTTATTATCACAATGCTCTAATTGTAATACCTCACTATGTATATTATGTTTGCGGAAGGAACAAGGTACACAATGCGTCGCTCTCGTATAACTTTGACTTTATAATGCTTAATGATGGCTTGACGATTTTAATGACATTTTGTTTGAGTTTGAGCAACTTTATTTGTAACAACGTAAAAATGTTTGAAAACCATAACAATGAACTTCTATGAGCTTTTTGTGAAACTTATTTCCATAACCATATATATAATAACATATTGAATACATTTGTAAATGCAATAAAAACATTCACCATTTTATGCCGGTCGCAATTTATAAATCTTATTAATAAATTTAAGCTAGGACTTTCGTATTTGCGCTAAAAAGCGAACAGCCAAAAAAAAGAACAATTTGTATGAGCCAACAGCGCATTACCAGCGGCTCGCAATAAGTCAGCGGGCACAAAATAATGGCTGCTATTGTTCAACCAGCAATAATATTCGCGGAATATGCACCGCTGTGCCGTAATAACACGCCACTCGCTGCCATGAAATAGCCTCAGAAGCGATAAACAAGTTATACCAGTAGGTCAATTAACTGATCAATTATATCGCTGGCTTCGTGGAATAGTCTGCACTGGCAGCATCCCGCCGAAGGTGCAGTTTGGCTCAAGTGACGTGACAGCTGTCTCCGTACAGGTGTTCTAATATTCACACCCTGCAGTACCGGGCCGAAGAATAGGACTGAGGTATCCGGAATGCGGATGTCCCGTTTCCGCCGTTGAGCGTTAGAAAAGCTACCACGCTCTGGGGGGACAATTATCATGTCCCCCCGAGGAGAGGCTATACAGCCAATGCTATGGGGGGTCGTGGAGAATTCCACAGGCTAACCCGCGACCCTCCTGCTATCAGCCGAGAAGGACACCGGCGTGGTTTTAGCGTAGTAGTTTACTCCCGCTGGGGCTGCAGGATACTCGTTTGGAGTCCCCGCCTAAAAAAAAAGGTGTTCTGTCTGATATTCGGGCTGGTCTCTGTATATGTGGAGTATTGGTTTCACATTCACTTGCCTGGAGCCACATGGGAGACGACCCTTATCCACCTACTGCAGTATAGTATACTATGTTTTTTAATTAATTTAAGGTGTTTAAGTTTTTGCCGTGCGCTGGCGGCCTCGAATTCATCAAACCCGGACAGCAGCGTCCTTCGTTGAAAAACAGTCTTAGTGCGATCGCCAATCCGCCTGCCAAGCGTGGCGATTGTGGCACAACGCCCCACAATGTTCATCCTTGTGGTGATCTATGTACGAGAGAGACCTATGTCTAGCAGTGGATATCTTTAAGGCTAAGAAGAAGATGAGAGTAGTTGAGAAAAATTTCAATAAGAGATACCTTGTATATTAAATTGAATAAACGATATTTCGATTATGGAACCGCTTTCAGCTTATGAATTTGGCTCTGGCGATAGCAGCGCGCTGTGTCATATATCACGGCGCGACCGGCGCCAGCTCTGATTGAAGCCTCGGATGTTACAAATAGATCTAAGCACCTGCGGGGTAATTTACGTAACAATCGTGTTGCAATGACAATCGTATGACGATAGTCATTAGGTTCATTATGATTGTGTATGACGATAAGGGTCTTTGAAAACATTGTAACACACTTGCATCTAACTTCGTTTGAACGCAACATACTCATACTATCTAAGTTCGATGTCACCATCGATTATATTTACCCTGTGTCTGTTCAAAAATTTGCTTCTGTACCTTTTGTCACCGAGTTTTTTGTCCTTTCTTTGAGCTCTTCAAAACGCTCAGTCACCAAAAGGTTTTTTAATGCACGAGGGCCAAAATGTATATGTATGTTTTCAAGTGAAATATTTTCTTTATTTATTGTTGTTCTACGATATTTGCGTTAAACTAAAAACGACGGCGAAACATAAGATTTGTGCCCGTATTTACGAATCCAATAACACTGAAATTGGCGCAAATTGCGAAAATCATTAGCTGAGAACGCACATAGCTTACTAAGCAAAAGCTACCAATTTAGCTTGGTCTCCTGAATTGCAAGCTAATCCCCGTTTTTCACGGCAATTATCTTGGGATTTCCAAAGCACTGGGTTCGTAATAAAATGGTTCTTGAAAGAAAAGTTTTAACGAATTTTCTTTAGAAAAATCGGAACGATTTAATTTAGCAGAATAGTAAATACTGTTTAGCAGACCCTTGCTAAATATTTAAAGGTTAAAGTTAAACCAACAAAGTTCGCTGTGGAACATTTCTATAGGTATCTTAGTTAAGTCTCGGCCAAGTTTATTAGCCAGTCTGTATTCTGACATAGCAATTTGACTTAATTAGAACTAAAACATTATTAATTAAAAACGTTAAGAACTTAGCAAAAGCTATCATTAAGCCAATTACCAACTTGAAAACGTTTATAATTTTACTTATCTTTTACTGAGTTTAATTTGCGGTTGACATCAAAGATAGGCAGACATGTTCACTAAATTTTAATTTTACAGATTTCAAATAAATATGAAGTAAAGGTACTTACAATTTCTCAGTTTGTTGTTAATTTTTTTCTGACAATTTTATAGGCTCTGTAATTACTACCCACTATAGCTCGGTCAATAAAACAAAATACATGAAACTTGAGTAACATTTGTACCTATAAAATAGGACGAAAAAAAAAAACAAAAATTGTATTCGAGTCCGTCCCATAACTTTGTTTCTTTTTTATTTCCTTCACTAACTTTTACATCAGCGCAGCGGTCTATTCAACTGGTTCACACACCACTTAATTATGTTAAGCTGAAATATAAGACCATTATTTAAAAAAAAAAAAACATTTCAAAAGCAGAGTATGAAATATTATTAAATGCTTAACGGCCTGTACTTTGAAGCTTCTTACCTAATTAGGTATGAGGGTCCCCCACCCTCGCAGCTGTGACATGCGCGCGTCGAAATGCGAAATGTCGCGGCAGTTTTAAATTTTATTACTTTTCATACAAGCCGAAGTTAAATCGAGATGTTTATACCTACCGCACAATTTTTCTTTCCGATTTTCGTTTCAGCGCACAAGAATTTGCGTTTAGGTAAGGTATTTGTAATAACGAGTTTTTTTTAAACCATCTGAGAAATATAAAACAGATTTCTTAATTCTGAAAAATATAGATGTAGGATTTAGTTTAGACAAGTTATTAAAAAGTAACAAGATGTAATGAATTTCACTCTGTAGAAATAAATATCAAAGTAAACCCTTTTTGTAGTGTTTTCTCAATATAAATAAAACATTACTGGTTGTTTTAATTTAAAACAAATAACGATATAGTTTGAGTTGATAACTTTTTTTATTTGGAACTAAAATCACACCCTAAGGCCTCCTTTACGAAGACGCGGCGTGTTGTGCGGGATGTCGTGTGGGTTCCGACGCAGGCGCCACCACGGTCGCCGCCGCCGCGGGCGCCGCCGCGGGAGCCGACGCGTTTCCTTATACGATATCGAACATAGGCCTATGCGCGTCTCCGTAAACGGTCTCATACTATTGCTATACATTTGATTTGGGCGCAGCACGCCCCGCACGACGCCTCGCGCAACGCCCTGCGTGCGCTAGGCAGTACATCTCAGCCGCTGTACACATTAACATGCATTCATTTTCTTGTAAATAGTGTACCTAACCATGTGTAAATATATCATCCCTTCTTCAACCTCTGGAGTTATTTCTACTGCAGGCGGGCGGACATAGGAGTTCTCTAAATTGGCGACCTACGACGATTGGATTACAAAAACCGCAAAATTTTCAACACTCGCCCCACCAGTTCCATTGTAAGTGGCGACTACCTGCCTTCTTCTGGAGGACTCTGGGGGACTTCTGGAGAAGCGCCTCGCCGACTAATATAATAATAATCATCATCATCATCTCGGCTGCCCAAATTCAAAACCTAGTAACTGGTGTTTTTGCAAAAAAACCATTTTTGTCATTTTTCGACTTACTAGGCGGTATAGATTTGATATGAACCTTAAAACACCCAGTTTCTAACGTAATTTTAAAAATAAAATTTAATTTAAGTCTACCCAATTTGGAAAAGTTATTGAAATTTCCATGAAGTACATATTCTTAACATAGCGCATGTCGGATTACAAATAAAAAAACCTAGCATCTCAACCGACTTACTAGGTTATGAATTTGAAAGCTGACTTACTATGTTTTGAATTTGGCGCCGATTATAAAATCAATCAAATTTTGATGGAATTTAGTAAGTTACAAAAACAGTATACAAATTTGGCTGAATTAACCACGAGTCGTAACCAAATAGTAAACAAAACTTAATTCTGTCACAAATAAATCATTTGTATAACTTTTAAATGAATGCACTTCAAAAAATAACATTTTTCATTCGAAACGTACAACTAAAAATATAAATTGCTTTAAAAAGTAGAGAATTAACTCAGAGATTGTATTTCAAAACATAGTATTTCACACTTAGTTAATTAACTAAGTGTGAAATACTATGTTTTGAAATTGTTTTCATTGTCATATTTGGGTAAATTAAAAAAAAAAATAGTGGGATCGATTTAAGTGTGACTATAGTCAACAATATAGTCAAACTTTTGGTCAAACACCGAAATCGCTATTGCGTCTGGTTTCTTCGGGGCAACGAATTAAAGTGGTCGACCCGTTTTTTGGCTCTCCTGAATATTTTTGTTAAAACGAGTTACTAGGTTTTGATTTTAAGCAGCCGATCTCACACGATAGCGTCCACTGCTGGACATAGGCCGCAACCTTTACCAGGTCGTCTGACCACCTTCAGGGGTGTGAGACCAGCGTTTGGAGGGTGATTTGAGGTGAAGGTGAACCTTGAAGTGAGGGGGGGGGGAATTCCTTAAAATTAAACTGAAAAGCAAAAAATAAAATCTTTTCATCAAAAAATTAAACAGCCGAAAAAACCGAAAAGCGTTAAATAAAAAGGAAACATTTTCTATTAAGACATAAATTACTGCCTTCTTAAAGTAATTTGAGTAAGTATACCACGTAATATTGTGCTAATGTAATATTAATATTGTGTTATCGGCGCCACAGAACTAACAAAGATATGATATAACTATATAATAAGTAACCTATGATTTAAGTTTTATTTGTGGGAATAAAAAAGGTAAGTTTGTAATGCGACGGTTTTATAAATGTAATATCGGTATCAAAATTGGTTTCTTTCAGCTCCATACAGATCCTAATCAGATGTTATGGTTCATTGTTTTGACATCTGTTGTCAAATTTTGTTTACATTTGAATAAAAATAAAACGAAATACGAGAGCGCGAAAACAAAAATTTGACACAGAACCGGCCTCGGCCGTGGCCACAAGGGTACTGACGGGGTAGGGAGCGGCGCGGCATGGCATCGGACCGCGCGAAAACGATGTTTTTTTTTAGTTTTTGCTGGTTTTTTGTCTTTTCGTTAAACTTAAAAATTCTTACTATAGTAGTATGTCTAAAATTTAAGGTCAGCAATTTTCATTCCAAAAATCAAATAAAAACAATCAGCGGTTTAAAAATAAAATGGAAAAAACGGAACAAAAAGGGGTAACTTTGAGATTTTTTTCTATCAACTAAAATTAATTAGATCCTATTTCCCTTTAGTATGATGACTAGATTAGATCCTTAACTAACACATATATTTTTTTCAGAATGAAGACATCAATTTTGTATGTCTCAGATTGTTTAAAAAAATCTCAAAAACACAAATTTTTGAACCACCAAGCCTTAATTTTAAACTCTTATTACTTCGTTCAAGTTAGTTAAACGACTACTTACTTAACATTTTGTTCTATAAATAAGATATTTTTATTGTTAATATTATTTATACCTACATTTATATTGAAAGGCTTTTCGACTGTAAAAACTGACAACGCGGTGCTGGCGATGGCGTATCTGACTATGCGGTGTAGTCGTTGCCGTAGCTAACTATGCGGTGTAGTCGTTGCCGTAGCTAACTACGCTGTGTGTGTAGGCCATGCCGTAGCTAACTACGTGGTGTAGGCGATGACGTAACTGGCTACGCGGTGTAGTCGTTACCGTAGCTAACTACGCGTTATAGGCGATGGCTTAACTGACTACGCAGTGTAGTCGTTACCGACGTTACCGGAGCTCACTACGCTGTCGTAAGAGATGGCGTAGCTCACTGAGCGTTGTAGTCATTACCGTAGCTTACTACGCGGTGTAGGAGATAGCGTAGCTGACTACGCGTTGTAGGCGATAGCTAAAGGCTCACACAGACGAGCGACGGTGCCCTTAGCTGATTACGAAATGTAGCAACTACACTCCGTTCGTTATACAAACAAATATTATTGTATAGATGACTTTTTAAACTATAAATTTGTTTGACATTGGATATTATTTGTGTAATTTGAGTATTCGACAGTTACAATATGTAATTCGAGTAAATTGAAATTATTTTATTTAGTATTTGACATTTTATATACAATTATACATTTAAAAATTTGACATTGTTTAAATAGTACTTAAATAATTAATAATAATAATAATAAAATTGCAATGGAAATTCCAGTACTTTCGGTCTGGAACTTCCATTGCAATTAGTCACCGCAGGGACGGCTTGTGGCGAGTCGATGGTGAGTGGCGACACCACGGACCCTATACCTCCAGGGGGACACACGCAGTCATCACACGCACACTCACATGCAGTCATCACAGACACACACCCCCCCGCCTCTGAGCTTGCCTTCATCAGCCGGCCAGAGTGGAGTAGCAAGAGCGAAGCCTATGCTCCAGGTTGGAAGTGTAAAATGTCATAACGCCGGGTGCATCTTATGCTGCCCGCAGTCTCACCTCTCGACAACCTTAGCTGTCTACGACCAGTGTTGCGATCCGTTGCCAATATATCGGCGACTTAGTGGAAGCCCACCCAGTGGACAGCGAGTCACCGCCTGCCATGATAATTAGTGAAATGTTGCATTAAAAGGCAGGCGTACCGGTATTTCACTCCATAGCACCAGTTAACCGGTCCATTAAACAGTTCACCCCCATAAACCATTTCTTGTCATCCATTTTACAATAGTTCCTATCACCTTCTGGGTGCCGCCTCTGGGTGCATGATCTATTTGTGCATTTAGTGGCGGTGCCTGGTTGGTGATCCATATACAATATAGCAAAACTCTCGAAAGGGCCTCTACGAGTTGGATTCGTCCCCTCGCACGCCTCTCAAAGGACCGGGCTCCATCCCGTGATACCGAAGAGTATTGAGAAACATAATAATAATATTTATTTATTTCAGAAACAAGTTCCATAAATTAAAACTAACTTAATACTATGAAATTAACCTAATCATGCCTATTTTACATTAAAAATAACGACACTGGAGTCCGTGTGCACAGAGTTCCAGTGCCGCACAACCGGGCAGTCAACCCTGTCCAGGATGGTGTTCAGGAGGCCATTCAAGCTGCCCCGCACGCGGTGAATCAAAGAAGACACCCTTTTTCGAACAATAGTTCTGACGCAATCAGTCCTGGCTTCCGTAAACATACCAGATGCGCTGCAGAAACGAGGCAGCCCCAACAGCATCCTGAATCCATTATT
This sequence comes from Euspilapteryx auroguttella, assembly GCA_951802225.1. Lineage (NCBI taxonomy): Eukaryota > Metazoa > Arthropoda > Insecta > Lepidoptera > Gracillariidae > Euspilapteryx > Euspilapteryx auroguttella. The sequence continues at coordinate 2,502,079 of OX637662.1, forward strand.
ATATTGAACGCGAAGGGCGTTGAGTGATTTCTGCCGATATTTAACCCACAAGCTGCAAGTGTACATAGTTTGGCAGTAAGCCTTGAAAAGTGTAATTTTAACTTCTTTTGTACACGTTGCAAACCTGCGAGCCAACATGTAGCCATTAAGTAACTACTTATTATTTTTTATATAATTTTTGTACAATATTTTGACGATCACATTATACTTTGACATTTTATTATACAACTTTGTATGTAATATGAATATGATAGTGTGAAATAAATGAATCTAATCTAATCTAATCTAAATGAAATTAAATAAAAATAAAAATTTCTACACTCCTATAAAGAAGATTTTATAATACAATACAAACTACAAATGCTTCTTTATTAAACTTCGTGTATACGGTGCAAAATACCTTGCCTGTAAAAACGGTTTCACGTTTTCTGTTTTCGATTCTAATTACACCAGCGCAGTTCCAAGCCTGGTTGCAAAAAGTTTGGTTCATTTAGATTCTGGGTTTTAATGTGGACAGACAGTTCTTGAAATAAACATTGTTGTAAGAGGGAAAATGTTGCAACTTACTAAAGTAAGTAAAAGCAGTCATTTTAAGATAATAGTATGTGTTTTGAAAATGTTGCTGTAAGTACATAATAAATATTTTAAGTCTATATAACCAATTCGTGTTTGTTACGGGACATAAAACTTGAATACTGCTGGATTGATGATATTTTATATACTAGGACCCAAAGTAAAACAAAAAAATATCAACAAAAAATCATACATAGGATTTTAGGAAGGTACATACAATAGACGTGATATATAATTAAAGCAACTGCTAAAATTAGGTTCAAAAGCAAACACAACTGGATATTCCTCCAATGAACCTTTTCTATCATTACTAATGCTGCATGGGTACATATGTAAAATACTTTGATGGCAGGATGTAGAAATAAAATTGTTCGATATTTGTTTTAGAACCGTATCGCTAGTTTGCCGCTAAAAACGTCTGAAATTCTTGTTTCGATTTTCACTCAGCGGTATTAGAAAACTCTGGTAACTTATGCTCGGAGCTCGGAACTCGGAAGAATTGGCCGAGTGCCCGACAAGTTCCAACCAGACTTGCATACAAATCAACCTACATTTTAGGGATGTTAAAAATTGTTATCGATTTTACATTGATAGTTTTTACCTAGTTTGTAATTAGGTTAAATCGAGAAAGCATGTAGTGACGAATTACTATATTTATAAACTATATTGCATGATATCGAACTATCCATATTTTTAACGTGTATTTATTAAAAAGGAAAAAAAAAGTAACCATACCAAGTTGCATCAACCATTCATCTTTCACTGAATGGTTGTTTGATGACTTTCAAAATGTTTTAAATGCAAAAACTCTTTAAGTGCATATAGTATAGCATGTATGTATAGTACAAACTTTTAATTAAATAAAGTCGATTTTTTTTGTATTTACCGATCGATACAGTTAGATATCGATATTTATCGCTTTTTAAGTTATCGCGAAATTTAGAATCTCTATAAACGGGAAATATAGATAGCGCTGGTTAGTTGAGAATTGAAATACTTTGATTGGAATGAATTTTTGTTAAGTAATTCAATTCTGAGTCCGACATTTCTTGTATTCTTAACTTTTATTTCTCAAATTTTACCTTAATTTAGTTCAAATAATGTAATTACATCACAGTAATTTTATGTATATAAAGCTGTCTTCAAAGTAAAAACACTTATAATAATAATAATAACATATCACACTCTTTTTTTTTTCAACAAGAGGCTGTCCCGCGGTTTCACTCGTGCAGATTTCTCATAAATCTCACCTACACTTCCTTAAGAACCTACATGCAAAATTTAAGCCCGCTACGCCCAGTAGTTTCGGCTCTGCGTTGTCAGTCAGTCAGTAAGTAACGGAAGAGTTTTATATATATTGATTTAAGGGCATTGTAATTACATTACATACATATCTGAACCTCAATAAAAAAGATTATTACCCTTTTGATTGTTTAGCAAAATCGCTTAGTTTCCTTTGTCAAATATTAACATTAAAATTGTCATGTTGAAGGGAAAAAATGTTAAAGGTACTTAGAAAGTAGACTGCATTCTAATAGGAGAATCACTCAGAATAAATATTTAAGTCAGAATAATAAAAAAAATCAAAAAAAAACCTAGCGTACAATGTTTGGATTCAAATTTCCTTTATAAAATTTGTAATATTTTGCACAATACAACGCGTTCAAATAATTAATGATTAAACAGTTAAATTCAGCGTTACTATAGACGTTATTAGGTCAATGCGTTATTAAGTCAGGTTATTATTTTGTTATAGATTCATCTGTAGCCTAACGCAAGTGACAACACTAAGCTCCTAGCTCGGACCCTTCGTCATTCCTTCGTAAGCTCAGATTATGTTTTTACGCGTCGTAAACGTCTTACCTTTTTTCTTTTAGTTCTTATTTTTAGTCGTTTCCCGTTATATACCCCGGGATTCGGTATTTGGGTAGAGCGACACCTTTCTTTTGAAACATCTTTTGTAATAGAGTCTTATATAACCGAGAATGGTTGGCATTGCTTGAATTGCTTGAAACAAAATACTTTCTCATTCGCTTGTGGAATTATAGGCCAATGAACCAAAGTCGTATGGAAAGATTTTATCATAGTCTTCAGATGCGCCTTGCCTTGCTGAGCTTTGAGGCAGATGATCCCAATACACTATATCAAGAGTTATTTTCCGCGATACGGATTGAATTCGATCTTATATTTAAATTCAAAAAATTTTGCAGTAATAAAAATTCGCAGACCCGCGTGGAGAAAAAACCCAAGACTACCTAATATCATTGCATATCAATGGGTACGTTTTATTTAATTGAACATAAACATGTGGACATATTTTTGATTCGATTTGAATTTATTAAAACACTATACTATACCGTAATTAACCATCTTTAGGGTTAATTTAATACTTTGATTCACCTTAATCATCAATCAATATATATAAAACTCTTTCTTTACTGACTGACTGATACACAACGCAGAGCCAAAACTATACTGGGTGTAGCGGACTGAAATTTTACACGTGGGTTCCTTGGGGAGTTTAGGGGAGCGTTAACGATTAAATTCCCGAAATTCCCATGAGAACGGAAAAAACAGGATTTATGAATGCATGAATGAATATACATTTAAGTGTTTATGAGAAATCTGCGCGAGTGAATTTTAAGAAATTGAGCAAAACAAGTTTGTACTAACGTGCTCATTCAGGGCACGCCCAGAGCTCAAGCGATGTTCATTCCAAATTACAAACCTTTATTTGGTTTTGGGCTCTCCGTTGTTTTTCGGGCCGCAAGATTCAATAATGCTTAATTAACATTAAATTTTATATATAAGAAATATAAACCTAGATAAACATATTGCAATCACGAGCATCAAGAGTCGTATATCGTAAAAGATTATATATCGTTGTAAATGGAACAGCCATTTAGAGCGAATGCTTTTTACGACTTACATAAAACTGAGCTAATTCAATAAACTTTTCCTGCATTCGTTGCAACCAGCATAGGAGAGCAAGAACTTCAATGGCTCAACAGTGCAAGCTTTAATTACGTGCAAAAAATTTCAAGTGTAGCAAGACGCCACTCGAGCCTGTCTCGCGTCGAGCACAAAATGGCCGCCACTCCGCCATTTGCAAATTGCGCATTTTTTTATTGACATCACCGTTTTTTATGAGTTAAGAGTTCTCTGTTTTAGTTATTAAAATCTGGTTAGATTAAATTATCGTTTATTTGATGATACAGAAATTATTATAAATTATATACCTATGCCTAACACTAATAAAAAATTATTTATATTTTTTAGTTTTAACTGTACAACATTGTAGGGTTAAGCATAATATTGAACCATACGGTTTAAGGATGCAAGGTTTTATTTTTACTCAAACCTGCATAGCTACTTAAAAATAAAATTAAATTGCGTTGTTTGTTTGTTTGTAACGAATAGGCTCCGGAAATACTGAACTGATTTGAAAAATTCTTTCACTGGTAGGAACTACATTAACCCCGAGTGTCATAGGCTATATTCGATTTTCAAAAAAATTAGGGATCCTTACCTAAACTCAAATAATGTAACCCAAGGTGCAATATTTTTTCCGTTGTTTACATATTTTGACAGGTGGTTTGTTGTTGTTGTTTGTTTTTTATTCGGCCGTTCTGGGCAGTCAAAAGAACTATTTAATAGAGCCAAGGCTTTTGTAGTATCTTATATTCTATGGCGTAACGAAGTAAGCCGGGAAAGCTCGTAAAATAATAAAATAAAAATAAAAAACCCTCATCAACTAAAAACTAGAACTAAAATCATCTTTAAAAGTGGTTACCTTACCATATACATTCAATATCATTAAAGTAACACGGTACCAAATTTCAATTCGATAGGACATAAGGAAGCTTGTTAGATCCGCTCATTAACTAGAAAAGAGCTGATGAACAGATTTTCATGAAATATGGCTGAGAACACTCGGGCTAAAATTATGTATGACACAAAAAAAAACTAAATGTAAACCGGTTCATATGTTTGGTCTCTAGGATTCCACAGACAGATACACACGTTAAACTTATAATATCCCTCTGTTTTTTCGTCGGGGGTTAATAAAATAATATATAATATTCAGTACTTTACTGCGAGTTTAACTTGCTCTCGGTCTCGTTACGGGGCAGAACTTGCAATGATCGTTAAAACTTTACCTCGGCAACTATTGTGCAAAATAATACACTTTGCATCTATTTCCTGAGTCGCTGTATCAATTGTAGTTCAAAAGTTTACCAGTTGTGAAGCATCTATAGCAGAAACTACAGTCGCACCACGAATACCAACCATTCGGAGCGATGAAAGTTATTTTCATGTTTCGTTTGTGAATCGGTCTATATTATAAAGAAAAGAGTAAAGTAATTTTACGCGATGTTTTTTCACAAATTCGCAGACAGACTGCCTTCAGACTGCAGCAGTTTAGCAGAGTTAAACTCATACAACAATACATTTTAATAACACTAAAAGACAGGATCAATAAGAATACAATCAATTTGGTTTAAAACTAGCTTAGGCTCGACTACCTACTTCGATCTCTCTCGATCATTTAGATTATAATTTTCTCCACATTGATCGAATCAATTCACTTTTATTACACAATCTTCAGAAAACAGCAATGAGTCTACGTTCTAAAGTATTCAACAAGCTATTTTCTAAAGAATCCCATATACAAAAGTAGTTATTTACAATTACCGCGACCGCGAACATTATACTAATTAAAACGTACAACTTTACAGGTGCTAATATGTAAATACGTTTAATGAGAGACATTACACTCAATTAGCTGGCAGATTTGTTGTTTAGAATTCGTTGATTACGTCATTGTTTGTTTTGTGTTTTCGCGTTGCGGTGTTGTTTGAATTGGTTCAGTCAGCCTATAAATTTAATTAGCCTATTTTAGATTTCAGGCCGAGTTAACAGATTGTTTAAAACGTCTAAATTTATGTTATGTCTTTGTTTTATAATTTGATTTATTGTTCTATCAAAGTGTGATTTTAAAAAAACTTTTTATCAAAAATTAAACCGCCGAAAAAAAAACTGAAAAGCATAAAATAATAATCGAATTACTAAGTTCTTAAAGTAATGTAGGGTATATACCAAGTAATTTTAAGTCGGCGCGCCACACAAGCAAATTCCATAATTACGTAAAGATTGATGCGCGGCAGCGCATGAATTTTGGTTATTTCTTTAAATTTAAGGTACCTAATTTAATGGTCTTTGTACGAGGAATCTGTGGCGCCGACTCAAAATTACTTGGTATATACCCTACATTACTTTAAGAACTTAGTAATTCGATTATTATTTTATGCTTTTCAGTTTTTTTTTCGGCGGTTTTATTTTTTGATAAAAAGTTTTATTTTATGCTTTTCAGTTCTTTCAGGGTTTTATTATTTTCTTCTCCCACAAGGTGGTCAGTGGTCACTCCGCATAAGGTGATCAGACGACATGGTTGACAGGGACGACAAGACCGGTCGGTATGGCGATTTGTGGGGGAGGCCTATGTCCAGCAGTGGACGTCTTTCGACTGATTTTATTTCATTTCAAAATATATTGTAAGTAGGTATCAAAATGTATAGTGTTACACGTAAAATGCAACTTGTGAGTTGATAAATCCACCCGCCGACCAAAAAGTCACCCCTATTTTCCCACCCTTAGGGTGGGAATTTTATTTCCAAATTTTTATGGGACCAACTTCAAGGTATGCCCTATCGATTAAAAAAAGAATTATCAAAATTGAACTACTCTGTAAAAAGTTATGCGTGATCATACATTAAAAAAAAAAAAAAAAAAAATATACGTGTCGAATTGAGTACCTCCTCCTTTTTTTTCGTCGGTCAATAAAGTTTAAAGTCCTATTGAGTTATATTAAAGTTATTTAAAGTGTCCAAACTAACGTTAAATGTACGTAGGTACCTATATCTGATTTGAATTGAAGATTCTTTCGAAATAATGGATTATAATAAAATAAGATAATATTCATTTGTAGCAGCCATAAGAGCCAGTTTCGAAAATAAATTATATTTTCTAAACTAAGGCCAATATACTAGATAATTTTGCTTAGTATTTTTTGAGCACAGTAGTCTTAACTTAAAAAAATCAAAATTATATACAGATTGTTGCTAAAAATGGCTACTTTTAGCAACACTTTGTAGCTTCCTTTGGTCTTTATCCTTAAAGCTATACAACAGTGCCCTAAAAATACTAGGCTACATTATTTCTGTGCCACATTTTTGATATTTGCCTTAGTTTAGAAGATACTAGAGGCTGCCCCGCGGTTTTTCCCGCGCAGATTTCTCATAAACACAAAATTACCGATTATTCCCGTTCCCGTGGGAATTTCGGGAAATCCCTTCTTAGTGCTCACCTGCACTCCCTAAGGAACCTACATACGAAATTTCAGCCCGCTACACCCAGTAGTTTCGGCTCTGCGTTGTCTGTCAGTCAGTCAGTCAGTCAGTCAGTCAGTAACGGAAGAGTTTTATATATATTGATTAAGTTTCTCGCGAATGACGCTAGCATCGCTGTAAACTGGCTCAATATAAAACGTTTTATGTATCTCGTACGTAACTTTTATTTGTCTAAGCTACAAATAAATTAAAAAATATACAAATATACATTCTTCATTCAAACACAGAGTAACAGTAGCCATTAGCTTGACATGAAATAAAAATATAAACTGGCCTAATAACTTATAGCTTTCAATGCAAGTATTGTTCGGGACGGGGCAGCGCGGCGGCGGCGGTTTGATTAAATTAATGGACGAGCAAAGAGGTCTATTGAAAGCTGAGGTCAGGCCGGGGTCACGTTTATCAATAAAAACAAGCAAGTTTGTTTTGTAATCATAAAGATGGATGAGTTTAGTACTTTCTTTGAACTGTTTTCTTTCCTTTTTTTTTGTAAGTCTTTTGGCTAAGTTAAAATTATGTAAGATGGTAACCGATTAAAGTTTTTTTACGCCTCACGCAAAAAAAAACGCATTTTACAAATTTGAAATCACTATCTCGTTAAGCCGTGTTGTAGCGGCAAAGAGGGTAGTAAAAGGCGACAAAGGGAAATACTGAAGGACAGGCAGCAGCGTGAAAAACTTGAAGAGTCATACTGCGATCGCCAACCCGCCTGCCAAGCGTGGCGATGATGTCAAACGTCCCAAAATTTTTGTCCTAGTCTATAGGTTAGACTTGGGGAGATGATGATAATAAAGTCACTATTTAAAGATCTCTAATGGTTTAGGCATTACTGAAGAGTTTGCTAGTGTGCAACATAAGGTCAAATGGTTTGCGTCAACAAAATTAGTAATTCCATCAGAGTTCTACTTTTCTCATCTAGTGGCACACAAGTGTGGAACTTTTCTCATCTGGACGAGTGGGCGCTTGAACACACATGCGTTTTCCTTAGCCTCGTTATGAATTCACAATATACTGAAAGCAGGCAATAATTTGCTCCTTTTGAAACGCTTATACTGATAATTACTTAGTCGTAATAAATTTTTCGATGATCATAGAAAAAAAAACGGTCAATATAGAGTTATAAGCCCAACTAATATTTCCGTCCTAGTTCCGTTCAGTTGTACTATTACGGCCATATCTACTATCTATCTACTTTGTCTCTTTCTAAGTTAGTCTCGTTTTAGAACTCAAAATAGGCCGGGCCGTTTTAGCTGATTTTGGTTTTGAAATTTTCTTAGTGGTCCAGGGAAGATTTAAAAGGTGAATAAATAAAGAAAAATCAAGGGGAAGTCGAAATACGAACTTCGCCGGGACAGCTTGTTTTAAATAATGCCTTTCGTCTTCTTCTCGTTTTTTTTTGTACTGAGCTTTTTTAGAACACAGGAAAAAGTATTATTGCAAATGTGGCCGTAATAAAACCTCTGTTTTTAACCGACGAAAAAACAAAAAGGAGGAGGTTCTCAATTCGTCGCGTATATATATATATTTTTTTTTTATGTATGATCACGCATAACTTTTTACTGTGTGGACCGATTTTTATAATTCCTTTTTTAATCGACAGGGTATACCTTGAAGTTGGTCCCATAAAAATTTGGAAATAAAATTCCAACCCTAAGGGTGGAAAAATAGGGGTGACTTAATTGTTCACTCACAGATTGTATTGCCGTTTTGTGATTTACATGAAAACTGCTAGGTATAATTGTGAATTTTTTTTGTATGAATGTTAATAATCATTATCTCAGCCGATAGACGTCCACTGCTGGACATAGGCCTCCCTCAAAAATCGCCTCACCGACCAGTCGTGATCGAACCTCATCCTGTTAGTCACTAAACCTTCACCAGGTTGTGTGGCCAACTTGTGGGGTGCGACCACCCTGTGAAGGGTGATTGGCTGGGGTCAAAAAAATTAGCCCAAAAAAAACGGAAAAGCAAAAAATAAAAACTTTTTATCAAAAAATTAAACCGCCGAAAAAACTGAAAAGCATTAAATAATTGGGAAACATTTTCTATTAGGACTTAATTTACTCACTTCTTAAAGTAATTTTGGTTAACCAAGAAATTTTGAGTCGGTGCCACAGAATCAACGAATAACGATCACTAAATTACCTGAAATTCAAAGAAATAACCGAAAAACGTGTGCCGCCGCGCATCGCGCTATAGGTAGTTAAGGAATTTGCTTGTGTGGTGTGGCACCGACTTAAAATTTCTTGGTTAGCCAAAATTACTTTAAGAAGTGAGTAAATTAAGTCCTAATAGAAAATGTTTCCCAATTATTTAATGCTTTCAGTTTTTTCGGCGGTTTAATTTTTTGATAAAAAGTTTTTATTGCTTATAAACTAAGATGTCACTAACTCAATTGTCAACTTGATAAAATAAGGGCCTGTTAGGTAACCTTTGTAAATGGTTTCCTTAATTATAGAAAATAGGATCACGTCCACGCGCGACGGTCAACCGCACTTAATCGCTGATTGGGATACCTGTGGATTATGACACAGACTCGGGTGAACGTGCTCTAATCAGAAAACACAGAAAAAAGGTTTTTGGGACTTCATAATTAAAGGATATTAGCGTTTACCCGCTGCGATTTCTTATTTGAATCGTTAATTATCAATATTTATAAAACTCTTCCGTTACTGATTGACTGACTGATAGATAACGCATAGCCGAAACTACTGGGCATAGCGGTCTGAAATTTTACACGTGGGTTCCTTGGGGAGTGTAGGGGAGCACTAAGGAATAATTTCTCGAAACGGGAACGGGAAAAACTGTATTTTTGTGTTTATAAGAAAACTGCGCAAGTGAAACCGCGGGGCAGCCTCAGTGATTTATGAATCAAAATACTTACCTACCAAAGTTATTCCTTACATTAACTAAAAAGGTAAAGTTCATACTAGCCTCCTTGTGTTGTTTCCGGAAATGAAATTTCGAACAGAAAATAGGTTTTGCCAAGGAAACAATTATTCTAACTAGGAGAGTCCGAGTTTACTACCTGTGGCGGCAAACATAAATTTTCATTAAAAATTTTAAACTATTTCCGACACGGAAAGTTACTGTTGGGTGTTAACCAAGTTAACTTAGAATTTAATTGAAACTGGCGAACCAAGTGTCGAAATGATTTCAGTTTATAGCAAGCACTACGTATTCGACGTGTTAAAAGGGGACCTTTTTATTTCTTTGTCCATATGAACATCAAAAGGCTTCAATTACTTACGGGGGCTTTACCCCCAATAATATTTCAGAAAGCATTGACAATTTAGAAAAGCAATTGTCAATGTCAATTTACTGCTCCGTGGCTCAGTTGGCAGTGATGTGGACTGAGTAAACGTGTGCACCTGGGTTCGATTCCCGGGCGTGGCAAATATTGATATGATGAATATCGATGTTTGTTTCCGGTCTGGGTGTAATGTTTGTCTCTGTGTGTGTTTCGGGTACCCTAGATACAGGTTCTTCCTAGTTAGGGGGTCCCCGTGGTGATGTATTATTATTATAATGGCATGCCTTTTAAATTCGGCAGTTCCAAGCACTCGATATTCTATAAGTAAAAAAGTAAGTATAACCTATATTGGTATGTCCGTTCGGGAACAAAGTAGATTTACATATACCGACGTCTGTTCCATCCAGTTAAAGTCGTATGTAAAACCATATCAAAGCTCTGTAAATTATCTCCAGTAAATTTTACCTAATTTGGATAGTTTACTTTTGCCACGCACTACCTTCTCTCTAAAGATGTATTCACATGCAAATATGTACACGAATGTCGCAGTTTGTAATGTTAAATTCATATGCCTAGGATAAATTTAACACAAGGTTCTTAATCAGAACATATTTTTTATGTTATTAAGTAATTAAGTATTGAAAAAATATTCTTTATACCTATGCCTCCAGATTGGTGCCATAGAAATGAATTTTTTACTAATTTGTTAGTTAAATGTTGTTGCAAATGTTACCTCCAGCCTAAAAACATGATAAGGGTGGCAACGTTCACGAAGAGACTAACATTATACTAAAGTCAGTAGATAAGCTTGTGTTAGCTAGATTTTATAATATTATCATGTCATCAAGTAAGAATGTAAACGTAAGAAAGAGTCGAAAGAGAGAGAGAAGTTGAGAAGGTTTCTAGATATTTTAAATTATAATAATTTACCTGCAACACGGCAGGCGCACTGAAAACCTCGGCACTTGATTAGAGAGTCTACATTACAGGCTGCAGGCTGTAGGTCGCTGCTTCGTGTTTAGCAATGATATATTTACGTATTCGTTACGTGCGCTCGAAATTATTTAAACTTTAGTCATAAAGGTAATACTGAGGTAGACATGATACAATCATGTTCAATGAAGTTAAGTCTATTTTGATGAGTTTTCAGACATACATACTTCAATGAAATCCTGTGGGAATGGGTTTTTTTTCGTAGTGGGTACCATAATAAGGACGGAAATCGGAAAACTGAAGGGTTCCTCGTTTGTATACGGAACTCTAAATAAAAGTTGAGTTACTGTTTCAGGTACAACACAAATGGCGGGACTCGTTACTGAGGACGTGGATTGAATGTTGCTGTACCTCTATCTATGTACACGCTACAGATAAAATAAAAACTCATAAGCATCACACTCAAGAGCTCTATCTAGGTAGAATCTGTATCAAGTGTGTTCGAAACACATACAAAGACAAAATAATACAAACGCTCCTAAAAAAACAAATATCGATATCCATCTTAACAATATTCGCATTCGCCAGGAATCTTGCCCGGACTTGCCAAGTGACTGTCGACATCGGAGCTAACTGAACCACTGAGGTGTTAAAGAAATATTGTGTTTTTGTTTATATCTTACTAAGTAGAGTGACAGCCTAATAAAGAATACAACAAACAGTATGGGCACTCCCTACCTCCCTCAGCAAGTGCGCCCCACGCACTCGGTTACCTCTAGGTTAACGCGCAGTACAACAAGCACGTCTTATCTCACTCACACAAGCATAATACGCGTGCACGTACCCGAGTTTCGGATGGGGAGCAAAGCACCGCAATTTTTTCTATGAAGTGGCCAAGGCGGTAGAGGTAGCTTAATGTGTAAATACAATATTTACAATAGAAAATTTTATTTTGAAATATCGAAGCTGTGGAGAAATTAAATCCTTATTTTCTTCTTAAATATTAGAAAATATAAATCATAATTAACGGCTTCAAAGGGCAACCACATTATAAATAACAAAAAGACTGGCAACAAGGAAACGCGAGACGTGACCGCCGCCGGCTTTTCCGGATCCGATCGGCTTAAACGTTTTCACGGGGCCTATTCCGTACTAGCATATTCTTAATTAGATTTTATTAACAAGCAAGAAGATAGAGCAAGAGTGAAAGACAAACGAAGCGCCTACGCTTCGGATTTAGCAACGCTCCGCTTAAAACATTTTTAGCAGAGTCGATAAAAATTACGAGTACGGGTAAAAAATTTGTTTCATAAACATCAATATAACAAATGAACGCAATTATCTATTATAAAGAGCTACTAGTAATAATATTAAGTACAATTCAATTGTTTTTATTAAAGAAATACAAAAATAAATACATTTATTCCAGGCCAGCAACCAAAAGGTAGAAATAAACAAAATCACAAGGTTTAGCTTGAAAAAGAAGAGAACTAAGTCGAGCGATAGGCTCTAACTGGCTGAAAATGGTAATGAGCTGAAATGTAACCTCACTAAACTAAATTATATTAACACAGCACCTCAGAATCAAGCTCCTACGAATGATAATTGAGTGGAAACCCATTATTCTCAGGCCGGCCGCCCCGGAAGGAATTTATTTTTACAAGCGCGCAATAAACGTTACTGCCGGCACTGCCGCATTGTTTTTAAAACGACCAAGAGTTAAAATGTGAGATTGCGCTGAAACTCTACCTATCGAACTGCTCTGACGGTTGCGATTAAATTTACCGTAAAGTGACCTTTGAATGTGATGGCTGGGGGACAGGTCTAATGTTTTTTTTAATTAATTTAAATTTTCCAAATCATTACTTGTGCATGAAGTATTCTACGAGCACCGAACTATTTGTATACTGTCTTTACTAGTAAAATTATAAAATTTAATAAAAAAAAATAGAAATCTACTATCTACTAACCCTGTTATTCATAAAAAGTAGTCCAGGGAAGGTATGAAAATATGAAAAAATTAAGGGTAAGCTAGTAAAAACAACAATTATTTTTATCCATATAAAATTGTAAGGCGCCATACGAAGTTCGTCGGGACAGCTAGTTAGATATAAAGAAGAATTCACTATAATGTATCTAAACGTTATAAAAAATTAAAGACATACCCTACACACTCTCAGACATGATGAAGTTTTTTGTAAATCAATTTTTTGACTTTGACCCACGAAACCCAAAAAATATGCAATCAAACTGGGAAACTCCTTATTTCTTTGAATTCGGTTAACAATAGAATATTCTTGATCCCATACTTCATAAAACTAACAAAATGAAATAAAAACTTTCCAGTTTTATAAGATTGAATCGTCAGTGAGTGAATCTAATTCCGAAGTTGTTCTGGCCACGTTCTAAAACTCGCGTGTGGGCGGACGTGACAAAACTTGAAACTAAGTTTCTATAACAAACTACTACCAGCAGTTTTTGTAACTGAGCCTTAATATTATACGATCTACATATTGACCTGAGATTTTAACATAAATTTACATAAAGTCCCAAAAAATGTGTTTTTTGTCCCTTACTCAATTGAAATGTTTTTAGGTTGCTCTTTGAAATAACTTTGAACTCTGCGCACTAGCCAAGGGACAGAGATCTTTACCCCGCCGTTATAGCTAATAATGATTGTGTAAACTATGTATGTAAGTCGATACAAAGTTTGCCGGGTCAGCTAGATTATTTATAAAATAGACATAGAGAAAACGAGAAGGCAAACACGGTCAATGAGAACTTACGCTAATTCTATTGATCACTTATTAGTTACCGAAAGTAAAAATCATTATCCATATCAATATAATAAATGTGAGAGTAACTCTTTCTGTCTGTGTGTAGCTTAAAAAACACGCAATGGATACAGGAAATTAACAAAAATCTTACAGAAACGGTAAAATTTCGATTTTGCAGTATGAAAAAAAAATGCTCTAGGCAAACCCGCGCCACGCACACTTGTTTAATTCAAATATAACTTTACTATCCAATTCAAATGGCTTACGAACGGTAAGCATATAATGGCTTTACCGGTCGGTAGACTAGAACCAAGCATAAAATGTCGAATGTTCGGATTCGATTTGATGCGCGATTGGATGAACACTGTCGGTAGAGCTTTAAGGCAACTTGAACAAGACACTTTGCTTCAAGTTGAGGGAAATAGTGCAATGAGAAATGGTGTCTATTTACTTTAGAATAATTTAAAAGGAAGTGTTTATGATATTGTAATTTTTAGATGATACTTTCTATTTGTATGATTTTATCTTTCTGTACAGTACATAAAATTTACTGCCTACATAATAATAATATACCTATACTATGATAAGTATGTACCTACGTACACATACTTATCCCCATACAAAAATATATATACTTTTACTAATGTATGTGTTGGTATTGTGAACGGGAAAACAAAAATTCATATTTTAATACACTTTGTCAAACCTACGTCTAAAAACTAACACTGAAGAAATTGACGGTCAAAGAAAAATACTAGTAAATAAGACAGACAGATGGATGCAACAATTATTATTAAGAGCGTTGCCAGTTTTTCAGACGCTCTATCAAAAGAAACGTTTCCGCATAGTCCTTTGATTCCGCTAGCTGCTCCGTTGCATTTTTAAAATGCTCTCACCTGCCTTTTCATCGAAATTACAACTTTGTGACTACATAATGTGCGACGCATAATATGTACGTAAGTTCGCGTTATGTTTTTGTCAAAGGGTACATAAGGGTTTTAAGGTTTTAAGGATTAGCAAATAGAAATGAACATTAATTATCATCTCATAGGTCACAAGGACAAAACATATGGGAACAAAACATATTTGAACAATTATTTAGATTATTTTTGGAATTAAAATAATGAGAACGTGGGTACGCGGTTCCTAGCACATGTTTGGTGGAGACCCACACATTTCTTCAGCACAGCTACACATCCTCGTACGACACATTTTCCAGGCACAGCTTTGAAAAAGCCGCCTTCATGTTACTCTGGCTTGTTCAAGATTTAACCTACTCACTAGTAATGCGTATCTCTGCAATTTCAATTTAGATTATTTTCATTATTTTATTTTACTAAGCTTACAAAAGAAAAAGAGTCGAGTCTTAAATAAAAACTTGTATATAAATTGTTTTGTATAACATTATTATCACAACACACGCACACAATAATGCGGAAAATACCTATTTCCCTTCCCAAAATAACCGTCTCTTTCTCGTGATTAAACAGGGAATGAACCCGTGTATTTCATTTACATCCCAACGTTAATATTAGAAGTTACTTCAAATAAAAATATCATCTAGATTTGTCATCGAGGAGGGACAGATTATCAGTGGCATCCACACCTTGCTTTATATTAACAAATTAAACACAAAACGTTACGTAAGTCTAAAGCGTTTGTCGCGTCGCGCTATAGCGTCGCGCTAGACCGCTAGCAATCGATATTATTATTATTTTGATTCTAAGGGTGCATTCACGTACAAAGCTGGTAACAAGCGCTTCTGAACGCTGGTTCAAAAAATGTATAGAAAATACCTGCGCTGATATTCGCGCCTATGCGTCTATGTCCGCGCAGGTATTTTCTATACATTTTTCGAACCAGCACCAACAAGCGCCTATTACCAGCTTTGTACGTGAATGCACCCTAACTGGATAGAGGGTACCATAGAAAATCTGACGCCGGGCGCTCTGTGCGTAAACGTTTCACAAGCATTGTTTACGCGGACAGTTTTTAGCTTTTATCTTGTTTGGGTGGAACCTTATGATTATTCAGTTAGAATCATAACGATGGCTAGCGCTCTAGCACGACGCTTTAGCCTCGTCTGTTTGACAAAGCGTTAGATTTTTAAGGAAAACGCCTAATGAAAATGAATTGTTCAAAAACACTGTTGGGTAATTGTTTAGATTTTTTTGCATAATTAAGTACAGGACTGCTATTTCTGAATCTAAATTCGTAATGATATATATATACAGAAATTATATATTGATAGGGTCTGGAGACTTCTGTTCACGCTTGTTTCAATATAAAGGGCTTTAATATCAATAATACTTCAAAGGGAAGCATTTACTGATTTATGAAGCGGAAACTGAGTTGATCATAGCCAACTGTGGGGCCACTCTTGTTGTGCCCTTCCAACTTTAACATACGCAATAATACTATTATGTATTATGTTCAGTGATAATGCTACAAATAATAAAAAGAATACAAAGGTTCGTATTTTTTTTATTATCAATAAATAAAAAGTATTTATTTCAGACCAACCGGAAGGTTTTCAAATAATTACAATAATAGAATATTATTGAGAATCATCATCATCAATCATCAATACATAGTATAAAACAAAGTCGCTTTCCGCGTCTGTCCCTATGTATGCTTAAATATTTAAAACTATACAACGGATTTTGATGCAGTTAAGGCAAAAGGAAGGTTTATAAGTAAGGCAAGGTGGTACGAAGTTCGCCGGGTCGACTAGTAATTAATTAAATCGTAACAAATGGTAGCGTTGCTCTCTTTACTAAGCCGAGTTTTGTAGTGGCGAACGATCGGTTTCACAATAACGATATTTTAATTAAAATGATGAAAGCATAGAAAAATTTTACTCTCTAGTCGAGGATGAAAGACGTAAAGAAGTGATAAATGCATACCCCATTCCATTACTTTTTTATACCCTAGTATTAAGGTGGCTTTAGTTAAATATTTCAAACTTGCAACTAAAGGAACTAATGGGAATAAATCACAGGACGAGTTTGGTCTATATTTCCCCAGTATATAAGATTTTGTGTCTGCGGCAGCGGCGGCGGCGGCGGCGGCTTGGAGACGTTAGTTCACATTAGACACGCTCCACTGCCCGCTGATTACTAAGACGCGATGGATCACTAACATTGTGAATCCTAGCGCGAGAGTAAATTCTTTTATATGATAAATACATACGTGATTTAGGACACATTAACAGTTAATATTATATTACTGGCGTTCCGGTTCGTTCCTGGTGCAGCGGCTCTCCGTGGCTATCCAGCGCGGGAATGCTGCCAGCAACCTTGGCGCTTTCGAACAGGGCTGTTTGGGCGGTGGACTTTTTAATTAGTTTTTGTTTTTCAAAATTTTTTTTTTAGATTAATGTGTATTCTTTTAGCCTTAAGTTTTGTTAGTCGGTTGTTAATATTATATCTTTACCTTGAAATAAAATAATTAAATTTTAATATTATATTATATTGTAATTTTAATTTTTTACGTAATTACTATATTAAAACGAATTACATTTTCTTTTGAATACTAACTGAATTAAGTTTGATGTAAAACATTTACCTACATGAATTACGACAAAATCAATGGTGACGAAAAAACTAAAGAAAGACCCTAAATTGATATGTTTTATTTGTACATACCCAAACTGAAGTGATAGGAAACTGGTTAATGGCGGATAGTTGAATTAGAGTCGTCGCGTCGTATATTACGATCTGCCACAAGGGGAGTTTGTGTGGAAATAAGAGTGACTATAGAGTGGAATAGAGTCAACAAGGTTGAAAATTATAATGTAAAAACCTGTTTGGAAGTAATCGCTTCAGCGATAAGTTCTTCCATTGAATATTGAATAACAAAGTATGTAGCCCAGTGATTTAAGCTTGTATAATATGATATCATTGATTAAGATTAAGCAGTTATGTACTTACTTTATCTCAGTTTGAATGAGCAAAAAGCGTGACCAGCTACGCTCAATGGTAAGGTTCCGTGGTAAAATTGTAAACCACAACCTACACGGAAAGCTGTAAGTAATCGGTATTTATTCTTACTCTTTCATTAAAACCAATTGTAACTAGAGAAAAACTCATGCAGCCATTAGTAATTTGTATTTGTAAATATATAAGCTAAGTCTGCACACGGATAAAATGAACTAATTAGCAATTGGTCAGTTAAATAGCAATTTATTTGAATGAAGGATGAAGTACGTAATACAGTGGAGCCACCAGAGATGCTGACTAAGCTGGCGCGGACTCCGCCTAGTATAGTAACTACTCCACGCGTACCCTGTGCCAGTAAAAGATGTTCCGAGCGCGCGCCCGCGGTGTAAATCTTCGTTTTTGCGACGGCACGCCGGCCTGTTCCGGCGATGTGCAGAGTACGCTACTTTACCACTATTTTTACTCTATCAGCCTAAGCTTTATTTCTACGAAGAATTTATTACCTACTTAGTAATTAAAACATGATATTAAAGTTAAGGTGCCATGTGGCAGCAAAGATTACCACCACCCCATCTCCTCAAGGCGACTATGGGAACAGCAGCGTCCTTTGCTGAAATACTTGATGAGCCATACTGCAATCGCCAACCCGCCTGCCAAGCGTGTGGATTACGGCAAACTCCCTCCACAGTTTTGTCCTTTTGGGAATCTATGGGGGAGACCCATGTCCAGCAGTAGACGTCTGTCAGTTGTGATGATGATTATAAATTATAAAGTTGAAGGTATTCATATGTTAAAGTTTCTTTATGCTTGAGAGTTGTGTGAATAAGATAAGATTTCTCATGTAAGTAATCAAAATATATAAGACTCTTCCGTTATTGACTGACAGGCAGACAACGCAGAGCCAAAACTACTGGGTGTAGCGGGCTGAAATTTTGCACGTGCGCTCCTTGGGAAGTGTAAGGGAGCACTAAGGAATAATTTACCAAAGTTCCCAAGAGAACTGGAAAATTTGGATTTTTGTGTTGATGAGAAATCTGCACGGGTAAAACCGCTGGGCAGCCTCTAGTAGGTATACAATTTTACAAACCTACCTACCGCTTACCTTCCTATATATTTCATGTTGACTCCGCATTGCGATTCCGTGATCTCACGTTTCGTTTTACTGACCTAAAGGTTATCTAGGCATAACGAGATTAGCTTTCCGAATTCGACTTCGCAATCAGATCTCTGTTGTTCAAACAAACATGCGGACATCGTCTAAAAACTCGGTTCCAAGGGAAAACAGCGAAAAATTTTCTACCAGCAGTTTACCGCAGCAAACAATAAAGGAAGTAGAAATTTTGCATAGGTAGGTACTGAGTTTTGAAATCTTCAAAATCAATATATATAAAAACTCTTCCGTTACTGACTGACTGACAGACAACGCAGAGCCGAAACTACTGGGCGCAGCGGGCTGAAATTTTGCATGTAGGTTCCTTAGGGAGTGTAGGTGAGCACTAAGAAAGGATTTCCCGTAATTCCCACGGGAACGGGAGAAAACGGGATTTTTGTGTTTAAGAGAAATCTGTGCGGGTGATACCGCGGGGCAGCCTCTAGTGTAAGTATAAATTTCAAAACATAAGACATTTAAACAATAAAACTTTGTGTTTTAAGTTACAATTTCTTGTCCAAGTTAAATAATTTTAGTTAATTTATTCCGTTTGTAAAAAAGCTGTAATAAAACCGGTGCACAAAGAATGTTAATGAACAAAATGTATAAAAGAAAATAAAACCATTTTAACGTTGACCGTACTTTTAGTAATGGTATTAAAAGTAATATTTTTTTTAATACTGGCTGTCTGTAACAATAAAATTCTATAATACATTCTATAATTTATACATATATTTTTAGGAAAAAACTCTTTAATATACCTTATGGTATACACATAAATGAAAGTGTTCAGACCTGGGAATACGTAACACTGCTATGTCGAACAAAACCACAGTATTTTATGAGTGCCTTCAAGGGCTTGCTCAACAAAACTGCTTAAATCTCTGCCGGATTTAAGTGGTTTATCAAATAAGAACAATTATTTAACTTTGCCTCTAGCAATAAACAACAGCTCCAGAGAAAGACAAACGCTGTTTTATTTGAGAAAGTTTATGTAATTATTTAGGTTTGAGGGAATTATAGAGCCATGGCTACAGAGAAAAACTGCTAAACAGCTTGAGCATTATTTTTGTATTCTATATTTGTATTTCTTATTTGTTTTTAACATGCTGTCTTGTGTTATTAGGTAAGTGTAAAAAAATAAGAAAATACAGTTTTTACCGTAGACCACGGCTCCTTCTCTAATTTAATACTAAAACAACATTTATTCCTATAGTAGTAAAACATACATCAGAACAAACGACTATCCCCAATTAATGTGATTAACGTATTTTATACTTTGGCTTATAATTTCGGGGCAAAACATAAGATTCGATTTCAAATTTCAAATTTCGATCTCAAGCAATCTTATCGTGAGTACAGTCTCAGACTATCAAAATAAGTAATCGTAAAAACTTGAAAGTAAAGAAAGAAGAAGTAATGCCTAGAAAACCATTAAATATCAAACAGGTACCTAATTACATACCTCATTTGCAATAAAAAGCAAGTGGAGAAAAAATCGGAGGGAAACACAGTAGCTTCCTTCCTCAGAATACAGAACAAGGCAGAACCCTTCATAGCGCTTGGAAGTGTGTCCGTCTTGTTTGTTCTGTAGTCTGAGCTTCCTACATTTAAGTGACAATGGAGTAAGTATTTTACTTAATAGATCCTACAGTTTAACAATGGTCGGTTCATGATAAACGACGCGCTATCGCCAAAAGACAGACGAACAAAAGATTCAAAGGGACATAGGAGCGGCAAAATAATTCTCTTTTAGCGTTGTTGTGGCCAGAAACAGCGATTTCTGGCTGATTTAAACTGTTTATAGGCAATGCTTTGGCCGCATTGAATACTACCTCTATAAAAGTATTCTTATAAGGAGATTAAAGGACAAGCGGCCGCGTGCTTCGATAAAAAACCTGTACTTGCTGTGTTTGAATTGGTGTTGTTATTCGTTTTAGAAATAGATTTTCCTATGCATTTTAATTTCAAAATGGTTATACATTTTCAACAAATAACACGTGAACTTCCTCATCAAAAATATAGAAATTTGCAAAATTTTACCTTTTAATTTGGCTTTTAGGAAAGTTAGCCACACATTTTATTAATATTAATGGATGTTCTTAATTACTGAAGATAGTGACAAGGAATCTAATAATTACAGAGTGGCAAAAATATGGCTACAATTTATAAAACACCTGTTCATATCCATTTATGTACATTTTTCGTTTATTTTAAACATTAAAAGTGATTTTATATTCTGCCCGTGAGTTTTTATTATTGCTAACACTGTTATCAATGACATTGAATGTAAATATTAAATTGAGCTTCATTTAAACATTCGACATTTATCGAAAAAAAACTTTGTCAAAAGTAGAACCCAATACAGCGCAAACAGCGCTTGGGCTACGCTCAGCTACGGGCTACGGGGCGTAGCTAGCTACGCTCGCGTCGTAGCAAGCTTATTTGTCTTTAGTACAGTTTCCAACACATTCCAACAGCTTAGCCTAAGGAAGATAAGATAAGATAAGATAAGATAATATTTATTCATCAAATTCATTACATTTATAAATTACTACAAAGTGTAGATCATTACAATGGTCACAAACGACACGTCAAATTAAAATAAAATATAAATAGTAATTAAATTACATTAGATGGAAGGTCCATTATAAAATAAATTCAATGTTATAAGACATAAACTCGCTCACTTTATAAAATACATTTTCCGTCAGCAATTTTTTTAGTCGAGTTTTGAATATGTTTATGTCATTAATAGCTTTTAAGTCTTTAGGCAATTTCTCATACAATTTAGGTCCTATTACCTTTGGATCCTTATTTGAGAAAACAAGTCTTCTTGGAACAGTTTGAAGTCGATTTGCGTGGCGCGTGTTAATAGAGTGAATGTCAGTGCCACGTGTAAATTGGTCAATATTACTTTTTGTAAACATAATTGTTTCGTGTATGTAAAGGGAGCAGACAGTCTGTATGCAGTGCTCCTTAAATATCTAGGGGGTCTACCTATTATTATTTTTTTATTATTGGAACCCTTAAAACTACCCTCTAGTACCCACTGACCAAGCACTGACCGAATAATGTGGAAAAGAGTTCAAAAGAGTATGGGGGTGGGCACCTAATCACTACCTACCTACGTTTGGTTGATCCTCAGCGGCGGTTTCCTTGCTCTGAGGGTTGATCTGCTGGTTGGTGACTGACTGTACATGCACTGTACATAAAAGTCTTTCAAATATTCTAATGACAATTGAGGCCGTTCTGATACTGACATAATTTGATCAATCCCCGTCTCTTGTCATCATAGAAATCTATCATTATTTACCTTTCTGGATAGAAAAAAACAAGAATTTACTTTAATATACGAAATAAACCGTGATGACTAAATATAATTAATTGGGAACCTAGTTTAGAATCAATCAAAATGAGCGAGATCGTAAGCACTACCATGGGAGGCTCGGCTGGTGATGTTTTAATGGAAATAATACAGTTGGGTTCAAAAACTAAAGATGATTGTAAAAATAACCAAGTAAGTTTTGTTTTAATTATAATGCGTAAGACAGTTGTCATCAGACGGACTGCACCAACTGCATGCAGTCGACAGTTTCAAACGCGCAGATTTGTAGATTCGACTGCATGCGGTTGAATATGTCCGTACAGTCCATATCAACTTCACGCAGTTGACATGAATCGCATGCGGCCGAGACTCAACTTCACGCGGTCCGCGGCAATGAACAGCGTTCGGTCGACAACTCGACTGCAGCCAACCGCGTGAAGTTGAGTCTCGACCAGACGATTCATATCGACTGCGCGAGGTTGATATGGACTGCACATAGTTGCCACTAGACGGACCGCACCTCACTAACCGCGTGCAGTCTACATACTCGACCGCGTGAAGTTGTAGGCTCGACTACATGCGGTTGAGTATATTGACTTCGCACAGCCAATATGAACCGCATGCAGTCGAGCCTACAAATACTGTATAGTAAATTAAGACAAGATGAAGGTAAATTTTCGTGCTCTGCTCCTTGACTTACAGCGATTAACAGTGCGGTCGACGCTGCTCGACTGCAGCAGACCTCGTGCAGTCGAGTCTCGACCGCATGCAGTTTAGAACATCGACTGCATGCGGTTGAGGTGTCGACTGCGCGCGGTTGGTGCCGTGCGGTCCGTCTGATGGCAACTTTGCGCAGTCCGTTTCAATCTCACGCAGTTATGCTTACATCCTTAAACTACGGAATGGATTTTGATGCGGTTTTTTTTATTATATATAGTGATGCCAAAGGAATTTTCAAATACATGCAAAACATAGTAATAAGTAAAGTTAGTTACGTACGAAGTTCTTCGGGTCGACTAGCACTGTATAATTTTACTAGGTCGGTGGGTCGTTTTGTTGTTGTATCAAATTTATTCCAGATGCCAACACAACAAACGGAATACCAAGTGTATACCAATTTATTCGTACAAGGAAATCCAGGTTTTTATTTATTTACGAAATTATAAATCAGAAACGAGAGGTCATCATTTATTTGAATTCATTAGCACAGTAAACAAAATAGTTGGAGTTGGCTAGAGTCCGTGCCAGCTAAGACTGCGCGCGACTGGGGGCGCCACTGTATACGTACTTCACCCGCCATTCAATGAAATTTGTATTTGTGTGACATATTGATAACTGGATCACATTTTGACTGCGCGCAGACTTACCTGGCACGCACTCTAGCTGTATTTTTGTGTAGCCAGGGATAGCTTGCTTTATGCCAGGGTAACGCCAGGAAAGGGGTTTAAGTTTGCCATTTAAATAAATTGTATTTGAGTGACATTATGACAAATGGTTCATATTTGGCCGATCGCAAATATACCTGGCACGCACTCTAGCTGTGATTTTGTGTAGCTAGAGTTAGCTTGCATTATGCCAAAGTAACGCCAGGAAAGTGGAAAGTTTGCCACTGTCTATAGATTCAAATGTTCAGCAATTTTCGGGTAACTAAGGAAGTGTTCCCACGGCCGACGATGAACTAAAAACGAGTAGAACTATTAATACATGCATCTCTTTATTTTTCACGGAATGTTTATGTATTGTGCTTTTCTTGAGTCGTGAGGCAAGGCAATATGTGTTTGCCTGAGCCGTTTGGTGGGCAC
Organism: Euspilapteryx auroguttella; assembly: GCA_951802225.1. Taxonomy (NCBI): domain Eukaryota; kingdom Metazoa; phylum Arthropoda; class Insecta; order Lepidoptera; family Gracillariidae; genus Euspilapteryx; species Euspilapteryx auroguttella. The sequence continues at coordinate 2,526,246 of OX637662.1, forward strand.
CCCTGAATTGCATCTCGCAGTAGAGTATTACTTTAATAAAGAATGTATCAATACCGATTAAATAATTAGTCTAATTGACCTACAATAAGCTGATAATCGCTGATATTTATTCGTTTCTCGCCGCCGCCGGTGGTACCACTGCCTCTGACATTGAGAGTCAAATATTTTGAGTTAACTCGCCCAAACTTGATCAAGGCGTTCTAAATACACATTATCCTGGTTCGAGCCTTCCCATTCCATCTAGCGTATGGTCAGGTATTGAAGTCGGCACTCAGCTGTGTATCAACTTTGAGCGTAAAATTTTGAAAGTAGGAGTTTGCCTTATATGGATTTAGTTAGCCTTAGTTTGTCGTTAGCCTTGTGTGGATTAGGCCTTTGAAAAATAACTTATAAATAATAATAATTTTTATTTTCATTAGAGGAAAGACCACGACAAACAGAATATATACCATACGATCCGGAGTCAAGAAACGCGTTCGTGAGAAAAGTGATGTTTATTACATTTGTGTGCTTTTTAATAACAGTGGCGGGCACTGCTGCCGTTTTCAATATGTAAGTACGGAGTTATCACAACTTCATGATGCTATTATAGTGTACCTATAACTGTAACGTATTGTTTAATTCAAATGTATAGTGGCGGTCTAAGACAGCGTAACACTTCCGGTTTTTCTTTTTGCAAAATAGTTCTTGTTCTTTGGTAATACAGTCTAGGCCGCACGAGACCATAGACAAATCTGTTACGCCGTCCTAGACTGCTACTGTACTAGAGTGTACTAATTAAAGTATAAGTAGGTAAAAAAGATCTTGAGAAAAGTACACAGACAAACAATCCTGATAGTTTCAATAAGTCTCTCTGTGTATGTAATAATTATTGAAGTTACAGTTAAGTTTCAGAAGTCATAATTTTGGTACCTACCCACTACAAAAACATATGATAATTATAATGATTTACCCACGAATATCAGTAACCAGGGTCACCGACATAGCCAAGCGGATAAGCTCGTTGAAGTGGCAATGGGCAGGTCATATAGCCCGCAGAACAGATGGCCGCTGGGGCCGAAAAGTTCTCGAATGGAGACCACGGATCGGCAAGCGCAGCGTAGGGCGTCCACCGACCAGATGGATGGATGATCTGCGCAAGGCTGCGGGTCCACGCTGGATGCAGGCCACCTGCGATCGGTACAGATGGAGAGCCTTGAGGGAGGCCTATGTCCAGCAGTGGACGTCTTACGGCTGAAATGATGATGATGATGACCCACGAGTATAACACCAATCAAAGTTTGTGAGTGTTATCCGTTGGTAAGTAGAAAAATGACGCAATGAGCTTTTCTAAAAATGTATTTCTGCTTTTGTTTACAGACCGGCGCTATTTGAACCATTTAAAGAATATTATATGATTTTCATTATTGTAGGAACGTTAGTATTACGAAGTTCTTCTAAACCATGGCCGAAATCAAAAATATGCGTCTTTGACTCCCTAGATAATCTTGCTTTAAATTTACAAGGCTCTGTTGGGAAGCTTTTAATCTTAGAAATATTCTTTTATGAAACTAAAGTGGCCACTTTAGGCAACAAACGGTTTATTTCTTTGACTTTGAACCTGAAAGCTACACAACAGGGCCTTAAAAATCTAAGCAAGATTATCAAGGAAGTCAAAGACGCATATTTTTTATTTCTGCCATGCTTTAGAAGATATTAATTATTTATCGAGAGTGGCGCTAGTTCGCCACAGTGTAAGCCCTTAATCTGTAATAATATTAGACTTAGACTGTTCCGTAGCTCAGTTGGCAGTGATGTGGACTGAGTAAGCGTGAGCACCCGGGTTCGATTCCTGGGCGGGGCGAATATTGATATGATGAATATCGATGTTTGTTTCCGGTCTGGGTGTGATGTTCGTCTCTGTGTGTGTTTCGGGCGCCCTAGATACAGGTTCTTCCTAATTAGGGGCTCTGAGTGTGATGTGTTATTATTATTATTATAATATCCATCATCACTATCTCAGCCGAAATAAGTCCACTGCTGAAAATAGGCCTACGTCATGGTATTCATTGAACCAAAATTAATATTGGTGGCCGGTTGTTAGGCACCCTGAACTACCGCGCCTCTCGCATTATAGGATACTTGACCAAATCAGTTATCAATACCTATTAGCGTAAATAGTCTTATTGACCTTCAAATAAGTGATATCTTGTATCATATATTGAACTAGAGGCTGCCCCGCGGTTTTTCCCGCGCAGATTTCTCATAAACACAAAAATCCCGTTTTTTCCCGTTCCCGTGGGAATTTCGGGAAATCCTTTCTTAGTGCTCACCTACACTCCCTAAGGAACCTACATGCAAAATTTCAGCTTTGTACGCCGAGTAGTTTCGGCTCTGCGTTGTCTGTCAGTCAGTCAGTCAGTCAGTCAGTCAGTAACGGAAGAGTTTTATATATATTGATGATAAATAATTTTTGACTTTGACTTTGAATATCAGGGTGGTGGGCGCGTCGCGTATTATAACGTTGTCAACCATTCAAATCAAATCAAATCAAATAATTCTTTATTCAATATAGGATACAAGATATCACTTATTGAAAGTCAATTAAGACTACTTACATCTAATCTAATCGCTATTGATACCTTATTTGGTAAAGTATCCTATACTGTGAGAAGCGAGGTAGTTCAGGGTGCCCACCAATTGGCTCAGGCAAACAAATGTTGGATTGCCTTACGACAATGGTCGTCTGGAAAGGCCCCCAAACGAGCCCTCCTCTTTCAAATGACAATTTCATCATGATCATTCACTTGCATACCATTGCAATCCCTTCGCAATTGTCAAATCAATGGCGGTTTGTGTTTAGTAGACTAGACTACCAAAGGCCAAACGACACAGGCTTTGCCTAGTGTTGAAACCCTATTATTTAACTTTTTTAAACATGCAATGGGTAATAAAATATGTAGATTTTCAAATACGCGACTCGAGACCCAGATTTATAAGGATTATGAAACAATTTCTTTCGGCAGGGTTGGCTGTGTCGTCTTCGAAACAATATTGTTATGTTGCAGTTTTGCGGCGAAATTTCCCATAAACTTCATATGCCTATTCTGTTTCGTAAGTAAAATGACGTACAGTGGCGGTCTAGGACGGCGTACGTAACACTTCCGGTTTTTCTGTATTGAAAAATAGCTCTTGTTCTTTGGTAATACAGTCTAGGGAACACGAGACCATAGACAAATCTGTTACGCCGTCCTAGATTGCCACTGTACCTATTTAGTTTTGTTTTCTCCAAAAAACATAATTTTAAATATTTAAGCATACATAGGGACAGACGCGGGAAGCGACTTCATTAACCGACTTCAAAAAAGAAGGTTATAAGTTTGACCTGTATGTATGTTTGTATGTTTGACCGCAATTATCTCGAGTTTGGTTGAACCGAATTTGTTGCGGTTTTCACAAAAGTATTTTTTACATTCAGGAGAAGGTTTAGTACCAATTTTAACCAACTTCAAAAAAGAGGAAGTTCTCAGTTTATGTATATGTGTCAGTTTGTTTAAGGCGACTCACTTTTTGTAGAAAATAAATTATTTTATACTAGTACTAGAGGCTGCCCCGCGGTTTTTCCCGCGCAGATTTCTCATAAACACAAAAATCCCGTTTTTTCCCGTTCCCGTGGAAATTTCGGGAAATTCCTTTTAAGTGCTCACCTACACTCCCCAAGGAACCCACGTGCCGATTTTCAGCTTTCTACGCCCAGTAGTTTCGGCTCTGCGTTGTCTGTCAGTCAGTCAGTCAGTCAGTCAGTCAGTCAGTCAGTGACGTAAGAGTTTTATATATATTGATGTATTGATTACGTTGTATGTTTCCAGGTATTCTTCGAAACCCTGTTCACAGCGGCGCTTACAGTTCGCTTCGACACGCACGTCATCATGTCCGCGTTCGCCACGACAACCGCCGTAGTGTTCGTCTGCTTTTGTATAGCTTGCACTAACGTATGTTATATTTTCTTTATATGGTAACTCTCGCTATGGCGCGAAATTCAATTTTTTTGCGTTTTTTATTTATTCTGGCGAAAGTATTAATTTATAATAAAGTTCGCGTATGTAAAAAACCATCTCCCACATTGTAATACAACGTTTTTGGAAGACAGACCTACTGATTTTGTGTCTAAGGGGTAAAAGGCTAAAAATCAAGTTCCTTGAATATACACGAAATCGATAACTCTGTCTTTCAAAAACGATATATCACAATGTGGGAGATATTTTTATAAAAAATAAATACTTTCGCCAAAATAATTAAAAAACGTGAAAAAATTTGAATTTCGCGTCATACCGAGAGTTACCGCCTTAAGGCTATACTTTTTAAACATAAACTTGGCTAAATGTGGTCCTCTTGAGCTGGTGCCTCTGCCTAACCCTTCGGGGAATAAAAGGCGTGAGATTATGTTATGTTTATGCTATACTTTTTTTTATTTGGGGTAAACAATTTTTAACAGACTTCAAAAAAGGAGGTTATCAGTTTGACCTGACTGTACGTATATATGTATGTTTGTCCGCGATTATCTTGAGTTTGGCTAAACCGATCTTGATGCGGTTTTCGCAAAAATATTTGTTACATTCAGGAGAAGGTTTTTGTACTTATTTTAACCGACTTTGAAAAATAAGAAGAACTCAGTTGATGTACGTGTCAGTTTATTGAAGGCGGGTTCCTTTTTGTAAAAAAAAGTTTTTTTTTTGTTTTCAGTTCGATTTCACTAAATACATGATTTACATATTGATGGTGTCGCTCGTGCTGGGGCTGCTGGCTATGATAATCAGTGTCATGATGATCGTATTCTCAGTGCGGTACACGCCGGTCACTTTGGCCATCATGATAATCCTTACCATAATGCAATGTGTCGTAAGTTTACATTTATCTATACCAATATTACAAAGAAGAAAGATTTGTTTGTTTGTAACGAATAGGCTTCGGAAATACTGAACCGATTTGAAAAATTCTTTCACTGGTAGGAAGCTACATTCACCCCGAGTGTCATAGCCTATTATAGATTTTCAAAAAAATTAGGGATCCTTACCTAAACTCAAATAATGTAACCCAAGGTACAATATTTTTTCCGTTGTTTACATATTTTGACAGGTGGTTTGTTGTTGTTGTTTGTTTTTTATTCGGCCATTCTGGGCGGTCAAAATAACATAGTCTATAGAGCCAAGTCTTTTGTAGTATCTTATATTCTATGGCGTAACGAAGTAAGCCGGGAAAGCTCGTATAGAATATTTTATTAAAAGGATAGCACAGCTAAAGTAGTGCCAGCCGCGACTTAAAATAATATCTTCCAAATTAAGACAAATATAAAAAAAATGTGGAACAGTATTCTACTTCTAGATTATGTAGTCTAGTATTTTTAGGGCACTATTGGTAGCTTTTAGGTTAAATTCCAAAGAAAGTAGAATTGATTGTTGCCAAAAGTGGCCATTTTTAGCAACACTTTGTAGCTTTATTTAGTCTCTAACGTAATAGCTGTTCAACAGTGCTCTTAGAATACAAGGCTGTATTATCTAGTGGAATACTGTTCCAAATTTTTGATATTTGCCTTAGTTCAGAAGATATTATTTTTTTTCACGCTATTTATTGCTGTGCCATGCTGCTAAATCAAAGTAGAAATAATAAGTAAAAAATCGCGATCAGGGCAATGATTTCTGTAAAACGCATTAAATTTGACGGAATGAAAGGATTTTTTGGAATTCCACCATTGATTAATTAATAGATTTTTGGCATTTCAAGGGCACCTTGGAAGAAATAATTTTTTCCGTGTTAGCTAGTCTTGATATCAATATCAATACATAGTATAAAACAAAGTCGCTCCCCGCGTCTGTCCCTATGTATGCTTATATCTTTAAAATTATGCTACAGATTTTAATGCGGTTTTTGGTAATAGATAGAGTGATTCAAGAGGAAGGTTTATAAGTATAATACATAAGCAAAATAGTAATAAGTTAGGCAGTACGAAGTTCACCAGGTCGACTAGTTAAGAATAAAATAATTCTGATTTTAATTACAGGCAACATTACTGCTTATAATTAGTAATATAACCTATATAAACCACAGTTCAATTGTTATCAGGTACTAATATTGCAGCTGCAGTTGATCCTGGGCGGGAAGTCGGCGGAGTTGGCCGAGACAGAAAGTGTGATCGGTGCCTTTCTTCTCTACAGTGCTATTATGAGTATTTTCTTTTACATTTTGGAAATGTTTGGCCAAGAGGAGTAGTATGTAGTATGTACATACGTGAGTTTTAGTTGTCGGGGAGTGTGTTTCCATTATTACGTGCAGAGTCATGCCTTGAATTTAACTTTCTTTCATCTCGTATGTTGTTGCTAAAATGGAAACACACAATTTTTATTAAGTTTACCGTTACTTCTTTCAGTGTCGTCTATTTCGTTTATTCAATACAATTGTAAATTGTTTTACTCGAAAGTTGTAGTTCGTCGAATTTTTGTTGTAAAATTGATTTAACTCCATCACATCACATCAAAATATTTTTAAATCATTCGATTTTAATAATGTAACGGGACAAGAGGACGGTCTTATGACATATTTTTATAACAGTAATATTTTGTTTTGCTCTTTATTTATCTAAATCACGACTCTGTCCAACTGTGTTTTAAATTTATTTTTACAAATAATTTTCAAATAGATCTCTTGTTATTTTAGTAAATGTTTTACGCAGTGTATTAAATAAATTATTTTACAATTGATTGTTACTTAGCTTTTTTTTTGTTATCAAATCCATTTTCTATAATTTTATTTCATAAGCCGAAAGGTATGTTAGTAACTTCACAACCTACAATTCCAAGCTTTTACTCCAAACGGCCTCGAACAAAAAAAAAGGAAAAATGAAAGTATTTGTTTTCTTTAGCCTTTGATATAAGGAATTATTATTTATCGCATACGTTAATAATAAATAATCTGGCATAATTTACATGTTTTATAACTTGTAAAGGCAATAACGCTGCTACAATAAGAGTTTCTACTGTTTACAGTGAAGTTGGTAACTTCATAAATCTCGGGGCAACGTAAAAGTTATGAGAACACAGAGCTTATGAAATATGCTGGCGGAAATTGAATTTGAACGGCAGCTGATTCTAGCCTTGTCGATTTAGTGTAACTTACGTTATCTCATTTACTGCGGGTGTACAGCGAATCTGCGCACTGAGTGTTCCGCATGAGTTTTTTTTTCATAATCTAAATAAAATCATAAGGCCGTTCAAGCCTGAGTGGCGCGAAATTCAAATTTTATCACGTATTTTATTTATTCTGCTGCGGGAAATCATTCAAACTTTATAAAAAACTAAAACTTTCGCCAGAACAAATAAATAACCCGTTTTTTTTTTTAATTCACGCCACACAGGCTTGAACTGCCTTAAACCACAATCTGGTAACTCTCGATGAGCTCTACAGACGTGACAATGTGCGTCCTATAATTATTTTCCCAGTTAGGTCCCAGAACAAAAAATACATTAAATTAAATAAATTTAGATATAAAGACACAACTTTTTTTTATAGAATCATACTTATGTAGAGAAACTGAGACAAAGTACAAGTACTACACAGAGAAAGAGTAAGTCATTTAGTAAGTTAGGTTAATTTATATTCTATCCCAGTCGCTGTAGTAATCGTAGTAAAAAAATAAACTTTCGTGTAATAACGAACTTGATAAAAAAAAACATTCGTAGTGCAGTGCACAGTAACACTTCCGGTTTTTCTGCATTGCAAAATAGCTCTTGTTTTTTAGTAAGACAGTCTAGGGCGCACGAGACCTTAGAAAAATCTGGTACGCCCTCCTAGACCGCCTATATAAGAAAGTATAAACTTGTCCTCACAAAATAATAATATGCATAATATTATTAATGTATCTAAATCCGTCGATTCGATCAAATTGTAAGGCGAAATCTCTAAGGCACTTCGTTGAAATATTGCTCTAAACTAAACGTTGTAAACGACCTCTTGACAGAGAAATAGAAATTTACATAGATATTTCCTTAGATATGTAAGGGATAGTTATGATTTGTTTATTGAAACAATTTATTTAAACCGTCAAAAACCTTATATAGAGTATTCGATTATAATAAAACTTTACCAAGAACGTTGTGTACATACACGCTCATACAATCTTTGAACTTTACAGGTTCAAGTATAATTTACATATACATTTTCGAAGCAAAAACACAAGAACTATGCCAACAGCGACATAGTATCAAACCTACTTTGTGGAACTAGGAACGATAAAACGCGGGAAGTGGGGCGCTGACGACTTCCGGTTTACACCTAAGATAGCTTCCGGGTCCGGGAAGAGACTTGGGGCCAGGATTTTTGCTTCCGCAGCTAGTTCTTTAATAATATTTTCAGCTATTGTTGCCCTTAGTTCTATTTTTTAAATGTTAAAGTTTTAGGCACCACTGCGTACACATTCGTCTATAGCTGAAGATTTTTGCAAGCTATAGATAGTTATATTGTTTTGTATTGGTTTAGAACACATTTGAAACAAACATTCTTAAACATTTGGTAATAAAATAAAATAAAATTATACAAATTGACATTACTGAACATTACTGAAAATTTCTTAAATAGTGTAAGGCCTAAAACAGCTTGCACGCAAAAAATACACAACTGTTACAAAAATATCCCCCTGGCTGAAAATGAGTACAGATCTATATGTCGTGGCCAAATCGTAAAATTGGCCATTTCATGAAAAGTGCACATTTCATGAAATGGCCAATATTCCTTTGGCCAGAACGTCGAAAACTCAACGTTTAACGTTTTGGCCGACCACGTTTGGCCAAATCGTTGTTGTGTAACCTAAAAATTTAAATTCCATTATTTAAGTTGTAAAGTTCCCCGTACTAGCTAAATATAAATAATCTGACTCGGAACACAATAACAAGTAAAAATAATATTTTACTTTAATTCGAGTAATGTATGATTTAAAATATGGACCTTTAAAAAATCGTTGGAACTCCATGGTTTTTGAAGTTGCTTTCGTTTTGTTGGTTTGGATAAAACTCACAAATCTTCGAATCAAAACCTAGTTGTTCTGTACTTACTTTATCGTATTTTTCCTCACTTAAATTCACTTTTTTCATTTTATTATTGTAAACCGTAATGGCGCGTCACATCAAATCACAGAACACACGCAACAACAGCGCCACTAGCGGAGAAATTTGTAACTATTCAACGATATGATGGCTAACGTTTGGCCATTTCATGAAATAGTCATACGATCACTTGGCCAAATCGTTGAACGTTGAGATTTTAACGATCTGGCCAACGAATATTGGCCATTTCATGAAAAATTCACATTTCATGAAATGGCCGGCCATATCATGAAATGGCCAATTTTACGATATGGCCACGACATATATACAACTTTTCACACGAAAAAGATTTTTCTCTACGTTCTCTACCTTTTCATTATGTTTACCTTGTTATATTTTGATTTCTTAAAAAACCTTATTTAAGATAAATTCGAATACAAATGGCCTTGTTCCTAAGATTTTCACCCTATTTTCCTTGCGCCACTGATACCGGAATAAATTAATCTGGTTCAAGAATTATTTATTTTGTTGTGCACTTAGAGGCATGCCTACACAAAAGGTGTTTTTTTTTAAACTAGCATTTTTAACGTTACGATAAATTTTGGACTGTCGCACAGAGCTGTTAAGTAAAAACTTAAGTCATACTTTAATAAGTACCTTAGACGTTTAATCTCATAAAAACGTTCGAATGATAGTTGCACACATAAATGCCGATTATCATTGTCACTCTATCGGTGCTTGTGATATCGCGCATTACCTACATTTATTGAAAAAGCGCTCACAAGAGATCGTGTCTCTTCTCTTCTTTCTATAACAATATCATGAATTCTCAAACTTGTTCGATATTTTGACAAATAAACATTTCTTGCCAAGCAGTGCACTATTTTTGTCTTACCCCGCGTAAATCAGGGAGCCCTAACGGATCCACTAATTTATGTGACAACTTTTTATATATAAAATAATTGGTATAGTTAACTACATATTTTTTTGCGAATACCTATTTTTTTCCGACTGTTAGTACTTGTGTTGTAGTATTGCAGTTTAAAACCGCTTTTAAAAGAACTTTAGTAAATAAGAATGCGTGAATTTATATGTACACCTTAATGTACTCTTAAGTATGGTCAAACTTTAATAAAAAAGTGTTTGATACACGAAACCTATACCTAGCTTCCAACGACAAATTAAAATTAATATGAAAAAGTCATTTAACGAAGACAAAGTAGCGTTGGAAAAGCCAAATAGTCCTTAATATAATTACGACCTTTTAATTTTGTTTCCCAACATTTACTATCTAGGCTTATTAATCTTACAAACAACCCCGGCCGGCGGTTGAGGGCCCGATAGATAAAACCTCTTAATCAAAATGAAAATGTGATTCTTTAGTGAAAAAGTTTAAGTTATTATTTGAATTAATTCTGTCATTTCTATCACCAATTTTAATTGGTTTATACATTTGTCTCAAACCCACTTGTCTTTTAAGATTTTTAATGAATAGTAATTTATGTGCAAAAGTGGTCTTTGCATTTCTTTCTATATCTTTTGATTGAAATTAACTATGAGGAAATTCCAAAATCCGTTTTAATTAAAAAAAAATACTGTTTAATAACAGCGCTAAATAAAAGTCCGTAGTAATTAAATAAAACTTCATGATGGAATAACTCCGAAAATTAACAAGGCTTATGAAAACTCCCTTACTGAAGATTGCTCCGGCTTAACTAAATTTTCCTCCGAAGCCGTTTAAATGCATTTTGCAGCTCGGCGAAGCACGCTTTATGCGACACGACAATGCGCCTTTCCTAGTACATTTTCTTGGTACAAAAATCCGAAAAAGCTCCTATCTCTAACCTATATAAATAAATACCTTTCACTGCAAAGCACGGCTTTCCTTTAGGGAGAACGTTTGGGTTTAATCCAACAAGCGTCCCCAGTTAAGATTTGTGACTCAAGTAGGCTTTAATAAAAACGTACAACTTATCTCTGAAATCGGAAGAAGACTAAAGGTTTTATTGAATAAACTGTCTTTACCTCTTTTTAGCAGTGAGCTCCAGGCTGATGATGATGAATAAAACCACTCTTTTACCAATTATTTTCTCTAAATACCTAAAACCCAGTAACACAATACAAACATTTTTGGACCAGTAAATCTGGACAGAAACAAAATAATTGCTGGCTTTGGCCTAACAAAATATGTTCCTTTATGTCTTTCTTTGTAAGAAACCGACGAATCGTATGTCATAAGTCTCCAACAATACAGGCGTCGTGAAATTATAGTAAGAAATAATTGTGTCTTGTTGTCTACGAAAATAAATGAGAGCCAGTATAGAACGTGATTCGATTATTAAATGCATATGGTAGGCTGTAGGCTTATCGCTCTTACCGAGTTCGAGAAAGTTCAATTTGTTTCCCTTTTCATTGGATTTAACTTATAGGTATGTTTAGATTTTTATACCGTAGCTGCCTGCTGCCATTGTTTTTGTTACCAACAAAGTTTCCCGCTCATTTTTTTTTATTATCTATATACCAATATTATAAAGAGGAAAGATTTGTTTGTTTGTTTGTTTGTTTGTAACGAATAGGCTCCGGAAATACTGAACCGATTTGAAAAATTCTTTAACTGGTAGGAAGCTACATTAACCCCGAGTGTCATAGGCTATATTAGATTTCCAAAAAAATTAGGGATCCTTACCTAAACTCAAATAATGTACCCCAAGGTGCAATATTTTTTCCGTTGTTTACATATTTCGACAGTTGGTTTGTTGTTGTTGTTTGTTTTTTATAACATAAACAAAAGAACATAGTCTATAGAGCTAAGTCTTTTGTAGTATCTTATATTCTATGGCGTTACGAAGTAAGCCGGGAAAGCTCGTTCCTTATATTTTGAACCCGAAAGCTACACAACAGTGCTTTAAAAAATTGTATGCAATATTATCTGAGTAGTGCATCATTGACGTATATTTGCATATTTTTGATTTCGGATAATGGTTTAGAAGTTTTTTTTTTTGACGGACGGATCTTTGATTTTGGTAGAATGACATGACCGCTCCCCATTTCTATGAGAGTGTTTATTATTTTCGATAGTACCTATGTAAGTTGCTAGTTCTACATAATTCTTACATTATGAATGAGCTTTTTCGCTTCGAATTTTCTGATGGTTCTTTTCCCTTATTTTCAAGGTTCTGCGTCTCTTTTTAACTTACAGAGTCATAACATAATTACTTTATAATACGTTCATCTATGTCGCGGAAAACATTAAACAATGTTCATGAATTCTGTAAACGCCCAAATACTTAAATCTTTATTTTCAGTGAGAATTTAATGGTGTAGCTGTGTAAAAGGAATAACAGCTGACTTTTTCATGTTCAATTGTCCAATTAATAAAAAAAAATACTCTAGTATATCAGGTTTAATAATTTTATTAAATAAATTAAATTATTCAGCGGTAAAATATTCATATTGCTACCTAAAAAGTACAAATTTATTCATATCACAAAACGTTTTTTCTTGAAAGTACGCAACAAGTTGTTGTATAACAAGTAATTAAACCTATATATTAATCGAGTAACAGTAAAAACTAACTTAACACTTGTTTAATTTATAAAACTCAAATGTTAAAACTAAACCTGAAACCTACTTATATTTATTTCAAATCTAAGTGAATGTTTCTCTCCAATTTTACTTTTAAATTAAAAAGGGACCAGCATATCCCAGAAGGTGGGCTACCTTTGAGTTGGATCAAAAGCAAACCCATCGCGTTTGCGAATATCATTTCATTTTTAAAGTTGTAAGTTTTAGGAGATTACCCGAGGGAGTGGTATGCGAAACACAGATCCTCACACACACACACACACACACACACAAACTACAGCAAGAGTTCCACTATTTTTTTCCGTCGACAAGATGTATAACACATTTTAGAATTTTGTTGCCTAGTTTCATGGATATACTTAATTCGCCTTTTAAGAGCCATCAATCTAAAACTGAACTAATCAAAAGAGCAACGGTCTTTGTTATCCTTAATTTGTGTATAAAATATTTTTAATTTTTTTTTTCTTCAGACTTGTTAAAAAAAGGAAATTTTACAATTGACATATAATAAAAATACAACACGACTATGTTTTAAGAAAGCTACGGCCTCTGGAACACAAATGCTTGTACTAAATACGTCCGTTTTCTTTGTTTTGTGTAAATAAAACATAGAATAAAGGTACAACCCCTTTATTAGATGGTCAAACGAACTGGCATAACTTGGAAAATCACACTGCACGCGAGTCGCGCAAATCTGAAGTGATCACTCAAAAGAGAGAACTACTTTTAGCAGAGATGTACACTGTACTTGAATAAAACAAAAGGCAAATAGAATTGATTGCATTCAAGGGGTGATCTTAAGGAAAGGACACCAACCTCGTCTGCACTAAATGAAACATACCCTAGTTTAAGGGTTAAGATCACTGCAAGCGATATTAACTTTAACATCGCTTTGTTAATGGAATCCGGCAGAAGTTAAACTGCTAGAATACGATCTACAGAACCAAAGCACGGCGCGATAATTTGAGCAGCAGCTAAAGATTTTACCTGCGTTGTGTTATTGTAAGTGCTAATAAAAAGTTTGCTTCATGTTTTGTTTTTGACTGGTGACGCGACGTGAGACGATTCCTTTAAAATAATTATTATGAAGTCCATTTACAAACAGCACAAAACACACAAATAAAAATAAAATAAAAGTTGTTATAAGCGCCCCGAACAAGTTTCGTGCCTGCTGAAAAGGCCAATAATTTTCAAAAATAATAATTATCATCATCCTGTAAGTATATAAAAAATTATCTATCAACTAGAAAAAGATAGCTACCACTGGAAGCTCGTCCCAAAAGCATAGTCAATATTTGCACACCTATGCAAACAAAGGCAACTCGCTTCAAGGAGCCAATTAATATCGATGCTGCTGAATGTCATTAGGGTATTCAAAGTTAATTATTGTAGTTTGATTAATAATAATAACGAGCTTATACTAATGTTTTCATTGAATAAGGCACTGTATTGTATACCTATAAGTATTCAGTATAATTTTCGATTTTCACATGTTCATTTATGATTTTTATAGAGTTACTTCATAAAAAATAAAAGTAAATGGTTAAGTATAAGTACGTACCTATTCCTCTAAATAAAATACGTTTTATCGTACTTTTCCTGTAGACTTTACGACTGTCATTAAGATGAGACTAGGGTTGTACAGTAGTTATTTTTAAATTTAGAAAAGACTTAGTTAGTTGCTTGCAACTTTGCTTTAATTGTAGGTACATATATTATTCCTTTTACGTGTCTGAAAATGTTTAGGAATTACTAAGCAAAAACTACTTATCGATTTATTTAGTACTAGACAGTATCTCTAGCAAAAATTTTAAATGTAATTTTAATACCATAACTATGAAATATACGTGGTGGGTCATACGTTTTGTATAAATTAACTTACAAAAACAGTGGTGGTAATTTCTGGATCGTTTTTTTTTGGGATATTTCGACCATTCAAATGTTCTCAACGCTTCTTCTCGAACAAGGCCGCCCTGTTTGTTAAAAATTCGTTGTCGATCCCGTATGCTCGAACTTCTCGACCCAAGCTTTGACCAATTCAATACTTGGACACTTACTTACATGTCGTAGTCGTATACGTGAAAATCATTGTTTTGTAAAATTGATTTACATGTATAATGTAAAAAATCCATTTTGCACTGTTTTTTTTTTTTGTTTTACAGTCAGTAAGCAATATAATTTTATTCTAGTTTATTTATCGTTATAAGGGCCCCTGCCCAACTCTAGACATCTTAAAACGTCGTCGCACCCTAATTACCTTGCCTTAAGTGACATTTAATTTTTACCGCGTCTGCTTGATGGTCTCGTTATTTTACGGCGGCGTCCATTTTTAAATATAAAAGGTTTATCTTTGATAGGCCAGAGAGAGATAGAATAACAAGCTGCGACCAAATGACTACAGAGGACAGTCTTCGTTTATTTCTGGCAATACTATGCTACCTACTTGTAATATAAAATGTGCAGCTTCATGTGATACAGCTTTTTATAACGTCTCTCAAACAATACAACATTGAATAAAGTAATTGACCTGACTGAATAAAAGACACGAATCGGGTTTTAAAAATTGTTAGAAAAGGGAGCGATAAAGGTTTAGGCATTCAAAATCAAATAGAAAGCATGGAAAAAAATTAACTGAATGCAGCGTACTCTGTGACAATGACGTAGTGCGTAGCACGTAGCATTTTTTTTTGCGTAGCAAAAGAAAACTCGTAGCTAGGTTGAAAAAAATAAACAAAATCTCAGCCTACTCTGTTACGTTGACCTAGCGCGTAGGCAGCACGTAGATCGCGTTTTTAGCAGAACAAAACTAGTAGCCACAAAATCTCAGCCTACTGCTACTCCGTTACGACGATATAACGCTAATAAAAATAAATTTCAATGAACGCGTAGCACGTAGCAATTGGTTTGCGTAGCAAAACAAAACGCGTAGCTTTGTTTGTTAACAAAAAAAATACAAAATCTCAGCCCTATTCTGTAACGTCGACGTAGCGCGTAGCACGTAGCAATTAGATCTCGTAGCAAATCAAAGCTCGTAGTTTTGTTGAAGACAAACAAATAAAATCCTCCTTAACTAACTTCCTGTCACAAGATCGTAACTGCTTTCAGAAGCCCGCAACCGTGTTACAGCAACATCGTTAACTACTAATAGGTGACACGTAGGCATTCCGATTCAATTCCGAGCGGAAACGGGTTCCAGATTAGAGCAGGATTAAGTTTGCTCAAGTTGGATTGCTTATGAACGCCATACACTATACGTTTTGACTGAACTGTTTTATAGTGTGTGTTTAATTATATTGTATATAGAATAGTTATTTTACCAGTAGTTATAATAGCAACAACATGTGTGCAACAATGTGTGCGGCACAGAGAGCACTGATGTCAATTGTGACGCCGAAAGACCGGCTTTGATTCTCGGTGGGGGTAAACATTGATATAGAATATCGTTATTTGTTCCCGGGCCTTGGTATTCTTGAGACAATGTCTTTGTATCTATGAGTTTCAAAAACTCTCTTGACACAGGTTTAAACTTGTTAGGGGTCTGAGTGTCATTCATACCTATATTTTCAAGTTATTTACCTATATTTATTAAAGGCACTTCTTCCATGCAACCAAAATCAAAAAGGCAAGGTTTCTATACTGTGTACCGTTTTGTTGTACTCGCTATCGCGCGCTTTCTTATAACTTTAATAAGTTTCTTGTACCCTTGTAAATGTATTTAATAATCGTGCAATAAAATATAGTACAATTTGTGATATAAGGATTGTTACATTTCCAGCCCCTGGGATACCTAGGAAGACTGGGAGTAGACAGCCTATCATATCCACAACATCAGTGTATCAATTATAATAGACTAGCTGTGTCCCGCTATGTTGTCCGCTGTTTATTAGGAAAAATTAATAGCCTATGTGTTAATCCAGGGTGTCAGCTAATTCCGTACCGAATTTTATAAAAATGTCTACAGCCGTTTAGACGTTAGGATTTAACAAACATACAAACTCACACACTGACAAACTTTTTCATTGAAGTAAGTATATAATATAAGTGTGATTATAATAACACATGCAAGTATTCATTTCATTCCAACTATAGTGTGTACAGCGGACCACACGGGCGTACACTTCCAAGATTAGATTTTAAACTCATGTCTTAAGACACGGTCGCTGGTGAGTGAGTGAGCTAGTTACTACAAGACCGATTCAACTTGACCCCTCGTGACGGAAACACACATTTTGTCTTCTTGAAATTTTAAGCACATTAAGGGTCTTCGTAAAGTGGTAGTTTCGTAAAGGGTAAACTGTGCGTTGTGTTTTGTTATGCTACACAGTTGAGGTACACTTGTGTGTGTGTATTAATTAAATTGTTTGTTTCGGTAGCTTCGTTAATTATAAATGATGAAAATTGTGGAAAGTTTAGTTTCAATTGTGTTGGTTGCCTTCAGAATTCTACTTAAAACCTTAACTAAGTACTTATCTTTCTTATAAAAAGTTATAATACAAGTGTAGTACAATTACCAGTTTAAGAAAATAACAAATTGAATGAATTTATAAATCCATTAATAATTTGTGTTTAGTGATGTATACTGTATATCATACCCGTCGAATGTATACCTACCTACCTACCCTGAAATGCATACAAACTATGCATTTTATGTGCGCAAGACGCGATGAGGTTTAACGATCTTTCTTTATTTCTCAGCGCATAACAAACTCTCAAATAAGGGCTTACACGGTTCGAAACTAGCGCCACTTTCGATAAATAATTAATATCTTCTAACACATGGCCGAAATCAAAAATATACGTCTGACTCTCTAGATAATCTTGCTTAGAATTTTTAAGGCCCTGTTGTGTCGCTTTCAGGTTCAAAATCTAAGGAATAAACCGTTTGTTGCCTAGTTGCATTTAGGATTACGCGGAGCGTTGCGCGGGGTGTCGTGCGGGGCGTATACGTATAGCAACGTATGAGACCGTTTACGAAGACGCGTTGGCGGGCGCGCCCGTCGGAGCCCGCACGACGCCCCGCACAACGCGCCGCGTCTTTGTAAAGAAGGCCTAAAGTGGCAAGTTTTGTCGCGCAACATTGGCGCAACACACATATAAAAATAATTATGATACTTTTCTCATAAAAACAACATTGTCAACAGCGATTATTGCTCAAGAAGTTAATTTTAAAAATGCAATCTGTGAGCCTCAACATAAATTCACTTGTCGCCTCCGGCTGAGGCGAAGGAAGCTGCATTTTGTCCCCGGCGGCGGAGGTCGGCCCGACACTAATTTGAGATAATGTCGCGCGCACGTCCGACCCTGTTCACGAAGAACCTGCCAATGACAGAGCAACATCTAAGCCTGTCAATTAACATTGTCGAAACGTTTCGAACATTAATTTTAATCAATAACTTATTGGTTTTGGACAAAAACAAACGAAAAATACAAAAAAGAAACGAAAACTTATACCTTTGATCATAAATTACCATTTCACATTGTTTTTACCAAATTTTTTATTGCTATCAAAACAAATTATGCTAACAAACCACTACGTCGTCGGTGAATGTAAGTTCTGCCAAAAATTTGCAATTTTAGGTAGAACAACTAATGTTATATGAACTGACTTTAACATGTAACTAAATGACACAATGAGATTACAATAAGCTGATGGCGAGGCATCTACAAGAAAGAAGCTGATGGCAGAGTGAGGGGGAGTGCACTAGACTATAGAGAATTGTGGAAATGGCCTATGAACAGCAGATTACAGTCCTTCGGCTGGGATGATGATAATAATAAATCAGATTCAATAATAAATTATCATCTATTTTTTGTGTTTCCGAGTGCTAATACTATAAAATATTACTTATGCTGTTGTCCAATAGTTTATCGATAAATGTCCAGTAATAAATAAGAGTGTGGCTTCAATGTGTTTAGGTTTTACTTTGTAGCTAGTTACTTGGGTACGAGAGTTTTAGTTTTTACTTTTAGTTCGAAAACGGGACATAGGAGTGTTTTTAGTTTAAGTCGTAATGTAATTAAATAACTTCAAAGAGACGCTACAAAGAGAACCCATTACTTTTATACTTTACGAGCCTTTCCTTATTTACAGCGCAAAGCGTTTAGCTTTTACTTATATTTTGTTGCCTATTTATATCAGAAAATTTTAGTACGTCGTGTCACAAAAATGATCTTTCTTTGACTGCTCCGTGGATCAGACTTCGAATCCCGTGCGGAGCGAATATTGATATGATGCATATCGATGTTTGTTTTCGGTCTGGGTGTAATGTTCGTATCTGTGTGTGTTTCGGGTACCCTAGATACACGTTCTTCCTAGTTAGGGGCTCTGAGTGTGATGTGTTATTTTATTATTAATATTATTTGATCTTGTATTTTATTTATGTGTTGTAAAAAGATACCTATAGACACTTTATCACTAACATGCAAGATAAAAAAATCTTAGAAAAAAATAAACAATTTAAGGTAGAAATACATTGGTAAGAAGATATTGCCTGAATTGGCCTGATAGCACAATAATATTTATTACAACAGTAATCTCAAACAGGCAGGCTAATCATGCAAATTTTGTAAAATATTTTTTTTATATTTAAGCAGAATTTATAATGTTTAAATGAAACGAGAGGGAGGGCAGCCAATATGAGCACGTAATTCATTTCACATTCAAATGCCGATAGAATGATGGAATTTTTCTTTTACCTTTTCATGAATAAGCGATAAAAATATAAATTCGTCTAATGGAAGGAAGTGGATCGTTTCCAATGAACTTCAAGCTCATTTTGTTATTTAAAAACTCCATAACAGAGTAGGTAAGGTAGGTAGATCGTAAATGTATTTTATCAATTCCTAAAGGTAGATACTTCTTTGTGGTAAATTTAATGCTCAAGTACTGAAGTTAAATTTTTTTTTTTTTGCTCTTTGCAGTACCGTAAAATGGGGTGAATAGGGTTCACGGGGGGAATAGGGTTGAAACCGGGAAGATTTTTTGGCGTCGATTCTTTCTCTATAGAAAAAAGCTACGTTCAGGATGTTTATGAATTTATTTACTTGAAGGTATTAATTTTGGTTTTACGGCAATACAAAATCCAAAAACAAGCGAAAAAGGTTAAAAAAAGGCATGTGAAAGGAACATAGTCGAACCACCCATTTTTTGGTCTCCATTAACTTCGTTCTAGAAAAGACAGTACAAAGTAAAAAGTGTTTTAAGGTATAAATAGACATTATTTATGTTCTTGGGAAGGCTAACAAATAAAGAAAAGTATAAAATAACTTTATTTTAAAGGATTTCGTAAACAATTTCGTCGAGGTGTATATTTTTGCTAGATTTGGGGTTATTTGGATTGACTATGGGTTGAATAGAGTAACATGCTGTGGGGAATAGGGTCGAGAAGGGGGGGAATCGAATCGGAATAGGGTTGATTGGAGTCACCAGCGGGGTGAATAGGATATGCTGTGCTAGGGCTGCCACATAAAAATCTGTGTGTTTTCAAAAATAAATTGCTTTAAGCGATAAGGCTGCCCAAAGTTCTCAATGTATTATTATTTATGAAAATTTGTAATTTGTAATTGCTTAAAATTGATTGATTGTTATAAATTGTCTATCTGTTTTATGTTTATGCAGAAATTTTAAAAGAGGCATGAAATATATATATAACACATACTATATATTGATTAAAATAATTGAAACAGACTGTATTGAAATAAAACTAAAAAAAAATTATTGAGTGTGTATAAATACCTATATTTTGTAATTATTTTCTTAATAGTATGACTGGTACACATAAATAAAACAAATAATTTCACCTTTAAACCTGCTTCATGCACAAATAAAAATGTTACCGTCCATAGTTAATCGAGAAAAGTATTTAACATAATTCAATTAAAATATTAACTTGTTTTAGTGACAACCATAGCTATAAACTCTATTGTCCCCGCTTTTGATTCTATTGACCCCAAATTTGGGGTTACTGGGGTTTCGCCTTATTTTTGCATTTTTAAAATATATTTTCTTAGAAAACATCTAAACAATAAATTTCAATTTGCTAAACAAGTTCCCGGAAAAAATATAAAAATACTAACTAAAACATATATGTAGTTTAAGGACCTTAAATTTGGTCTCAAAGTTCAAAACCTACCCTATTCACCCCATTTTACGGTACCAAAATTTTTATTTAAGATAAAGATTTTGGCCACTAGCTAATTAAAAACGCCTAAAATAAAAAAATAGTACCTACAAAGTACAAAGATAGAACTTATTCGAAGTAACATTTTCGAAGTAACAAGTCAACACACAAACAAGCCATCGAAGAAAAAAGACATCGAAATCAGATCAGTCAGATCACTCATTCGAAGTATTATTCGCCGGTAAACAGAATTTCGAAAAATGAATTTTCGAATTCAAGTACGCCTGATTTTTTCAATGAATTTAGCAATTAAATAAGGCTAAACTAATATTGAATTTAGTGATTCGTGTGAGGGTGTGAGGGAGGTGGTTTTGTTTTTGAGTACTTATTACTAAAGACTACCAAGGTCGATAACCTAAACAGTCTGCGAGACTAAAGCCACGCCCACAAGGCAACACGACGTGCCGTGGCGAATTATTCCCAGTAATTACCGCTATATCTCGCTCAGACAGATTACTTAATTACCTCGAGGCTCTTAATTTACTCTGCTTTTAAGTTAGAAGTGTAATTACAAGGAAAAGTTGCAATAACTTGTCTTCTCCTGAAATGTGCCATGTCAGAGGTCGACTATAATTAAGGCGTGTCGCGGCAGGGATTAGTCTGGTTGGATTATAATGATACTGTTAGATCTCGGACGGCGCCGCGCTTGCCCCAGACAGTAAAAGAATCCAAAAACTTGTGTATAAAAGGTAATGAATAAAAAAACTTTAATACCAAAAATAATCTTACAAAATTTCAAAACACAATTATCACACTGACAAACATAAAACAAAAACAATATTTTCTTCTTGTCAAGAAAATTCAAATTGATTCGAAGATAGAATCAACAGATACTTCAGAAATACCTAATTGAGTCAGCAGTTTCATGGTCTGCGAAGGATGCAGTTTCGAGTATTGTTTGTACTAACAATTTTTAGGTATATTCCGTACTTCCATGCTTCATGATTTGATATTAATTAGGCATAAAAATTAGTTACCATACCATCCAGGCTAAAACGATTGTTTATATGTAATCTGTAGCAGCCGCTTACTAAAACTGCTTGGCTATCTAGGGATACAGTAGGTTGCTGTAGGTTTAAAATTAACAGTTTGGGCGCCCTACAGATTAAATTATAATAATGCGAATTTATTAACCTTAATAAAAAGAAATAAGCTACCTATGTGTTGTTAGCCTGTAAAACAGTCTGCCTAATGCATGAAATGATTCCAAGCGCCCTAAATAAACAACACTTTCCTAAGCCTATCTCCTATCCATCTCATCTTATCCGAGGTTAGAATAGTGATCGACATGAGTTGGTTACTACACTACTAACATGATGTAATGTAAATTGTAATGCCACGTTATACGAATTATTAATCAAAATAAATACAATTAGGTAGAAACTTAAGGGTGCATTCACGTACAAAGTAGATAACAAGCGCTTGTTGGCGCTGGTTCCAAAAATGTATATAAAATACCTGAGCGCTTTTACTATGTTGTGCATGTATTATACACATTTACCTTCATCTTGAATCACAATATCAAGATG
The DNA here is from genome assembly GCA_951802225.1 of Euspilapteryx auroguttella. Classification (NCBI taxonomy): domain Eukaryota; kingdom Metazoa; phylum Arthropoda; class Insecta; order Lepidoptera; family Gracillariidae; genus Euspilapteryx; species Euspilapteryx auroguttella. The sequence continues at coordinate 2,548,611 of OX637662.1, forward strand.
ATTTGACGCGTTTGAAAAAAAACGCCTTAAAATTCGTAGCATAGTTTTATATGCGAAATATATAAGCATACATAGGGAGAGACGCGGGAAGCGACCCTGTTTTATGCTATATTTTAATAACAACTTGTGTAGTGTAGAACAGGTTATTTATATCAACTTATTTATCTCTGTGAGCTCAAGAATTTCCGTCTATCGAGATTTTTATGAAAGATTCTTTGTTTTGCTGAACCGCACCGATTCAGCAATTCAAAAACATTCCAATTTCGCCCGTTGACGGGCGGGTTTCATAACTGAAAATGAATTTCCTAGCATCCTGGCAACCGAACGCTTTCAGAAAATACCGCCTTGCAAAACGCGATATTTTTCCATTTTGATAAATTTCCTCATTTTCAGTTGACCGCATGACAAATGGCTATATGCAGGTAAATCTAACACCAGCGACGATCCACACGATTTACCGAAAATCTAAATACTGTCCGTTCTTTTGTTTTTTTTTTCTTCGGAGAATGTAGCAGGCACTCTTGTTTTTTCCACTCGGGAGGAAACAAAGAAAAAATAGCCGAACTTAAGCAAGTTGAAATGGTATTAAAGGTACTACATAACAAGACATACCTATAACAAATTTCTAATAACAGTTACATAAATAGTGAGCCATTTAGATGTGTTTGAAAAGCTACTGGTGATGGTACGTAAGTAGTCGAAAATATTTGCTTACCTGCCTACTTTTCGGTAAAGGCCGTTTACCTCCTAAATGACCAGCCCATTAGATGTTTACTCGTTTTAGCACCCTTTTCAGTGGGCTCGTTACATCTGTCACAAAACACATTAAGGGTGAATTTAAGTGTTTTTCAACTGCGCTAATTACTTAGGGAAGCACGATAAAGTTTTTTTTTTGGCACCCCTAAGTGTAAAAGCAATCAAGCAGATCTGCTTAGTTGGTCGACTGTCGTTAACTTTCGCGCCAAAAATAGGATAGGTAAATAGGTAAGTATTCGGTAAAACCTAATTTTGGGTTTCCTACCCTTTTATAAAATTATCAATATTATTATTATCTCCTACGAAATACTTATATATAAAGTAAAAGCGTGACAACTTTGAAATTAAAACACATCATTGAATGGTCCACTCAGTTACCTTATTTCTATACATATAGTTGCTGACTGGTACATACCTAGACTAGTAGAATTGAGACATAAAGTAACAAGGAAACAGAATCAGCAAGGTAAATCCTGCAAGCTCTCTTCTCAATGTCTTTAAACCTTGGTTTAAAGCGCATAAGTCGCTTATTAACGCTCATCCTATCCGTAATCTGCGGATTACAAACATCAAATTTCACAACTAGGTCAAATATTACGTTGTTCCTATAATGGATAGATTGAATATTGAAAACGGTAGTTAATTAGTTCCTTAACCTATCTTCATTACCTTCACACCTTGAGTATCGAGCGTAGATAGTCGAGGGGCAACTTAGATCGTCCCCTAACGATGTTGCCAACTCAAACACCGGGTCAAGTTCCGCGGACAACTAGCCAACTTGCTCACTATGGGTTTAGATTTTTTATTACGTAGATAAGCCACTTTGAATTTACCTTCATCTTGTATTAATTAACATACAGTATTTTATGTAATAACTTACGTTAACAAAAACGAAATCAAAAGTTAAGTATAAGTACAGTGGCGGACACGATCGGCGTAACACTTCCGGTTTTTCTGTATTGCAAAATAGCTCTTGTTCTTTGGTAATACAGTCTAGGGCTGATGAAACCATAGACAAATCTGTTACGGCCTCCTAGTCCGTGACTATACGTAAGTAACTACCGATTCCACTTTAAAAATTCTGTCCTAAACATAAAGCGGCACATTATTTTCCAGCGTTATTCGATACCAACTAGCTGATCCGGCGAATTTCGTAATGCCTTACAAGAGAAATTTACAAAATATCATCATCATCATCATTTCAGCCGTAGGACGTCCACTGCTGGACATAGGCCTCCCTCAAGGCTCTCCATCTGTACCGATCGCAGGTGGCCTGCATCCAGCGTGGACCCGCAGCCTTGCGCAGATCATCCGTCCATCTGGTCAGTGGACGTCCTACGCTGCGCTTGCCGATCCGTGGTCTCCACTCGAGAACTTTTCGGCCCCAGCGGCCATCTGTTCTGCGGGCTATATGACCTGCCCATTGCCACTTCAACGAGCTTATCCGCTTGGCTATGTCGGTGACCCTGGTTTCTCTACGTATGTCCTCATTTCTGATTCGATCCCGCAGAGAAATCCCGAGCATAGCCCGCTCCATGGCTCGTTGAGCTACTCGGAGCCTGTTCATAAGCCCTATAGTGAAGCACCACGTTTCAGAACCGTATGTCATCACTGGCAGCACACATTGGTTAAATACCTTCGTCTTCAGGCACTGAGGAATATTGGACGAGAAGACGTTGCGTAGTTTCCCGAACGCCGCCCATCCGAGCTGGATTCGGCGATTGACCTCCTTCTCGAAGTTGGACCTACCTAACTGGATGGTTTGTCCTAGGTATACGTACTCGTCGACAACTTCGAGAACCGAGTTCCCAACCATAACTGGGGTAGGCAGAACATGGACATTAGACATGACCTTCGTCTTGTCCATGTTCATTTTAAGGCCCACCTGTTGGGAGACTCGGTTGAGGCCTTCGAGCATCGTGCAAAATATATATATTTTTTAATCGAATACTTAAATTAATTTTAGCCTACCTATTTCTGATGTTTAAGTTTCATCAAATTCCGATGAACAGTTTTTATTTTGTCAGTCATTTGCGAGTAACAAACATCCGAACCTCCCTACAAACTCTCGCAATAGAAAATTGTATAATTATTATGGGATAGGTTTAACAAGGCAATCTACAGTTTTTTAAGATCTAAGCATTAAAATAGTTGCAAAGTTCTATTGATTGCTTTGGTTAGTAACGTTAGTCAGCTCGTGTTGAACTATAATGCATTTTATGTGAAGTTGCCCGATTGTTGCTTGTTCAAACTGTTTTAACTTTATATCTACTACTACGTAGATATATATTAAACTAGAGGCTGCCCCGCGGTTTTTCCCGCGCAGATTTCTCATAAACACAAAATTCCCGTTTTTTCCCGTTCCCGTGGGAATTTCGGGAAATCCCTTCTTAGTGCCTACCTACACTCCCCGAGGAACCCACGTGCCAATTTTCAGCTTTCTACGCCCAGTACTTTAGGCTCTGCGTTGTCTGTCAGTCAGTCAGTCAGTCAGTAGCGGAAGAGATTTATATGTATAAACTAGAGGCTGCCCCGCGGTTTTTCCCGCGCAGATTTCTCATAAACACAAAATTCCCGTTTTTTCCCGTTCCCGTGGGAATTTCGGGAAATCCCTTCTTAGTGCCTACCTACACTCCCCGAGGAACCCACGTGCCAATTTTCAGCTTTCTACGCCCAGTAGTTTAGGTTCTGCGTTGTCTGTCAGTCAGTCAGTAACGGAAGAGTTTTATATGTATAAATAGAAGTAGGAGATAGGAGATAGATATCAGTAGGTACTTACATCATCACACCCTGTGTGATCGCACCTAAACTATTTCTTAGGAGATGCTAAGGGCTTAGAATTTGTGTGCTTTATAAAACTGGCAAATCCAGTTCGTTTTAAAGCCAAGTCCTATTACGGCCTCATTTGCAACATTGATTTTCGTCCTCAAGAGTGTCAAACTCAATACAATAAAAAACAAAGAGGACAAAAAGTAATATTGCAAAAGCCCAGCTCAGACTGTTTTTTTGTTAATTTCATTTTAAATAACTTTGTAACTATTAGTGCGACACAAAAATCTAGAAATTAAAAAGTAAAAACACTGTATGGAAATTTGACGGATTTTCGAAAATTTACAGTGTTGCCACTTTTTAATTAGATATCTAAATTTTTGTGTGACACTATAAGAGTATTAATAGAAACTCATTAGTAAGTAAATAGTTGTGTAGGTAACCAAATGTTAACAAATTTAAAGGGCGATGCGAATAAAATAATCCAGGTGTTTATTTCCTTCGTAGTTTTACTTTATTTAAGAACCTTCTTAATCTACTGGGTGTTTCTGACAAGGCGGTAATAAATCAAAGGAGGGATTCTGCTCACCATAACTAACAACTTTCCCATAGCAACATGGGTCAAAATCTCAAAAAAAATAACAGCTGTTCCATACAATGGTTCGATCAGCTGACGGGGTCAATGTAGGGGACGGCTGATTTTTGTTTTGAGATTTCGACCCATGTTGCTTTGGGAAAGTTGTTAGGTATGGTGAGCAGAATCCCTCCTTTGATTTATTACCGCCTTGTCAGAAACACCCTGTATATAAAACACGCAAGTAACCCTTACTAGGCTCACATCCACAGTAAGGGTTTTAAGTTTCCGCGCTCAAGTTTAAACTCAAAAAAGTCGTTCTCGAGTATAAATATTATCATGGCTCGAGCCACGATCCTTTCCACACTCCGTCAGCTTATGCTCACAGTGTTGCAGTCGGAACTTTGGTATAACAATTTTGAGCGGAGAACGAGTTAAAGTAAATTTTGGCAGTTTGGAGTTCAAGTTGAAACTCCCGACTCGACTGTGAATCCCCTCTCTCTTTTTATTTAATCTTATATCTAGTTTTTAGCCACTTTACGGTATAAGTAGTAAAACGATATATCACAACGTGGGAGATGGTTTATGACATTCCGTACGCGAATTCAATTAAACATGATTAAAAATGAAAACTTTCGGCAAAATGATTAAAAAACGCGAAAAAATTTGAATTTCGCGCAATACCGAGAGTTACCGCCTTAAATACAACTACCAGGAAGCTTAAATAAAATAATATCTCATCGAAGAAGACCCCATCCAGGTGCAATAAGGCTTGGGTTAGATGCCTACAATATTTTTAATAAGGGATTGAGATTCGAAATTAAGGGGCGAAACTGTGCGAAACTAGCGCCACTTTCGATTAATAATTAATATCTTCTAAACCATATGGACAAAATAAAAAATATGCTCCTTTGACTCTCTAGATAATCTTGCTTAGAATTTTTAAGGCCCTTGTCAGGCTAACCTCTAGCGTAACTCTATAGCGACGTCTTGTTTGAACACACTATAGGCCGCATTTAGGAATCACGCGGGGCGTTGCGCGCGGCGTCGTGCGGGGCGTGCTGCGATTAAATCAAACGTATAGCAATGTATAAGACCATTAACGGAGACGCGTTCGCGGGCGCCGACGCGTGCACTGCCGCGGGCACCGCCGCGGGCGACGCCGCAGCTCCGCGGCGGTGCCCGCGTCGTTCAACGATTCAATAATAAAACATAGGCCTTTGTTTGATATCGTATAAGGAAACGCGTCGGCTCCCGCCGCGGTGCCCGCAGCGTCGCCCGCGGCGGTGCCTGCGTCGGAGCCCGCACGACGCCCCGCACAACGCGCCGCCTCTTCGTAAAGGAGGCCTAAGGCTTTTATAGTGGCGGATACGGGCGGCGTAACACTTCCGGGTTTTCTTTATTGCAACATAACTCTTGTTCTTTGGTACAGTCTAGGGCGCACAAGACCATAGTCAAAAGTGATACGCCGGCCGTGCCCGCCACTGTACGTATTGTATGTCAGTTAGTAGGTCAAAAACGTTAAATATAAACTGATGTTTAGAGCACAAACAGGTAGGTGGGTTGGGTTGGGTTGGGAAGCAGAAATAGGATATAGTGCCCAGAATAGCGACATGTCCCATTCCAAAATAACAATAATAATATTTTTGCAAACAAGGGGCTTTACAACCACCTCCCGATAAGAATTTCTAGCAATTTTAATTTTTGTGTTTTGTGCCAAATTTATAAGCCTAAGTTCGTTATTTCAAGAGGCAGTGGTATGTTATGTGTGTTTTACAAGTACAGAAGGAAGGTTCTTAGCGCTCAAACAAACGACGCCGCCACCGCGCCGCAACACTGTTCATACAGGCCGCCACCGCGCAATCAATGCAAATTTTATCGTTCCACTGTACTATTGTTAGTAATACATTGCTAGTTCTGATCATCGCACGTGACGGCAGCGCGGCGGGGCGGCGCGAGGCGGCGGTGAGGCGGCGGCGCGGCAGCGGCGTCGTCTGTTTGAGCGCTAACGGTATTAAATTCGGTCGAATTAGCATTGAAATTTGAGTAACCGGGTAGAGGGGCTAGTCCACCAAACTAAATTTATGTCGTAAATAAAATATAGACTCCCAAAAGCATCAAGTTTTAATATACGAAGGAAATAAACTCCTAGAACGCAACGCAATAGTTATATAGCTACTAAAAACATTATTATACAACATGCGCCAATAACCATAGTTTTTTTTTATTTTAACGCATGTTTTACAAGTACGTAAGACTTGACTTTTTTTCTTGCAAGTACTGGTTCCATAACACCTGAAGTTACATTTTTATCAATACCTCCCTAAAACTTAAGACGAGCATTTCAAGACCATTCTTTACTGCCGTGCAATCCGAACAACTATCGACCGACTGTCATTAGTCTGCACGGTTTGATTGCAGTTTCGTTGCAGTTGTTCCAACTGCATTATGACTGAAATTTGGCAGAACGCTATTGAAAACAGATCGTCCCCGACCGAGTAGGTACAAAAAAGGCACATAACTAAAGGTCTGCAAGAACCGGCTCACATTAAGTCAAGGTACGTTTTCAAGAATAGACAAAAAACACTTAAAACTATTATTACTAACGAGTTTCTATTATTTTTATAGCGTATTTACATTTATATTCTAAGAAACAAAAAAAAAACAAAGTAAGAGAGACAAGTTGAAATACTTGTCTTTTTATGTACGCTAAGCAGCACTACTGAACCGATTTTAATGGGTTTTAAGATTTGGAGAGTTCATATTATAACGTATGCAGAAAGTTTAATCAAAATCGGTTCAGTAGTGTTAAGGCTCCTTACACAGACAGATAGTAAAAGCGTGGGTGAAGTCGCGAACTACGCTAGTGTACCAATACAATAAACTTTTCTTTCTCTCTTGTAGTTGTTTTTGGCGATACTTTGCAAAATAGATTAATTTAATTATAATAAACGCACACGTGACTAAATTGAAGCTTCTAAATGTTACCTATATAAAAACTATGGTAAAATTTGAATTATATACAGGGTGTAAAAATCGTTTAAGTATTAGTAATATTGCAAACCGTGTTTCTTGACAAATACTAACCTAGTTTTGTTAATAACATTTAATAATATTAAACAAATTGAAGAGTACACCCTGTATAAAATCACAAAACCTACTTATATTTCGAAAACAGAATAAGAATCTAAATCCAGAAGAATACATATAATTGAAGACCTAAAACAGAACGAAATTCAAAATGAAACCACAAAGTGATTTGGAAGTCGTATTCTTATACTTAAAATAATTTTTACAGTGAATACTTTGATATACTTTTTGTATATATATTTTTTTGTTATTGCTCCATTCAAATCTTACTTCTATAAATGACGAGTTCATAGTGTTTATTTAATGTTCCTATTTTTAAACAATAAAGATAATAGGAAATAGTAAACGGGAAAATTGCAATAAAAAAATTGCATTCTACTCTTTTTGAATGAAGCCTAAAACCTTCATAAAAAAGAACATCTCTAAAACCTCCGCAATAAACATACAACAACTGTCAAAACAATTAGAATTACGAACTTGAAAAAAAAAAAAAGAACTTCACAACACATCACCAAAATCTCTGCGGCGGTCTTTGCCCCATCCAAGGCCTATTGGGTGTCCGCGGCGCGTTTCTTGGCCAAAACTGTTGGTTCATCTGCGGCCGGTAGTTATTCCTTGGACTCCAGTTCCTTGGGAAACGGTTGGTAGGCACATACGAGGCGTTCTGAGCGTGCGGCATCAGCGGTTGCGGCATGTATTCGTCGTCGCGGGCGGGCGAGGCGCCGCGTCTCGGGTCGAGCCCTCGGCTTCGTAAATCCTCGTCGTAAGCGCTGTCGCCAGAATTTCTCGAATCTTCCACATCGTCTGTATAGTTTTGGTTGAATTCCAAACTGAAATTGAATAGAGACAGTATTTATGATGGGTTGAGAAAATTATCAATCTGCCGTCGGGCGAAATGATAATTCTCATTGTATTAAGTACCTATTACAAGGGAATAGAGAGCTGCCCCGCCCAACAACTGCATTTGCGGCCGGCTTCGTAAAGCTAGCTTCTAAATCGTACCTTTAGCGGCTGATCGGATTATTCTTTTCATATTATATGTATTTAAAATAACACAACAACACAACACACAACACAATTTGTAAGTAACGCTGCGAACTGCCTAGAGTCACTGTAAAACAATCTGTGGACACTCCATGTCAAATATTATAGAAGGGCGCCCTAAAAACACAACCGAATGACATCTAATTATAATTTGCGTGGAAAATCATAAAGTTGGTCCTTCGAGCCGGATCTAAACTAGTAACTTAAAATGGTTGAAAAGAAGACTTACCCAAAATTAGGCATTTTGTCAAAGGGATTGGAGAGCGGCGGCGGCTCCGGCCGGCCGTTGTGCCCGCCGCGCGCCCCGCCCACCAGCACCCTGTTGTTGTTGGCACTACGCCGGGGATCTTCATGCTCGTACATTCCTTCTGTCGAAGAACATTTTACTGTGTTACCTCCCTTTTAAACGGCAAAACAGTTTTACGTTTTCTCCAGGATCCCGTTTGATGGCGAATGAGTTTATACACTAGCGTTTACACGTATAAAATACCAAACAGAACCCTGCAGAAGACGGGAAACTGGACTGCGTTTGAAAAGGGGGTTAAGAATACATTTCAAACCAAAAATCATTAAAATTGGAATACCCGCCTACTATTATTGTTGGAAATACGCCGAAGGTCTTTATGCTCGTACATTCCTTCTGGCACGGAACATATTATTTGTTTGTGCGGCATCAGTTTAGTACATCAGTCCAGATGGGTGATATAAGTCTGCGAGCGACTGGGGGCGCCACTAGACTGAGTGCTCAATGGTTCATATTTTGACGCGATCAAACATAGCTAGCACGCACTCTATTTTCAAAACTAAGAACTCGTTCGATTAGATCAAGTTCTATTACAATGTAAATCGAGCGTCAGTAAAACCTTATTTCAGGTATGGTATGATGAAATTGACTGATGCCAGATTTAGGGAGTCGTGTACCTCTGCCGGCAGCTGCGGCGGCGGCGGCGGCGGCGTCTTCGTCCTCGGAGAGGTCCATGTCGACGCTTTCCACAATATCGGCCGGTCGCGCCGGCACGCGGTAGTCCTGAGACAACGAATATTGATATTACCAATCAAAATCTATCCTTAATATTATAAATAGGAAAGATTTGATTGTTTCTTTGCATTGAATATGCTCCGAGACTACCTGAACCGATTTGAAAAATTCTTTCACTGTTGGGAAGCTACACTATCCCCGGGTGACATAGGATAAGTTATAGAATTCAAAAATCCAGAACGCAAGGCGGAACGAAGTTCGCCGTGACAGCAAGTACTCTATATAACTCTATGGTACAGTAATATACCTCGCCTGGTACCTCTCTTCCGACTAAATTACTTATACAAGACGTTTCGTTATCATGCTATGATGAGTGAGAGGAAATAACAATTAACACTAGTAAGACAAGGACGACAAGTAATGTTTGTGACGATGGGTAGAAAATACCTGTTTTTTAAGACTATGATCAACTACAAACACCCCTAATAGTACTAAAGTACAGAAGGCTCACTTCTCGGAGTCAATTAAATCAAGCTGCGTACAGAGCACAAGCTAGAGAAAGCTACTGATTGTTGCCAAAAGTGGCCGTTTTTAGCAGCACTTTGTAGCTTTCTTTGGTCTCTAACCTAAAAGCTATACAACAGTGCTCTAAAAGAACTAGGCAGCATTATCTAGTGGAATACTGTTTCACATTTTTGATATTTGCCGCAGTTTAGAAGATTTACTTTTTTTTCGCGGGTGGCGCTACTTTAGGCTGTGCTATGGCTCTTAAGGGAAAGTACTAACTACAAAAAATTAACAAAAAAATACTTGAAATAATTAGATTAAAACAACTCACCCAAAATTCGTCTAACAAATTTACCAACTGAAACGAACGCAACAATATGATTGAAATATGAAAAAATAAGGAGTAAGTGTAAAACAAAAGAAAATAAAAGTTTGTAGTAATTACTATTAAGTTTTCATATGATCCTTTATATGTGAATTTTCTCGTCGTATGGAATAAAAAGCTGTTTAAACAACTTGGGGGTAAAGTTATTCTGCTTCGGGTGGGGTTACAACCTTTATACATAAAACATCACTTTACACCCTTTTTACATAAACAGATCTATAACATTATTCAACTCTTAATTAAAATATTGACTGACCTGGTCAAAGTGGTCCATGGAAGTTCTATGGGGCAGCGACGGCGGCGGCTGCTGCGTGAGGGATATTAAATTCCTGTGGTCTACATCTGGAATTAAGAAAATTTTAGGCTATTAAAAAAATATTGAAATAAGTTTTTTTTTTATTTAACCCAAGGAATAATTTAAACATACAAAAAATTCTTTACATGCCGAATCGGAAAATCGTGAAATTTTACAACAACATAATATCATAACAATACAACAATATTAAGTTTTTGTGCTTTTTAAAATAAATGAACTCGGCGTCCTGAGCTGAAAGAGCATCCAGCAGACCTCATCCTGTAGTTTACTCAAATAAATGTGAGGAAATGTACAATGGTTTCAAACACTCGAGATAAGTGCAGGCTCTGCTATTCCCCACAACACATTAAGAAGGTATACTGCGACACAAAAATCTAGAAATTAAAAAGTGGCAACACTGTATAGAAATTTAACGGATATTTAAAATTGACCATGTAGTCTTGCCACTTTTTAATTTCTATATTTCTGTGTCGCACTTTACCATGCAATAGTGTACAATACCTTTGCCTGAGTTGGAATGCCTGTTGTTGGACGCGGCCGGCGCGGGCGGCGGCAGCGACGGCAGCGCCCGGTGGTCCACGTCTTCTAACTCTGAAATTTTTTATTTTACAAGAAGAATAATTAATAGTTTAAAATATTCACCACTAGCTGGCCCGGCGAATTCGTATCGCGCCTTACAATTCTTAAAAACTTCTTACCTTTTAAACCTTCCCCTGGACTACTAGTAACATTTTAAGACCAAAATCAGCTAAATCGGCCCGGCCGTTCTCGAGTTTTAGCGAGACTAACGAACCACGATATTTTTTTATATATACTAAATAGATAGATAGTAGACGTAGATTACATCATGGCAGGTGGGTTGGCGATCGCAGTATGGATCTTCAAGTATTTCAACGAAGAATACTGCTGCCCTTCCATCAATGAGCAATGCTACATTAGGCCGCACATCAAGCTACAATTTTGATATCCTATATTTAATTTATATCACAAAAATTTATAATTATATCTAAAATATTTTCAAGTAAACATTACCATTTGTAGTGATCGTCCCGGCAGCTGTAGCTGGGTTGAAATGGACGGGTAAGATAATACGAAAAAACTACTGGTCAAGAAGTTGAAATACACACACACACACAATGCACATTATGAAGTTTATCTACATCCATATTATAAATTCCCTATAATATGTTCAGAAGCGACAAGTTAATGGCCTATATTAAGAAACCTGTATCAGTGGGTGCATCATAAATTTTATACTTTACGTTATCGACAGCAGTACTTTAATTACATTCAAATTTAGAACAGTTTCTTAGAAAAAAAAGAATAATGTTTGATGGTGATTATCGTTGACATTTTATTCGATATAAAATTCTTGCTCCATACATTTTTTCGAATCTCGAATTGTTACAACAATCGATTTGAGAATCGAAATCCACTCAAATCTATCTTGTTTATGAATAAAAAAACTTTGAATGTCAGTCATTTGTTTCGAACGAACTTTTAAGATCAATTTCTCCTGCAATGTATCCTACTCCGTATTCCAAATCGACTGTGATGTGAATGTTAGCCTTAAAATCCTAATTTGTCCCCGCGAGTTAGAAATCGACCTTGAACGTACCAATGAAAAACTAATCTTTTAATTAAGTAAGAGGCCATAGCGGCCCACGATGCTCTTAACTGGCTGACAGAACATATAGTTAAATAAATGAAGCAAAAGTGAAAAATATCTCACGTCCTAATATAGGGAGAACGGGCGGCGGCGGCGGCGGCGGCAGAGAGTGCATTTTCCTGTGATCCACATCGGAAGCGTTTATTTCTTTTACCTGCAGATACAATAAGAATGAAAATGTATAGTGGGCTGAATCACTGCTTTTATTTATAAGGCTTATTTATATATCGCCCTTTCTATTAATATTAGGAATGCGAAAGTTTGTGATGTTTGGATTTTTGTTCCACTTTCGTGATCTGAATTTCATAAAACTAAAACAGTATGGTAGAAAATACATCAGAATTCATATAGACTTTGGGGTTTTTTCTGAAAAAAAAATCCAAAAACTACGTGGTTATTTTATACATATAGTGGCAGTGGCACCCTTATCACAATAAATCACTTTACACCCATGTTACACAATCTACTATTCTAGTCCTGTAAGTTGGGGTAAGTGGTTTACGTTGTATATCACGTCTCCGATCATCATCCGAAAGACGTCCACTGGATGAGGGTCGCTCAAGCCCGGTCGCAGTGTCGTTCTGTGGGGGAGGCCCAGGGCCAGCAGTGGGCGCCCCTCGGCTGGAGTGACGATGAACGCTACAGTACTGACCGTGGGTATAGTGGTGAAGGGCGGCGGCGCGGCGAGGCGCGGCGCGGCGGGCGGCGACGCGGGGGGGGAGGCGTACAGCAGCGCGGGCGGCGGCACTGGCGCCGGCTATGGATACAACACTCCTTATTAAACAACGACCTGTCCCGGCTAACTTCGTTACGCCATAGATTTCAGTTACTACTAAAGACTTGGCTTTATAGACTACGAGCTTTCCCGGCTTACTTCGTTACGCCATAGAATATAAGATACTACAAAAGTCTTGGCTCTATAGACTATGTTCTTTTGCCTGCCCAGAACGGGCTTTATAAAAAACAAACAACAACAACAAACCACTTGTCAAAATATGTAAACAACGGAAAAAATATTGCACCTTGGGTTACATTATTTGAGTTTAGGTAAGGATCCCTAATTTTTTTGGAAATCTAATATAGCCTATGACACTCGGGGTTAATGTAGCTTCCTACCAGTGAAAGAATTTTTCAAATCGGTTCAGTATTTCCGGAGCCTATTCGTTACAAACAAACAAACAAATCTTTCCTCTTTATAATATTGGTATAGATGTTCTTTTGACAGCCCAGAATGGGTGAATAAAAAACAAACAACAAAAAACCACCTGTCAAAATATGTAAAACAACGGAAAAAAAAACACCTTGGGTTACATTATTTGAGTTTAAGTAAGGATCCCTAATTTTTTTGAAATGTAATATAGCCTACGTCACTCGGGGATAGTTGTATCTTTAGAACAGTGAAAACATTTTTTCAAATCTGTTCAGTATTTCCGGAGCATATTCGATACAAACAAACAAACAAACAATCAAATCCTTCCTCTTTATTATTATACACAAAATGAATACTAGTCAGTGAAGCACCACTTTCAATGTATATTATATTGTAAATTCAATCAAAATACCTACAAGGTGTAATTTTTTTATTTTGTTATTTAAAATTTGAAATTTCGTCCTATGTGAGAGTTATTTGGACATAGTGAGCTGAATCATCATTTGATTAATTTACTCACATGTCAGGAACAGCCCGTATAACAGACTAATAAAATGTATAACAGTCAATACAGGTGTTGCAATTTTGACTGCTCCGTGGCTCAGTTGGCTGTGATGTGGACTGAGACGCGGGCGCACCTGGGTTCGATTCCCGGCGGGGCGAACATTGTTATGATGAATATCGATGTTTGTTTCCCGGTCTGAGTGTAATGTTCGTCTCTGTATATGTTTCGGGCACCCTAGATACAGGTTCTTCCTAGTTATGGGCTCTGAGTGTGATGCGTTATTATTATTATGTATTACTAGTCGACCCGAACTTCGTACCGCCTAACCTATTACTATGTTGTTTTAAGAAAGAGACTACTGAAAAAAAGATTGTGAAAATTGGTCCAGGCGTTGTTAAGTTATGCGTTTACCAACAAATTTTGCTATAAATTTTTTTATTATAGATTTTTTCTGTGGGAGTAAAAATAAAGTCACTTACCGGCGGTGCACTGACATTCCACGTGACATTGTTAGTGTTACTGTTCGTGTTCCACGGACTGTTCGTAACACTGTAGGGTTCATTTTCATCTGCAAATAATAATCAATCAATAGCACTTTTCGGAAAGTTCTTCCGATGTCCGAGACCAGATGTTACATACAGCTTTATAGTTATAGCATTTAAATACAGTTTTCTAGAATTATAACATATTGCTTTATCTAACACACAAAATTACTTAAAAAATTTGAAAAACCACCGACCGATCTAGAACTAGAACTAGAGCTTATCATTTTCAAAAGGACGTAAGGTAACTTACGTACAGTGGCGGTCCAGGAGGCCGTAACAGATTTGTCTATGGTTTCGTCAGCCCTAGATTGCCAAAGAACAAGAGCTATTTTGCAATACAGAAAAACCAGTGTTACGGCGACCTAGACCGCCACTGTACGTTACGTATTTATGCATGAAAAAGTAATTCTCTGAGAACAAATATGTGAAAACGCTAATAATAAATAATAAAATCTCACCTGAAAGATCAATAGTAGATCCGTAGAAAGAGTTGGGCGGCTGTAGAATGGCCGCGCTGTCGGGAGTGAGCAGGTCCAACCCCGGCAGCGTGTCCTGCGACTTCTGCGACAGCGAGCCGCTCGCCACTGCTTGAAAACAAATAAAACTTACTACTTAGCTATTTGTTTTTAACCGAAGAAAAGAAAACTAAAGAGTTTCTAAGTCGAAGTTTAGATTTTTTTTTTTTTTAATTTCAGATAAGCATAATTTAGTATACAGGTTGTTTCTGACAAGATGGTAATCCAAGGAGGCTTTGGCACAGCGGCACAGCATACCTAATAATTTGCCTAAGCAACATAGCTCGAATTATCGAAACAAATATCAGCTGATCGAACAAATGTATGGAACAGCTCATTTTTGTTTTGAGATTTCGATCCATGTTACTTTGAGAAAGTTGTTTGTTATGTATGTGCTAATTCACCCCTTTAATTTATGTCAGACTTGTCAGAAACAGCCAGTATATACCTCGAAATTGTTACTATTTAAATCTATACCAATATTATAAAGAGGAAAGATTTGTTTGTTTGTTTGTTTGTAACAAATAGGCTCCGGCAATACTGAACCGATTTGAAAAATTCTTTCACTGGTAGGAAGCTACATTAACCCCGAGTGTCATAGGCTATATTAGATTTTCAAAAAAATTAGGGATCCTTACTTAAACTGAAATAATGTAACCCAAGGTGCAATATTTTTTCCGTTGTTTACATATTTTGACAAGTGGTTTGTTGTTGTTGTTTGATTTTTTACTCGCCCATTCTCGGCAGTCAAAAGAACATAGTCTTTAGAGCCAAGTCTTTAGTAGTATTTAATATTCTATGGCGTAACGAAGTAAGCCGGGACAGCTCGTATGGAATAAAATAATGCTATAAGGTACATAAAAAATATGCTACCGAAATATAAAATATAAATACGAAAATATGCTCCTGGAGTCTATGGGGGCCAAACGAGGCTACACAGTACACACGGCGTAAAATCAGAAGTTTAGTCAAACAAATAAATAACCCCCTGCATACAACTTACATGATATGTTGTCCGGTGTATTCCTACTGTCCTTGTTGGGCACGAAATTCTTTAGAAATATATCAAACTCTTGCTTCTCATTCGGCCTTATATTGATAACTTCTATTTTGCTTCCTGTCACAGAAAAAAAAAACTATGTTGTGGTCCTAGAGCGCGCGCCAGCTAAGTCTGCGCGCGGTCTAAATATGAACCAATTAGCAATCAGCCATTTGTTTTGAATGGCGGGTGAAGTACCTCTGAAGTACGTATACAGTGGCGCCACCAGTCATGCGCAGATTTTTCAGGCGCGCACTCTAGTAATTATTTTTTAACATAAAATGTGAACTATGCCCAATTACAAGGAACAGTAGCTTCTTCCGGCGATATTTAATAACATGCTACGTCGGAGCCTAACCGGACGTAGTACATGTTAAAGATAGAGTTCAAGTCGAAAAGTTTCTTCCTTTCTAAAATTGTAACCGTGTTATTCATAAAGATACAATAGATTTTAAGTAGCGTTACTGGAGGTCTACTTTTCTGGTTTGTTGTATGATAAATACGTGACATCCATTCTAAATTGACATACGTCAAATAACTAAAATGCTCTTTAACTTTTTATGAATAAGAGGGTTAATCTATATGTTAATTAAATAAACAGTATGTTTGACTTGACTTGTTCGGCTACGGCAGTATTGGTCCGTCCATGTTATGTTAATATGCTTAAATTAAATTTTATAAAGTAACATTTAAAAAAAAGTGAAGTTACATTACATTATGAAATGTTCGGCTCTGTATCAAAAATCATGTGGAAGCAACTTGTAAGAAGACAAACTGATTGACTGCTCCGTGGCTCAGTTGGCAGTGATGTGGACTGAGACGTGTGTGCACCTGGGTTTGATTCCCGGCGGGGCGAACATTGCTATGATGGATATCGATGTTTGTTTCCGGTCTGGGTGTAATGTTCGTCTTTGTATATGTTTCGGGTACCCTAGATACAGGTTCTTCCTAGTGATGAGTTATCTTATTATTATCATTACCATTATCATTGGCTTGGTTGTTGAATATCGCCATGGCGTCGCTGGTGTTCAGGAACGAGGAGAGGCCCAGGTTGTACAGTGCCCCGTCCGCAGACAGGGAAGAGTTGAACGTCTTGTCTATATTGTAGGCTGTGGAATAGGTTTCAGTTTAAATTGGATTTACTAAATAAATGTGTTCATAAATTAACCTCAATAAGCTATTCTGATTATCAAGCTATGTCATTGTAAATTTTTACGCGTTTGACGGGTTCTCGACGCTCGACCAGTTAAATTCCGATGTTGAATCAGAAAGAGAAGGAAATTCTCAGATCCCTACTTCAATCATTTATTATTTGTATCAATGCTTTGGGAGAAAAGAGACTCTCACTTACACTTTTCGTGAGCTATCATAGTATTATCTTAGTAGTTCTAGTATGTGTCCTTAATTCTAGGAGGTCACTGTTCTCGTTTGACAGGCTCAAGGCCAGCTCTAGTTACCTTTACCTACCAAAGAGAGGTCAATAACCCCGACTGACACCCACGAGGCCAGAGGGCGTTTGCGTTTTTTTTTTGTATTTTACTTATACTTTGACAGTGTAGAGGACGAAAAGCAATATTGCAAAAGCGGCCGTAATAGGGCCTCAGCTTAAAAGAGTAACATGCGAACAGTTAGGTCAATGACCTCATCCGACATGCTCAAGGCCAGCTATAGTTACTTCAAAGTAGAAAAAGGCAGCAGTTTATCATCTCCATTAGAGCTTCCGGTCGGCATAGAGATCAATGACCTCATTTTAAAGCTTCTAGGAACATTCTAATTAATGAGAAAGAGCTAGGTATAGTCTCACCGTCGCCTTCGTCCAGCTGATCATCTTTGGGTGTACTCTAGTATCAAAAGTCTAGTAAGAAAGAGCTAGGTATAGTCTCACCGTCGCCTTCGTCCAGCTGATCATCTTTGGGTGTACTCTAGTATCAAAAGTCTAGTAAGAAAGAGCTAGGTATAGTCTCACCGTCGCCCTCGTCCGGCTGGTCGGCCGGCAGGTCGATGTCCTCGTCGGGCGCGGGGGAGGGCACGTCCTGGTCGCGGCGCGGGGGGGAGGGCGCGGCCGGCAGCCGGGGGGTCAGCTCGTCTAGCTTACGCTTCAGCGCGCGGACTCGGGCGCCGAAGTTCTTGTACGCCTGTAGATTTTGTTACTTGTTTAGTTTGAAACTTAGGGAATATAAAGCTAACTACAGGCTAAAGATAAGAAGAAAAAAAAAGGTAAAGTATTGAAAGCTAATCATCATCATTCAAGCTATCATCAGATAATGATTTTCTGACTTTTTTTTTGTTTAATATAAAAAACAAAATACTTGCAAACTGGCGTAAATTTCACCCCACAGAGAAAGGGGTTATTCTCAACAGGCGGTACGAAGTTCGCCGTGTCAGTTAGTAATTTTTATATTGTTTTACTTCATCAGATCCGTGGGCCCTTCGCAGTTCTGCGATGGGTATGAAAAACGATATGACAATCGCAAATTTTAGTCAGCTAATACAAAATTTTAATGATTAAAAATGTTATTAGTACAGTGGCGGTCTAGGAGGGGGTAACAGATTTGTCTATGGTCTCGTGCGCTTTGTCTGTATTTACCAAAGCAAAAGAGCTTTACCAAAGAAAAACTGTGTGAGAAGTGTTACGCTGACCTACACCACCACTGAACAAAGTAAAATAAGTTTCCCAACACTTACATAAGCAACAACTTTAACTTCGCCCCGTTGCGTAGAGTAGTATTGGTCGGCTGATGTCAGAAGAGCCAGCAAGGCTTCTCTGGCAACGATCTCTCGTTGCAAGGCCGCCGTGTACCGCTCCATGCATCCTATACCTTCATTTAGCTCCTTTTCCACATCATCCTTGTTGCTTCTGTCTGAAAAATTATATTTATTATGTTATAAAATTTATGAAAAAAAAAAACTATATACACTAGAGCGTCACTTGTCCGAACGTCGGTTATCCGAACGAAAGCTTATCCGAACTCTGTTGCCGAACTCGGTTGCCGGAACATTTTCGCCCAACTCACGCGTGCTGCTCTCCCACCTCATATTAAAAACACTTTACTACAAGATTGTCAACGTTTTTTGTAGTTTAATTCCTTTTATCATTAAATATAAAGCTATTTTCTATTACTTATTTGCTCTACTGTATTAAAAACAATTTACAATTTGCATCTCTCTTCTCATCCCTCTCCTAATACTATTATGAACGAGAAAAGTCTTGTTTTTTAACTTGAGTTACTTAAGTCACCTTTCAAGTTGGCGCAGAGGTCTTCCGGGTCGTGCAGCTGCAGTGGACAGTCATGGATGTCTTTGAGACGCATGTCCGTGTCTGCTTCTAACACTGAGCATTGCTTTATCTTATTTACTAGCTGCTGCGGCTGAAAATAAATAAATAATAAATATAATTATTTTATGAAACCAGAATATAATACACTTTATTGCATACAATTTAAGATACAAAAGTAAATTATTCAATCCAGGGTGCAGTCAAATTGAATTTGCATGCAATGGGCGGTCTTATTATTAAAAGCAATTTCTTCCAGGTAACTCAAAAATCCATTAAGTTTTTTCATTAATCTCATGTTCCTTTGCAAAATTTCATGCATAATGTAAGGTCTGAAACTGCTTACATGCAAATAACACAGACAACTGGGTAAATGTGACCAGTGCATGCAATGAAGTTTTGCAAATGTCTGTATAACACAATTTTCATTAAAAAAACCTATAACAATCCAGTTTTATTTATTCACAATGCTTTTTAATTATTATTAGGTAGGTACCTGAAAGTCAATATTATCATCATCAGTCTTCTTGGTTGCGCCCACACTGAGTAACCCTGTCAGGTCAGATAGGAACTCGTCATCATACACGGAGCGCTGCTCCCATATCTTGAATATGCGGAGTATTTTGTGACGCACTTTCTCATCCCTGAAAAAGCAATAAACTGCATTGAATGATGGTTTTCTTGTTGTACCTTTTAATTCGATTATTAATGAAGTCTCAAAAAAATTTATTAAAAACTAGCGCAGCTTCTTATGCCTGACAGTGGTTGGTTATAATACTCACAAAGTGACAACTTATAAGACTATCCTACTCAGACATGCTAATGTGAGTGGGTTGGACAGGCACTTTGTCACTTAATAAGCACAGACACCTTAGTTAAGCTCAGTCAGCATTTATAAAGGATAAATAAATATAAACTCGGCAGCGATTGATATGTGCACTATTACTTCAGTAAGAGAACTCTGTACTGACCTTACAAGTGGCGTGGCTTTCTGCAAATTGAGGCCCCAGCTCTCAACAAATTTATATCCTTTCCGTTTGCTGTACTGTATAACATCGTTAGCCAGGTAGAACAGCACCAATCGCTGATCAATTTTGGCTATTTTCAGCACATTCAACCAACTTTGTACAATTTTCTTATGGTGCTCCCGTTGCTTGAGACACCATGAGGACAGAGCTTGGATACTTTCTTGAGTATCCTTGAGCTGGGTTAGGCGCTTCTCGAAGGCCAAGGAGTCGAATTCATCCGTTTCACCCATGTTCCAAATCAATTATCAAAACATAACAAATGTTCACCTATGCTCAAACAGAGATTATCACACATTTAGGTATCTTCAAAACGTAAAATAAAACTGTAATTTATTTTGTTATGGTTTTTGGTTAGAATTCACACAAAATATACCGCGCTTTGTCAGTTTTTACAATTGTAGTGTACTTCAAATATCTTACTAAAAACTTTTCAGTTCTACAAGAATATGTTTAATCCTGAAACTGTTGTAAGCACAAATAAGGCTGAAAAATTGGAAATTAACTTATTTAATCCGGTCGTATATTCTCAACAAGCAAAGAAAGACAACAACCGCCATTTTTTCAAAAGTTAAATTCAGTCTGTGGCATGTGGCACTGGCACACTCAGAATAACTGGCACAGCACACATATAAACATAAAGAAATATCTGTGGCAGGCAAAGGACCTTGTCTTATCAAGCCAAGTTCCTTCTCCTTTCATTCCATGTGATGTGAGATATTTTAATATTATCACCCTATCGAAATAGTATATTATGTCTATTGTATGTATCAGACAGATCAGCGGAAAAGATCATAGCGTTTCGTTTCCCCACCTCACCAGATCCTCGGATCATGCTCGGATCAGACAGACCTTAGCTGCGGTTTCCAACCTCTCTGATTTAAAACATGAAGCACACGCACGACTTCACTGACAGCGCCGAGCAGCATGCAGCATGATGCCAAGAAGGCCAAGCTCAGAGGCCAAGCATCATGGGCGGGCATGCCGTGCACGGCACGGATGGCATAAAGCGGTTTTCGTATTATCACTTTTAGTTACAGAGACTGCCATATGATGGCACTAGCTATTAGGTAAAATGTTAATTGTAAACCTCACTGGGTAAAATGTTAAGAGCCAGTTTACCGCGATGCTAGCGCCATTCGCGAAAAAAAAAATCTTCTAAACAAAGGCAAATATCAAAAATGTGGCACAGTATGACACTAGATAATGTAGCCTAGTATTTTTAGAGCACTGTTGTATAGCTTTTAGCAACAATCTGTGTACATACCATATTTTTCTGTGCTCAAAAAATACTAAGCAAGATTATCTTTTTCGAGAATGGAGCAAGCATCGCTGTAAACTGGCTCTTAAATTATAGATGAATTCAATCAGTCAGGTCAATCAGATTTGACGTTGACATTACACCTACATACATTAGCTATACAGTGCCATCTATTAGCATTCTCCTGGAACCATTAAAACTGTCAAAAACGAAAACCCCGTCATAAGTAGGCAAGGCGCTAGCAAGGCACACAGCACCACGCACTAGAGGTGGTCGTTATTTACAATCGCATTTAAAAAATCTCATTATTTCATGGCAACATTTAGCATTGCTATTCACAACGAATGTATACTGCGATCGCGTTTTCGTAGCCGTGGGCAACGATACGGCAACGAGAGCGCGATCGCATGTGACAGAAACTCAAGCGGCGAAATCCTTCCGTTGTAGAATAACGAAAACGAAACGCAACATATAATGAACGCGCTTTGAAGCATAGACAAAGTAGAACGCTGCGCTCTTTTAAGTTGCTGCTGCTACCATAGACAAAGTAGGACGCTGCGTAGAGTGCGTTTCAAGTTTTATTCCCCTTCGGCACTAGAATGGTTCGGCACCACCTGCATCCGTAAGTTTCCGGGTTGCCACCATACCATATAAGCAAAATATGATTGCCAGCTTTAAAAAACAGACTTATAAATTCCTCACAATATCTATACATCATACAAACCACAAGGATACTATAATTGAATATGAAGCTGACATGATGCTTGAACCTTTTCATTGCGATCTCACTCCTATCGAATTAATATGAAACTAAAAAGACATTTTGCTGAAATATTTTTGTATAAGGTTTTGTAAAATCGTCGAAATTGACGAATAGGTATCGATAATTGCTGCACTTCAATAAAAATATCCATATTAACATTGATATTAGATCAAACTTGCATGCCTAGTTACATCCTGCGTTTCGTTTTTATACATCGGATCGCGTTTTCGTTGTCGATTGCATTTTTGTCGCCGATCGCATTTTCGTTGTCGATCGCATGATATGCGATCCGGCAGTTTAGATATGCAGTTGTTCGAAAATAGCATAAAAATAGCAGTTATTCTCATCTCACCTCTACCACGCACACCACGGCCCACGGCCATAGAAAAATTTTATTTTGCCCTCGGCCGATTTTTTTTTAGTAAGGCAACATAACTCTAACTGGGTTCTGTTCTGTGGGCAGTGGGCAACACTCTATAAATGGCGGCGAAAAATCAATTTTTGAATTCGTTCGCCCCTCTGTTGATATTTTCGCATTCGGCAGTACATTCAACAAAAATATTATTCTAAAATAAAAACCAACCAAATGAAACTTGTTCCCACTCAATGCTCGCTTGCTATATCTTACCGTCCCTTGTGTATCCGAATCCGAGCTTGTTGTTATGCCTAGAATTCTTTTGTAAACTTTGTTGATCGATGATGTAAGAATTTTGAAGGTCTCTGACTCTAGTGATTCTGATTGTGGTGCGCACCTCGGACCGGTGTAGTTGTTTTTGTTGTGTCGTGAATAATGGAGGGCGAAGACAGCAGCGGAGGCCCAGAGCGGGAGGAAAATGGAAGCAGCACTCATTCCACCCCACAGGAACACCGGTCTTTTGCTGAATATGCTAAAGATAAACTTGATACTGGTGAGATATTTCTTAAACTTTTCATCTGTTATTTGTGCCTCTTCTAACATAGTGCATGAGTCATCCATGTTACAATAATATTGATAATATGACATCACATCATTATAATTTACCTTCATGAATCATGATACATTTTTAGTCCAAATCAAATTGGGAAAATAGTGATTCTGGTGAAACATTAATATATAAAGTCACTTTATTGTATGTTTATTGTTTTTATTCCTACTTCCTCCCCCAAGAATACCCACTGATCCTAATTCTGGTAAACCACAATAAGGTAAAACTAAAGGGTTAGCCAAATTGATAATTATTTGTCATAACCAGCGGGACGTGAGCTCCGCAGACGACTACCCATGGCCGGTCAGATTGGAGCCCATCTAATGCATCCCCGTCGTCTTCTTCTGCAATCCACTCAAACTCAGCATATTGATGTGGTGCTGACATTTCCTAAAGGTTTGTCTTTTTCACAACAATAATAAACTTATTAACACTTATATACACTTGTGTATTTAATGTGTATATTTTATTATTATTCTAATTATATGGTATACTTATTGTTATAATATAATTGCAAAATAAAATACTTAATTTAAACTAAAAAAAAGTTTAAAAGGTTTACAAATAACACATAGGTACCTAATTTATTTGTACCAGCTCAGATGATAACATTTATTGCATACTTATCTATACCAATAATATAAAGAGGAAAGATTTGTTTGTTTGTTTGTAACGAATAGGCTCCGGAAATACTGAACCGATTTGAAAAATTCTTTCACTGGTAGTGGTGGTAATGACATCCAGTCTAAATTGACATATGTCTAACAAGAGGCTGCCCCGCGGTTTTTCCCGCGCATATTTCTCATAATTACAAAAAATCCGTTTTCTCCCGTTCCCGTGGGAATTTTGGGAAATCCCTTCTTAGTGCTCACCTACACTCCATAAGGTACCTATGTACAAAATTTCAGCCCGCTACGCCCAGTAGTTTCGGCTCTGCGTTGTCTGTCAGTCAGTCAGTCAGTCAGTCAGTCAGTCAGTAACGGAAAAGTTTTATATATATTGATAACTAAATTTCTTTAACATTTTATGAATAACTTGGTTAGTGTGCACATAATTTTAAATTTGGTATTAGGTTGTAAGGTTGTAAGAACCTGGTTTTCTTTTTACGATAATACGGTTACGGTTTAATAAGAGGACAAAAGAAATTAGTATTCTACAGCCTAGGTATCACTATCAACAAAAAAAAGTTCAATTTTCTTGGGCTTGCTACTTGCATAAACTGTAACAGTAATCTCATTAAGATTCCCAGACCAAGCCAAATTGCCTAGTAAAGTTAAGGGTGAGTGAGGAGCGACGAACTTCGACTACGACTAAATTTATACGGCGCAAGGCGCAAGATGACGTCGTCTTCTGTTTTTACTTTTTTTTGACATTTTTTACTTTCGTTTTCTACGTCGCGGTCTAGGTTGTAAAATAGCTCTTGTTCTTTGTCAATACAGTCTAGGGCTGACGAAACCATAGACAAATCTGTTACGGCCTCCTAGACCGCCACTGTACCTACGAATTCTATGTTTGGACTATTTAGCACAGAGAAGGCCTCGATGTTAGTAGGTTCACAGATCAAATGATTGGATGAAGCTTGAGCAATAACTATAATACTGTGTTTCGTATTTTATTAAAAACATACAAGGATTTTGTCAAACATTATCTCGAAAAATCGTACCTAAAGTCTTTAGGCCAACTACTACTACTACCAAATATTCATAGTTTTGTTTAGGCTAAAGAAAACTATGAGTATTTGGTCACTATTGTGCTCTTAGTCTACGTATCCTATTATTGTATGATTTGTTTGACCGCACATATGGTTGTAAATTACTTATTGCTCTTATAGAATATTTTATTTATAACGGTTTTTCATATATCTAGGACCCGTCATCACTGAGAAATACATTCCTTTTTTGTCAACGAAATGGGCCATCAAGATCCATGAATGATATTTGCAACTCATTTTAGCCGCCGAAAGTTGATGTTATTTTCTTTGCAAGCTTTTCTTTAGTCAATGACTTCTTTATATTCGTACTGTAGGATAAAAAAAAATCTTATCTAATTTGAGACATCGTACTGGTGAATTTAATTCGACATAAAACCTAAGGCTGCGTTTTTTTTTTTAAACCAAAACACGAATTACTTAAAATATGTTTATACTCTAAGCTCAATAAATTACCTAACTTTAAATGTACATATGTTCTTTCTACCTAAAGATAGCTCACCTTGTCAGTTTAAAATGGTAAAGTAAATGATGTAATTAGCTCTGCATTGAAAATTACTATCGATCTATTTAGAGCAAACAGGATCGGGCCAATCCAATTACTATCTTCGATATTCTATCATATTATATTTAGGCCAACTTTGGCTAAAACCTCAACTTGATGTAGATCTTACATCAAACATAGAAATATAGAAGACTTATATGTAGTTTCTCAATGATCATACGACATAGTATTGACCCGGTAGGCATTGGATTGGAATGCCATAGGACTTTCGTCGTGGTGCGTTGCGTGGAGAAGAGCCTCCATACACGGACCGTCCAAAGCAGTACGACTTCTCGAGCGTAGAAGTGTGTACCTAGTTCACTATGCATGCACCGCAGTGCTTTTTAAAGGTGCATTTATATAAAATTACATAAAGCTAGAGCTAAGAGATTTAAGAGCATTATTTCTTGACTAGAGGCTGCCCCGCGGTTTCTCCCGCGCAGATTTCTCATAAACACAAAAATCCCGTTTTTTCCCGTTCCCGTGGGAATTTCGGGGAATCCCTTCTTAGTGCTCACTTACACTCTCCAAGGAACCCACGTGCCAATTTTCAGCTTTCTACGCCAAGTAGTTTAGGCTCTGCGTTGTCTGTCAGTCAGTCAGTCAGTAACGGAAGAGTTTTATATATATTGATTAAAAGAAAAATTTACGAAAGAAAGCTCTACGTCTGTTTACACTTAAATAATTTGATGGAATGGCTTTGTCAAACAGAAGGTGCTTTAGCATCGCGTAGAGCGCTAACTTTGATTTCACACACGCTCCTGCAAAGAGCTCAACGCTTAGCAACTATAGCGGAAGGCTAGCGCTTTAGCACATTCTGTTTGACAAAGCCCCAAAGGTTTTGTTAATTATGCTTATTATGAAAATGATTCAATGTTGAAGTGATGGTTTAATGGTGAGGTTTGTACAGTGGCGGACACGATCGGCGTAACACTTCCGGTTTTTCTGTATTGCAAAATAGCTCTTGTTCTTTGGTAATACAGTCTAGGGCTGACGAAACCATAGACAAATCTGTTACGGCCTCCTAGTCCGTGACTGTACGTGGTGTTGTTACCCCTTTCTTCTCTACGCTGTAAAATCATTGCGAAAGGGAGTAGAATCATTTGACAGAGGAGGGCTCGTTTGAGGGCTTCTCCAGGCGACTATTGTCGTAAGGCAATCCAAACATTTGTTTGCCTGAGCCAATTGGTGGACACCCTGAACTACCTCGCCTCTCACAGTATAGGATACTTTACCTAATAGGGTATCAATAGCGATTAGATTAGATGTAGTCTAATTGACTTTCAATAAGTGATATCTTGTATCCTATATTCAATAAAGATTTATTTGATTTGATTTGATTTATAAAACAGGTCTACCAGACACAATGCTGCTATGGCTGCTGCAGAAGTTGCGCGGCAGTCGTCCGAGGCTTCGCGTTTGCGTCCGACAACACGCCTCCTCGCAGTGCTCCGCTTTCTATATCACTGCTGACGATGACGTGTGAGTTGTACCTTCTTTTATTTGTCAAATCAGGGGCATATATGGCAGAACACTAGCGCAGCGAAATATTTTCTAATTTCCTTAGCTGTATCTCCACCGGCCGGCCGGCACGGCATCGGACAGATCCGGTGACGTCGGCATACCATGATAGCCAAACGGATGCCGAAATAAATGCCTATCGCGTCGAGCTGATGTTAAGGACTTCGTAACATAGATAGACATTAATCCCATTATAAAATTTTGTTTCATTTAAGAATTGAAAATGTTTCCGTGCCGGCCGGTCGATGAACATATAGCTTTAGAATGCTCGAGCTAAGAACCCGAAAACCAATGCTCCACCGATTTCATTGTGATATTTGACCAATCGTTCATTTATTTAATGAGTAGAAAGTACTAAATTTTTGTTGATTTGCAGCCTACTCCAAACGGCTGAAGAAATCCATCTTCCGAAATTGCTGAAGCCTGAATTCGGTGGTGGCTACAAGGAGTTCACCGTCCGAGATATGCACTGTTTTCAAAAGGTAAGTTAAAGAAAAGTTACTTACCGTTTAAAAAGACTCGATTTCTTAAGTGCCTTCAAAAAAGGAGTTTCTCAGTTTGGACTGTATAAGTATGTTTGTCCGCGAATATCTAGCGTTTGGCTAAATTGGATTTCGATGCGGTTTTCAGATACGTAAGTTTTTTTATTAATTTATTGAGAAAAATACATTTAAGTTTAATATTAGCTTTTTCAGCCTACGAAAACCAAGTATGGTTTAGTGGTACTATAATTTCTTAATTCTAGCTATAGTATGTATAATTTGTTACATTCGAAGAAGAGAAGGTTTTGGTTTATAATATCTGAATATTTATTTACAATACAGTATTGTAAATAAATATTTTCCTTATTTTTAATTCTTATCAGAGTAATATTATTACGCAAAGCTTATCAGAAAATGCCTTATACTTCATCAAAGAGTCTATTACCTTACAATTATAAAAGGCTACTTTCAACTTTAAATGTATAGAATCAAAGTATGATTTAGCTTGTTACGAATAAATGTTTTTTTAAATCGCGTGCTCATTGTGTCGTGTTTCTTATCGATAACATATTTGGAGTTACTGTTTTGGTGTTTCAAGTTATGGTAACCTAGGTCAAGTTACGCTTTTAACTTGGCAAAGGTATTTAATAGTTTACTTTATGATATAACAACTCTTAGATAAAAAAAATAATAGGCAAGCTATAGAGGTCGCGCAAGTACGTAACCTCTGCAAGCAATGATAAGATCTCATTTCAGTAATAATGACAAATGAATTCTAACCCAATTCTTATTTGAAACACGGCTAAAGCAAAGCGAATGATAAGAGATAAAAAAGCTAAACAAACATTTAGGGGTTAGAAACATTTTATTTGGAGAAACAAATAATACGTATTATTTATGACACAATCTAAACAGGAATGAACGTTTTCACGGCTCGCCAAATGTTTTTAGCTTTGAACTGTCAGATGTAGTAGTCCTTAGCACGAACAAACTATGACAGCCGTAGTCACTCATCGAACAACATCAGCCGTTTAAAGATGATCAGCTCTTGAATAATGGATGAGAGGATCTAACCACCTTCCATTTGTCCTATCGATTTAAAATTTGGTACAGTGTTACTTTAATGATATTGAAAGTATAGGGTAAGGTAACCATTTGCCAATGTAGCCGTTTGAAGATGATCAGCTCTGAAATAGTGGATGAGGTGATCTAACTACCTTCCGTCCTTATGAGAGATAAGGATAGATATACTTATCGCTTGCTGTCGCAGTGTAACTCAGTAATGGTTGGATTGTTTACGTTTTTTGTCTCGTCTTACTGGCTTCACTTTAGTTGTTATTATTATGAACTAATTAACAGGGTTCATCAGTAGCAGAACTGTTCAACTCGCAAGAACGCGCGTCCTTAGTGAAGCACGTTTTGGAATCAGCGAGGGCGGAACCCGGTGACGAACACGCTCTGGCACCGGCGATAACGTTGCGGCCTGGACAGAGTATTGGTGAGTCTCTAGTTTTATCGCCTCGTATCGCCTTGTCGCCTTCTAGCAAGGCGATAATTGGTAACGAGGTGTAGAATTATTTAATTATTTAAAAGGTCGAAATAAGGACTAAAATTCAGATTTAACAAAGACAAAAAATTGTATTATAATTTATCACTATCATTCTGTCAGTATTTAAAAAAATGTGTTTTTGACGCTCTGTACTACGTTCAATATGTGTTCTATGTGTTGAATACATTTGTATTAAAATATCTGAACCTTACCGACGCATCTGTCACTTTTTTTTCTCATATAAACAAGTGACAGCTTCAGTTTAAACAAAAACCGAGATGAATTTACGGTCTTTACAGAATCAACCCTGCTCTTGATTTCATCGCAAAACTAAATGTCCTATCTCTAACCATATTACAGCTGAATCTCATCATTACGTTCTGTAAAATAAAGTATAATTTCCAGTGCCGGCGTGCGTGAGCCGCGGCGTCGTCGCCAGCATGTTCCCGCTGCATGACAGGAAAGCGTTGGAGAGCCTTCGCAAGAAATGGGTTCGGTCATTCTTTGCCCCGCAACCTTTAGGTAAATATCGTACTAGTTTGTTTACTTGTAATCAATCAATATGTATAAAACTCTTCCGTTACTGACTGACTGACTGACAGACAACGCAGAGCCGAAACTACTGTGTGTAGAAAGCTGAAATTTGGCACGTGGGTTCCTTGGGGGGTGTAGGTGAGCAATAAGAAGGTATTTCCCGAAATTCCCACGGGAAGGGAAAAAACGGGATTTTTGTGTTATGAGAAATCTGCGCGGGTGAGACCGCGGGGCAGCTTCTAGTCAATATATATAAAACTCTTCCGTTACTGACTGACTGACTGACAGACAACGCAGAGCTGAAACTACTGGGCGTAGCGGTCTGAAATTTTGCACGTGGATTCCTTTGGAAGTGTAGGGGAGCACTAAGAAATAATTTCCTTACATTCCCATGAGAACGGGAAAAAAACAGCATTTTTGTGTTTATGATTATCATTTCTCCTGTCCGGACTCCGTTGCCATGTATTGCAACCCTAAAAGAAACAGATTAACACAATTTTTTGGTCATAATAAATCTGCAAGTATCGAAAGAGGGTTTTTAGCGACTAAGTAGCGTAATATAATGTGAAGCTCGTATCTAATTAAAAACAACATTTTTGGTTGTCGTGTTAAAATTTAAAGTGTTAGAAAAATTGTCTAACACTTTTGTGCTAAGGGGATTAAGACAAAACAGTTCTAAATCGCCAATTTGATGTTGTTTTAGATGAAATAAGCGAGTACTTCGGAGTGAAAATAGCGATGTACTTTGCTTGGCTCGGGCACTACACGCGCTCTCTCACCATACCCGCTGTCGTCGGGTTTATATTTTGGGTAAATATATTTTACTATTTTGTGTTGTTTTTAGCTTTTAGATAGGTACAGGAGGGGAAAACAGATTTGTCTATGGTCCCGTGCGCCCTAGACTGTATTACCAAAGAACGAGCTGTTTTGAAATACAAAAAAGACGGAAGTGTAACGCCGACCTAGACCGCCACTGTACTGTCTTAGGCAGTTGTCAACCGCCGACGATGAACGCAAAACGAGTAAAACTATAAATACATTCAGCTCTTTCCTTTACACGGAATGTTTATTTAATATGCGTTTCTTAAGCGAGAAAATCGCTGATAGTTAGTCGTTTCCTTCCGGCATTGAGGCCACTGCCTTAGGCCTCATTTATGGTGACGCGGCGGGTTGCGCGGGGCGTCGTCAACGCGTCTTCGTAAACTAGTCCAAACAGAAACGTATGAAAGGTTTGTACACAGGGTTTGTATGAAAAGACTTACCGTGTTATTCATAAAGATACAGGCGATTTTAGGAAGCTTTACTGGAGGTCTACTTCCCTGGTTTGTTGTATGGTAAATACGTGATATCCAGTCTAAATTGACATACGTCAAATAAGTAAAATGCTCTTTAACTTTTTATGAATAACAGGATTAGTAGTTAATAAGACTCAATTACGGATTTTTTTGTTCACAGATTTGGATCGGGACAGCGAACGATAATTGGAAGGACATTGCGCACGTCCTATTCTCGCTCTTCAACGTTTTGTGGGCCTGCGTTTATCTTGAAACTTGGAAAAGGTACTATTATTGATTTTATAACAAAGGTACATCTTAAATTACTATAGATAAATAATAACAAAATAAAAAATTAAAAACCCCTGACCGAGTCAGATCATCTAAACTAGACCCTTATCAACTAAACTAGAACTAGAGCTGATCATCTTCAAAAGGTCATGGTTACCTTACCGTATACTTTCAATATCATTGAAGTAACACTGTACCAAATTTCGAATCGATCGGACATAAGGAAGCTAGTTAGATCCCCTCATTTCCTAGAAAAGAGCTGGTGATCTTCAAACGGCTGATCAGATCTTCATGAGACATGGCTAAGAACACTCGGGCTAAAATTATGTATTATGCAAAATAAAACTAAACGAAAATCGGTTCATCCGTTTGGGCTCTACCATGCCACAGACAGACAGATGCACATGTTAAACTTATAACAACCCTCTGTTTTTTCGTCGGGGGTTAATAAATCTACTTATAGTTTTGTATATTTGTCACGCAGGTATTCAAACGTCCTCGCCTACAAGTGGGGCACCTTGGATCAGAGGGACGAACTGTTGGTGGAACCGAGACCTTTGTATCGGGTATTGTATACAATTTGTTTTTTTTTATACAAAAACTACAAACTTTAATGCTTCATAATTGTTAACAGTATTTTATTACCAACTAGTCGACCCGGAGAACTTCGTACCGTACCCTACTACTATATAAAATCCGTTGCATAGTTTTAAAGATTTAAGCATATACAGCGGAAGAGACTTTGTTTTATACCATACGAGCTTTCCCGGCTTACTTCATTACGCCATAGAATATAAGATACTACAAAAGAATTGGCTCTATAGACTATGTTCTTTAGATTGCCCAGAATGGCCGAATAAAAAACAAACAACAACAACAAACCACCTGTCATAATATGTAAACAACGGAAAAATATTGCACCTTGGGTTACATTATTTGAGTTTAGGTAAGGATCCCTAATTTTTTTGAAAATCTTATATAGCCTATGACACTCGGGGTTAATGTAGCTTCCTACCAGTAAAAGAATTTTTCAAATCGGTTCAGTATTTTCGGAGCCTATTCGTTACAAACAAACAAACAAACAAATATTTCGTCTTTATAATATTGGTATAGACTAGTGGGCGCCCCACGGCTTCGCCAGCGCATTTTGGCTTGAAACATCAAATTCCTAAATTTCAATCGGGATAATATTTATCCCATGTCTTTTCTCAGGCTCTAGCTAGCCTATCTATAAGTTTTCTCAGGAAAGCGAGACAGACTTTACATTTATAAATTAAGTAAGGAAGTATGGATATGGAGTATGTATTGATAAAGGCATTACGAAGTTGGCCGGGACAGCTGCAGCTACTTGTTTATCTCCCGCAGGGCGAGATGTCCCGCAGCCCGGTGACGGGGCGCGACGAGCCGCACTACCCGGCGTGGAAGCGCCGCGCGTGGCGCCATCTAGTGTCCGCCCCCCTCACGCTGCTGTGTCTGTGCGCCTGCGCCGCCGCCACCGCCGCGCTGCTGCTCGCGCAGGTTATACTCGTACTGTTCAATACGTTTATTGCGGTAGCCTAAGCAATCAGAGACTCAAAGGTATATATACGTAATGGTTTGAAACTAGATCAAGCGAGGGTTGTAACAGCACCCGAAGTGGAACAGCTTTAAACCTACGTTGTATAGGAACTATATTTTTTATTCAATCCGATGGAAAAAAATCTCTTAAAATCGTAATTGCAAAATAGCTTGTCGCGCACGAGACCATAGACAAAAGTTTTACCCCGTCCGTGTGCGCCACTGTACGAGCCTTATTCTGTTGATCTAATCAGCTGGTTTTTATGTCTATAAAATAGTATGTACTATAAAAAATAGAGTTAACTATAAAACGTAAACAATAATTGCCACTATTTTGTCGCGAAGTTAATTTTTAATGAGAGGTTTTCAATTTGACAGCTCAGAAGAAAAAAAAATGTTTTATTACTCCGCTAACAGATGGCGCTCTGCCAGGAGCAATAGGTCAAAATAAAATTAATTATAGAATAGCTCAAAATAAAACATAAAAATTAAAATTCAACGGAGTGGGTGAAATTAATATTTATACTTAACAGACAATGATCCAATCCAAAGAGTCAGTCAATACTCGATCTCCCATCTCTCTGAAGTTGCTGTAGACACCGCCATCTACGGGCGTATTATGAAACTTTTTGTGTCACTTTGAAAACCCCTCATTGTCTTGTTGAATATACCAATTTGTACAGGAGTGGTGGGAGCGGCGGCTGGTGCACTGCGCGTGGGCGCCGCGCGCGCTGCTCGCCGTCACCATCGCGCTCGAGGAGGAGCTCTACACCAGGATAGCCAAGTGGCTCAATGATAAAGGTATCATTTTTTTTTTTTTTTATTAGGTACATTTGTTAAGATTATACAGGGTGGAATTTTGTGATGCCATCTAGAATTGTTTCTTTTTTTTTGGATCTATTCCCGGATTTCGCAATGCAATTTTAAAAATTTTTGATTGAAATGCAGTTTGGTTTCTTAAAAAAAAAATGGTTCCTTTAAGTAAAAGGTGACGTCTCCAGTATAGAGAGTACAGTGGCGGTCCATAGAGACCATAGAAAAATCTTTTAAGCCGTCCTTGACCGCCACTGTTCTTGCCCACCATTATATAAAATTCCAACCTGATTTAGGTTTCAGTATAATGTTTTAAATTATTCTATTCTTGTAATAAAACATCGTTTATTTTGTTTTGTTTTTTTTTGTGTATGATTTGTTTTGTAGAATGCACGGGTTTTTTAGAAAATAAATGTTTGGTAAATAATTTAATAAATCAAATATTTAAATAAGCAACAAAGTGGTATTAAGTAGTCGATTTTTAATTTTTCTTTGTTAATTAATACAATTTGTAACATTATTTAGGTTTTCAGCTGTACTTAGGTACTATTTTAATAGAATAGAAAATTCACTAAGTTAGCTTTTTAATTTTTAATCCTAGCAATTACCCAACTCTTCTAGATTTGTAGAATTACAATCTAACTATAGTTTAAACTTTTTTCTCTTTACCGCTTACCAAACGGGACTGGATAAAAAACAACTACAAAATAATATAATGATCAATACAAAAACAATTCAACAGAAAACTATCGACTCGAGACAAAGTACGAAAATCACCTGATATTGAAAATAGCATTGGTTTGTATGAATATCAAAGAGCTATAATGGCGCTTTATCACGCTTCGACTAGATGGAAACATGTAATAATAATAACTTGTAAATAAACCATTTTGATTGCACGCAGTTTTCATATGCACTGAATGTAAACATGCATTTGGGTGTCGCACTATTTATCGGATAAGCGACGATCGATACATTAGTGGGTTCCGTTATACTGAGCGTTTCTGACAACACAACTTTCTTAAAGTAACATGGGTAAAAATTTCAAAACAAAAATCAGCTGTTCCATACATTTATTCGATCAGCTGACGAGGTCAATGTACGGGACAGTTGATTTTTATTTTGAGATTTTTCCAACGTTGCTTAGGGAAGTTTAAGGTATGCTGTGCCGAATCCCCCCTTTGATTTATTACCGTCGTGTCAGAAACACTCTGTATATGTATAGTTACTACATAAATCGCTGCACCCCAGTGCTGTTTACCTGAATGCTATTTCACATTTCGTTTAATCAATTGCATGATATCTTTTCATGAACACATAGTTTTTTAAACTTTATTTCAACTTATCTTGTAATAATAGTCATCAACGGTTCCCGGAGGAATAAAACAAGATTGCAAACATACATTCAATAATTACGCTACACTGACAAAAACCGACACATGACCGCTTTGACGTATATCTTTTTTTTTTACAACCAATAGTAAAATTACTTAATTATTACTTTTTTTACATACATTTTCATAACAAAACACTGTTTTACTATCATAATGTACACTTCTACGCTTAAACAATATATTATATCCTTCAATGTGTATTAGTTAATACGATGTGATCGTTTCAGTTTCAATTTGTGAACTCTTTCATGAGTTTGTTCTACATCGCGTTCTACCTTCAGGATATGGATAAATTGAAATCAGTAAGTAAAATATAGAAATACTGTAGTATCAATTTGTAGGAAATATCTCTTGAATCTTGAATCTATTCACACTATCACACTAATATTGTAAAGCTTAAAGTTTGAGTGTGTTTGTATGTTTGTTACGATTTTTTAATGTAATTATTATGAAGACAATATAATCTGTTTATCAGTTAAACAACATATTTTATGAATAACACGAAAGAGTGTGGTCTTAGCTTGGACTAAACATATTTATGGTCCTTCGAGCCGGATGCAAAGCCGGAACAATAGGATACTGTAAATAACAATGAATGAATGAATGAATGAATGATATCTTATTGCACAAAAAACACAAAAACAAGAATATTAATAAGTACAGTAAGTTGACAAAAGGCGACCAACAATAATTTATTTCAGCAACTGGCAGTTTTACTGATCACGAGGCAGATAATATGCAATCTGAAAGAGTCTGCGCTGCCGTACTTGATCGAGAATCTGAGATTGGCTAAGATTTGCGTCGATGTTTTTGGTGCGCTCAGCCCTACTAAAGGTCAGTCCCACCCAATTGAATATAATTTTTTTTTTCTTATACTTCCAAAATCAATCAGAATTTAAAATTATAAAAGACGTTGAATGGTGTAAATGTCATTTTAGAGCCAACATCGGCCCAAATAACGTCGCTTTTTGAGAAGAAAACAGACTCAAGTGACGATTCCTTCGGTCGAGTTATGGAGCCGAGCTCGGATGAAAGACGAGACTCGGAGCCTACTCGCACTGTGCACCAGGCTGAGTTGGAATCACAGCTCTTTATGGTATTATACTTATACATTTAGTACTATACTTATACTTATAAAGTAGCCACTTTTTACGCGACTTCAAAAAAGGAGGTTATCAGTTTGACTTGTATGTATGTATGTTTGTCCGCGATTTTCTCGAGTTTGGCTGAATCGATTTTGATGCGGTTTTCAAAAAAGTATTTGTTACATTCAGGAGAAGATTTTAGTACCTATTTTAACCGACTTCAGAAAAGAGTGAGTTCTCAGTTCTATGTATGTGTGAATTTATTGAAGGCGGGTCTCTTTTTTTAACCCCCGAACGAAAAATTCAGAGAGGGGTGTTATAATTTTAATCTGTCTGTCTGTGTATCTGTCTGTGGTATCGTAGAGCCCAAACGGCTGAACCGATTTTCGTTTAGTCTTTTTTGTATCATAGATAATTTCAGGCCGAGTGTTCTTAGCCATGTCTGATGAAGATCTGATCAGCGGTTTGATGATGATCAGCTCTTGAATAATGGATGAGAGGATCTAACTAGCTTCCTTATGTCCGATCGATTAGAAATTTGGTACCATGTTACATTTATGTTATAGAAAGTATTTGGTAAGGTAACCATGACCTGATCTGCCGTTTGAAGATGATCAGCTTTTGAATAATGGATGAGAGGATCTAACTAGCTTCCTTATGTCCGTTCGAGTTGAAATTTGGTACCATGTCACATCTATGATATTGAAAGTATATGTTAAGGTAATCATGACCTGATCTGCCGTTGGAAGATGATCAGCTCTTGAATTATGGATGAGAGGATCTAACTAGCTTCCTAATGTCTGATCGATTTGAAATTTGGTACCATGTTACATCTATGATATAGAAAGTATATGGTAAGGTAACCATTACCTGATCAGCCGTTTGAAGATGATCAGCTCTTGAATAATGGATGAGAGGATCTAACCACCTTCCATTTGTCCTATCAATTAAAAAATTTGTACAATGTTACTAATGATATTGAAAGTATATGTTAAGGTAACCATGATATTTTTATGATGATTAGCTCTAGTTCTAGTTAAGTTGATGAGGGGTCTGACTGGGTCGGGGGTTTTTAAAATTTTAAATTTGAGTTATAAATAAATTATTTTAGCAACACTAAAAGTGACATGTGTCATGTGTCATCATGCTGGTTGCAAGTATTCTCAACCGTATTGTTTCAGTACGAGGGCACATTCGCGGAGTACCTGGAGATGCTTACCCAGCTGGGCCACGTGGCGCTGTTCTCGTCGGCCTTCCCGCTGGCGGCGGCGTGCGCGCTGCTCAGCAACGCCGCCGAGATCCGCGCCGACGCCTTCAAGCTGTGCCACGTGGCGCGCCGGCCCTTCGCCGCGCGGGTCGCCTCTATCGGCAGCTGGCAGGTCTGACACTAGCATACTTCAAGCTGTGCCACGTGGCGCGCCGGCCCTTCGCCGCGCGGGTCGCCTCTATCGGCAGCTGGCAGGTCTGACACTAGCATACTTCAAGCTGTGCCACGTGGCGCGCCGGCCCTTCGCCGCGCGGGTCGCCTCTATCGGCAGCTGGCAGGTCTGACACTAGCATACTTCAAGCTGTGCCACGTGGCGCGCCGGCCCTTCGCCGCGCGGGTCGCCTCTATCGGCAGCTGGCAGGTCTGACACTAGCATACTTCAAGCTGTGCCACGTGGCGCGCCGGCCCTTCGCCGCGCGGGTCGCCTCTATCGGCAGCTGGCAGGTCTGACACTAGCATACTTCAAGCTGTGCCACGTGGCGCGCCGGCCCTTCGCCGCGCGGGTCGCCTCTATCGGCAGCTGGCAGGTCTGACACTAGCATACTTCAAGCTGTGCCACGTGGCGCGCCGGCCCTTCGCCGCGCGGGTCGCCTCTATCGGCAGCTGGCAGGTCTGACACTAGCATACTTCAAGCTGTGCCACGTGGCGCGCCGGCCCTTCGCCGCGCGGGTCGCCTCTATCGGCAGCTGGCAGGTCTGACACTAGCATACTTCAAGCTGTGCCACGTGGCGCGCCGGCCCTTCGCCGCGCGGGTCGCCTCTATCGGCAGCTGGCAGGTCTGACACTAGCATACTTCAAGCTGTGCCACGTGGCGCGCCGGCCCTTCGCCGCGCGGGTCGCCTCTATCGGCAGCTGGCAGGTCTGACACTAGCATACTTCAAGCTGTGCCACGTGGCGCGCCGGCCCTTCGCCGCGCGGGTCGCCTCTATCGGCAGCTGGCAGGTCTGACACTAGCATACTTCAAGCTGTGCCACGTGGCGCGCCGGCCCTTCGCCGCGCGGGTCGCCTCTATCGGCAGCTGGCAGGTCTGACACTAGCATACTTCAAGCTGTGCCACGTGGCGCGCCGGCCCTTCGCCGCGCGGGTCGCCTCTATCGGCAGCTGGTAGGTCTGACACTAGCATACTTCAAGCTGTGCATGTCTGATACTGGAGTGTGCTAACTTGAAAGAAGCCCTCTCGCGTAGTCACATAGTTCATTATCGCATGAAACATTTACGAAATGAAGTTAAGGCTAATATCCTGTAGGTATACTCATATGTAACAGGAGCAAGCTTGATTGTGCAGATATGTCTATACTAGTCGCAAAGACTCGCGTCAGACGCGGTCACAAAACGTGTCTCGTCCGCCTTCCCGCTGGCACCTGCCTATGACCTAAAAGACGTTCTCTCACGTAGTGGTACGGGTCAATATTGCATGAATACTTACGAGTTTAGGCTAATAACGCTGTAGGTACATATAATACGTCTTCAAGCTGTGCCACGTGGTGCGACGACCCTTCGCTACACGGGTCTAGTCTATTGGTAGCTGGCAGGGATGTGCCAAAAGATGTCCTCTCGCATAGTGATACGGGTTAATATGCGCTGCTCAGCAACGCGACCGAGATCCGCGCAGGAATGCTTTGGAGTTTGGGCTAATAACGCTTTAGGTATACATAGCTGTTCCACGTTCCGCCGTCATGATTATGACTTTAGGAAGTGCGCCTTCTGCATAAATACTTTAAGATTTGAACGATTCATTATGTGGTGTAATTTAAGAGTTGTATGGTGAACATTATCCCCAGACGGCGATGGAGGCGATGGTGTGGTTGTCTGTGGGGGTGAACTGCGCGCTGGCGGGGCTGGCGGGCCCGGCGCGCCGCCTGCTGGCCGGCGCCGAGCCTCAAGTCACTCTCGGAGTCATCGTGGCTGTCGAGGTGAGTCGGTCACTACTGGAGTTGGGTCTCTCTTGCTGGTCGCCATACTTGTCTGCTTCTCTCTGACGATGATGCAGGCTGGCCAAAAACCAAGCTTTAGAAAACATTGTGTATGTCGAGTTAAGTATAATAGGTCACTGCGTCATTGTGGCTGTTGAGGTAGGTATTATAGGTCACTTCTGGAGTTGGGCCTTTCTTACAGGTCGCCATACTAGTCTGTGACTGTCAGATGGCGATGGAGGCGATGTTTATAGTGCTGTTTGTAGTCGCTTTAGGAGTATTTGCATATGTCGAGGTAAGTATGAAAGGTCACTATTGGTCTTAGATCTCTCTTACAGCTCGTCATACTGGCCAGTTGTGGCAGTGATTCAGCTCTCTGTACACAGTAGCTTCAGAAAAGATTTAAGATTTTGTGTCTAATAGATTGTTTCAATCAGCTGACCAAGTTGATGTTAGGAATTGCAACCCTAATATATACAAGAGTTAATTGAATTTACGATAAAACAAAACAAACATTAAGTTTCTCACTTACTCGCAACGAGCTGTTTTCAAGAAAGTATTTATTTCACTTCAAACTTTAACAACTCTAACATTAACGTTCAACTATTAACATTAAGGCCCTACATGTACCCATACATAGTGGTCCTTCGAGCCGGATACGAACCAGCGTTCAACGCTGTCAGTCTAGCCTGGTCAACAGCAAAGTAAGATGGCATGTAGGTAATCCGGTTATTTGTGTCCCCAGCACGTAATACTCCTAATGGTGCTGATCCTGCGCGCAGCCATCCCCTCAATACCCGCCTGGCTCGCCACTGAAATGGCCAAGGTCGAGTACCAGCGACGAGAGGCTTGCAAAAACTCTCACGCCACTCTACTTGTGAGTATTAAAAAAAACTGGTGAACCGGTTTTCCTTTTTTTTTTGTCATACATAATTTTATCCCAAGCGTTCTTAGCCATGTTTCGGTTCAGCTGTTTGCAAATGCTATTTTCTAGTAGATGCGGTCGGTCTGGGGGATTTTTTAATTAAACATTTTGGTATTTTTTTTAGTTCTGTCTCACAATCAACGTAAACACGTTTGACAATGCCGCACAGTGTATCATTGTTTACGTGGACAGTTTTTAGGTTGGGATTTGTAGGAGACCCTCTATTTAGTTAGTACGAGCTGTCCCGGCTTACTTCGTTACGCCATAGAATATAAGATACTACAAAAGACTTGGCTCTATAGACTATGTTCTTTTGACTGCCCAGAATGGGCGAATAAAAGTACAAACAACAACAACAAACCACCTGTCAAAATATGTAAACAACGGAAAAAATATTGCACCTTGGGTTACATTATTCTAATTTTTTTGAAAATATAATATAACCTATGACACTCGGGGATAGTGTAGCTTCCTGCCAGTGAAAGAATTTTTCAAATCGGTTCAGTATTTCCGGAGCCTATTCGTTACAAACAAACAAACAAATCTTTCCTCTTTATAATATTTGGTATAGATCAGTGATCGAAGGATGGACCTTAATCCGTATGTAACAATTTGTAACTTTTTCGTTCATCTTCAATTCGCCCAACAAAACTCCTGGTTTAAGAATTTTTCACTAAGGGACGGAACGGTGCGAAACTAGCGCCTCTGCGGATGAATATTTAATATCTTCTAAACCATGGCCGAAAACAAAAATATGCGCCTTTGACTCCCTAGCTAGATCATCTTGCTTAGAATTTTTAAGGCCCTGTTGTGTAGCTTTCAGTTTCAAAATCATAGAAATAAAACCGTTTGTTGCCTATCAATTATCGATAACAATTTTTTATCGAAGTTTCGCACCGTTTCGCCCCTTGAGCATAGAAATAGTATTCACAATTTAGAGTTTTAAATTTTCAAAATCAATTATTAATTATTTTTTAATTTCTGTTTTACCAAATATGTACATATCAACAAATTAAATACATTTGAAACAGTCCGAATACCCGAGCCAGGACGAGCTAGCGAAAAGGACGTCCTCCCCGCGCGCGGGCTCGCCCCCCGCGCCCCCCGCGCCCCCCGCGCCGCGCCCGCTCGAGGACAGGAAGAAGATCAGCGTCGGCAAGATACCCGAGATACCGCCCTTTAGGTCAGTCGATAGCTTTGATGAACACTAAGCGTGTTTCCTCAAGACGCGATATCGGTCGTGCGATAGGGGCTCGACAGACAATAGAAATCGCTCGTACATCCACGAAGCCTGCCTGATTGGCTGTCGAATCCATATCGCACGACCGATATCGCCTCTTGAGGAAACACGCTTAGGCTGACATTCACAGTCAGTGTTTGGAGGCTACTCAGTGTATGATACTCGGACAAGTCCTTCCCGAGTACTGGTTATACTGGCTCCAGCCGTCTTATACTCCGTCGAGTTTATGTTGCACTGTATTTAAGTCGAAACTCGAATATGTATATCAAAAAGTATTATTTCGACACTTTGGAGTGCAAGTTCGAGCTGCGACTCGACTGTGAATGTCATAGTTATAGCCTAGTAGCAGATAAACGTTCCTTCCCTTTAGTACAGTCTCGGACTCGTTCACTAGTACTGTAATAGCCAAGAACTAGACTCTAATAGCAAAGAAAAATAGCTAGTAGCACTAGTTCTACTCTCTTATTATTGTATATTAAAATCAGGATTCAATAAGGGCTTGAAACTTAAAAGCGAGGGTTGTAACATCACCCGCAGCGGAATAGCTTTACACTAACATTGTATACTCCACTTTAACGTTAGAATAGCTCCATGGCTGTAATTTGTAAGTCACTGCGAAGTTCGCCGGGTCCGCATTTCATTTCATTGCGTAGTAATAATATAATAGTAGCAGAAAACTTATTATTGAGAACGACCCATGCCCAACAGTGGCTAGACATTGGTAACTAATAAACATTTAAATAAGTATTTTTTATCTCGTCTTTTTATAGAA
This sequence comes from Euspilapteryx auroguttella, assembly GCA_951802225.1. Taxonomy (NCBI): domain Eukaryota; kingdom Metazoa; phylum Arthropoda; class Insecta; order Lepidoptera; family Gracillariidae; genus Euspilapteryx; species Euspilapteryx auroguttella. Next base: position 2,590,611 of record OX637662.1, read on the forward strand.
TTCTTAATTTATTTTTATTTTAAAATTAATAAATTTAATTTGTATGGAATGCGTAAAGTAAATAAATCCTGTAATGTTTACTTTTATTTCAGTTAATTAGCTCGCGATAGATATCGGATCGGTGTGTAGTTAATGTGTGTCGCTTTTTACTTTGTCTTATTGTATGTTTAAATAATATTTAAAGTTTATTTTTTGTATAAATACTATTTTATAAACATGTAGTTTTAAATATTCTGTCTGTTTTTATTGTAACACAAGTGTCTTTATTTTTCACATAATATATGATGTTATTTTATTATAATTTGCTTGTTTTATTAGATTCAGCACGATTTGTAGACTACAGTATAAGGTACGTTTTGAATTTATTTTTTTATTAAGCTTGCAATATAGTAGCTTATTTTTTTTGTATTTCGGTAGCTTTTGTATAAAAATCTCTATCTTGTATCTTGCATTATACAGGATGTTGACATGTCGATAATATATGAAGATTAATTATTCAGTTTACCATACTTATTTAATTTATTTCGATGATGATTTATTAAACGATGTTATTAAGGGAAACTTTTATTTACAGTGAGCTGTTAAACTCCACAACACCCTGTAGAAAGTATATTGATTATCCATTTCTTTCTTAATTCTTACTGTTTTAATTATTTTGGTAAATCAACCTCAATGCAGTGTTCAGTTTACTTCACACAGCCTAATAATATTTTAGACCTAAAGCGGCGTCCATAACGATGCCGCTGGGCGAACCAAGCATCACTACGGGCTCGCTGCAAGCCCTGCAGGATGTCAGTCCAACCAAGATTATACGGCACAAGGTTAGTCAAGTAACACTTATACATGTGTGTGTTATATGAAATTATATTCAGCTTTTAGTGAACGATCGATTGAAAAATGAGATACAAGAAACTTGAGCAAGTAAACATAGAACTCAGAGGAAGATATTCACAGTCGAGTCGCAGCTCAATTTCGCACTCTAGTGTCAAAATTAAAATCGCTGTAAAATCATTGCGAAAGGGAGTAGAATCTTTTGACAGAGGAGGGCTCGTTTGGGGGCCTCTCCAGGCGACTATTGTCGTAAGGCAAGGCAAACATTTGTTACGCCCTGCAGTACCGGGCCGAAGAATAGGACTGAGGTATCCCCTGCCTGTCGTAAGAGGCGACTAAGAGGGGACCCCGGGGTCGTTGGGTGCACGAGGCGGGGGCCTCGTGTAGTCATATAACGGCCCCGAGAAGGACGGCGGAACGCGGTGTCCCGATTCCGTCGTCGAGTGTAGGAAGAGCCTTCCGCGCTCAGGGGGGACTACCATCACTTGTCCTCCCGTGAAGAGGCTATACAGCCAGTGCTGGAGGGGGTCGCGGAGTTGAACATAACGATCGAAAGATCACCCGTGACCCCCTTTCCAACAGCCGAGATGGACACCGGCGGGGTTTTAGTGGGTGCGAACCCCACATAACCCTGCGACTCCCCCCGGGGTCGCAGGGTACTCGTTAGGAGTTTCCCCGCCTAAAAAAAAAAAAAAAAGGCAAACATTTGTTTACCTGAGCCAATTGGTGGGCATCCTGAACTACCTCGCCTCTCACAGTGATTCTTTACCAAATAAGGTATGAATAGCAATTAGATTAGATGTAGTCTAATTAACTTTCAATAAGTGATATCTTGTATCTTATATCGAATAAATAATTATTTGATTTGAATCGTTCTCCGCTGCATATTGTTAAAGATAACGAGTTCCAACTTCGAGATAGTAAAGTATGCGGCCGACGGAGTATGAGACTGCCCGAGTTAGGATTATGTGTACTCGGGATCAGAGTAAAAAACTCGTTATCAGAGTATAAAACTCGAGCAAGTAGTTTCAGTCAAACACTGACTCAAGCCGTTTTTTTAGTACAAGATAATCTTGGCACGGGCCGTCTCATACAATGTCGAGCTCACGGAGGAGAACGAGTTAAACACTTTTGCAACCGTCCCAAAATATTCAATGTTCATATCGGAACCGACCAAATCGCATATGAATAACTATATGCGTGTTCGCGCCATCTGGTGGCTGCAACGCAAACCTCAACTTAAACAAATATTAGGCATTAAATTCAAGTAAAATCAAATCAAATTAAAATCAAATATTAGAATCAGTAACGTAGAGCTCAGGGGGGTTCGGAGAGCCCAGATTGCCGAATACTTAATCAAAAGCGCATGGTCGCATCCCGACCAATGCGCGAACTTCGTGTAAAAACTGTTTAACTATGTAAAGGCTTAACCCATGTCACACACCAAAGTCCCGTCCGGTCCGGCGGAGTAAGTTGTAGTTTTTTTTTTATGCGGAGCGCGCGTTTATACTATAAACCCGGTACAGGAGGGTGGTGTGGGCGCGCTGCTGAGCGTGCGGCGGCTGCGCGACGAGCCGCTGCACCGCTCGGCGCAGTGCCTGCCGCAGCCCGCGCGCGCCGCTAACCCGCTGCTGCAGGTCTGTTGTCTGTCTTAAGCTATGGTTTTATATCATCATTACATCATCATCATCATCATCAGCCTATAAGAGCCCACTGCTGGACATAGGCCTCTTCTCTCGCACGCCATGCACCACGGTCCTGCGCCAGTCTGCCGTCATTACATAGTATAAAATAATTTATTTTTTACAAAAAAGAAACCCGTCTTTAATAAACTGACACATACATCAACTGAGCACTTCCTCTTTTTTGAAGTCGGTAAAAATATATACTAAAACCTTCTCCTGAATGTAACAAATACTTATCTGAAAACCGCATCGAAATCGGTTCAGCCAAACGCGAGATAATCGCGGACAAACATACATACATACATACATACAGGTCAAACTGATAACCACCTTTTTTGAAGTCGGTTAATAAAGTCGCTTTCCAGTCTGTCCCTATGTGTGCTTAAATATTTAAATTTATGCAACGAAATTTAATGCGTTTTTTTTTTAATAATAGAGTGATTCGAGAGGAAGGTTTATAAGTATAATACCTACGTGCACAATATAGTTATAGGTTAGGCGGTACGAAGTTCGCCGGGTCGACTAGTGATACCATAAAATACGTTAGGTATGGTGGCGTCATGGAATTCTACCACAACATTTTCTCGGGTCTCGTAAAAAGCGAATTTCCTCCTAAGGGAATTTCCAAAAAACGGCTAGGCAGCCTCTTTCGTTGAAAATTTTAAATAATAATAGTAATAATTTATTTATTTTGTACAACACAGGTAAGTACAGGATATTAAATAACATAATTTTGTGTGGTATCTCCGTGTTCAGCCTTTTCAGGCATACAAAAAATATGAAATCTTAAACTAAAAAGAAGAAGGTATCTATTTACAGAAATATTTACAAAAAGTATAGAAGAATTGAAAATTGTTACTGCGTTTTGTCACTCAGATATTCTTTAATGCTATAATATGCTTTATCTACGAGGAAATTATACAATTTTAGTTTGAATTCTTGTTTGCAGTTTGTTTGACTTACATATTTCGGTAATTTATTATATATTTTCGATGTCATACCAAATATACTTTTGCTTAAATATGATGTTTTACATTGTATGTGGTAAATTTTTTCTTTTAATCTAGCGCTTCTGTGTTTCTCAAACTTATCTTTATTGTTAAATACAAAATTGCATACTTCCTGTATGTTAAACAACCATACTTGGATCGCCAACCCGTCTGGCAACCTCGTACCCTCCCTAACATCCGCAAGTTTTGCCCTTAAGTTGATCTCTGGTGGAGGCCTGGGTCCCTGGTTCGATTCCCGGGCGGGGCGAATATTGATATGATGAATATCGATGTTTGTTTCCGGTCTGGGTGTGATGTTCGTCTCTGTGTATGTTTCGGGCCCCCTAGATACACGTTCTTCCTAGTTAGGGGCTCTGAGTGTGATGTGTTATTATTATTATTAATGCCGAAAAGACCCACTAAAAATCCGAAACGTCCACCAGGGGGTTTAAATATGTTCGAGCCCCACATACCAACGTCGTCGTCCCCTGAGTGGCAGGAATGGCTTAAGTGTATCCAAAAAATGATATTTTGTCATACAAGTTCCCTCGGTATCAAATCGTATTACAGGAACTAGCAGGCAGCGTGAGCGCGGGCGGGTCGGAGCCGGATTTGAACGCCGCCACCGTGCCCTCTGTCGACGCCAGCGCCTCCAGTGAGGAAGATAAACCTAAAGATAAAGGTACAACGCACTCCTAGGATAGGACTGTAGGAAAAAGTCGCACTTACACAATACAATTATTAGGTAAAATTTAAAGGTGGGCCTAATTTAATCCCAACTTCAACTGCACAGGTTATAAGTACAACTTGTAACAGTACATGAAATTTGGTGGGCAATTCAAGGAGACGATAATCTATACCAATATTATAAAGAGGAAAGATTTGTTTGTTTGTTTGTAACGAATAGGCTCCGGAAATACTGAACCGATTTGAAAAATTCTTTCACGGGTAGGAAGCTACATTAACCCCGAGTGTCATAGGCTATATTAGATTTTCAAAAAAATTAGGGATCCTTACCGAAACTCAAATAATGTAACCCGAGGTGCAATAATTTTTCCGTTGTTTACATATTTTGACAGGTGGTTTGTTGTTGTTGTTTGTTTTTTATTCGGCCATTCTGGGCAGTCAAAAGCACATAGTCTCATAGAGCCAATTATTTTGTAGTATCTTATATTCTATGGCGTAACGAAGTACAGGGACAGCTCGTAATTATTAAAGACGGAAATGTGTTGGTGGTAAGTTAGCGTCGAAAAATGGCGAGCTCACAGTTTGGGGCGAATTACTACCGTTATGTGTGTTGACGGTACAGAATACAACCCCTATCTTGTCACTTATCACTTTATCACTTCCTTTACCTTTAGGTAATCTGTGGGAAAGCACTATGTACAGCAGTGGAAGTCTTGTGGTTATGACGATTAAGAAAATTGACGAGTTCACAGTTCGGGGCGGCTTTCTACAGCAGTAGTATATCTTTCCCAGGGTCCCGCTCCCGCGCGAAGGCTCTACTGGTGAAGCGGATGCGCACAGTGGCAGTGTTCTCGCTCGGGCTGCGTCGGGCGCGCGAGGCCGCCGCCGACCGGCCCACGCCCTCGCCGTCCAACCCTGTCGCGCCTGTGAGTACAACACTACACATGCCAGGAAAAACACTAGGCCTAGGCTGTGTTACCAGTAGGAAAGCTTTCAGTTAGTGTTTTGTGTAAACTCCAACAAGCAGATCTCGAGTACAGTTTTTCCTGGCTCGGGCCGTCTCATACTCCTTCGAGCGTAACTCAGAATGTTGAAGTCGGAACTCACTTTTGAGCACACTCTTCATTTAGCTGTCTTCTTACTATTGTGTACATTACCGCGAATTTATTGAATTTAATGGTTGATCTGTGACAAAAATAATCTGGCTCGAAGGACCATCTCAAATCACGTGCAGTGTGGTTATTGCCGTTCTCAATGTAAATAAGAATGAAATGTAAAAATATATACTGCGGGTAATCATCAATACAGGGAACACAACAAAGTGGCTTCCCGCGTCTGTTTGCCGCTATATATCCTTAAATCTTTTAAACTGCAACGGATTTTGATGCGTTTTTTTTTAAATAGATAGTGTTTCAAGAGGAAGGTTTATAGCTATAATACATGTACAACATAGTAATAGGCTAGGCGGTACGAAGTTCGCCGGGTCGACTAGTATATAGATAATCACTATCTATACAAGAGATTCGCCTGTAAACCTACAAAATGTATATTTTATCTCACGTCAAAATGTTTTTCATTCTTATTTTCATTGAAAACGGCAATGGATCCGCAGGTATGAAAATGCTTGTAAATTTTCTCAGGCGCCTATATTAGGAGGCGAGCTGTCTCTCATACCGATTGAACAGCTGATTCAAATGGAGGACGTCAAACCCCGGCCCGGCCAGAATAACGGAAGCTAATTATTTACTTACGATCGTTTTCCATATGCTATCTATTGAGATAGATAATAGCTTCGTCTATCTTTGGATTATAAAATCTTTCTCTAATGTGACAGCTATCTGTCTTGAGAGATAGTATTGTGAAAACCAGTTAACAACAGAGACAGTTGATTATGAACTAATAATAATTGATTTGTTAAGCTTTTTTATGATATTGGATAAAAAAATAAAATCGTTACGTCATTTGGCGTTGCACATTTAAAAAAATAGGTACCTAGACTCTTTTGTGAGAAAGAAGAAAGTTTCAGAAAAGATGAGCCGAACACAGCCCCAAAGAATTGTAAACTTAACTTGCAATGGGCAGCATACACAACTCGAAAAACAGGTTTTCGCTGGGGCTGAAGAGTTCTCAAGCGGCGACCGCGCACCGGAAGACGTAGAGTAGGCAGACCCCCACAAGGTGGTCGTACGATCTGCTGAATGTTGCGAGAGTGCACTGGATGATTGACTTCTCTTTATTATTTGCTTAATAAAACCGATTTATGAAAAATGTACTTAATTATTGAAAAGAAATGGTTACTTAGTTCATAATTGACTGTCTTTTTATAAACTAGTAAAAACGTTAAAATTACTGTACTAGCTAGAGTCAGCTGTGTTAACATTGCGTTTCTCGGTGCTTGTGATTACTTAAAGCAATTTTATCTGACAATAATTTATAGCAGCTATTAATGTGTTTGTTGTTTAGCGAGTAAATAAGTTTTTGTTTAGGGTTCCACAGCCAAAACAACAAACCTTTATTGATTCGCTAAGTCTGTCAGTCGGCGCAATTTGTCTCTGAAACAATTGTGAAAACCAGTATTCATATTTTAAACACGTCCTAGTTTTTGAATTTACAGCAGAACCAGCCCAATTATAAGGTGACAAAGGCTCACAAAGTGACAAAGTATAGCTCTATCCCACTCACACTCGCCCGATAGAATGAGATAGTCTTAGGGCGTATTCACGTACATAGCTGTTAACAAGCGCTTGTTTGTTCTGGTTCGTAAAATGTATAGAAAATACCTGCGCTGACATTCACGCTGGAACAAGCGCTTATATCAGCGCAGGTATTTTCTATACATTTTTCCAGCTCTGTACCTGAATACAACCTTAGTATTGTCTCTCTGCTGGCTACGGAACCTTTTATTGGACATGACTCTCTTGATCATTTATTATCAACTGGAAAATTAAAATAGTTGGTATAGAAAGTTTGTTTCCAGTCCTAGCAATAATGTTAAATAATAAAATAGGTAAAGTTTGTTTTAATAATACAAATTGCAGTCAATTAAGTGTTGTAGTGTGTAATGTTTTGAAGTATTTACTAAGCTAAATTCATCGTTATACTCATAAACTTACTTAATATTTTACTTTGATTTTTGCGGATGTTAATTTTAACAAAAATATGATTGGGTGAAAGTCACTAGATCAATTTGTAAGATATAAGTTTTAAAATTAAAAATCTTACTAACTTTGTATTGTACATTCTTGTTTAAGTACCCATAAATGTTAATGTTATAGTTAAAAAGTATAGTTAAGTAAAAACAGAGACTAATTTTTTCTAGATAGATTAACAATGATCTTGTGCGGTTGATAAAAAGCAAAACTTTAAGCAAAAATTAAATGGTTACTTTTGGGCTTTTCGGTTCTACGTTTTGCTAAGTGACGTTGTTAGTCTGTAGAAATTAATTATTCTCTCATACTTAATAATAAAAAAAATATAGCCTTGTTGATTTGTTAACAATTAAAAGCTTCGTCCTCATGTATTTGTATCGAATCGTCTAGGATATTAGTTGTTATTTTTTATACTAAATATTGATGAATGTTGCATTTGTTGTAGATTATAAGTTTGCGAGATTACTATGGCATTTTTTTTTCTTGCGGGACCCACATTTTTTAGGCGGTCTAATTGCTTAGGTATTTGTTTATGAGACTAACCCATAAAAGTTAGAGCATTTTAGTTATTTGACGTAAGTCAAATTAGACTGGATGTCTCTTATTTTCTTACCATTCAGGTAACCAGAGAAGTAGACTTTCAGTAAAGCTATTTTAAACCTATTTTATCTTTGTGAATAATACGGTAACACTTTAGTTAGTGTTATTAGAACGGCATTTGCTAGTATGGGCATTTTAAAAAAATACAATTATTTTATTGATTATCGATATCGACTATCAAGAGAGAATATTAATAAAACAAATTAACTTTTCATTAAAAATATTTTATATTTCTTCATACAAAAGTTATAAATCAAAATGACTCGTAATTTTATTAAATAAGTACTTAAGTAAATTATATTTGTTTATACTTTTACTAATTTTATATTTACAACCTTTGGTTATTAGGTAACTTAACTAAATTACAACTTTAATAATTAAGTAAGTACTTAAAACATTTTTACCTACGAAATACGAACCAACATATTATTTCCACAGCAGTTTAGTGCCGTGACGTGGCCGTGCAAAGCCAATATTTTAAAAGAAGCTATAAAACTTAATATTATACGATTCATAAGCAAAGACTAGATTACAAAGCAACATCCTTATACTTTCCCAAATCATCCGACTCATTCCCAACAGAGTTATGACTGTTTCTCAACCCCTGATCGTAGTACATCCTGTCCCTACTAAACCTGTAGGGATCATGTCTGAACAGGTTAACACCATAACCCTCCTCCCTAGGAGCGAACCTCGGATCATAATCCGGCGGGTAAGCCATCCTGGGATCATAGTAATGCCTGTAGTAAGGATATCCCATTTCGCTCTTCGCGTCAGTTCTGTCCTCGAAACCATCGTACTCTTTGTAATCTTCGAAGGCTCCTACGACAGAGTGCCGACGCTTGTAGTTTTCTGCAGGGGCTGAACGCGGTCCTACCCAGGTTCCGTACATTTGTGGGGCGTGGTAGGATTTGGGATGGCCTCTGAGGCTGGCCGCGTATTGTCTTTCGGCGAGGTGTTGCCAGTAGGCGGGCGGAGGTGGGAGCATCATGGGCGGGTAGCCGAGGTTCATTGATTGACGGCTCGCTAGATGACGACGTAGGTCCGGCATTGAGCCTGCTTTGCCTGTAAGGAAAATAAGCTTTATTTACGGCGTGACACAGCAAGGAAGTGTTTTTTCTGTTCTTCACAGCAAATAATTTATTACTTATCAAGATATTTTGAATTCTGTTTAAAGAGTTTTGAATTAATGTTACTTTATTTCGACGCCGCAAATTGAAGGTACGTGCCACGGAATGCCACGGAACGCTGAGGGAAAGATTTATGCGAAGCACTCGACAAGTCTTTGTAGACATGTAGATTAACGCCGGCGGACAACCTGCCGATCCACGCCGTCAGTGACCGCCTGCCCTAAATTTCATATACACATTTCTTGGCATAATTAAATATCAGTTTCTACAATTGATAGATAGATAGATAGATAGATAATAAATTTATTTCAGAAGTAATACACAACACATTTTTAAGATTAATTAACAAAAACACAGTATGATTACAAAAAAAACACGATTGTACATCTTGCAATACAAAATTCAACAAATTTACACACAGTGTAAGGCACAGTGGCGCATATCACATCCGAAATAGGCTCCGACTCAGCATATTGTCACAGAAACCTATGACGCTGGTATTCTGCCGGTACCTTTCCGAGAGAGGGTAAAAAGAATATAAATTATAGCTAGTTATAAATAAATAAATAAATCTTGCGTATAAAAATATATATGTAAACGTAAGAATATTTCCCATACCCAGATTATTCGGGTTCTAACATAATAATAATAACAAATAATTGCTTAAAAAAGAAAATAAATAAAAGAATAAATTATAATACTATTAGAAATAAATAAATGGACTTATCGCTCCAAGTACATGGATATCCAAATAAAAAACTAGAAATAAAATTAAAATTTAGATAAATCAATAAATCAAATTACATTCAACCTACCAGGGAGTCCCCCAAGTACAAGGCACATTTTGCTGTTGCGATTTCAGAAAGTATGATTTTAATTCTTTTTTAAAAACAAAAAGCGAACTGGCTCTGCGTAAAGGAGGGGGAATGTTATTCCAGCACAATGTTGCCTGGTACCGGAAACTGCCGCGGAAAGCCGCTGTACGATGATGAGGAACCGATAGGGAGTTAGCAAGCGATCTTATACCGTACCTAAGATTTGCACTTCGCCATGAAAGTTTTTCAAATAAATAGGCAGGTTTCTTAGTATGAATCACGCCAAAAAGTAAACTAGCAAAATAAAGTTTCTGTCGACTTTGCATTTTCAAAATTTTAGCACCATTCAAAAAAGGTGTTACATGAGTTCGAGGTACCATTGTCAGCCATGAACCCGTCGTTGGTGAAGGCGGCGGGGCCGTCCGGCACGTAGTGGCTGGCGTCGAACTCGCTGCCGCTCACCGGGCCGTTCGGGTATCCTGCTTTCCTGTTGGCATTTCAAAAAGTTATGATTTTGATACTAGGTTTCTACGGCATGTAGGAATAAATATAAAAGACATTTGGTACATAGATTCAGAAACACGCAAACAACGTTACAAGTACAACCTCAAGACTACCTTACGACATTATTTAGGGTATTTTTGTTCGATGGTCACTAAAGATTCTCTAGTTCTTGTCAGTCAAATATTCATTACATATTAAGTACTACAGAGCTATTTTGGGTTTGTAACGTTTATCTCTTGACTTCACCACACTTGATTTAAATCTAATCTAATTCGCAGACTAGTCTTGTGCTTTACCGTGCCGAAGTCAGAGTTAAAAAAAACACTGGTTTTATGTGATATAAGTGCAATAACAACTCACGGGTCATCTAACCTGGCCTCTCGCAACGCGTACGCTGATTGAACTAATACCACTCCAATCACTATGGCTGGCAGACGGGCCACGTAGCAAGCCAGCTCCGCACCGCCGTATACACCTTGAAGACCCTTGAAATTTGGAAGACACGTTTTTATTTACCTACTCATATTTGGAAAAAATCTATCGTAGAGTCCGCGTCAGCAAAGTCCTGGAAAAAGTCGCTTTTTTTTTTCTTGTAACGCCACTGGATTTTATGTTTAAACATTTTAAAGTTTTATTTTTCAGTCAACTAACGTTACTTTTTTATACACGAAAGTAGGTACCTTAGTCAAGATTGAGTAAGACTACTCACCCAATGACTGATAGCCATGTAGAAGACCAAGACGCACTCTGGAACCAGCACCAGGATCACGGCTATCAGCCAGCCGAGGAGGCATTTGTTATTTTTCTGAAGAAAAAAAACTACGTTTAATTAAACGTGTGGTGGCGGGGCGGCATATAATTCTACCATCCCATTTCCTCCCGTGGGTGTCGTAAAAGGCGACTAAGGGAATTTCCGAAGGTCGGGCAGCAGCGTCCTTCGTTGAGAAATTTAAACAACCATACTGCGATCGCCAACCCGCCTGCCAAGCGTGGCGATTATAGCAAACCACCCCTTCCCCCCACAAGGTTTGACCTTGTGGAGATCTCTGGGGGAGGCCGGTGTCCAGCAGTGGACATTTTATAAGCTGGAACGATGATAAAGTAGGTATGCATTGAAGCAAACTTTGAGACAAGCTCAAGGTACCTGCGTATTTAATATCGATAACGGAGACGCGCGTAGTGTGAAGAGCACAAAATTCACACATACAAAAAAAAATCAAGTCAAAGAGATGCTCACAGATATAAGTCCATGCACCAGAGCGATGGACGCGGCTATGACGACGCAGTAGCACAGCATCAGCAGTGTGGACGCGATCGGCAGCCCGCCTTGAGACTCCACCACCCACACTATCTCGTAGATCAGAGCTATCGCGTAGGCTACCTGAAAGTTAAAAATACATTACTTTATGACTTACAAAACGGTTACAACTTGTAATTCCTTGTAGGTTTCGTTTGGGTCTAGTCAATTTAAGCGAACAATAACTTTTATCAACTATCTCAGTTAATTAAGTGTGTTTATTTCTCTGAGATAATGCGCGATACCAGCGCTGTTAGCATGACGGACAATTTGTCGTCAATATATACCCGCATTTAAATGTTAAAAGTGACAGAAAGACTCGAAAATTGTCCGTCATGCTACGCAGGCAGATTAGATTAGTATTAAGTTTAGCGCTAAGTTCGTGTACAAAATGTTCGCAACTAATGTTCGTGTTCACTATTTTGGTCTGTACCTACCATTAGAAGTAGATCAGTCAGACAGACGGGCCAAAAGATTTCGTAATCCCGGTATCTATTGTATTTATCTTGTCTATCAGTCTCAAAACCTATTGCTTAATAACTTCACACATAACAAGGACTCGGTCACCTAAAAGTTTACTCTCACTTATTATTTCGTAACTTAACATGTTAAACGACGCCTTAGCATTATAAAGTCCAGTATAATGTGACATGTGACATAATTAAAAGGTTTAACATTTCGTTTACAATTAAATAAGATGAGAGGTCATTAAACATTGGCTGGAGCTGGACCGATGTTGATATTTGCTCAGTTGTCTTGCTTGAGTGAAAGAGCAAATCAGTACAAGCAATTTTGAACTCTATTCAAAGCTACGTTACGTTTTATTTATGAGATTCTTGCGTTATCTAATCGTTCTTAATAAAAACTTGCTCCATTTATGTATGTTTGCAGTTCCCGTATAAGCTTTACGCTCGGTTGGTAATGTTTCTAGTAGGTAAGTAAGTACCTACCTACTAACCGCTCAGAGCAAAGCAATTAGTTACTTACTACTTTCTTATTTACTTAATTACTTACTATTTCATCGAGTCTACGGTTTCCGAAATAAAACACACATGAAACTAAAAGGCTTTGTCAGACAGAAGGCGCTAAAGCGTTGCGTTAGAGCGCTAGCAACGCCCCGCAACGCTATAGCGCCTTTTGTTTGACTAAGACTTTGGTCCAAGACTTACATTAGGAATGATAAGTTTTATGCAATATCATCAATACATAGTATAAAATAAAGTCGCTTCCTGCGTCTGTCCCTATGTATGCTTATATCTTTAAAACTATAGAACGGATTTTGATGAGGTTTTTTTATTAGATAGAGTGATCCAAGAGGAAGGTTTATAAGTTTATGACATGCACAAGATAGTAATAGGTTAGGCGGTACGAAGTTCGCCGGGTCGACTAGTAATAAAATAAAAAAGTTGCTAGCTACCCTAAACTTTGACCCGAAACCTAATGCAATATACCAATCATGTCATCTTTGAATTCTATGTGTAACATTTAAGCATGTTCTGGTACTTACCTACCTACTTTAAGTACAAACCACGTAGATATTAAAATACTAACCAAAGCGTAAGCAGCAATAAATCCGGAGGCAGCAGTAACGCTACAGCAGAATATCTTGCTAACGGCGGGCTTCATACGCAGCCTGGGCGACGCAGACGCAGCCACTCCATTCAGCTCGTTGCTTGAAGACATCGTTGTAGCCATTACTATGTAGAATCCAACTATAGCTTCTTAGGCTCCGATGAAGTACATTTGGTATTCCTTCATTTCTTCGATGCAGCTGTGGATCCTTTATTTTCAAGTTCAATGCTTGTTTAATTTGCGACGGGTTTTGGTAGCCATTCTTGGATTGGAAAATCTATATTTTCTCATTAGTTATTTGAGAAGCAGATTTCCTTATAGTGTTGCGTTCTGGAAATTGAAAAGAAACCGTTAATTGATTACGTTCGGTCCCGAAATTCCCACAAAAACTTTTTCACGTTTTGAATTTTATTATTGGTTGTAAATTGTAAAGGGCGGGCGGGACAATATACATCTTCATACAAAGCCTTCGTACAATAATGATCGAACTTCACTCAGGTGAGCTCGTTTGATCATCCTATTGTACATCGGCTTTGTATTCGATGTATATTGTTAAACATGCAGATGTTCAGAGCCAATAATAATATCTTAAAACAAAAGTTGTGAGGCTTCTATCGAAGATAACCCCTTCTAATATAGGAAAGGACAAACAGATTTGTTTGAAAACTTAATTAAGTTGTTTTATATATCCTTAGTAAAGGAACATGAAAATTTAATAATACATAAAAGAAAATTTAATAAAGTTAAATGTAATATCAAATGTAATCAAAACAGGGCGTATTAATACCGCTTCTTAACTAAAACAAAAAGATATCACATGAATAGAGTTGTATTATGTGAACCTCTACATAGTTCAAGACCTACTGGTTTAGTCAACTGTCTGTCTAATGACACACCTTTAGACTTGGTGGTTGCTAGATGGCTTGTGTTTGTCCTGCAAACATCTTAACTTTCAAATTTAAAATTAAATTATTCTACATAGGATACAAGGTGTCTCTTATTTCAAGTCTCATATCATTATATTTATTAATATAGTATCCTATTCGCAAGAGGCGCAGGCAAAAAACAGTCCCCAAAAGGACAGACCAGTCCGCATAGCAAAACATTGTACGTAGCTACGTCATGCTACACGAGCCAGACTGCACCCTGCCGCGGCACGCCTTCGATCAGACCCATCATCGAAGCCAACGATGGAAGCCGCCAGGAGACGCATGTTGGCTAAACGTGGGTCTGGCTCTTGAGCCAGTACCTCTGCCTAACCCTTCGGGGAATAAAAGGCGTGAGATTATGTCTATTATGTCTTAATTTTATTATTGGTTACTTTATAAAGTTTTAGACTAGAAGCAAGTGAGTATAATACATAACTGGTACATAGTGATTAGTACAGGAAATTCCGAATTAACACTTTAGCAAGTATGTAATAGATAGGCTTGAAATTGTAATACATATCCTGTTAAGAGCCAGTTTACAGCGATGCTAGCGCCATTCGCGAAAAAAATTAATATCTTCTAAACTAATGCAAATATCAAAAATGTGGCACTGTATGACACTAGATAATGTAGCCTAGTATTTTTAGGGCACTTCTGTAAAGCTTTTAGGTTGAAGACCAAAGAAAGCTACAAAGTTTTGTTAAGTTTTGTTTTGTTTGGCCACTTTTGTCAACAATCTATTTTTTTTTTGTTCTTTTTACTTAGGACTACTTTGCTGTGCTCAAAAAATACTAGGCTACATTATCTAGTGTCATACAGTGCCACATTTTTGATATTTGCATTAGTTTAGAAGATATTAATTTTTTTCGCGAATGGCGCTAGCATCGCTGTAAACTGGCTCTTAAAGTTATTGTTTAGGTTTTTTTTTATTTGTAGGTAACACTACAGGAAAATCTACCTCCGTCCCAGGCTGTAGGTACCCTAAGTTAGTACCTAACTATTGTCCCAGTGTCCCAGTAGTATTTGATTATCCAACATACAAGTAAACCAACCATCTGGATTCACTTGTTTTTATTTTTTTGTAAGAATGTAGAAAAACACAATAATTCATCGAAATAGCTTCCTAGTCTCATTAAAATATCACAACCAATAAATAGTTCCAATAAAGTTATTACCTGCACCTCTTGTGTAAGGTAAGGTAACTGATGATTGTGTTTTCCGTTTTACATCACTTGTAATTATTTAGGGCAATTAAATAGCACAGCCGCTGTAATACTAATTGCTATTGTGTAATGTAACAGGCTGCAAATATTTTGGGTGTGACTTTGTTGGCTGGCTTTCTAAGTTGATTATTTTTGGTAATACTTACTAATCAGTTCGTTTTATAAAATCTTTTTTTCTGTTATTGTTGAGTACTTAATGATAAAATAAAATATATCGGAAATCATAAAAAAAAACTTTTATTAAAAACTACCTTATAGGAATTTGCAATGAAATAGGTACTTAGGTACCAATTTTATTGGTTTATGTTATGTGAGTAAGAGGTACATTAACAATTATCGTAAAATTCGACTAAACATTTTCTACTAAGTAAAATATTGGCCATAAACTACTTTTAAACATCAGCTAAGTAGACATGCTTGTCTTTTATTTCACGAAATAACAGAAATTTAGTAAAGTCGCAAATTGCAAACGGTAGGTACCAATAGTCGATAATTAACTAACTTCATTCACTTGCCGACTGACTGACTCTTAATTACCTAATGTGCTGAAGTCACCTCCAACCTTGACACAGAAAACAACATCTTCGCGTCTTTGGATTACGCTACAGGATTTTCCAAGTATTAATTTACGCTACGCTACGGATGGAGCCGAAGCCAAGTCGGTTTCAACTATCATCAACCTGTAAGAGTCCACTGCTGGACACAAGGCTTCTTCTGTCACACGCCACGCAATACGGTCCTGTGCCAGTCTGATCCACGGCTACCGGCCTATACTATGCCGTCAGACGATCCGGCTGGTGGTCTGCCTACTCTCCATCGTGCGTCGTCTCTAGGCCACCAAACTGTGACTGCTGTCATCCACCTTCCGTCTTTCCGTCTGGTCTGGCCAAGTGCCGTTCGACTTTGCCTTTGATTGCATATTTATTGATTTTCTTTTACACAAAAAAGTTCCGCTAATCATTTGGATTGAAACCCCATTAAAACGCAGCGACATAGGACAAAAGTTTACTGGACTAAATCACATTGACAGACATAGATTCACATACTGACCTAAATGCAACCCACCGCGATGTGGATTGCGTGCAAGTACTTTACCGAAATGCTCGCCACTATTCTATCTATTTTGGTGTCTGATTACGTACTACTCATTCATAGTGTAGCCTTAAGGTTCCACTGAACGTTGCGCTAATTTAAAACGAAGTTTTCTAACACAATTTAAGTAACATAAGCGATATGTTACTTAAATTACTATAATATTGCCGCCTAGTTAACACTGTAACAAAGGTCATAACCTCCCTGCGGCACCCACTCGACCGAGCACAATGCAACTAGTAAGACACTATTTAATTATTCGATGCGAAGAATGAGTTCCCAGGACCGTGGCTCTCATGGTAACGCATCGGTATCTATGATGCTTTAATTATTTCCTATTGTCCTGAACTTTTTCTATTAAAACCACTGATTGAAAGAACAAGGATGATTGTCTTTGTAGTGATTAAATCATCATCATCATCATCATCATTTCAGCCGTAGGACGTCCACTGCTGGACATAGGCCTCCCTCAAGGCTCTCCATCTGTACCGATCGCAGGTGGCCTGCATCCAGCGTGGACCCGCAGCCTTGCGCAGATCATCCGTCCATCTGGTCGGTGGACGTCCTACGCTGCGCTTGCCGATCCGTGGTCTCCACTCGAGAACTTTTCGGCCCCAGCGGCCATCTGTTCTGCGGGCTATATGACCTGCCCATTGCCACTTCAACGAGCTTATCCGCTTGGCTATGTCGGTGACCCTGGTTTCTCTGCGTATGTCCTCATTTCTGATTCGATCCCGCAGAGAAATCCCGAGCATAGCCCGCTCCATGGCATATGATTAAATATGGGTTCATAAATCTACGAGCGTGTGACGTGTGCATATAGGCTTACATTTAAAAAAATTGTTTATTTTGCAATTCCAAAGATATTTTAAAGAATGCATTTCCTTTGTGCATATCTTTATGTTATAGAAAACCTCAATTCTAAATGAGTGTTTTATCTACTTTTTATATTTATCTAATGTAAAGCGGGCTCTACACTACACCTCCAAGTTATTTTAGTTCAGAGTGTTTTTTTAGTAGATACCTACTTATATATTTTTTTGTTTCGCCTAACAAGCGACGCAGAAGGCAGTCCTTATCTTACAACATAGGGTATCCGACAAATTGTACGAATATCAATATCATGCGTGACGAAGCCCAATCAAGTAAAAAAAGTATAAATAAAAACTGTTCAGTTACCTACCTATTAGCGCTAGGTACTCACGGTGCGATCACGCAAACGCGGAAGGATGAAGCACTGTTAAATAATTACTCGTATGTTTTTAAAGTTTTTATAGTACTTCATTTTATTACAGTAAAACCGAGATGTTTTAAGACTATTGGAAGTAAATTGGAAGACGCAGATAAGGCAGATTCTAGAATAGAATAGAATCGTTTATTTTCCTTAATGTGGTAGGTACAAAAGATGGTCAAAAAATATATGAGCAGAACATAAACCCTGTAAGGGCACTGGAATATCCTAAAAACTTCTCAGACGCCGTTGCGAGAGTGCACTGCATGAAGGTGGCGCAAGATTGTGGCTTTATATGGGGGTATCTAGCAGAGGATGTCTAGCAGTGGACGTCATGCGGTTTAAATAATGATATTGATGATTGATTTAATTCTAATGTTATAGTGAATTTTGGTATGTTTAGGTACGATACTTTATGAGAAACTACTCCTATCCTTTCCAATTTTATTAGTACTCATAATTAAAATTAAGGTTTCTTTTTGTGCGGATAAGCCAGAATTCAATATCAGAATAGAGTTAACTATTACTCAACTATAAGCGTGCGAAGTACTCTATTTGATTGAAGCCTTACCATTCGTATTGTTAGACGAAACAATAGTAGAATATATTTATTATATGGTAGTATTCGTTTTCCCATCGTGGCTTAATTCTGCCCTTATCTCAATACAAAACAAACATAGCGTACTAATATAAGATGCTTTATACAAACCGTGAGATTAGGTTAGGTTTCGAATAAATATGGCTTTAGATAGTAAATTAAACAGAAAAATCGAATATAATCACGAAAAACCAATTTTTCTGGAAATTTTAACGGGATCTTTGATCTATAATATATTTTTGTAAAATATGTCTTAAAAATGTTTTCTGTTCCTACATAGGTATATATAATAAATAAGTAAAACTAATTTTATTTTTATATTTAGCAAAATAATAAGTAAAACCTCAAAAAATATTAATTTCTCTCGTACCAAAACGTTGCGCCATTTGAGCGTTTAGATTTATATCCAACTTCGCAGAAATTTTTAAACAACGAACTAAGCTTTCACTAGGTACTTACTTACCCAGTATTTTTTTTAATGTTACAGTAAATTATTAGCTAGGAAAAGGGCAGTAGATTCTGCAATTACCCGCATGCAAAGTGCATACCTACAGATAAAGAGTGCATCGACCCGCAATCGAGATAAGTTCGACTTTCGCCAGGAAAGCGCCGCAGAGTCACGTAACTGGCAATTATCGTCGCACGTACTATAGCACTTAAACCAGACTGACTGAGATCATAGCTCATTGCTCAACGGATGCCTAGTAAAACAAAAACTCGAGGTCAGACTATATCTAGGGAATAAAACAGCCATCTTTTGTTAGCTTTCTTTGGCTAAGGATCGAACTCCTGTACACACTATCCGGCGTTAGCCGACCCGAACTCAAAATATCAAGTAAGTATATTAGTGTTTATCAAAATAATAAGTAGGTATACACGACTACCCGCGTTATTTCCTTTAAAACTTCAAAAAACAATTAATTTTCCGTGTCCATAGGATTTTAGATTATGGTGTGAGTAGGATGTAATGATTACGGCGAAACCTCTACAATGTTCGCCTTTGTGGTAATCAGGAGGGACCTTTGTTCAGCAGTGGAAGTTGCTAATACATTGACGTTGCCGTGGATTTCAGACTAGGCTGTTGGCGCAAAACGCAACGCTACCCAAAACTGTATTAGCCGCACATCAACTTTGCCAGTCTCTGATGTTGGAAAAGACACACAAGAGAGGCCGAATCTGCGAAGTAAATACTCACTTGGTTGTTGAGTCGTAGCGAGTGAACTATAAATATGGCCTTGTTAAATGCCATTTTGAAAACCCGAGTTCCCTAGTGACGTCATCGCCTGAACAGTAAAGTATGATAGGCACTGTAATGGCCGGAACACATGAAGCTAGCTTTAGTTTGCTAACAAGCTAGTGTTAGTAAGCTAGAAAGCTCTAGACTACTTCTGGCTTCTAGTACTGGCTTAGAAATGAAGATAGTTTTGTCTACAGGAAGCAACAAGTACTAGCTTACTGGCTTGCTGCTCGAAAAACTGGCCTCGTGTCGTGTGTCCCGGCCTTATAGACCTAAATAATTTTAATAAAGACGAAAGGACAGTAGAAGTGATTGCGGGCGACTGTCGGCTAGTTCAAGTTGGGTATTTCGCAAACAGTCCACTTCACGACTTACCGGTTCCAACTAAAATTTACTGGCGGATAAACTAAACACCTCTGCCTGCCGTGGCTCTGACACATACGCTTGGAATGCGGGTCATATCATTATAATATTTTTCTTTTTTTTTTAGATAAGTATTTAATTTTATAAAAGTAGGTAGTATGTACTTAATCGTCTGTTTATAAAATAAATAACGAAAGTTATTGCAAAGCAAGTGTTTAAAATGTTAACGTCCGCGATGTTTCTTATTTATAGGTTTTTTTATAGAATAGTGATTATTCATTAATTCAATAGATAAGTATTCACTTTAACCCTAACCGATGAGCGAAAAGATTGGAATTTGAAATGGGAGAACTTAAAAAATGTATATAATGCAAAAAAAAAGATTTGTGTTTAGTTTTGATATATAAACAAATAATTAGCCGTGTGGGGGCGGCATAAGAATACCACCACGTCATCTTCTAATAGGTGTCCTAATGGGCGGCTAAGGGCTAAGCCAAAATACGGGCAGCAGTGTCCTTCGTTGTAATTGTGGCAATCTTTGGGGAAAACCGAAAACCTATGTTTTTTTAATACACTTACTTCTGAACCATAAATGAATTCAATATCACCTACAAAATCATATCTAGGTGCAATATAATCAATATTCATAACCAGGCACACTTTCCTGTCCCCGAATTTCGACCTAGATACCATAATAATAAAACCTATTTCGCCGGGACGCCTCGCACAGTTAGGGCCACTTCCTTTGAACTCAATAGGCATGCGGCATGTGTGATACGTGACTTGGTTTGGAAATGGAATGGTTTGGTTGCTGGTTGGAACGAAGTTCAAAGTTAGGTAGAAACCTAATGTACATGTAAGTTTTATGATCAGAGGATTTACTCTCGCATAAATTGCATTCGCAAAAAATAAACAATCTTGAAATTAACCATTAAGAATTTATGAGACTCCACCAGCTCCAAAAAAAAACATATGCCCGTCTTTTTGTCTTATTTTTTACTCCCGGAGTATTTATTGTGGTAGGTAGGTACTAAGTATTAGCTTGTAATGAAATTTGAGGATGAAATTTACTTAGGTGGGCTTCAAGGTCTTCTTAAACAAAGGATGAGTCATGCATAAGACTATTGATTACTAAATTATAAATTCAATTTATTGTAATGGGTAGCTACATAAACGACTCATTGTTGTCATTTTCTGGGTAAAGTCCGTTGGTATACTTATGCTGTGAAATTATTATATTCTTAAACTATTTTCTTTTCAATGACTGATTGAGCCGAACCTACGACAAAGAAGAAAAGTTGACCCGGTGAACTTCGTACCGTCAAATAATATCAATTAAATTCTGATGCTAAACTATCATTCTGTGAAGTTTCACTAAATTCCAATCAAAAGTTTTGCCAACAAACCTTCAAACATTAACATACTTCCCCAGCCTTATCGCATGTAGGACTTTTCTTTTTACATCCCTTAAAAACTACATAAACAAAAGAAAAATATACTTAACAATAACTAACAGTAGTTGAAGACCCGTAATCCGTAACTCATGAGGCTGATGCGATATTGTTCAATCATGATTGTTGCATTTTCTAAAGAATGTTGATCGAAAAATGCACTCACTGGGCCCGTTACTAGGAGGGTTATGTTTTTGTGCTCTCGGTTATTGCTATGTATGTTAATTCACTGTCCCATTGAAAATAAATAACCGTTTGTATTTTGTTCTATTCATAAATCATATTTTATATCTAGGTTTTTCTGACTTTAACATTTTTAAAAAGCAATTCGAAAAATCCCTCAATATACAGCAGGTAAATAATGAGCTAAGCTAGCAACTAATCTGAGAATAAGTAAAAAAATATTTCATAACGTATTCTCGTTTGAGTGAGAAGATGATCAGTCATTTGTTCTACTTGCCTGAAAAGCGTTACACATTGCAAAACATAACGCGATAGTCAATTATGTAAAGTAGACAATAATATCAAACTTATTCTATTTCCAACGAATATTATAATAACTCAAATATAAAAATTTAAAAACCCCCGACCCAGTCAGACCCCTCATCAACAATATTAGAGCTAATCATCTTAAAAATATTATACTTTCAATATCATTGAAGTAACACTGTACCAAATTTTTAATTGATAGGACAAATGGAAGGTGGTTAGATCCTCTCAGCCATTTTTCAAGAGCTGATCATCTTCAAACGGCTGATCAGGTAATGGTTACCTTACCATATACTTTCTATATCATACATGTAACATGGTTCCAAATTTCAAATCGATCGGACATGAGGAAGCTAGTTAGATCCTCTCATCTATTATTCAAGAGCTGATCATCTTCAAACGGCAGATCAGGTCATGGTTACCTTACCAAATACTTTCTATATCATAGATGTAACATGGTACCAAATTTCAACTCGATCGGACATAAGGAAGCTAGTTAGATCCTCTTATCCATTATTCAAGAGCTGATCATCTTCAAACGGCAGATCAGGTCATGGTTACCTTACCAAATACTTTCTATAACATAGATGTAACATACTACCAAATTTCAAATCGATCGTACATAAGGAAGCTAGTTAGATCCTCTCATCCATTATTCAAGAGCTGATCATCTTCAAACCGCTGATCAGATCTTCATTAGACATGGCTAAGAACACTCGGCCTGAAATTATCTATGATACAAAAAAATAGCCAAGTGCGTGCCAGTCCAAGCTCAATATAGGGCTTTATAGAGCCATCTATTGGTGTGAAGCAATTTTTTTAAAACAAGATTTGTCTTTATGATATGAACGCAATAGTGAAGGAGGTGCGTAGCATTTCGGTAAAGTACTTGCACGGAATCCACATCGCGGTGGGTTGCAGTTTAGGTCAGTACGAATTGATTTGGTTCAGTAAAATTTTGTCCTATGTCGCTGCGTTTTCGCGTTACAGCGGATTGAACTTGTCAAAAAAAAAAACTATGCTAAATCATTTGCACGTGTCTGCCTTTGGGGTTCATGGTTACAATCATCTTGAAACTAAATAAAATCAAAAAGGCAGACAATTAGGGCTCTGCGTTTTCATGGGACGGAGTTGTAAAAATGTAAAAAAAAAAAACTATGCTAAATCATTAGCACGTGTCTGCCTTTGGGGTTCATGATTACAATCATCTTAAAAACCACGAAAATCGAAGAGGCAGACACTTAGAGCTCTGCGTTTTCATGGGACGGAGGTGCAAAAATGTAAAAAAAACACTCTACTAAATCATTTGCTCTCGATTCTAATTGTGATCATTCGATTCATTTGGACTCCCTGGATAAAAAAAACCATTTGGAAGACACTTTGCTCGCTGATTTTTAGTTGTACGACTGTTTGAAATTCACGGAATCAAAGCAATGCGTGTATTTTATCTGATAAATAGGATTCCTTATAGTTTTTTCCGTCATACGTTTACAGGATAACTATATAATCATTAGCCCCAGAGGCAGACAATGTGCAAATGATTTAGTATAGTTTTTCATATTTTTACATTTTTGAAACGTTGTCAATTGAAAACGCAGGGCCACCATGTTGGCAGACTATTTTTCCGAGGTCCTTTTTATTGTTTTTATTCAAACTATACATGTCTGCCAAGCGTGCAAATATATATATTTTTTTAAATAATAAAAATAAATTTAAAAATTAATAACTACAAAAGTCAGAGCCCTAGGTGTCTGCCTCTTCGATTTTACGTGTTAACAGGATGGCTGTTATCATCAGTCCCAGAGGCAGACACGTGCAAATGATTTAGTAGAGTTTTTTTTTTTTACATTTTTGAAACCTTGTCAATTGAAAACGCAGGGCTACCATGGTGGCAGACGCGGTCCTTGATGTTTGTTAGGGTATTATTATCGCTAGTAATAGCGTCTGCCAAGCGTGCAAATAATTTATTATTTTTAAATCATAAAAAAAAAATCAAAAATTAATATCTACAAAAGTCAGCGCCCTAGATGTCTGCCTCTTCGATTTTACGTGTTGACAGGATGGTTGTTATCATCAGCCCCAGAGGCAGACACGTGCAAATGATTTAGTACAGTTTTTTTTTTTTACATTTTTGAAACCTTGTCAAATGTAAACGCAGGGCTACCATATTGGCAGACGCGGTCCTTAATGTTTGTTAGGGTATTATTATCGCTATTAATAGCGTCTGCCAAGCGTGCTTATTATTTAGAAATTTTGCTCGCCACCTCCCTAATTACAAGGAAAGCGGTTACATAAAAAAACAGAGTTTTGTTCATTACAAACAAGCGCGAGCGCGCGTTGATGTCTTTTCTAAGAAGGAATATGTAAACGTAACTTCACAGTCAATTGGTTCATGTTAAGTGTTGATTCTGTATAAATCCTTATAAAATAACTTAATACACTATATATTACAGTAATACCTATAATTTATAGTAAGTAAGTATACCGGGATTTATATTTGAGAAAAAAATTCGTTTTAAACAATGACCTATTAAGGAAAATTAAACTACACGAATACATATTATTTAGATGTTTGATAATAATACTTGTAATTATTGGTTAAAAGTCCGTTCAAGAATAGTAACAAACACTAGTATTTTTTTTTACCTTATAATAAAACTAAACAACCTTCAGATACAAACCTTAACAAGATAACAATATCGACCTCGCACACACAGAATTAAACAAAACACAAAAACATCTCTCACTGATTAAAAAAAACGAAACACACTGGCTAACAGTTTATCATTTTAAATCAGCTGTTCCGCGATCCACATTTTATTTTTATTTTATCGTATTAAATTCCGAAACGCGCGCCCGCGCAGCCTCACCGACCGATACTGGCCTGTGATTGGTGTTCAAAGCGCGGGAATGCAACTGTCAAAATTACGTTTCTGTGAAAACAAGTCAAACTCGTATGTAAATGAGTAAGCTACGTAATTTATTAATGAGTAAGTTTTGCAGTGTGCCGCCCGTTTCTGTCTGTACAATAGTAGGTATTTCACAAGTTTTTTTTTTGTGATCTAGACATTCAGTTCACTTACTGGCATTGACAGTGGGTAATGGCATTGCGATTTGCATTTTAAACAGTTTTTAATGGATTATCGATCGATTTTACGCTATTTCTAACGCGCTGTAAGAAAAGCTTCAAAGATTACTTCTTTCGATGTCGAAAAGTACCTATTTTGCCTTTTTAAGGTACTTACTGTACGGTAAGGTACTTTATAAGTTCAAATTGTTTGAATTAAGTATATCAATCTAGAAGCTGTAGCAAAATTTGTGTATGGTCAAATACTTGAGAAAGATAGTAACACTATCATAGTTCTTAGGTACCTACATAATATGTAAAATTGTAAAACGATCCTTTGTAATGTTCACTTTTCTTAGCAGCGAGTAGTAGTATATTATTGGGAAGTCTGGCTCACGGTTCCCTGGGAAAGGAACTGGAGTACACAAATTCAGTTCCTGAGACATCAGTTCACAAGCAAACTGGATTCAGTGCGAGCAAACCGCACATAAAGGAGCGCCGTCAGCGCTCCTTGTGCGGTTTATTGTCGCCCTGATGCGTGTGCTTGTGTACTGATGTCTCAGGAACTGAATTTGTGTACTCCAGTTCCTTTCCCAGGGAACCGTGAGCCAGACTTCCCAATAATATACTACTGCGAGTATTACTCAAAAGCAGAAGAATTATTACCTTTGCCGAACTCAAGAGCATTAAAGCGCATCTTTACTAAAGAAACACAAAGCAAATGACTAAAGGTTTGGCAAGGAAACCATTTCCATAATGAAGTTAAAAGTATCACACATAACATGACTGTACCATGAGTGGACATACGAGACTACTTTAAAAATTGAATAAAATAGGAGCGTTGACACAACGTTGTGTCGGCTGAATACTGCGATATGAATACCAAGCAGCCGATGACTGAACAAGGGTTCGTGGTATACAGGACTCATTTTATAACAATACTAGTTGACCCGGCGAACTTCGTACCGCCTAACGTGTTACTATGTTGCTCATGCATTATACTTATAAACCTTCCTCTTGAATCACTCTATCTTTTGAAAAATCGCATCAAAACCCGTTGAATAGTTTTAAATACATAATATGTACATAGATTTATTGTAAAGAACTACGATCGTTAGCTAACATGATTTTTTATCATACTCACCTCTATGTTCGCCCAATAAAAAATCGAACCCGACTCCGCAATCGACGTCTCTCTCTACCGACTACGCCAAGGAGGCATTAAAGCCTAATTCTGATGTGAATTATACGCAACTGACTGAGCAAGATAGGTATTTTACTATTAAAATAAAATTAAGTAAGTAGCTTTATATCGACAAAGGATAATTGTCGATAACTGTTGATTTAAACATCGACTGATGTAGTTTACTTGAGACTTCCTTACTTAGATACATAGGTACACTTTGTAAAAGGTGTCTCAAGCTAAAAATGCCATCACAAATTTAACGACAAACAGTGTGCTCAAGAGGTCACTAACACGACACAAAACAAAGTAGGCTCGGGAACGTAACGTGTGAAGCTAAAATGTTTAAACCCATTGTCTTAAAAGCAGCTGGCAGAAGACGCGTGTAGGCTTGCTTGGGTTTTGTATAGTATTTTGGCTCATGAAGTGACGTGAATATTTTACTAAATCTATCATCAATATCTCATCTCACTGTTGGACGGAAGATTACTTCACCGATTATCACAAGGACCAACAAGTAAAGGGAGTCATCATCGAAAGTTAGCGATCTCGGTATGACTCCTGAAGTATTTCAATAATAACTCAAATTAAAAAAATTATAAACCCCCCACCCAGTCAGACCCCTCATCAACTTAACTAGATCTAGAGCTAATCATCTTAAAAAGATCATGGTTGCGTTACCATATACTTTTAATATCATTGAAGTAACACGGTACCAAATTTCAAATCGATAGGACATGTGGAAGGTAGTTAGATCCCCTCATCCACTATTTGAGAGCTGATGATCTTTAAAGGGCAGATCAAGTCATGGTTACCTTAACATATACTTACAATATCATAGATGTAACATGGTACCAAATTTCAACTCGATCGGACATAAGGAAGCTAGTTAGATCCTCTTATCCATTATTCAGGAGCTGATCATCTTCAAACTGCTGATCAAATCTTCATCAGACATGGCTAAGAACACTCGGCCTAAAATTATCTATGATACAAAAAAAACTAAACGAAAATCAATTCAGCCGTTATGGCTCTACGATGCCACAGACAGATACACAGACATACAAACGTTAAAATTACAACACCCCTCTCGTAATTTTCGTTCGGGGGTTAAAAAACGCTCTCAATGCTGCCCGTCCTTCAGGACTGGTTACATACGACGCCCACATGCCATCACCCCACGGCAACTAAATTTTTTCAACTTTGTGAGAGTCACCTTTGTCCCCTTGTTCCTCGTACATAACCAAGTTGCATTACCAGCATTGTACAGTGGCGGACACGTTCGGCATAACACTTCCGATTTTTCTGTATTGCAAAATAGCTCTTGTTCTTTGGTAATACAATCTAGGGCTGACGAAACCATAGACAAATCTGTTACGGCCTCCTAGTCCGCCACTGTACATTGTAAAATTAAAAAAAAAAACGAACAAAACCGTTGACTACTGACTACTTTACTGTACAATGCTGGTAATGTATCTCGGTTATATACGAGGAACAAGGGCCTTTGTCGTGCTTACCCTAAATTCTAAGTAGTATTTGAATAAGTATGTAGGTATTTGAATGAAAATGTTTTAGAGCATAGATGTAAGTACGAAATATTTTAATTTTCGAAAACAAAACTTGCACTTAAAATCACTTTGTAGAAAGGAATTTTTGCTGGCCGTACACGCACTAAGTTAGTACCTAACTAAATCTTGCCTCACGTTACAATCTCTATGTCCATAAAGACTTTTCAGAGTGTATGATTAATGGACGAGCGTGGCTAAATGACTCCCGCGCTGCGTTACCTTGACCAGTCGTTTAGCTAAATGATTATTTTACAAATGAAGACTGATGGGCTTACTGCTGTCATGTTGGGCTTATGCAAATATGAAAATAGTTGACGATTAAAAGGAAAAGGCTGAGTGTATTCGTTCGCAGACCGTTTCTCTCCATGAGAATTATCGATTTATCGAAGCATTCTTTAATCAGCATCACCAAATCTAAGACAGAAGAAGTAATCATTAATCGTATATGAAGAGTTCACGAAACCGACGTGTTTGACAATGCTTATGACTGTAGAAAAAGCGAATTAAGTGTGTCGGGATCGTAGAAAGTGGAAATCAATTGTCTCTGCCTACCCCGATGGAATACAGGCGTGACGTTATGTATGTAGGTTATCTTCTTAGTATAATTTAAAAATGAAATATAAAAATGTGTTAATAAGCGAATAACTCAACAACGCCTGGGCCAATGTTACAATTCTTTTTTTTAAAAGCTCGTTGAATTCCAAGGAGTCCAATGTTTTTAAATAATTACAGGGAAAACGACATAGTAATAGCTTAGGCGGTACGAAGTTCTCTGGGTCGACTAGTTATTTCATAAATTTTCTGCAAAAAAAACACAAATTTCATCTTGGTTATAAAACCCAGAAGTTAATCTAGAGCTCGAGATCCATGGTAATTTTTTCAAACCATTACGCCACGCCCACGCCAAGCACGCCGCCCTAGATCTTCCTACAAACTGAAATTCAAGGTTTTCTACTCTAGAAATAATAAAATTTGAATTGCAGTCAAAAGATTATGCTCAATACGATTAGAATTGTTCCTTCGACAGTTATTGTCCAAGTCAAACGTTTCGTTGTAGGCGTCGTCGTATATGGAATTGAAAGACGAGGTTAGTACCGTAGTACCCACCGTTAGCAAAGTCGTAAAGCTTGCTGTTTTGGTAATTTAAAATTTAAACAAGATTTAGTCCTTGTTAGTAAATTAAATATGTACTGGGTGTGTCAACTCGGTAATAAATTAAAGATCACTAAACCATAATATGGTGACCATACTAAAAACATAATATATTTGCCGAAATCTCAACAAAAAACCCTCTTGAGTACGAAAATTTACAATTATAACTTTACATTTAAAAAACGAGTACCTTAATTTTCAGTAGGTAATTTATGCTCACTCTGTAATCACATTAAATCTTGAATGCACAGTGCACCTCAAACTAAATTTCCGGTGCTAGCTAAAGTGAGTAGTTCATAAGATTGACCGCTGGTTATTTTTTAAAGAAACTGAGTGTGATAAAGAAAACAAAATTTACTACACAAACAGTTACTTTATTCAAATAATGACCGATACATAACACACGGTATACATACACTTACGCTTCTTATTTTTTTTTATAATAATAATATATTTAGACATTTTTCAAACATCAATAAACGATCGAACATTTTTACAAAACAACAATAATTATAACAAAAACTTGTAGGTACAAAATTAACATGTTCAATTATCTTGGCAGGTTTAATTTTTTTAATAAAAATTTAAACTTATAATAAGTAGACAATGAGTAGATCTTGAGAAGTTGTAAATTTGTTATACATTGACACTTACACATTAATATTTAATCTATCCAAAAATAAATTATTATTCACAAAAGGAATTAGGTATTTATTAACTGCGTACAATTATTTAAACACATATAAATTATAATTAAATTTTGATAATCATAACAATAAACCCAATAGCAAAGTATTCAAAAATAAATCTTCTATGAAATAACACAGAAAAAACTAAATAAAACTTAATTTTTCAATTACTATAAGTATATATTAAACTATAAGTAAGACCATTTACTTACATTTCTTTTTCATTGACATGAGACTAGACAAATAGAATAACATTTAACATAATAAATGAACTTTTTTTTTTTGGTTATTATTATAGTCTCAGACATTATACAATGTACATTTTAGTTTTTAAATGTATATTTCAATACATTAAGTACTTACTTAAGAGTTGGTTCATTTGAAAGATGATGAAGAATAGGTTTAAAAAATTGCGTATCTGGAAGTTTATATATATATATCATCCCTGTCATCTTGAATATTTAATATTATTAAATGTTTAACACAGGCAACTTTTGAAGCAAATTAAAATACAAACTTACTAAATTTTTTTTTTCAGTAACCGGACTTACAGCTTCAATCATTTGGTCATATCATAATTCAAATACAAAATACAGTATATCGTGTGATTTTACGACATTAAGTTTTGTTTGTCACACGTTAAATAGACAACTACCAGTTGATAAATACGATACAAACGCTAAACTATGGCAAGTTGTTCAAAATTTACCACCGATTACTTGAAAATTTAAGGTAGTCCTTAATAAACTAGTCCTGGAACTTTTTTATTCTAAAGTTACTTTCAAGGGTATACCTTTAGTTTAACATGGTATTAAAGTTGCAAGTAATCAAGGGTTAGAGATTCTATGGCATCTGTATTTTAAGTAGTTATTTTGGTCTCAAGAAGTAGCTTTTGTTAAATCTTTAAGGTATTAATTTCACAGCCTTAAACATAGTCTTGGATGTAATATTTAAATTATTTTTTGTTAAGTAGTTTTGTTTGTTTGATACATACACTGTCCTTTTAATAAAAAAAATTATGTCGACACACTGCTTTGTTACGTCACAGTATAATAAATGTTAGGTTCAGATGTTAAATAAAGTAATAAATATAATTCTGATGTTCAATCACAGATTCGAGTTAATTTTTCGTTTTAGATATCAAACCGCTTTTTACTGAAGAACTTTTTGGAAGTGATAAATTTGTTTAATTCTGTGAATCACATTCTACACACGGTTTAAAGTATCTATTTTGTATATTATTTTTAACAGATTTCCTCCTGTCACTATTCACAGGCAATTCAGTCTCGGAATGTACGTTGTTAAGTCTCTTCGTTGGCTAACATTAGTTGTTGTTATTATGAATATTTTATTTGATGGAAGTAGAACTTAATATACAAAATGTATGGTTTACCTTACGTACTCAAAATTTATTATAACTCAGACACTCATTCAATTTTTTTCGGGTTGCCTTTATTATTTTGATGCCTATAAAAAAAAAACAAATAAATATATCTTTAAATAAGCGCCATGATGTCCTATAAAAATATATTATCTAGGACGAATGTTGACATTAATAGCAAAATATTATTTATCAGCTAAATCAAATAAAAATATACTCAAACATTGTAATAATACATATTATAATATCATCATCAATCATCATTTTCATTGATAAATTTACTTAGCGGTAAATACTACAACTACGACATAAATACAATTTAAAATAGAATATAATTGGTTTTAGAAGTATTGTTAAAATACATTATATTCGTTAAGGTTTTAAAAATTTTAGTCAAACAGTTCAAAACCTTATAAAAGAGAGTGTCTGTGCAATAGCTGCAATGTGTGCAATGAAAATCTAAACTAAGTACCAATTTGATTGTTCTTTTTAATTTATTCTTTATAATAATTAAGTAAAAATGTTTCACTGTGGCACCGTACAAAAGAATAATATTTTTAATTAATACCGATGGCATTGTATGCATCTCTTAAAGCTTTCCTTAGGTTGTTATCCTTACTTATCCCTATACTTCTTTCCCTTGTGCTGTTTTTGAACTAGTGGTTGATATTTACAGAATATGACTTTTCAACAGGTCATCTTAACTTTTTCTAATAATTAGTACTAAAACATTGTTAGTGTAGATAAAAGTTATTTGGACTAGATGGTAAAAGTGTGGATTAGATGGACAGATATCATTTATAACCCGGACATTATTAGGCCTACAAGCTAGCGCCATCTTTGGATTGATAAAAATATGGGGCTCGCTATTTTTTCATAGGTACCCAGACGTAGATGGCGCTGGGCAAAAGCCCAAATTCTGATCCTTTTTTGAATCTGTGAAATATTACACCTTTTTAAGTGAAAATACTTTGTTCTAATCCACTATTTATATGATCTTTGATCTTCTTGAACCTAAAAAACTCCTCTTACAATCTTACCCGTAAATTCGAGATATTGGCCGCGTAACATATAATCAGGCCTCTCTTTCAAAGTTAGAGACAAAACGCATCTGAATTGTTATTTAAGATGCCTATCGCATAGCTACTCGACTTCTTTCAAGATGTCTACACTATCACAAGATTGTATTAAAAACACAGTTGTTAACTCTTTGGTGGGATGTTACAGGAATTTTACAGTCATGTCACTTGCAAAATTACTTTATCACTTAACCCTATCCCTGGAATATTAAAATGTTGGCAAGCCATTTGGTGGGTCACAACTCTTTATCGGCCGTACTATAAAAAAGTTAAGAATTTATTTATTTTTAATTAGTTATATTCTAACGCTGATTCAAAAAAATATCAGTTTTTTCATAATTTTGCAAGTCTGTGAACATTGTATTTTTGTTTCAGTCTTACCGATTTCAGATATTGAGCTCGCCCAAGTTTATAACAAATTGACATTATTATGCATTTTCAGTTCTTATTTCTTGTCCTATATAGTAACTTTATTTATATTACTTTGTGCCACTTGATGTCGTAAATATAGAGATCAATGAAAATATTATTAAGGTAGACTTGAGAGGTGCTGCGCTCAGTCTAGCGTCAGTTCAATCAAGATTGATAAGAAAACTGAAGTCAGTCCATCAACCGTTACACGATCAGTCTGGCGTCAGTATGGTCATACTGATGAAACTAAAAATATAATGTTTTAAAGACAATTTATTTAGACTCTTTTACGCTCACTTTCAGCGTCTATTTTGATAATTTGGTCTGTGGTTGTGATGTAAATAATGTTTAAAATGTGGTTAGTTTTTGATATGAAATTTTTGTTTTACTAGATGATTCTGACAAGGCGGTTTAGAAGTGATAAGCTCACCATACCTAACAATTTTCTTATAGAAACATGTGTCGAAACTATGACCTTGTCAGAAGCACCCAGTAGAATATAATGTAAGTTTACTTGATGATTTAAAGCTTTGGATAGAATGCCTTTACAGGCTTTTATAGTTTTTTTTTTAGATATTGTCTTGATATATATAATTAATCAGATAAAATAATAAAAATTTTCTTTCATTAGAACAATAGTACAGTTTACAATATCAATTCACATACATTTTATAATTTTACTAATCACATACATAAATATAACATACAGACAGACATTTCATATCGACGACGGAAATTATGAAATTCATATATTTTGATAGTATACTTACTTACTCCTAAACATATATAAGTTAATTAGTTAATATATTGACGTAAGCGTCAATATTTGTGTCAAATACTGAGTAAGTATTTCTTTTTTGAATTATTGACAGCATGCATGCTCTTTGATCAATATACATACATTTACCATTTACCATACATTTTTTTAACTATAAATATATTCGTCAAGAACAATAAAAATACTTTAGGTAATTGTAAAACAAACGGGCAAAACGTTAGTAATTTTTTCCCATTTCAGTACTGCGAAAAATTCAGAGCATGGTTCAGCAAAAGATGGCGTTTTTTTTTCATATTTGGCCTATTCTTTTTACAGAATATAACTATGTATAATTAAAATGACATAAAATCATGATTTACAGCTTTGTCTCAATCTTAATTGGGCCCAAAAAAAAAGGAATTAACTATGAGATAGTTACGTATTATTTTCTCAAACAATCTATCATTTTTTCCAGTGGTAATGTAAAATCGGCAGTTTTGATATTTTCTTGTTGAACCATACTCATTATTATAAGCTAATCGTAAGAATAATTCATTAAATCGTGATGTTTTATTAAAAACAGCGCTAAAAACGCTTAAATCTTCGACTTAACGCATACAGATTCAGCTACACTGGCCTTTTTTTATTAAAGTGAGTCAAATATGAAGTCAGTGGTAATGAAATACGTACGCACAGGTCAGTAAGCGTCCGCCCGGTCACGTTGAATGTCACAATTCTTCTCTTTGCGTACATGACTGCTCCTTTAAGAATTATTTCACTTTTTTACCAGTATACATTGTAAGGTCGTTAGGGGTTTTTATTTACAGAGATCTTTCTTAAGACTAGCATTAAAAAAAATGCAAGCTTTTGGCATTTTGCACTGAGATGTACAGTGGCTGTGACAGTAACACTTCCGTTTCTTCTGTATTGCAAAATAGATCTTGTTCTTTGGTATTACAGTTTAGAGGGCGCACGAGACCATAGACATTACGCCGTCCGTGTATGCCATTGTAAAATGTACATGTTATGCTACTAAATTCGGGCTTATACGGTTTAAAATGAGTAATTACAATGACACAGTGGCGCCCTCTATTTTGCTTTATTTTTGTGCCAAACCGTAGTTTCCAAGCAGCTAGCGAGTAGAGATAAACTACGATTACATGGCTCACCCTCCACATTTTTAAGCGCTTGAATTCATTTGAGAAAGCCCCTACAAGCCTTGCAACGCATGTGTGCGTGCTGTTTACGTACAGTGGCGGTCTAAGTCGCCGTAACACTTCCTGTTTTTCTGTACTGCAAAAAAGCTCTTGTTCTTTGGTAATACAGTCTAGGGCGCACGAGACCATAGACAAATCTGTTACTCAGTCCTAGACTGCCAATGTACCTAAGAATTATGGAAAGTGTAACTTCCTTTCTCAAGTATTTGACCATATACAAATTTAGCTAAAGCTCCTAGATTAATATAAGTAATTCAAACAATTTGAACTTATAAAGTTCTTAAACCTTACCATCGTACAGTACCTTAAAAAGGCAAAATAAGTCCTAGACCGCCACTGTACATATTAACGCAAAGACT
This sequence comes from Euspilapteryx auroguttella, assembly GCA_951802225.1. NCBI lineage: Eukaryota > Metazoa > Arthropoda > Insecta > Lepidoptera > Gracillariidae > Euspilapteryx > Euspilapteryx auroguttella. The sequence continues at coordinate 2,625,346 of OX637662.1, forward strand.
TTTTAACCGACGAAAAAACAAAAAGGAGGAGGTTCTCAATTTGTCACGGTTTTTTTTTTGAAGGAAATGAACACTACATTGAAACAGTTTGCCAAGTGATGCATGAAGCAAGCCAGCCACGTCCCGTTACCCGCGAGCGATCGTCAGCAGTCGGGCCGTCTCCCGCGACGTGCAACTTACGTGGCGCGGTCGCCGGCCAGCGCGCGCAGCACGTAGGCGGCGCGCAGGCGCGGCGAGGAGCGCGGCCCGAGCGCCTCGTGCACCGCGCTCACGCTGCGCGCCGCCTGCCATCTGAACTCCAGGCATTGGTTCATTTGCTGCGTGGGGAATGTAGTCTCTCTTCATTATCTACTTCTACTATCTAACTATCTACTTCTACTATATATAAAAAACTAGAGGCTGCCCCGCGGTTCCACTCGCGCAGATTTCTCATAAACACAAAAATCCATTTCGGGAAATCCTTTCTTAGTAAAAAATTTGCAAAATTCCAGCCCGCACTGCCCAGTAGTTTAGGCTCTGCGTTGTCTGTCAGTCAATCAGTCAGTCTATCAGTAACGGAAGAGTTTTATATATATCGATTGAATCGTGGTTCGTTACTCGAGAACGGCCGGACCGATTGAGCTGATTTTGGTTTTAAAATGTTGCTAATAACCCAGGAAAGGTTTAAACGGTGAGAAAATATGGAAAAATTAAAAGTAAGATTGTAAAAGTAAAATTTTTTTTTCCATACAAATTGTAAGGCCGATACCAAGTTTGCCGGGACAGCTATACTTTAATAAATTTTTTGGGAATTTATTTAGTTGTTGGAAACTGGAGGCAAACTATAGAAGAGACATAAAAAAACGGGATATTAGAGTAGATTATATTACATAGGTTTATATTATAGTAACGCATTATGTTGAGGATGCGTATGTTCAAACCCAAATGCAGTAAGTTTGATAAGATAATGCATATATTTCAAAGGCACGATTAAAAGACACGGACACTTGAGTGGCCAATACAATCAATACATAGTATAAAATAAAGTCGCTTCCCGCGTCTGTCCCTATGTATCCTTATATCTTTAAAACTATGCAACGGATTTTGATGCGGTTTTTTTTAATAGATAGAGTGATTCAAGAGGAAGGTTTATATGTATTATTCATGCACAACACAGTAATAGATAAGGCGGTACGAAGTTCGCCGGGTCGACTAGTAATTTATACAAAACAAATACTTAGGGTTATTAAAAAAAAAAACATAGAAATATGCAATAAACTGATATACCGCAGTGAAGCGCAGCCTGTACCTGCAGCCAGGACCGCCGCTCAGTAGTGTTTTGAACAAAAGTCGTGCCAGTAGAAAATGGATTTATGCTAACACCATGAGGGGATACGCATAAAGGGAATTCAGGGTTTATTCCGGAGCGTAGCAAAGGAATAATAACTCAAAACTTGAACAAGTGAGGCTGTTACAATACCCGAAGCTGAAAAGCTGTACACCCACATTATATACGATTTTTTTTAAAGCTGGAGGCGGCAATTTTTACAGCACTCGCAGCAGTAGCAGCCTACCTCGACATAGGTGTCCTTGAGCGGCGGCACGGCGTCGACGCCGGCGGCGGCGCGCAGCGGGCCGCGGCGGCAGCGCTCCGTGGCCGCGCGCGCCTGCACACACGACACGTCCAGGCGCTGCAGGCTCGAGTAGCGCAGCCGCGCCATGCCCACCAGGTCGTACTGCCAGACCCAGTAGCCTGCAGAGGGCACGCCAGTCTAATTAGGTGGCAAACACGACGACTCCAGGGACCCCCGAGAGTGATGTCAGGGTCGGGGGAGAAAACTTCATGCACAACAGAAGACACACTGCTGCTCCAAGGTCAAATAACGTTAAATTACATCTCTTTGATTAATTTTTAATAATTTTTTTATATTTTTCAGCAGTTATTATTTAGACAACAAAACGTCTTTCATATAAATATATTTTATTAGCTGTTTCGGAGAAAGGTGCCTTTGTCAGACGGACGGACAGATTACAAAACGCACGCTGTTGCCTCGTAAAGTCTAATTACAGACCCATATCATTGGCTACCACAATAGCTAAAGTATTTGACAGTCTGCTTGACCGCCAGTTGTGCAAGCATCTGAAGCTTCACGATGCGCAGTTCGGTTTTAGGGCCGGGCTGTCTACCGAAACAGCGAACCTGAGCCAGCGAACCTGAAAGCAGACTATCAGATACTACACAGAAAGGAAAACTCCGGTGTATGCGTGTTTCCTTGATCTTTCAAAAGCCTTTGATCTGGTGTCATACGAGATCTTGTGGCAAAAGCTACGGCAGGAGTCTTGACTTCCCCGAGGAACTCATAAAAATTCTTGATTATTGGTACAACAACCAGACCAATGTCGTCAGACGGGCCGGTGAGCTTTCTGACGAGTACAGGTTGCAGTGTGGAGTGAGACAGGGGGGTTTGACGTCTCCTCGACTCTTCAACCTGTATATAAACAAGCTGATTGAGGGTCTCAGCAGTGCCGGTATAGGTTGCTTCATCAATGGACATTTTATAAATAATCTAAGTTATGCCGATGACATGGTGCTGCTGAGTCCGTCAATCAGTGGCGTTAGAAAGCTGCTCGGAATGTGCGAGAGGTACGCCGAGGCCCACGGACTCAGGTACAACTCCAAGAAAAGTGAACTTCTTGTATTTCAGCCGCACACACATAAAGTTGCGACTGTGCCTTCTGTGTCGCTTGACGGGGTGCGGCTGAACAGTCTCGAAATTCAAGTACCTGGGTCATTGGGTCACGGAGAATCTCTCGGACGACGACGACGTAGAGAGGGAACGGAGGGCGCTGGCTGTACGGGGAAACATGCTGGCCCGTAGATTTGCGCGCTGTACACGGGAGGTAAAAGTGACCCTTTTCAAGGCTTATTGCCAGTCCTTTTACACGTGCAGTCGGTGGACCAGTTGTACTCGCCGGGCACTCAGCACTCTCCGTGTTCAATATAACAATGTTTTTAGGATGCTAATGGGGCTGCCTGCCCCGGTTTTGTAGTGCCTCAGGCATGTTTGCAGACTCTAGAACTGATGGCTTTCATGCCATCATGAGAAAGGGAGTCGCCTCCATACTCTGCCGATCCCGGACCAGCCTCAACGGTATTCTAGGCGTATTGGCGGACCGGCCAGACTGCCCAATTGTAAGGCACTGGGTCAACACGCATGTAAATATAGGTAGTATCTAAGTGCTAACATAGATATAAATATTTATATATATTTACTAACAATAATATGGAATTTTATTCTGATTTAAATAAATTAAATTGAATTGTAAAGCGCTCCATTAAATTTGCATGAAGACGCATAGTTTCCCGCCACCCACAAGCTGCTCCCTCGAACGGTTTTCGAAAAATCAGTGTTGCTTTTTGCAAAAATGTTGCTGTATATAATAATACAATTGTAGGCGGTACGAAGTTCGCCGGATAGACTAGTAGTGTAGAAGTATACTAAATCTCACCATGTATAGTAACTTGCGTCAGCTCTGTGCAGCGCCAGCACAACAGGACGAACGGGTTCACAGCACCGTGGTCTAACTGAAAACATAAACTAGTCTTATATCTTCCGACTATATACGGCACGATACGAAGTTCGCCGGAACAGCTAGTTTATTCGTAAAATTACACTCAACTCAAGATTGTAGTTGGATAGTTGCAAAGTCACGTGACAAATATATGGAGATGGTCACGTGGCTTTGCGATGCCAGCTGACAAATCCATATATTGTGTTAGTTTCTACTAGTAGAAAGGATAGAAGGAAAAATTCATCGTCCAAAGGTATGAACTTCTGAACGTCTCTCGGCTGTTCCCTTCAAAGTCTCAAAATGTAACTTAAAATCGTTCTCCGCTCCGAATTGATAAAGCTAATCGAGTTCCGACTTCGAGACAGTGAAGTTTACGATTGACAGAGTATGGGACGGTTTGAGCCGCTGGATAATTGTATTTGAGAACTAAGTACAATGTCCGAGTTGCAACTCGAGCAAGTAGCCTCCTAAACACTGACTGTGAACACTGCCTAAGTCGCCTTTTACGACTCCCTTGGGAGGAGATAGGTTGGTATTATTCTATTCTGCCACCACACAGTAATATAAAAATATAAAAAACGAGCTATCCCGGCTTACTTCGTTACGCCATAGAATATAGATACTTCTGAAGAGTGGCTCTATAGACTATGTTCTTTTGCCTGCCCAGAATAGGCGAATAAAAAACAAACAACAAAAACAAACCACCTGTCAAAATATGTAAACAACGGAAAAATATTGCACCTTGGGTTACATTATTTGAGTTTAAGTAAGGATCCCTAATTTTTTTGTTAATCTAATATAGCCTATGACACTCGGGGATAGTGTAGCTTCCTACCAGTGAAATAATTTTTTAAATTGGTTCAGTATTTACGGAGCCTATTCGTTACAAACAAACAAACAAACAAATCTTTCCTCTTTATAATATTGGTATAGATAAATAACGCATCACACTCAGAGCCCCTAATTACGAAGAACCTGTATCTAGGGTGCCCGAAACATATACACAGACGAACATTACACCCAGACCGGAAACAAACATTGATATTCATCATAACAATGTTCGCACCGCCGGGAATCAAACCCGCACACGCGTTTCAGTCCACATCACTGCCAACTGAGCTACGGAGCAGTAAAAAAAAGCCTTCCTTTAGTTAACTTCAATACATTAAAATAAAGTCGCTTCCCGCGTCTGTCCCTATGTATGCTTAAATCTTTAAAAAGTACGCAACGGATTTTGATGCGTTTTTTTCTAAAAGCTATAGTGATTCAAGAGAAAGGTTTATAAGTTTAATAATTCACAACATACTAATAGGTAAGGGGGTACGAAGTTCGCCGGGTCTACTAGTAACTTATAAGACGAAATTGGCAGGACGATCTTGATACCTACTTGGGAATTGAGTGGCCCGAGACTGCAATGAGCAGAGCAAGCGGGGGAGGCCTTTGCCCAGCGGTGGGACATAAAATTGGCTATATATAAAAATAAAAGTAAACTTACCGAGCGAGCACTAATATAGACCACGGTTCCACTAAAGTCTGGGGCGCTCGAGTCGGCCCAGTGGAACACTCGCAGCGTCTTGTCGTACTTCTCTATGTGTTCTATCATCGCCTCGCACAACTATGGGAAAGAATACTTCACTTGAGACATACACCCTAGTCACGGTATAATAGAGAGTACTTCGCTCAGCCCCTGTATTACGGCCGCTTTTGCAATGCTGCTTTTTGTTCCCTGTGTTTTTTTGTATTGACTTTGACACTCTGGAGGACGAAAATCAATGTTGCAAATGTGGCCGTAATAGTACCCCTGTATGGACACTCCCTGCCTCCCTCAGCGAGCGCAGCCCCGCGCTCGGGCGCGCTCGGCCACGCTCGGCCACCTTCGGCCGCGCTCGGTCACCTCTCACTTACCGCGCAGTACAAGCAGCACGTCTCATCTCACTCACACAATCATGATACACGTGCACGACTGCACGTATGTTTCGGCTGTGCGCTAAACAACGCGCTTTTTCTATGAAGGGTCAGAAGTGTGCTATAAATGACCTGATGGGGCATAAGGAAGACGCAGAGTAGGCAGACCCCCCACAAGCTGGTCAGACGACCTGATAAAAGCTGCGGGAGTACACTGGACGAGGGTCGCTCAAGAACGGTCGGTGTGAAGATCAATGGGAGAGGCCTATGTCCAGCAGTGGACGTCATTCGGCTGAAATGATGATGATGAGATCCCTTGTTCTTTGTACATAAGCGATTCGTACATAAAGATATCTTTTAACAAAACCGAGTAATTACCGGTTTTGTACTAAGAATATTTTTTCCTAGTACAATTCTGGTAATGTACAGAGAAAAGGGGATGAGATTTTCTCAATTGGTTTTTTTTTCTTTTTAGAGTTTAAACATCATGAACATCAAACATAGAAACGTAATCATAATCCTACGCCTATATTCCCCGAAGGGTTGGGCAGAGGCACCGCAGCTACATAATGAGCCCACGAGAAGCAGTGCATCAAGCCGAAACCACGTTTGGCCTAGATTATCATTATCGACATAATGCCTTGATTTTTTGAAATGTTTCATCGAAAAGCAAGTATTTGTTTTTTTTTTAATCCTGTTTATATAAAATACATACTTACAACTCTACAGAAAATAACTCTGATGGCAACTAACGGAAGGTTGTCTACCAACACGTTCTCCATTATCTCCTCGAACCTCTCAACTGGCACTCCGATCTGAAAAATTAATAATCCATACTAATATTATAAATACGAAAGCTACGTCTGACTGCTGATTCAACTCTCCCTCTCACTCAACTTTTTCGGTGGGTAGTATGGAACTTCATACTGACCACCGGTACCGAGTTGAGTGAGATGAAATTTGGTACACGGTGCGTCGCGAGCCTTAGAAAGAACTAAGGTCCCTATATGCCTGAGGATGAATTGTGAATTTGCTGATTCAAGGGAAATTGCGCTGGCGTGGAGAAGCAGCGGGCGACCACTGGTATTGTAATGAATCAAGCGGTGGCATAGAAGTCCACCACCCCATCTCCTCCCGTAGGCATCGTAAAAGACGACTAAGGGAATTTCAGAACAATGGGCTACTGCCCATTTTGCTTTTCTCTTCTCTGAACCAATCAATCGACCAATCAATGTACTAAGTTCAAAGTTCGCTGGGTCAGCTAGTATCTTTATAACGTCGAAGACTTTGAATATTGCAAAAAGGCACTTGCCCATTTCCCTCAAAACTTCAAGAGAATTAAAATCATCGACTTTTTAAAAGAGGAACATAAATATACGTACAATATTAACTGAAACCTCCAAAGGGCTGGCCTTATTCTCCAACAGGATCCACGGCAAAGGCTCGTATTTCCGTCCCGCTTCGTTCAGCAGGTTCAGAGAGAGATGCGAGAGTTGTGGGAGAGAGCACAAGCTCTCTAGTAGTTCTGCGTCGAGCGTGCTGTACTCTAGTGTTAGAGACTGGAAAGAAAAAGTTAGTTTTATTTTATGTGAAGTAAGTCGTGGATACCTAATGGTTTTTTCAGTTCCTGACGTGGTCACAATGAAACTGTCACCGAATCGAATTAAAAATTACGAGTAAAGTTAAGGGGTTGTAAGTATGGGTCGAATATTCGCGAGTTCAAAGTTTCACTTAAAAATTAAGTTTTAGGGTTTCAGCACACCTCTGCTGCGAAATCCAAACGGCGAAACTGCTGGTCAAGAAAAGAGACAAAATCATTTTCAGTTTTGTACAGTGGCGGTCTAGGACGGCGTAACAGATTTGTATATGGTCTCGTGCGCCCTAGACTGTATTACCAAAGAACAAGTGCTATTTTGCAATATAGAAAACCCGGAAGTGTTACGACGTCCCAGACCACCACTACAAGTCAGATTAGGATATTTCTATTTGTTTCGCCGCGCAAATTCGCAAGCAAAATTCCGTCCTCTGATGTACCGATCTGTCTCTGTTCTCGAGCAGCGGTTTCACCCTTGAATTTCGCAGCAGAGGTGTGTTAGCACTATTATGCTTCGGTTACATTAGCGGGCGAAGATTAGTATCGTGTTGACGCGACAAAAACATCACGTTCCGGCATAGGCATCGTCTTGTCTACATTACTGCTCCGTGGCTCAGTTGGCAGTGATGTGGACTGAGTAAGCGTGTGCATCCGGGTTCGATTCCCGGGCGGGGAGAATATTGATATGATGAATATCGATGTTTGTTTTTGGTCTGAGTGTAATGTTCGTCTCTGTATATGTTTCGGCTACCCTAGATACAGGTTCTACCTAGTAAGGGACTCTGAGTGTGATGTGTTATTATAATTATTATTATTAAGGCATGCGAAGATTCGTGTCGAACACGGATTGACGTAGAATTGACGTAGATGTAGCCACCCAAGCGAATATTGTAGCGATAAATCTCTTTGATCCGAGCCAGCTTTCCGATACTATATCGTTTTCGCCCAAATACTAGGTGATGACACGATGACGAATATTCGTTGAAGCCCGCTAATGTAGCCCCAGCATTAAAGTAGTCCTAGTAGTAGTAGTAGTAGTCAGTATGAATGTTACCTGCAGCGATGAGAACTGCATATTCTTGACGGCTCCCTTGGATAAGAAGGGCGCGGGCCGCGAGTCGTCCGGCGCCGCGCGGCCCGCCAACTCGTCTGAGTCGCCCTGACAATAGTTGTGTGTTAAGCAAGGCTGCAAACTGCTTATTTGGCGCTACTAGTGTTACATTGAAAGCTGAGCAAGTGAAGGAATCCTGGGCCCCAAGTTACGATTTTTTTTTTAATTGTCTTGTCCACTTTTGGCATTTTTGGTAGTCTCTTAGTTAACTATCGATCAATCGCGACAATTGCATACTAAATTGGTAGTTTCTTAAATTGTAGGGGCAGAAGACAATTACAATAGATACTATTTTCGTAGTCTCTTAAAATTTAAGACCGACTTATAGATTCCGATTATGCGGCCCGCATAAAAACTGATTCCCAAGACTTGCTGATGATAATAAATTGACTACACGAGAGTGCAGGCAGATTTGAGATTTTTAAGAATAGGTACAGTGGCGGTCTAAGACGGCGCAACAGATTTGTCTATGGTCTCGTGCGCCCTACACTGTATTGCCAAAGAACAAGAGCTATTTTTCAATACAGAAAAATTGCAAGTGTTACGCCGTCCTAGACCGCCACTGTACAAGGTTAATATTATGAGGTGCACTGAGAAGCTAGAATGTGTTTGTTCTTGGCGTAACTTCAATGTGGAAGGTGGGACGGGCGGACGCCCTGCAGTACCGGGCCGAAGAATAGGACTGTAGTCATATAACGGCCCCGAGAAGGACGGCGGAACGTGGTGTCCCGATTCCGTCGTCGAGCGTAGGAAGAGCCATCCGCGCTCAGGGGGGACTATCACCACCTGTCCCCCCGAGATGAGGCTAATCAGCCAATGCTGGAGGGGTTCGCGGAGTTGAACAAAACGATCGAAAGATAACCCGTGACCCCCTTGCCAACAGCCGAGATGGACACCGGCGGGGTTTAGTGGGTGCGAACCCCACATAACCCTGCGACTCCCCCCGGGGTCGCAGGGTACTCGTTAGGAGTTTCCCCGCCTAAAAAAAAAAAAAGTTGTGCGGGCGGGGAAGCGAGCCACACGCCACAGTTAGTCATAGGTAATACTCGTGTACTTCAGTGCATACGTCGACCCACGTTGTCAAACCAATCCTCGCAGATGCATGCTTTACCGTCTACGAGTTCGTCTAAAAAAAAGACTAGGCTTTTAATAACGAATTCATACAAATTATCAATTTTGACCAGTCAACATTTTTATGTGCTAAGACCATTATAGTTTTGCTAAATTTGTATGTCGGTATGTGTGCAACAAAGTCAAAAATTATTTATTAATTTGATAATAACCCTCATATTCATAAAAAGTTAAAGAGCATTTTAGTTATTTGACGTATGTCAATTTAGACTGGATGTCACGTATTTACCATACAACAAACAAGAGAAGTAGACCTCCAGTAACGCTACTTAAAATGTACTGTATCTTTATGAATAAGACGGTAATAATATAGGATACAAAAAATCATTCATTGAAAGTCAATTAGACTATCTATATAATTGGTAATGATAACATAACTTGACTTAGCCTTTCTGTCCTTAGACACAAAATCAATCGGCCTATCTTCAAAAAACGTTGTATTACAATGTGGGAGATGGGTTTTTTACATACGCGAATTCATTAAAATTTTATTAAAAACTAGAGGCTGCCCCGCGGTTTATCCCGCGCAGATTTCGCATAAAAACAAATATCCCGTTTTTTCCCGTTCCTGTGGGAATTTCGGGAAATCCCTTCTTAGTGCTCACCTACACTCCCCAAGGAACCCACGTGCCAATTTTCAGCTTTCTACGCCCAGTAGTTTCGGCTCTGCGTTGTCTGTCAGTCAGTCAGTAACGGAAGAGTTTTATATATATTGATGAATACTTACGCCAGAATAATTAAAAAACGAGAAAAAGATATTGAATTTCGCGCCATACCGAAAACCATACCTTAAATTAGTACATAGTATGTACTTACATTGATTGCAATGGGCGGCCTATTCTGAAGATATGTTCTAAAATCAAAATAACTTACGGAAGCTGCGTCGTGCTCCGTGGACAGCTCGCATCCTATGCACGTGACATTTAGCAGAGTGTGGCGATGCGCGTGGAGCATACTTTCCACAGTCGATCTGAAACAGTTTACAAATTAGTTCAGTTTATACTCTTTCACATATTTATCATAGCCCAAAGAATTGCAAATTTCAAGTGGCAATGGGCAGAGCAAATCACCAATTTGTATGTTCAATTAGTGAATTTGAGTGCTCCGTGGCTCAGTTGGCAATGATGTGGACTGATTAAGCGTGTGCACCTGGGTTCAATTCCCGCGCGGGGCGTAATATTCGTCTCTGTGTGTGTTTCGGGCACCCTAGATACAGGTTCTTCTTAGTTAGGGGCTTTGAGTTTGATGTGTTATTATTATTATTATTATTATTTACCTAGTAGGTATATAGATATAGGCCAGGTTTAACTCTCTTTGTGGTAGAACCGTATGTTTATAATTTATTCAAGTTATTGTAGTTTTCTACACATTCGGTAAGTGATAACTCTTATTGAATAAATGAATTTGAATCTTGATTTACCTTTTAATCTTCATAAGAGCAATGGGGTCTTGTAGTTCCATGTAGGCGGGCCCGGCGAACAGCAACTCGTGTAGCAGAGCCGTGTCCTCAAACCTACAAAATATACAAAAAAATGTGAGCTACGAGCACTAAGGCTGACATTCACAGGCAGTATTTGGATGATACTCGGAAAAGCAGTTTCTGAGTTCTGAATATCCTGGCTCGAGCTGTCTTAGGCTGACATTCACAGTCAGCGCGCAAAGTTCAACTTCGACCTGACTGGCTCAAGTATCATATTAGCGACTCGGAGTAGACTCGCAATCATTCGCATTCAGAGACGAGTTTCGCTGCCATTTGGGCTTGACTTCGCGAAGTTCAAACATTCGGCACAGATGCAATAGTTTTCATCTCACAATGGTAAAACACAACAAAATTTTATCGATTGTCTATGCTCATGGACACCCTATTTAAAAAAAAGTTGTAAGACAGAGAGAGTATGTTGTATTATTTCGTACATCGAAAAGGGATGGCACATTGAAGTACCTATCGCTACCTACCTTATTTATAGGTTAGAAACGTTTGTTTTGATTTCAAAGTATTGGGTTGTATTATAAAACAAATCACTAGAAAAAACACGCTTTACACAATGGAATTCCAGTGCTTATCTTTCGGCTTCTTCATCAGACCTTGAAGCCCTAATCGTGGTCAAAGTTACAAAATTACAAGACTTTTCTAACAACTTCACACACAGCTTCGATACCGATGTTTCATAAAGTTTCAGTTTAAATCCTCCGGCTCCATCATCAGATCAGTTCGACCATACAATATTATTGTATTGTCATCAGAAATACACACTGCTGCCAATTTTCATGACGCTTCGCTACGACCCTTGGAAGATGGTTAATTTTGTTCCATTACATAAGGAGCAAAGGCAAAACGATCCACTGACCAAGCCGTCCCCGAATGGAGAACAAGAGAAGGGAAAAGAGGTGTAGGCAGACCACCAGCCAAATGGACCTACGATATAAAGACCGTTGCTGGGGAAACATGGATGAGACTGGCAGCCGCTGAAGCAAACTGGAAAATACTTGGAGAGGCATTCGCCCAGGAGTGGGCTTATATATGATTAAGGTAAAGGAAGAAAAGGGTAATACAGGTCAACTTCATTCAAAATTATTATTTAGGTTTTTGGACTCATTCTAAAGATTGTTTTGTGAAATTAATAAATCTTTATAAAAACATTAAGAACATCAGGTGAGGCTGGCGCGGCGGCCGCAGCTGCCGAAGACCTCAAACGGCGCAAATACGCGGCAATTACTCAGCAGTATGAGTTTGTGCCGTTTGGGGTCGAAACTTTAGGGCCTTGGGGGCCAGGGGCGCGTCGACTATTTAAGGAATTATCGACGCGTCTGGTCGACAATTCCGGTGACCGGCGGGCTGGCTCGTACCTTGGCTAGAGAATAAGTCTGGCCATTCAGAGAGGTAACGCAGCCAGCTTGCTAGGCACCGTACCTTCCGGTGGCAGCGATTTGGAGGCCATTTTTTATTTGTAAATATGTCTTTGTTTAGTTTTTTTTTTTTTTTTTTAAAGTAATATTTAATAACATGTTCCAAGTTAAAGAATAAAAAATAATTAAAACATTAAAAAGTTTTGTTTTTAATTATGAATTCTAACTAACCTAAACACATTTTAACATTAGCTTCCAGACAAGCATAGCCTGTATTGTTGCAAATAATAAATTTTAGTTAGCAGGCTGCTGTTAAAAATTACAGTTAATTTTTTTATTTTGGTTAGTGGGATGGGTAGTAATTATACAAAATAAAATGGAAATAATGTTAATATGTAACACTAATAAAATACATATTATTATTATAATAATACAGAATAACTATTCGAAAGAAAAAGTATAACCCTATTGTAGTAAATCACGCCAAGTATTTAATATGATCAGATTTTTCTATTGAGTCACAAGGACATGATTAGACATGAGAGCTGAACCTAGGTTACTACAGTTGAGGAGTTTATGGAATTTAGTTTACTGCGGAAAGGTGCGATAGTTTTAGGAAAAGGAATTTAATTTATTAGAAATTACTTACCTACCTAGATTTTCTTGAAGCTAACAGGTAACAAGCAGCAGTTTGGTACTTACAGCTTAGGCTAATAATCAATGTATATAAGAGATAACAAAAGTCAATCCAGATTCAGAGTGAGCAACTACTTATTCGCTACATATATTTTGAAAAATTATTGATTTGACGCAGACCTATATCCTATCAACTTACGTACCTCCAACCAGAATATTAAGTGGGTAAATAAAAATTACATTTTAAAATAGGTGTTTCAATAAGATTCTTTAATTTCTTTTCAAGTAAGTACTTAGGTATAAAATAGGTCTAAAATATAATTCCTGAAGGCGAGACCCAATAGAGTTTTTTATGATTTTTCAAACCATTAACCGCTGGTGCTGCTGCTGTATCCAGCTCCACAAATCATTCGTAATACTTATAATGTTTAAAAATTCTTAAACAAAAATCTAACAACAAAATTCTTGGTTGTGGCCAGTCTTGTGTTTTCCGACCTGCAAGCATCATGTATCTTTTCCAAACACAAATGGTTATCCATTCTTTAGTGGTCCAAACTATAAAGAGGGCCCTGGTAAGAAAATTTCCGCAGTCAGTTAGATATGTTAGATATGTCGATTTAGCAAAAAGAACGAAAAACCAATCAACTCAGATCAGAAACCAAAACAAGCAGTGATTTTCAAACAATTGATTGATTACTTTCGTGACTGTGTGTGGTATTGATAGAAATGTCTTGTCCTAGCCGTCGCGAGTGCTAGCCAAGTGCTAAATTTGGTGACTCGGGGCGTCTCATGCTTCGCCGAGTGACAGGGCACTGAGATCACTACGATACTCGACTGTGAATATGAATTTCGAGCGGAGAGCGAGTTTACGGGCGATTTTGACAGTTCAGAGTGATACTCAGTGCTGCAACTCGACTGTGAATGTCAGCCTTATACTCCGTCGAGCATAATGTTTCAATATCACGAAGTCCGCACTCGACGGTGTATCGTGGAGAACGATTTTAAGTTAAATTTTGACACTTTGGAGTGCGAGTTGGAGCTTCGACTCGAGTGTGAAGCCTATAACTCAATCTTTTTATTATTGAAATAATTTTATTTATTGACCAACGAGCTTTCCCGGCTTACTTCGTTACGCCATAGAATATAAGACACTACAAAAGACTTGGCTCAATAGACTATGTTCTTTTGACTGCCCAGAATGGCCTAATAAAAAACAAACAACAACAACAAACCACCTGACAAAATATGTAAACAACGGAAAAAATATTGCAGCTTGGGTTATATTATTTGAGTTTAGGTAAGGATCCCTAATTTTTTTGAAAATCTAATATAGCCTATGACACTCGGGGTTAATGTAGCTTCCTACCAGTGAAAGAATTTTTCAAATCGGTTCAGTATTTCCGGAGCCTATTCGTTACAAACAAACAAACAATTCTTTCCTCTTTATAATATTGGTATAGATATCAAATGTTGTCTACTAAGTTTGATTTTATTAAATTTTGTCTAAAAAACTGTCCGTTTTTATAGCATCCACCTTTCACAAATAACTTTATGTATTTAATGAGAGTTCGGCTGGTTAAAATGAGGATTGCGTGAAAGAAAATCGAACAAACAAAACAATACCTAATATTATAGTTTGAAAGTAACAAGCTACTAAATAATTGCGTAAATGACGTGACCGTATTAAATATTTCCGATACTCGTATTCAGAGCGCTGCTATGTGTAACTGCTGTTATTGCTATTAATATACACAATAATTTTATGTAAATAACGACTGATTACGGAATAACTAACATTCGTTCGATTTCTGTATGCTAATACTATTAAACTATATGTATTATATTATACTATTCGACCCGGCGAACTTCGTACCGCCTAACCTATTACTATGTGGTACATGTATTATACACATAAACCTTCCTCTTGAATCACTCTAACTATTAAAAAAAAAACCGCAACAAAATCCGTTGCATAGTTTTAATGATATAAGCATACATAGGGACAGACGCGGGAAGTGACTTTGTTTTATACTATGTATTGACTGTGTCGGTGTGACCGCAAAACCTGATAAAAAGTAGCCTATATGTCCTTTCTCAGGCTCTAGATTATCTCTGTACCAAATTTTATTCAAATCGATTTAGTAAGATTTGGCGTGAAAACAAGACAGACAGAGTTACTTTCGCCTTTATAAATTTAATATGGAAGTATGGATTTATCAACTACTTAGCTATTGTAAAATAGATGACTGTGTAAAATGTTTTATAGTGGTTTGATATTTAATGGTGGAGCGAAATACTCATCAATATATAGTATAAAAAATAAAAACTTTTTATCAAAAAATTAAACCGCCGAAAAAACTGAAAAGCATTAAATAATTGGCAAACATTTTCTATTAGGACTTAATTTACTTACTTCTTAAAGTAATTTTGCTTTACCAAGAAATTTTAAGTCGGTGCCACACCACACAAGCAAATTCATTATCTACGTAAAGCGCAATGCGCAGCGGCACACGTTTTTCGGTTATTTCTTTGAATTTCAGGTAATTTAGTGATCTTTCTTCTTTGATTCTGTGGCACCGACTCAAAATTTCTTGGTAAAGCAAAATTACTTTAAGAAGTAAGTAAATTAAGTCCTAATAGAAAATGTTTGCCAATTATTTAATGCTTTTCAGTTTTTTCGGCGGTTTAATTTTTTGATAAAAAGTTTTTATTTTTTGCTTTTCAGTTTTTTTATGGGCTAATTTTTTTTGACGCCAGCTAATCACCGTTCACAAGGTGGTCGCACCCCACAAGGTGGCCACACAACCTGGTGAATGTTGAGGGACTAACAGAATGAGGTTCGATCACGACCGGTCGGTGAGGCGATTTTTAGGGGAGGCCTATGTCCAGCAGTGGACGTCTATCAGCTGAGATTATGATTATTAACATTCATATAAAAAAGACTCATAATTATACCTAGCAGTTTTCATGTAAATCACAAAACTGCAATACAATCTGTAAGTGAACAATAAAGTCACCCCTATTTTTCCACCCTTAGGGTTGGAATTTTATTTTCAAATTTTTATGGGACCAATTTCAAGGTATACCCTGTCGTTTAAAAAAAGAATTATCAAAATCGGTCCACACAGTAAAAAGTTATGCGTGATCATACATAAAAAAAAAAAAAAAAAAAAAAAAAAAAATATACGCGACGAATTGAGAACCTCCTCCTTTTTGTTTTTTCGTCGGTTAAAAATAAAGTCGCTTCCCGCGTCTGTCCCTATGTATGCTTATATCTTTAAAACTATGCAACGGATTTTGATGCGGGTTTTTTTAAAAGATGGAGGGATTCCAGAGAAAGGTTTATAAGTAGGTAACTATAATATATGCACCACATAGTTATAGGTAAGGTGGTACAAAGTTCGCCGGGTCGACTAGTATAAAATAAAGTAGCTTTCCGCGTCAGTCCCTTATGTATGCTTAAATCTTTAAAACTACGCAACGGATTATAGTGCGTTTTTTTTAATAGATAAGAGTGATTCAAGAGGAAGGTTTATAAGTATAATACATGCAAAAAATACTTATAGGTTAGGCGGTACGAAGTTCGCAGGGTCGACTAGTAACTAATATTAACTAACTTGCAGAGAATGTTTTGCAAGAACTTATTAGCATCTGTCTCTGTGCAGTCAAGGTGTATGAGCAGCTTCCGAACATTCTTTTTGAACAGCTTAGTGAGGAACTCGCTGCGCTCTGGCTCTGCAGCATTCAGCTTAAGTGACTCTCTGTTGGTCAAGATATTAAAAATGATTTTAAATAAACTAAAGGTTATTCTTACTGTTCTCATTCCCAAATTAGGGAGCAAAAAGACCTGGATTTAGCTCGTTTCAATGGAACCATTTTGCTTAGACTGATAAACTTAGTAAAAATTCCCAATAATTAATCATCCTCATCATCATTTCAGCAAGAAGACATCCACTTCAGGACATAAGTCTCCCTCCCAGATCGCCATATCAACTGGACTTTTGCGACCCTCATTCAAGCTGCGATCTACGTACTCATAATTTGGTTTAATAAATAATAATCTTTATTTTAAGACACTTGGAAAAACTTAACAAAAACTTGCTTAATAAATCTTATAACTTCCTGTTATCTAGATAATTGATTGTCACCCTAAAATAAGAATAAAGTAACCAACATACCTTTTCCCTTCATACATAAAGAGTGCTTGCCGCCAATGTGTGCAAGTTGACGTTGCAGACAGCACATCTTCCAAACTGAGCTGGTTGAGCACATGCTTGATGGGCAGGATTGGCAGTCCACTCCAAACGTCAGTCATTTTACTGTCATTAAAAAAACATTTTGCTGTAGGCCCCAATTTTTTTATAGATATAAGTAATTTGTAGGTAGGTATCTATAATAATTATATCCCTGATGAACCTAGGCTGCAGAATACTTACAAAAATTCAGAATAGAACCTAAGCTTTGCTATAATTTGATAATATTGTGTAAACTCATATTGTTACAAAAAATAACAACAGTGATAACAAATAAATAATTCCGATTCTGTAAGGTGGTATGTACACCGTGTCAGCTTGTAAGATAAGTGAGTAAAAACACAGAATGTATAAACACTCCCAACAATGTACCTTTGCTACTTACAGGTACTTTGTGCTTTGTTTGGTGTTTTGGTTTACCTACAGGACAAGAAGCTGTTTCATATGATACCAAAATCAATCAATACATATATATAAAACAAAGTTGCTTCCCGCATCTGTCCCTATGTATGCTTATATCTTTATAACTATGCAACGGATTTTGATTCGTTTTTTTTTATAGATAGAGTAATTCAATAGGAAGGTTTAAATGTATAAAATAGGCACAACATAGTAAAAGGTAAGGCGGTACGAAGTTCGCCGGGTCGACTAGTCAATACATAGTATAAAATAAAGTCGCTTCCCGCGTCTGTCCCTATGTATGCTTATATCTTTAAAACTATGCAACGGATTTTGATGTGTTTTTTTTTAATTGATAGGGTGGTTCAAGAGGAAGGTTTTTAAGTTTCTTACATTCACAAGATAGTAATAAGTTAGGCGGTACGAAGTTCGCCGGGTCGACTAGTACAGTATAAAATAAAGTCGCTTTCCGCGTCTGTCCCTATGTATGCTTAAATCTTTAAAAGTACGGAACGGATTTTGATGAGGTTTTTTTAATAGATAGAGTGATTCAAGAAGGTTTTAAAACATGCATAGAATACTAATAGGTAAGGTGGTACGAAGTTCGCAGGGTCGACTAGTTTATTATATGTTAAAACAAGTTTCCGTGACATAATGTTAGGTCTTTAATTATTTCAGCTTCTATAATATGTTGAGATGAGACCTTCCTTATTAATGTACTTGTAAGGATCACAAAATCGTTGTTTTTATTTTTAGACTAGCAAAATGTTAAACCAAGATTTTTGTAATGCATGCTTACAACAAGTTACATGATAAACGACCTTGATTCCATAATTTTAGAAAGAAACTTTTATTTTGCAAAGATAAAGACTTGCTGTTAGAACCAATAGGTACCCCAACATCCCAAGCTGATGTGATGACGTCGCAATGACGAAGTCTCCAAACAGCTGTTTTCTGTTTATATCTGACGAGAAAGTGGGTCGAAATATTTTGCCCAAATATATTTCCTTTATTCTACGGCTAACAACAGAAATTAAACTAGATAACATGAGATGGTCGGTGGGTCGTTTTAAGTCACTATTAAATAATAATAAGGTTGAATTACCTACAAAGAGAAATGGAACAGAAATTCCAATTTTCTGCGACGAATTTGGTGACAAAGAAAGGTCGATAGCGTTTACTTACCTTTTTGATTTCCTTCCGAAGATTTCTCCACAATACACAGAGACGGATTCTTAGGAATTAAGAATGTTATTTAATTATCCATTTATGTATTTTCAGTTTACTGATAAAGACCTACAATTCTCAACAAATCAACAAAAAAATCTGAATTGCAAAATTTGCAAAGCAAATGCAAAAAAAATCCCCTCTCCTCTTCTCACTTCTCGCCTCGCTCCACACACAGACCAACTAGAGATACACAGACCAACTAGAGATACTAGCTCCACACTCCACACTCCTCACCCCTCACAACCCCACTACCCCTCGCCCATCAAGTTGAAATAAAAAGTGTTGCCATATACATTGACTAGAGGCTGCCCCGCGGTTTTTCCCGTGCAGATTTCTCATAAACACAAAAATCCCGTTTTTTCCCGTTCCCGTGGGAATTTCGGGAAATCCCTTCTTAATGCTCCCCTACACTCCCCAAGTAGAAACGTAAGAGTTTTATATATATTGATAAAGTTCTTTGCTTGCTGCCAACCAACTGCCAACTTGTTGCCAATCCGTGGTGCCAACTTAGGCTACGAACGCACAGGCGGTTTTTTTCCGCGCGGATTTTATGTAACATATTGAATCCTATGGAAGTGTACCAGCGGATAAAAAACCGTAAAAACACGCTTGTGCGTTCGGGGCCGATGAATAAGGTTGAAAATTAAATAACAAACTTTGTCACCGCGCGGAAAAAAAACCGCCTGTGCGTTCGTAGCCTTAGGCTTCAAACGCACATGCGGATTTTTTCCGCGTGGGTTTTATGTAACATATTGAATGCTATGAAAGTGTCCGCACCAGCGGATAAAAAACCGCGCGGATAAAAATCCGTTGTTAAAGTTTTATTTCCGCGCTGATAAAAATTCACCTGTAATACGTTCGGGGCCTATGAATAAGTAGAGGTGAGAATAACTGCTATTTTTCAATCGCATGCGATCGCTGTTATGCTATTTTCAAACAACTGCGATTTTAAACTGCGATCGCATTTTCGTTGTCGATCGCATGATATGCGATCCGGCAACGAATTTGTTATATGGATATTTTTATCGAAGTGCAGCAATTATCGATATTACAAAACCTTATACATTTTTTTTCAGCAAAATGTCTTTTTAGTACATTTTCATATTAATTCGATAGGAGGGTGATCGCAATGCTTCAATGCGTTTCGTTGCTTTGCTAATGACAAGCTGTCACATGCGATCGCGTTTTCGTTGCTGACGGCAACTGCGATTTTAAACTGCGATCGCATTTTCGTTGTCGATCGCATGATATGCGATCCGGCAACGAATATTTTAATATGGATATTTTTATCGAAGTGCAGCAATTATCGATATTACAAAACCTTGTACATTTTTTTTTTCAGCAATATGTGTTTTTAGTACATTTCATATTAATTCGATAGGAGTGAGATCGCAATGCTTCAATGCGTTTCGTTGCTTTGCTAATGACAAGCTGTCACATGCGAGCCGTCGGCAACGATCTCGTTCTCGTTGCCGTCAGCAACGAAAACGCGATCGCATTATACATTCGTTGTGAATAGCAATGCGATTCGTTGTCTTGAAAAAACGAGTTTTTTTAAATGCGATTGTAAATAACGACCACCTCTATGAATAAGGTTGAAAATGAAATAAAAGCCTTTCAAAACGCGCGGAAATAAAACCGCAACTGCGGATTCTTATCCGCGCGGTTTTTGTACGCGCGGATAATAATCCGCCTGTGCGTTCGAAGCCTTACTGCCAACTCCATTCTCTTCTCCAGCCTTTTGCTTTTTTTTTCGTTCAGGCAAACGAACTACCCATACAGGCAAGTATTCGAGGGTGTTCGGTGGTTTCCTTACTCTGAGGTGTTCTCAATCATAATAATAAAATTCAGAAGAGGGCACACCACACGCAATATTTAGCGTAATAAAACTTTTTACCAAAAAATAAAACCGCCGAAAAAAAAACTGAAAAGCATCAAAAGCAATCGAATTGCGAATCGAATAAAATAATAATAAAATGTGCGTGCGAAGTTGCGGGCAAAAGCTAGTAACAAAATAAAAATTAAAATGCGATCTGGTCTGGACGTAATATTTTATTTATATGCTCTTTTAATTTTTATTGTTTTTCATTCCTTTTTTAAATTAAAATTGATAGTAAAGATTCCATAGATTTACAACGCCATCTTTTGGGGAAGCATAATGAATGAGTCGATCCGATCGATCGAATGTTGGGCCCAAATAATATGGTTGACTTGTTGGTCTGTGTGGCTCCTTTCTTTTTTTTCACAAACAAATAAATAATAATAATGGCTGCCAGGCAGTCAGCCTAGTTTCTGTCTGTGCTAGCTAGTTTCTGTTTAGTTTCTTTTCTTGATTGGTTGCGTTGCAGTATGTCTAATTTCTTGGTCTAATTATTGAATTCATAAATCTGGAGACAAGACAAGACCAATAGGTATTAAATGTGAAAGTGTTGACGAATAAAATTTGTTCATTGTTGAAAATAATCTTGGGAAAAGATGCGCATGCGACTGTCTCTTGCAAACTGTCTTCCCACCACGTAATGCCTAACGTTTCTGTGGGGTGGGTTTGAAGATACAATTCTGTGTAAGTAAATAACTAGAATTATAGTTGGTAACAGTAACAATATAGAATTATTAGATAATAAGTACCTAACATGAAAGTTTCACCAGAAAAGGATTTTAGAATTTGTAAGTTCCTAGCCATGTAGTTTGTAACTTCATAACTGTTCACCACAAATTTAGTCAGTGATCGGCGTAATCAAAAGACTTATTTATTTAGTATTCATCCTTTGCAATATCTTCAGATCTTCAGTGTGGTCTTTCTTCGTTACAAGCACAGCCTTTCACCATTGCATGAATATGTAGGAAAACTAACTTTTAAAATTACTTAGCGGTCTGACTATGTCATACCATACGCAATCACGCCTAAACCACTGAACAGTTATGGCAAAAAATTGGTAGGTTACAACTTACTTAGCTTAGAACTACGCACTGGTCAATGCTGTTTGCATAGCTGATACATGCCCAAGAGAACCATGGTTACAGATTCATGGTCTGGTCAAGGCCATTCATGGTTACAGATTTGATATTTTACAAATAAAAGGTTTTACTGTTAAGATACTTTTAAAAGAAAGAGTTCAACCAAAAAAAAGGTTGCTTAATTATAACGACTAGTCGACCCGGCTTATTTGTACCACCTTACCTATAACTATGTTGTGCATGATTAAACTATAACTTTCTTTTGAGTTACTCTATCTTTTAAAAAACACTTCAAAATCTGCTGCATAGTTTCAAAGATATAAGCATATAATAGGGACACATGCGGGGAGCGACTTTGTTTTATACTATGTATTGATAAACACATATATACAACAACTAATAGGAAAGTAATTACCACAGACTTGTTGGTATAGTATGAGGATAATGATTACGATTAGAATATGGATAAGGCAGACAGAATTTTTAAATTTTTCTTTAATTAATTTTCAGTTGAATTAAAAAGCCAGCAATGGATGTAGCATCACAGGAACATGTTGGCCTATTGTCCTCGGGTAAGTTAACTAAAGAATATCTTTTTAATTCATAGACAAATTTTTAAGTGAGGAGCAATACTTGCTTTACTTCTCTACAATTTACTACATTATGTCAAAACTTGCATTTGTTTACCCATAAAGTGGGAATTCAGATTCAATAAAAATGAAAATCATCATCATTATCACAACTCTGCAAAACTGCATAGTTCTCTCATGTACAAATACTGTGAAGGGATTTTTCTTCACCATGCTTGGCAGATGGATTTGCAATTGCAGTATAACTCTTCAAGTTTATCAACGAAAGACGCTGCTGCCTGTCCTCTCGTTGATTCCTTAGACTCCCATAGAAGGGATGGGGGGTTGAATTGCTATGCTGCTACCACACGACAGCATTAAAATTATTTTTAAATTTTTCGCATTTTTTTGTATTGTATAGTTGTATACTATAGTCATAAACTCAGATAGGTTTATATATAAGTAGATGGTGCCACTTTTTTGCTACTGTTCTATGTAGATGGCGCTTTTTTGGAGCGAAGTTCCTTATCTCGAGTTGCGGTGGGTACCTAGGCAAGAAAAAGTGCAAAGTTATGGCTGAAGTGATACACAAAAGCGTTTCAGCAAAGGAGAGAATGAAAGAGACCGAGAACTATATATCATCTCTCTCTCTCTCTCGCTTGCTCGCTCTCAGTACTCGCTCACGTCCCTAAGGGCAGTGGCTTGGTCGACTGTCAGTCGGTCTTTGTTCTTTTCGCGTGTCCCGCGACACATTCTCCTTTTTTGTGTGGAATGTTTTACCCAGATTCCATTTAAAGTTGAAATATTAGTGGAAGGGCTCTGCTTAAACCGTAGATAGGCACCATTACTTTCATCATCCTCTAGGTCCTCTCAGGTTTTATCAAGAATTCTTTCTAATTCTATGTTTTCTATTATAAATTTATTAATTAAATCAGAACAAGTAAACCAAAACAGTCTCACTTTAAAATGCACAATGCAATATTGATGCTTACTGGCAGAAAGATTGACTGTCTGAAGCATAGAGGTATGTAACTAGAGATATAAAGCATGAAAGGCAAGATCCTTAAACAGTACCTATGTAAAAATGGGAACGTTTTAAGTCCATGGTCTAAAGTATGTCTGGAGCTAGAGCTGACAATTTATTTGGCTGGTGAACTCAAAGCACTAGCAAGTGTCTCTGTCTTATTCAACTTGTTGAAATATACTTTCGTATGTCAGGTCTGTTCTTCTACAGGCACAGAATATACCTAAATAGTAGAGCGGTCTAGGGTAACACTTCCGGTTTTTCTGTATTACAAAATAGCTCTTGTTGTTTGGCAATACAGTCTAGGGCTGACGAAACCATAGACAAATCTGGTACACCCTCCTAGACCGCCACTGTACAAAGCACTACAGGTCGATTTATGTTTTTTGATTTGGCAATACTAATACTGTAAGTCGGTCACTAAATAACTTATTACTGCACGCGGCAGGTAGGATAGGACCCGATTACACCCTTATAAGGTAGCATTTTACAGCTGAAATATAAAGGAACAGAGCTACTATTTTACCTTGATCAAAATTATAAGATGACATATCTGATGACTTATTTTTATTCCAAAAACCTTAAAGGTTAACCTTAACTTTTCTTACACCCGCTCGCCCCTTTTGAACATAGACTACTAGAAAAATGTATGAAAGTTATATAGTATGCGATGCGCGCGTTGCCCGTAGATAACAAAGGAGGTTCAGCCTATAGAAAGGCTTCTTCGATCGATTTTGACGCATGCGCCCTCCGCGGAGCGCCCTCACAAAGCCCAGGCGACTCCTAGAGCTCGCCCTATCAAAACACTCTACATTTCAGCTGAAAAACATCTGCTTTTGTGCTTTTAAAAATGTGCCAATCGTTAGACGTTTATATTTCTTAGATTCTGTAAATTAATTACTATTGTTCCTGATTTAAAATTTATGGAATTGCGTTCGAGTTCCTTTTAATTCTTAGAGTGATTGTAGCGGATTTTAAAATAGTAAAAGTTTTAAATTGTGCGTATTTTAGTTAAATAAGTATTGATATTATTATGGCCAGATGTAATGTGGACTTAGATTCAAGAAACAAATAATTTTGGTAAGTTTTCCAAGCAAATATTATAAGTTACAGGTAGTTTACTTGTTGCGCTCAGATTGCACTCTTCAAGGTTACGTAATGAATAAGGCTATATAATTTTCGTATGTGATTCTATTTGAAATTTTATTTCTATATATTTCAAGCTTTTTAGTCCACGTTGTATTCTCTAATCAAGTATCATCATCTCTGCCGAAAGTCATTTACTTCTGGACAAAGGCCTTCCCAACACAACGCCACACTGACCGGTCTTTTAGCGATCCAGTGTAATCTCGCAGTCTTCACCAGGTCGTCTCACCACCTCGTGGAGGGTCTGCCTACTCTGCGCCTCAATAAATAGGTGTAGCACATAAAGAATGCAGACCTTGGTGCATGTGTGTGATTGCATGCATGTTTGTTAAAATTTCACGGTAAGGCGGCTGGTTGACGGATTAGCCGTGAATTTGGTTTGAAGGTAACTTAGACCCTGGATTACCACAAAGAATATCATGTGCATCGAAAAAAGATAATGTTCCTATAGGAAAAACATAGCCTTTATACGATACCCCATTTACCGGGCGCCCTCTAAGTATTGATCATGATGCCGTTTAATACCGTTAAATCGTAATATAGGGCTCGTAAAATTAGCCAATTTTATGAGATAACGACAATTTTATGAGAAAACGATAATTTTATGAGAAAACGCTAATGAATTCAGGTTTGTAGCTGATTCTGTATGTTTGTAAGCATCCAAGTTGCTTGCTGTGGTAGGCCAATCAATTTTTAAGTTATAAGGTTCGGTTAATAATGAAATAAATGTTTGATTCCAATCAATAGTAATCGAGGCAAAACAATTAATTACACAGAAGAGGCAACAAATATTCGCTGCGTCCATACTTAGTCGATAATAAGATGATTTACAGATTTACAGGCATTTATTGTGGCTTCTAAAGAGTACTGAAGCAAGCGATCCCGCGGGAGCAAGCGAGCCTTGACATGTTCCGGAATTAGGTCACTCCCTGCCCTTGATTCCTGATGTCCTAGTTTTACGAACACGGTTCTTTGTATAGTTACCCTATAAAAGCTTTGGTTACAGTTCTGTTAAAGGATTTGTAGAGAGCGATATTTAAAAATATGGGGTGTACAATAAGTTATTTTTTTTTGGTATTAAAATGGCACTTTCAATAAACTGCTCATACAGCATTTCCACATCATCTCATCTCAGCCGAGAGACGACCACTGTTGGACATAGGCCTTCCCAACAAATCGCTAAAAGAACCATCATAGTCGCCCGCTTGGCAGGCGGGTTGGCGATCGCAGTATAGCTCTTAGTTTTACGTCAAAGGATGTTAATGCCTATTCTTTGGGTGTTACCTTATTCACCTTTTACTATACCTATGGGAGGGGATGGGGTGGTGGTATGTTATGTGATTACGTGGTTGCGGGTCACATTCTCTTCAACTTCATTACAAGATGAATAAGTTTTGACTTCACAATTAAATCTTTCTTGCATTTATACATCTTCACAAAATCGACTTGTATGTTTTCATTCTATCATAGGCATAGATTTGTTTTCTTTCATTAGCGATAAGCCACTAACCCTCTTATTCATAAAAAGTTAAAAAGCATTTTAGTTATTAACGTATGTCAATTTAGACTGGATGTCACGTATTTACCATACAACAAACCAGAGGATAGACCTCTAGTAAAGCTACTTAAAATCTACTGTATCTTTATCAATAACACAGTAAAAGTTTACTTTATTTATACCACAACGAGCAAAGGGGTGTTATAATTAACCTACATGTAAGTTGAGTAGAGATGCGTGAGATTGGTTTAATAATAAAACTGGTCAAGGATTATAGACGATTTAGTAAAACGACCAGATTTTATGACATTTATGTTAGGCGAGGATGTGTGGTGAGGGTTCAGTACTAGACGGGCTGAGCGGCACTGAGCTTTTAATATTTTTCATACGTTCCTATTGTTCAACTCCCAAGCTTTCAGCATCTTTACCAATATATAAAGAGGTTTTTATTTGCATTTGCATTGAATAGGCTCTGAAAGTACTGAACCAATAAATAAAAATATTTCACTGTTGGGATGCCAACTATCACCAGGTACCACGGGCTATATTATTCTCAAATTTTTTTAACGCAGGGCGGTACGAAGTTCGCCACGCCAGCTAGTTCCTAATACGTACCGACTTACCATATTTTGGAAGAGGCAATCAAACCCCACCATCATGCAATAAATTAAATGTCTCACGTCTTTTAATGAAGGCCAGTATTCAGCAATTAAATTTCCATCTCATCGAAATCTAATCGGAAATCGAGCTAGGGTCGCTAGTCAATATCCGTAATCCGGTATCTGTCGCGGTTTGCACCGGTCGGATGCCCGATATGATGTCAGATAGCTTGCTACATAGTGCAGGTGGGTCGTATTGATTTTAGGATTTCTCGCAAGTGATATTAAATTTGGTCTAGATAAATTCCTAGTAGTTCGCCCTTAACTGTGAATTTGCGAATTTCGATTCCGTAAGTGAAGATCAAAATCAAATTAAAGCGTAAAATAACGTACTTAAGATTTTACGTACTTAAGATTTAACGTCCTTAACCTCCTTGGAAGATTTAATTCGTGTTTGAATTTAAAAATATCTTCGTCGCCTTCATTTGCCTACTTATGTACAGTGGCGGTCCTGGACGTCGTAACAGATTTGTCTATGGTAACATTATCAAAGAACAAGAGCTATTTTGTAATACAGAAAAACTGGAAGTATTACGCTGTCCTAGACCGCCACTGTACCTATCAGTAAAACAAAAAACATCTGCCTACGTGTTTCGGCACTAAAGGGGAACTTTTTTCGTTCACCCAGCGAGATTCATAAAAAAAGTACCTTAATTTTGGCCCTTTTAGAGCATTACGTATTCATTAAAGACATAATTAGGGCTGCGTCTGATAGAATGCTCACGAAAAATCTTCAAATGAAGAAGATATACAAACTTTGCAAAAAGAATGTACTTTACTTACATTACAACGTGTAACAGACAACTGATTTATGCACGCTAATTTATTTTGGACCGTGTCATTTGCTTTGAATAGGCTTTGTGCAACGCTTTGTGTGGCTGTGTGTGAAAGTTTTTGTAACTTTGTCTCTTAGTTTTAAAAATGAAATTACGAATTTAGAATGATTTTTAAATTTTAGGAACCCTGTTGTAGCCTGTAGTAATAATTAGCCTTATTAAAGACTACGGCGCCATCGAGCCTTAGCGTAAAATTTTATTTTATTATTATCACAGGTGATTCTACCAATAGGTGCAAAGTACGCGACGTACAGTGGGGGTCTACGACGGGATAACACTTCCGGTTTTTCTGTATTGCAAAATAGCTCTTATTCTTCTTCGTGTATTACAGTCTAGGGCACATGAGACCATAGACGATTCTGTTACGCTATCCTAGACCGCAACTGTACAAGGTGTATATCTCTACAAGCCTTTATGAGAAAAAAAGAAAAAAAAAAAAGTACGATTACAAAATTAGTGGAAAACAGATGGAACGTACGAAAGCATTTTTCCCAAGATGAAACGGAGACTCGCTCACGTTTTGCTCTCGTTCCATCTTTTGAACTTGTAGGTTTAAAAAAAAAAAAAAACCCTTTTTCAGACGAAGGCGGCGGCAGTTCCGACACCCGCTCCGATAGCAGTGAGGACGAGGTTACCGAGCACGTGGCGGCTCTAGCGCCGCGGGCAGACATGGCGACCGCCAGGGCGCAGGTAAACTTATACACATTTCAGATAGAAAGGTCTCCCCAGGGATAGCCAAACACATACATCGCAGAGGGGTTTGTTTGCCGT
This sequence comes from Euspilapteryx auroguttella, assembly GCA_951802225.1. Lineage (NCBI taxonomy): Eukaryota > Metazoa > Arthropoda > Insecta > Lepidoptera > Gracillariidae > Euspilapteryx > Euspilapteryx auroguttella. The sequence goes on from OX637662.1 coordinate 2,653,465, forward strand.
AGGCGTAATGTGTCGCTTGCAAGGCTGGTTGGCGATCGCAGAATAAGGTTCTTGAAGGATCCTTTTACACGAACATTGGCGCCACTCTAGAATAAAAATCGTATCTTCTAAAGAAAAGGCTTTTTACCAAAGAAGGGAACCCTAGTGGCGCTACTGTTCATGTGAAAGGATCCTTTATGACAATGCTGTCCGTATTTTGGATGCTACCTTAGTCAACTTTAACGACGACTATGATATGGGAAGAAATGGGGTGGTAGAGTTACCAAATGGCAAAGAATTCTATGCAAGATGTTAATCGCGTAAATTCCTGCTTAATATAACCTGAGCTTTATAGTACTGGAATAACATGAACTGCATACTTATTACAATAGTGCTATTCTAAAACTATAATGTTTCGTACTAGGTGCCGACAATAAGTGTCACTCCACACAGTCCGGGAGTATTGGACGACAGTTTGCAACAACTGCGGCGGCTTCATGCGGCCGTGCAGAGGATGCGTGCGGCGCCCTTACCGCTTCTGGTAACTCTTCGTTTTTTTAATTTATATTTTTTTCTTTTCAGCCTAAAAGGTGTCGACGCCTGGAAATAGGCCTCCCCCAAAGATCAAATGTTTGTCAGATAAACAACCCCACAAGTACGAACAGACTTTCCTAGCATTTTAAATGGATCTCCCCTGTAAACTCAAGCATTGAACAAATGCTATACTATAATACATTCTGTGTTATTATTATTATTAATAGGTTAAGCTGCCCCTTTTCTCGGCGCTCCGTGTTATTATTGGAATGGTCTATTAAGAGGCCTGGCATTTTACAGACACATTTTACAAAAACAATGTAGATATGTGTACTGAAATTCACAAATTGTTTAATGTCCCTTTGAGTACAATAAAGTGTTCAATTCATTAATTTTTTTTTGTTACGGAGTTCCTTATCTCGGGTTGCGATGGGGACCAAGAAAATGTGCAACGTTACGGCTGAAGTAAGACAAAAAAGCGTTACAGCGTGAAAGAGACCGAGAAGTATATCTCTCTCTCTCCCGCTCGCTCGCTCGCAGTAATTGCTTCCCTCCCTACGGGCAGTGGCTTATTCGACTGTCAGTGGCGTGTCCCACGACACGCTCTCCTTTTTTTTATGGTGTTTAATGCTGTAGAATGCTAAGAAGCCTCTAAATGTTCCATGCCAGTAATAGGACGGGGTGCCAAGAAAGGAGTCGGGTCAACCTAGTATGTAACTTTACTATTATAATAAAGTTGTATTTGTTTGTGTCTCAGGCTCTGGGCTCCCCGCGACTGAGCTCGTCGTGCCCCTCGTTGTGTAAGGAGGGAGGTGACGCGGACTGTTCGTCTCCCTCGCACCTCGACCTCTACCCGAACAGCCGGAAGGGAAGCGGTCAGTATATACGTCTATAACATGTGTCGATTTAGAGGCTGAATTTAAAAATTAAAATTCTTATAATGCTAATTTTACAGAATTAAAAACAAAAAAAAAGATTAAAGGAACCCCTTTTATTAAATTGTTATTTTTGTATTATGTACACGCGCATTCATATGGTTCTAGCAGAATCATTCAACGTTGTATCAGTGCTTTTTAAGTGAATATATAAAGATGTGTTCGTGCTATTTCTCTATTGGTTTTGGTTTTGTCTAGGTATGTGTTGTGTGTGTGAAGTCTCAATAAAACACCATGGCAACAAGTCATATTATTTCATTTAGGCCAAATAAAAAAATTGTCCAAATAAAGTCAAATTTACGAACATGGTCCTTCGAGCCGGATAGTAAGAAAATTTCTAAAATAAAGTGTATACGTATGTACAGTGGCGGTCTAGGTCGCCGTAACACTTCCGGTTTTTCTGTACTGCAAAATAGCTCTTGTTCTTTGGTAATACAGTCTAGGGCTGCCGAAACCATAGACAAATCTGTTACGGTCTCCTGTACGTTTAAAATTTAAAGATATCTAACAAGTTGTATTGTGTTGGCAGGTGACTCCCGGCACTGGGCGCTGTGGGAGGGCCGCGACGAGGGCCGCCGCAGCTCGTGGGCCGCGCTCGAGCCGGCGCGCCCCGCCGAGCCGCGCCGCCAGAGGAGGTATACACTTACCCTGTTATTCATTAAAACTTAAACAGCATTTTAGTTATTTGACGTATTTCAGTTGAGACTGGATGACACGTATTTAACACACAACAAACCAGAGAAGTAGACCACCAGTTAAGCTACTTAAAACCTACTGTATCTATACCAATATTATAAAGAGGAAAGATTTGTTTGTTTGTTTGTTTGTTTGTAACGAATAGGCTCCGGAAATACTGAACCGATTTGAAAAATTCTTTCACTGGTAGGAAGCTACATTTACCCCGAGTGTCATAGGCTATATTAGATTTTCAAAAAAATTAGGAATCCTTACCTAAACTCAAATAATGTAGCCCAAGGTGCAATATTTTTCCGTTGTTTACATATTTTGACAGGTGGTTTGTTGTTTTGTTGTTTGTTTTTAATTCGGCCATTCTGGGCAGTCAAAAGAACATAGTTTATAAAGCCAAGTCTTTTGTAGTATATTATATTCTATGGCGTAACGAAGTAAGCCGGGAAAGCTCGTATCTTTAATAATGGGGTTTTAGTATGTACTAAATTAAAGAGGTTCGGCTGTCAAACGTCGCTAAGTCCATCTGTCTGTCCGTTCATATTTCCGTCTTTCCGTTTTTCCATCTGTCATATCGTAATTTTTCTCATAAACTGTTGGAGTTATAGCATTAAAAGTTGCAACCAAAAGAAAAATATTCCCCCGAGATGCTAGTTGAAGTAAGAGTATATTCGCAGCGTTTTCAAGGAGTTATCAAAGAAGACTAAGTAGTCTTAACACCCTCACGAAGTATGGTAACCTAATAATAATAATGAATACCCTTAAACAATATATAATACTGGATGTTTCTGAGAAGTCTGACTTAAATTGTAGGGGAGCTAAATCAAGCTCACCATAACAGACAACTTTCTCCAAGTATTTAAAACTTGCAATCCAAAGACAGGTATCCCCGCGAGATGCTAGTTGAAGTAAGAGTACTTATAGTTGCAGCGTTTTCAACGAGTTATCATTGTACAGTCTTACCCTCTTATTCATAAAAAGTTAAAGAGCATTTTAGTTATTTGACGTATGTCAATTTAGACTGGATGTCACGTATTTACCATACAACAAACCAGAGAAGAAGACCTCCAGTAACGCTACTTAAAATCTACTGTGTCTTTATGAATAAGACGGTTAGCATCCTCAACAGTTTACTAATGTAGAGTATATTGTCAGTGCGCTGAACGGGCACAGCGCGTCGCTCTCCTCCATGGAGTCGGAGGGCGAGGCGCCGCGCCGCGCCCGGCACTCCACGCACTCGCTCAACGATACTGATCTCAAGGTTTGAGCAAATAACTAACAACAATAAATAACAATTGAAATCTTCGTCAGGAAAAGACATAAAACAGTTTATTTGAGGAAATGAAATTTGGTATTTTTTCGGTCCTATTTCCTTCTCTGATCTACGACAAACATTTCATAACCAAAATTAACTAAATCGGCCTAGTTCTTCTCGAGTTTTAGAGAGACAAACAAATATGTGTAATTTTTAACCCCTCACGCAAAAAGAGCAAAACAGATCTAGAATATAATTTAAAATATCAGATTTACATTATTTGTCTCGTCGCAGTGGCCTTACTCTTTCATAGCACAGCTCAGACACTTTATAGAACAAATAGCGTTGCTTTGCGCACAGCCGAAACACGTGTAGGTGCACCTAGGTGTATCATGCTTGTGTGAGCGAGATGAGACGTGCTGCTTGTACTGACTTGAGAGGTTAGTGAGAGGTGACCGAGCGCGGCCGAGTGTGGCCGAGCATAGCCGTACGCGCCCGAGCGCCGGGGGTTTAGTCGCATAATGCCAGATTCGCAAAATGCCAAACAAATTTTAAAACGCCAGATTCTTCAAACGGCAAATTTGCATAATGTCAGATTCTCAATATGACAAATTTTAGTTTGTTGCGACATCCGATAGAATTTGGTTTTTTGGGTGGCTCTCAGACGTATCTAATTATCATTTGTTTAAAACAAAAAATCTAAAATAGCATGAACATTGTAAATTGCAAACTAAATTTGGCATTTTAAGAATCTGACATTTTGCGAATCTGGCATTTTGAGAAGTTGGCATTATGCGACTTAACCGCGCGGGGGCCGCACTTGCCGATGGGAGGCAGGGAGTGCTTATACTGTATGTAGTACTATTTATTATACTGGTATAATCCGCAGAAGGACTTCGAGAAGGTGACAGCGCTGCTCCTAGCGGGCGGCGCGGCGGCGGCGGGCGCGGGGTCGCTGGCGGCGCGGCTGCCGCTGCAGAAAAGTGTGTCCACGCCCAGCATTGTCGCCGCCGTGCAGCCGCCGCCGCCTTGCTTGCCGTCAGTATACATACTAACATACATTCATACATAATTATGTTACATCATTGCGAAAGGGATTAGAACCATTTGTCAGTGGAGGGCTCGTTTGGGGGCGTCTCCAGGCGACCATTGTCGTAAGGCCTCCTGTCCCTGAACTACCTCGCATCTCACAGTATAGGATACTTTACCAAATAAGGCATCAATAGCGATTTGATTAGATGGAGTCTAATTGATTTGATGATTTGTATGACGAATTCGTGATTTGAACCTAGCCTGTTGATTTAGACCAGCGGGTCAAGTTTTATAACTAAAAACGTTCGACTTGTTATTGTCTTGTTAGTGACTGACTTCGATAACTATTGCTGTTTTTTTGGGCGTGTAACAGAAATTTCCTTTGTTAAAGTGACAATGGTTAACGAAGTCGCTCACAATACAAAAAAGACTATCGAATTTAGTTAAAAAAATGGTCCCCCAGATTTTACTCTTTTTGTGGTAATAGAGCAGATACAGAATTTTATACAGGGTGCTTCTGACAAGAAGTCAAAGGAGAAATTCACCTCACCATACCTAATAAATTTCCCAAAGCAACATTGTTCGAAATCTCAAAAAGAATGACAACTGTTCCACACATTGGTTCGATCAGCTGACGGGGTCAATGTACGTACGGGACAGCTGATTTCTGTTTTGAGATTTTGAACCATGTTGCTTTGGTAAAGATGTAAGTCGGTATGGTGAACTGAATTACTCCTTCATTTTGTTACCACCTTATCAAAATCATCCTGTATTTTTCAAATGAACAGATTGATTGGTGTACTTACCGACATCGAAATGTGGTAGCTTAGGCTATCAGTTTGGGATATTTTTGTAATGTCACTTCTTTGCATGTATTAAAGTAATATTTTTGTTCAACCGCACTGCGTTTGATATAATTATTTATACAGCACATTTTTATGCTTTCTATTTGATGGAGCTCATTCAATGTTTGAAAAGATCTATACACTTATACCAATCTTAAGAAACTAGATTGGGGTTTTTTTCTTAAATTTAATTTTGTTTTTTTACTAGCTTTTTTATAAATATGGTTTGTCGTACCGTTTTGTTAATTAATAGAGACATTAGTAGCTAATCCGTACGACAAACCTTATTCGCTTTTGTTTCTTTTCTATATCCTTACTTACCAGCTAAATAAAACAAGGGTCTAAAGTTCAGAGTGAGCTTACGTTGTTGTGAACACCTCTTAAATTTCTGTGAAAAAAAAATTAAAAAGAATTTTCCTATCTCAATTTTGAGTTTTAATTGTAAAAAAAAGAAAATAGAATATCAATAGCAAATCTAAAAGTTAGGCTTTGAGATTTGCAGATTGATAAAAAAATAATTTCATTAAATCATTCCCGTATAAATGTAGCAATATTTTTCTTTTATTGTTGCCACGAGAATTAATTAAAATTCAAATATAAAAGAAGTTCAAATGTTTTGAATAAGTATCTTACCTCCACAGAGTACAGATCTGTATCCAAATTGCATACTGAACTGTATGATGTATTTGTAACATGGTATCAATCTTTCAATTAATCATACTTACATAGCATTATAAAAGCCTGAACGAACCAGTTACGTTAAGGATAAGGATATAGAAAGGAATCGTTTCATTTAGTGAGTGTTTAGTGTTGCAAGTGTTTGTGCATATTGCATATTGTAGCGCGGAGTTAGCCGACAGCGAGTCGGAGGAGGACGCGCGCGCCGCCCGCGCCGCCGCGCCGCAGCGACGGCAGATCGCTTTGAATGCGCCGTAAGTTGTTGTGTTACACTTTAGGGCTCCATCTATATATACATATATATCTCTTCCGTTACTGACTGACTGACTGACTGACTGACTGACAACGCAGAGCCGAAACTACTGGGCGTTTCGGGCTGAAATTTTGCAAGTAGGTTTCTCGGGGAGTGTAGGGGAGCACTACGGAATAATTTCCTGAAATTCCCATGGGAACGGGAGAAAACGGGATTTTTGTTTTTAAAAGAAATCTGCGCGGGTGATACCGCAGGGTAGCCGCTAGTCTGTTATAAACAGCAAACGAAGCTTTATTTAAATGAGTAAAATAAATCAAGAAGTATGAAAACAACACTTTGTATCTAGAAAAACCAAGCCATCCAAATCTATGGGGCTCACAAATTGGCCAAAAACACTTTTTAATCAAATTGGCCTTTGCTTTCAAGTGTATTTTCATCAGATTTGATATGATGCTACAAGGGTCTAAACTTAATGGAATGAGATACCGAACCAAAAAATAATAATATTAAGGTGTATACTTTTTGCATGTGTTTTTCAGCAAGCTTTGCTTATATATTTTTTATTTTAATACATAGTGTTTTGCATGGTTTGTCACAACTTTCCAGAATTTCTTAAAAACACTGAAGCTAAATTAGGGTATTCATTACAAAACTACATGCTACCCCATTCATTTTACAATATTTTTAGTTGTTCTGTGTTTACAGTGCAGCGTTCGACCACCACGCTGAGAAAAGACGCAAACGGGGAAGCCTGTTCTTTAGGAAGAAAAAGGTATGTAGATTCTTAGTGCTATGTTATACTTGACAGATTTGGTTCGATGGTTCTATGTTATTCTTTCACGATTAATGTAACCAACACCCGAATGACAGACAGCAGCATCCTTTCGTTAGTAATTTTGGAACAGCCACACTGTGATCGCACCTATACAATGTTTATCCCTGTGGCAATCTTTAGAGCAGGCCAATGTCCTCAATGTTTTTTTTTTTTCAGATGATGATGTATACTGGACCTTGTTTAATTTAATTCAAAGTGTATGTTCTAGAACAGCTTGCACGCAAATAACTCAACTGATACAAATACCCCGTGGCTCAAAATGAGTACAGATTACCCAAATTTCTATACAAGCTGTAAAACAAGAGAATATGATGATTGTGACCACTGGTAGCGATAATTTTGGTTTACTCTGGATGCATTTTCGCTTCTGTATGAGCATAACTGATCGTTATTTGACCCAGGACAAGTCCCGCAAGGCGCACGCGTGGCAGGCGGCGGGCGCGGGCGCGGACTGCGACTGGTGCAGCCGCCCGCTCACCGACAAGCCCGCGCTCTACTGTGAAAGTGAGTCCACTATTCCTTTTCAGCCCGCGAACGCCCGCAAAGCCGCCAAACGAGTGTTGTTGCTGTTCACGCCTTACATTTACTCGGATTATGTTCGTGGCGTGAATTCACGCGCGAGTGTAGAGCGGGCTTTATTCATACATTCTTTCAGCCCCCTTATACCGTAGCGCCGAACGATTCTTTTCTTTCCACTTTATTACCGCTTTAAATACATTTTATCTAAAGAATTCTGTTTTTTTACTAATTAGGCTGGCAAATAAATGTCCTACTTCTGAGAGTGAGAGAGATACCGAGAGATATATATAGTTCTCGGTCTCTTTTACTCTAACGCTTTTGGGTCTCATTTCAGCCGTAACGTTGCACTTTCTCTTGGCTAGGTTCCCCGTCAACCCGAGATAAAAAAACCGTTCCAAAAGCAATTTAAAAACTGCCTACATATATAAAGCACAAACTACAGCGATAATAGCTCTAAAACTCCATTACAAGCAAAGCTTTCTGCGGTAATGATCCATGTCACTATGCGAGAGCGCTGGGCAGAAAGCGTCCTTTGTTTAAAAACTTGAATAGTTCTCACTACATAAATATTGTATCTTGTTTCAGATTGTACAATGACAGTGCATCAGAATATGTGCAAGGACTACATTGTTGAGTGTAACAAGCCGAAATCATCAAAGGTTTGTGAATGAACGCGATTTATACTTTTTGTATTATATTAATGACTAATTTTATATATATACTAGAGGCTGCCCCGCGGTTTTTCCCGCGCAGATTTCTCATAAACACAAAATTCCCGTTTTCTCCCGTTCCCGTGGGAATTTCGGGAAATCCTTTCTTAGTGCTCACCTACACCCTCTAAGGAACCCACTTGCAAAATTTCAGCCCGTTACGCCCAGTAGTTTCGGCTCTGGGTTGTCTGTCAGTCAGTCAGTCAGTCAGTAACGGAAGAGTTTTATATATATTGATTTTACTCATAACTTTTTCTTTTTGCTTCAGACTTCAGTCGGCAAATCTCTGAGTGCAAGCAGCAGTAAGGCTAGCAAGAGAAGTTCGGTTTCCGGACAATCACAAACTAATAGGTAAGTTAAAACAACCTGTTCATTATCTAATCTTATAATTAACAGTCAGTTACAATACCGAAATCGATTTTTTTGAATTATCTATTACTTTTCTGGAACGTTTAAGTAAAAATTTACTTTTTTTTACATATACCTCTGAATGGCCCTGATTCAGCTTTTGGCCACTATTTTAATAGCAATCAATTAATACACGATTTGTTTTGCCGCTTATTTCATTCATTATTGCAAATCGCAGTGGCTGGCAAAAATAATAAGCCAAATAAAGCTCCGCTAATGCATTTTTTAGATAAATTTTTCGTTGCTAGCAATGCAATAAGGTTACAGGATATTTTTTAATTACATGTATGTGTTGTGTTTTTTTTGTTATACAAGGTGTAACTGATAACATGACAGATATATGAAGACTAACCGCAGAAATTATAGATTTTTTCTAAATCTATGTTGCTGATCTCTTCTACGTTGCACCCTGTATATTTATTAGGTGGCGTAATAAATGGATTATAGCCATAGAAGATACACAAGTACGGAGATAGAATCTAGTTTTTTTTTATGAATAACTAAGCTGTTTTCAATCTGTGTATATTTGGTTCGCTTTTTTGTGTCTTTTGCATATTATTTTCCGTTCTGGTTTGTTGTTGTCTCATTTGGTTCCAGTTTTCCGCTAACGCTAACAATTTCTTCTTTTTTTTTGATTTTGGTACTTCTTTACACTGAAATATTTTCAAAAACAGAGGTGCCTGATGTAGGGCTTCCATCCTCCCGGGTTTCCCCGGATTTGTCCTAGTTTTGAGGCTGATTTTTAATTTGTTGTCCGGGGTTTTATTTGTAGTCTTGGTATGTATAGAACAGGGCGACGCTACGTGCGTTATGGGTCTAAAAGCCGGGGTTTACAAGCGTCTTGTCCTAGTTTCCAAATTGTAGAGATGGCAGCCCTAGCAATGTAATAAAAAATATAACACTTAACGCACTGACGCTCGCTGTATCACACGCACACAGCCAGAAGAAGTCCGGATGCTACTCGCCCTGGAGGCGGGTCGCGACCAAGCTTGGCGTGCAGTAAGTCGGGACATACGCCTATCTCTGTCTATCTCTATTATCATCCATACAGCATAACTCACGCACAAACATCGTGCCGTCTCCTTTACTCTTGTTCTTTTGCGTGGACTCTCGCGTTCGGTAGGATTGTGTTTTTTTTATTTATCGTTAGTTTATTTATTTACTCGCTTTTTGTTAGGTCGTCGATTGTTTTAATTTTAATGTTCGTAGATTATGTTGTTTTTTATTCATTCTTTTTTCAGATTTTTGATATCACGCCATTTTGATGTTGTTTGTTATTATTTAAATGCTTGGGATACAGATTCAGCGATGACCTATATGTTTTGTTTTAGTCTTTGTTTCAATGAATTTGACTTTTCGGAACCAAAATAAAATTATTAGTTTTATTATTTTAAGTGATAAATATTTTTCTTCTAACGGTGCATCTACATCCACCGAGCGAACTCATTCTATTCTCACTTCATCAAAGATCACTCTTAGAGTATCCTTTTTAATATTTTAGTATTGGAAGAACAGCAAAGGAATGATCTACATTTGATGGAGTGGAGTTAGAATGAGAATTCGCTGGGTTGATCTAAATGCATTGTAAAATGAACTTAAACTCTTTGACTGACTATAACACTCATCTCACGAACATTTCGGTAATACCTTCTATAGAAGTCGTTCATCGAAGCTTACTTGTGTATCTCTCTGTCTTTTCTATCGGTAGATCGAAATTGACAACTCTGTGTTATTGTAGAGTGCGCGCCGGATAAGTCTGCGCAACTTATGGCGCCACTGTATACGTAGTTCATCCGCCATTCAAAGCTAATGGCTGATTGCTAATTGGTTCATATTTTGACCACGTAGACATATCTGGGACGTACTCTAGTTCGTTGATCGTTGTTAAAGGGGTTTCTTTTAATAAAGTGCAAGCAAAAGACTGTATAAGTATGTAAATGATTGCATATAATATTTTTTTGCATTGTAGATTGATATTTACAAGTTTCAAATTTAAGTTTCAAGTGTCAAATCGAAAGCAAAAGAGACGTTTAGAAATTATGAAGTCTTTAGCAGGCTAAGGGATGATTTTCACAAAACGGGTGGTACCGTGTAATCAGTAGCATCATAATCTGTTAGTCTGTTGCAATTTTTTGCATTCTTTGGGACCAGCAGGCCTAGCATATTCATGCCAGAAACTGTCTTTGACACTCGAATAAAAAACTACATATTTGACAGCTAGCTGCATATCTAACCTAACTATCTAACTGACTAACCGTCAGCTGTGTAAACATGTTCAATTTTCAAATCAAGAGTCTTAGCGTGTTTCCTCAAGAAGCGATATCGATCGCGCGATAGGGCTTTCACAGCCAATATAAATCGCTCGAACATCCACGAAGCCTGCCAGATGTAAGTAATTTTGATATAAATTTATATTATATCAATATTACTTACCTAATGTACGTGCTATTTATATTGGCTATCGAACCCCTATCGCGCGATCGATATCGCTTCTAGAGGAAACACGCTTAGAGAACTGTAAAATAGTCAAAAAAGTGCAAAATTGTATATTGAAGATTGTGGTAAAAAACTTTATCTCATGAATGTGCTTGGTATGCAGTATAATTGTTGACAGTAGCTGTCAGTAGAGTGAGACTTTTAGATTTGATGCTTTAATAAATAGTTTGGTCTTCGCTTATCGTTTGGATGATTTTCATTAATTATTGATTTGAATGATAAGTAAGCTTTAAACTTCTCAATTTTTCTTCGGAGACTATTTTGTTTGTTGTGATTTATTTAATTTGAGAGCAAAACTTTGGCATGCTTTTTTGATATTCTTTATATTAAAGAATTTTAAGTAGTTTGCTTCGCAAGTTGTTATTTAAGTGAAACGTTCTTATCTTGATTATGTCTTTACAGTTGTATCCTCTTGTTTCATATGACTACGTTGTGTGAACTGTCTATTGAACTATAACCTTGTTGAACCAATACTTTTACTTCCTTAAAACCTATTACAACGTAGGACAAAGAATAACTTTTTGCGTTGCATAATGTCCAGCAAAGTACAAGTGGTATCTAAATTATAACATACTCTCTTATGAAAGAGGGTAATTAATTTTAATCGGTTTATAGTGCGATGTCTTCATGTGATATGCACTGTGGGTTTTGAGGGTTATATTTATAAACCTTTTTTCATAACCCTGCCACACAATAGCCAATAATCAAAGCGTAAGTGAAATACCATTTGGAAACCACATATGTGGCGCCATCTACTTTAAGCCTTTACAGAATAAAAAAGGCATATAAATACAAAGTCTTATGAAAACTTAAAAAATATTTGAAAGTTTAACTTAATAAACAAAGACTTTCATAAAAAACTAACTGGCTACATGCGGTAAATTTCAATGAACAAGAACGCATCGCAGAGTTATTCATTGTCAAAGCGTTGGTTTGTTGCATTTAAACATGTATCTAAGTTCATACTAATGTTTTCCAGCACGACTCACCTCTGCAATGACGACAAGGACTCGGACCATAAACACGATCAGAGCAAGTAAGTTAATTAACTTCACTATTAAATGTTTGTGTTGAAAGATTTTTAAATTTTCTAATCTAGCTGCATACATATAAAGCATAATCTAGCTCGTACCTGTTATATTTATCTACAGCGATAATAGCCACAACACCTTTCCCGCAAAGCATTCTTGCGATAATGACCCGTGTCACTATGCCAGAGCGTGTCTTTTAGTTTAACTGTCTCAATCATGACCGTTGATCGAAGTCGCCGAGCCCGGAACGTACCGGTCACTGCATGTTAGTATTTAAAGTGCGTATAAAATACATATAATGTAGTGTAATAGTGAGTCAGGGCTCGTTGACGTTCTTGAACTGTCGTTGACGTACTAAAACCTCCTGATTGTAACAAATACTTATCTGAAAACCGCATCAAAATCGGTTCAGCCAAAGCGAGATAATCGCGGACAAACATACATACAGGTCAAACTGATAACCTCCTTTTTTGAAGTCGGTTAAAATAAGTCTTTTTTGCTTGAAGGCTTTAGTTAGGCTATTATCGCTGTAGGTAAGAACACAGTAGCAAGCTTGGATTTGTTTCTAATTAAACATCAGGAAATAAGCTTTCTATTATTAAGAACTGATTTATTCTGTGCTAAACCGTCAGCGCATCAGACGAGGCAGCCCTAGCAGAGTGGCCGGAAGCAGGTCTTTTAGCAGATCAGCTGGGCGAGGAGGCGGCCGCGCTGCAGCTGGGCGCGCCCGAGCCCGAGACCTGGGCCGCCGCCGCGCCCAAGGGACTGCCCAAGTCAGTATCATCATACTCATCATTTCACCCGAAAAACATTGACATAGGCCGCCCACAAATTTACGTTTAATTGTTACGTTAGTACTTAATCTAAAGTTCCCCCATAGGTGCATGACGGCGGCTGTTTTTCGTTCGACTGACGTCATTCACTGCTAGATAGCGGACGCTAAATAACGGCACCGTCCTGGACGAAACCATAGCTTATGGCACCTGCGGGTTATGTTTTTTTTGCAGATTTTTTTGTCATCATCAAAACTTTTAAAATTAGAATCAATGTTTTTTCGAATGTAGAACACTGAATGAAACCTTAATTTTTTTTTTTTTTTTGTAACAGGACTTTGGGAGATCGAGAAACGAAAAGACAGGAACACATCTACGAGTTGATATTGACTGAGAAACACCACTGTCTTACCATAAGGCTTATGCAAAAGGTATGTGTTCTTCGTTCGTGCCCAGCCCTTAAATGTGAAGCCTCCGCCATTATCTTAATATCTGACTGGTTGTGTTGCCTTATACAGGGGGACCTGATTATGTCTTTATTATACAGGGTAGAATTTTGTAATGCCACGTAAAGGCAAATTACTCACAATACTGGCCACAGAACATTTTACCAAGAAAACATTTATTTGATTCTACACAAAAAAAAAGCAACAGCTGATCGAACCAATGTATGCAAAAACATTTTGTTTTTGAGAATTGTACCTATGTTGCTTTGGGAAAGATACACGGTGAGCTGGATCCCTCCTTTGATTTATTTCCGCCTTGTCAGAAACACCCTGTATATAAGAAGAAGATAATAGACAATTGATATCCCAGCAAAGTACTTATAGCACGTTCCGTTACCAACAGATGTTTGCAGAAGGCATGATGCGGGTGGGTGGCGTGACGTCATCGCAAGTTGGTCGCATGTTCCCGTGCCTGGACGAACTTTGGGCGGTTCATTGTGCTTTACTCGGCCGTTTGAGAGCCAGGCAAAGACTGCAGCCGCAAGTTCTTACTATAGCTGATATACTGGCTGAAACCTTCGCTAATGCTACTGCTAGCAAACTCAAGAGGCTCTATGGTGAGTAGGAGACACTATACACAAGTGATTTCTAGGCGTTTTTCATCCTGTACAGTATACAGGGTGTGGTATCAACAACATATCTTCTGAAACTAGAGAGTATTTAAAAGAAGAAGCTCAAAATACTGATTCAACTCTTTTCTATCACTTATGTAATTCAATGCAGTGCTACTAACCTTTTAAACTCACTTCTATTGGATTTAAATTGGAACAACCTTCATCTTTTGCATTATACATTTGAAATTCGAAAATCAATCAATATACTGGGTGTTTCTGAAAAGGCGGTAATAAATCAAAGAAGGGATTCTGCTCACCATACCTAACAACTTTCCTTAAGCAACATGGGTCGAAATCTCAAAACAAAAATCAGCCGTCCCATACATTGACCCCGTCAGCTGATCGAACCAATGTATGGAACAGCTGTTATTTTTTTTGAGATTTTGACCCATGTTGCTTTGGGAATGTTGTTAGTTATGGTGAGCAGAATCCCTCCTTTGATTTATTACCGCCTTGTCAGAAACACCCTGTATATAAAACTTTTCCGTTACTGACTGACTGACTGACAGACAGACAAGGCAGAGCCAAAAGTACCGGGTGTAGCGGGCTGAAATTTTGCACATGGGTCCTTGGGGAGTGGAGGAGAGCACTAAGGAATAATTTCCCGAAATTCCTGTGGGAACTGGAAAAAAACAGGATTTATGTGTTTATGAGAAGTCGATAGCCTCTAGTACTAATTAGAAATGTTTAATTAGGTGAATTCTGTTCGCGGCACCGCGACGCGGTGGAAGTGTTCAAAGAATGCTGCGCGCGCGAGCCCCGCATCGCGCGGTACATCCGCCGCTGCCAACAAAATCCGCTTTTGAGGAAAAAGGTATAGTTTATTATATTATGCTTTCTTATCTAACTAGATTAGACAAATAGCTAGATTAAATAAGATAACAATTAGTTTTTAACCCCCGAACGAAAAATTCCGAGAGGGGTGTTATAATTTTAACGTGTGTATCTGTCTGTCTGTCTGTCTGTCTGTGTATCTGTCTGTGGCATCGTAGAGCCCAAACGGCTGAACCGATTTTCGTTTAATTTTTTTTGTATCATAGATAATTTCTGGCCGAGTGTTCTTAGCCATGGCTGATGAAGATCTGATCAGCCGTTTGAAGATGATCAGCTCTTGAATAATGGATGAGAGGATCTAACTAGCTTCCTTATGTCCGATCGATTTGAAATTTGGTACCATGTTACATCGATGATATAGAAAGTATTTGGTAAGGTAACCATGACCTGATCAGCCGTTTGAAGATGATCAGCTCTTGAATATTGGATGAGAGGATCTAACTAGCTTCCTTATGTCCGATCGATTTGAAATTTGGTACCATGTTACATCGATGATATAGAAAGTATTTGGTAAGGTAACCATGACCTGATCAGCCGTTTGAAGATGATCAGCTCTTGAATAATGGATGAGAGGATCTAACTAGCTTCCTTATGTCCGATCGATTTGAAATTTGGTACCATGTTTCATCTAATATAGAAAGTATATAGTAAGGTTACCATTACCTGATCAGCCGTTTGAAGATGATCAGCTCTCGAATAATGGATGAGAGGATCTAACTAGCTTTCTTATGTCCGACCGAGTTGAAATTTGGTACCATGTTACATCTATGATATAGAAAGTATATGGTAAGGTAACCATTACCTGATCAGCCGTTTGAAGATGATCAGCTCTTGAATAATGGATGAGAGGATCTAACTAGCTTCCTTATGTCCGATCGATTTGAAATTTGGTACCATGTTACATTTATGATATAGAAAGTATATGGTAAGGTAACCATTACCTGATCAGCCGTTTGAAGATGATCAGCTCTTGAATAAAGGATGAGAGGATCTAACTAGCTTCCTTATGTCCGATCGATTTGAAATTTGGTACCATGTTACATTTATGATATAGAAAGTATATAGTAAGGTAACCATGACCTGATCTGCCGTTTGAAGATAATCAGCTCTCAAATAGTGGATGACGGGATCTAACTAGCTTCCATATGTCCTATCGATTTGAAATTTGGTTTCGTGTGGCTTCAATGATATTGAAAGTATATGGTAAGGCAATTATGATATTTTTAAGATGATTAGCTCTAGTTCTAGTTAAGTTAATGAGGGGTCTGACAGGGTCGGGGGTTTTTAAATTTTTAAATTTGAGTTATTTATACTCAGTAGTACATAGTTAAATTCAATTTAATTAAAGAATACCTAATACTTAGTACTAAAATACAGAAGGCTTTCTTCCTGTAGAGGTTCAAATTAATAAAATCTTGTTGCGTTTACATAAAACGCAATATAGTTCCTATTGGCGGGTTTAATGGGTGCGAACCCAAATAACCCTTAAGCTCCCCTCGATGCTGCAGGGTACTTGATAGGCGTTTCTCTGCATTAAAAAAAAGGCCTGATTACATAATGTTTTCAGGGCGTACCAGAATGCGTTCTGTTCGTGGCGCAGCGGCTTACAAAATACCCGCTCCTGCTGGAGCCGCTGCTGAAGGCGGCCGGCGCCGACCGCGCCGAGCGCGACGCGCTGCAGCGCGCCCTCGTCGGCGTCAAGGTGAGTAGCCCGCTCCTGCTGGAGCCGCTGCTGAAGGCGGCCGGCGCCGACCGCGCCGAGCGCGACGCGCTGCAGCGCGCCCTCGTCGGCGTCAAGGTGAGTAGCCCGCTCCTGCTGGAGCCGCTGCTGAAGGCGGCCGGCGCCGACCGCGCCGAGCGCGACGCGCTGCAGCGCGCCCTCGTCGGCGTCAAGGTGAGTAGCCCGCTCCTGCTGGAGCCGCTGCTGAAGGCGGCCGGCGCCGACCGCGCCGAGCGCGACGCGCTGCAGCGCGCCCTCGTCGGCGTCAAGGTGAGTAGCCCGCTCCTGCTGGAGCCGCTGCTGAAGGCGGCCGGCGCCGACCGCGCCGAGCGCGACGCGCTGCAGCGCGCCCTCGTCGGCGTCAAGGTGAGTAGCCCGCTCCTGCTGGAGCCGCTGCTGAAGGCGGCCGGCGCCGACCGCGCCGAGCGCGACGCGCTGCAGCGCGCCCTCGTCGGCGTCAAGGTGAGTAGCCCGCTCCTGCTGGAGCCGCTGCTGAAGGCGGCCGGCGCCGACCGCGCCGAGCGCGACGCGCTGCAGCGCGCCCTCGTCGGCGTCAAGGTGAGTAGCCCGCTCCTGCTGGAGCCGCTGCTGAAGGCGGCCGGCGCCGACCGCGCCGAGCGCGACGCGCTGCAGCGCGCCCTCGTCGGCGTCAAGGTGAGTAGCCCGCTCCTGCTGGAGCCGCTGCTGAAGGCGGCCGGCGCCGACCGCGCCGAGCGCGACGCGCTGCAGCGCGCCCTCGTCGGCGTCAAGGTGAGTAGCCCGCTCCTGCTGGAGCCGCTGCTGAAGGCGGCCGGCGCCGACCGCGCCGAGCGCGACGCGCTGCAGCGCGCCCTCGTCGGCGTCAAGGTGAGTAGCCCGCTCCTGCTGGAGCCGCTGCTGAAGGCGGCCGGCGCCGACCGCGCCGAGCGCGACGCGCTGCAGCGCGCCCTCGTCGGCGTCAAGGTGAGCCCTACTTCGTCACTTGCGCCATCACTCACTCAGTAACTCACTCACTAACTCACTCACTCATTTATGAACTACTTGCTCATTTAACGACTCATTTTTTCACTAACTTACTCATTCGCAAATCAACTCACTCAAACACTAACCCTATTATTCAGTAACTAACTCTCATTCGCTAATTCTCTCACCCATTCGCTAACTTACTAATTCAATTACTTTCTCATACATTCAGAACTTGCTCATTTACTAACTTACTCACTCATTAATATCTTGATCATTTACTAACTCAATGGGGAAGAAAACTGCCAATTTATCCCGCTAGTGTCGTTTGTACGGTCGACCCATAACAAACAAAGTTTTGTATGTTATTTGCATCGGTAGTCCAATTATTTATGAAAAGAACTCACTATGTAGCTGTTGGATGTAAGGAAAATGAAAATCATAAGTTTCCTAACGACTCCCGGCCAGGAAGCTATGACTTTAAAGAACTTCAAAGAAACCGAACGGATTGAGGTTATATTTTCGACATTTTAAAGATTCCAACTACCAAAGTATTAGTTTTACTACATGTTGGTTCCTAATTCTATGTCTTATCGCTGTTTAGGGGGTCTGCGGTCCTCGCACAGAGTTTTCTGACCCATCTTGAGATGACCTTTGATTGTTTTTAGGTTATATTTTGTTTTACTTGCAAAAGTCATTAAAAATGGTTTATTCGTATGAATTTGTGTCCATACACCTTAGTAATTAAATGTGAACTTGAGATAATGACAAGCAAATAGTCGTAGCTAACATTAACTAAAGTTTATTCATTGTTTACTTGCTCACGAAGTTCGCGTTTTTGTCAGGTCAAAAGCCTTCTTATTCATTATTTCTTCTTGCAACTATGTTTTCTTCTACTTACCATACGATACAGTAATAATAATACAATAGTAATACAGTGTAAAATAATGACGAAAAACACAAAAAATTGCCTGGTTATTGTATTTCACTTGTTTGTTATGGGTCGAACATATAATAAAGCGTCATCTACAAAAAGTTTTCCGTGTACAACGCCATTGTTTGTTATAAATGGATCATTCACTAACTCACTAATTCGTTCATAACTTCATCATTTACTAAAACATTCATTCATTCTTATTTTGATTATTTACTCACGCACTCATTCATTCATAACTTGCTCATTTACTTATTGACTTTTTCATAAGCTTACTCACTCATTCGCTAACATGCTCACACTTTCACTTAATCCACCAACTTTTTCATTCTATGCTTAAATCACTCATTTATTAACTTTCACACTCCTTCTCCTTCACTAACTTATTACGTATTCCCTAACTTACTTGTACAAGCTGTACATTGGACTCTGTTAGCGCAGCGGTCAGCATAACCTAGATTTAGTGTTTAATGTAGAACATAGTTTAAGCCACTCGCGGAATAACCATCCTCTTGTCAACACCATTTCTTTACCATTAATTCATACCAATAAACCATTTTAATTACCATAATTCCGTGTGTCTTAATAACCATACCAGAACATTTAATTGTTGATACCATCCCCAACATACTTATGCACAAACTTACTCACTCATTCACTAACTAAAGCTCCAATAACTGCAAAAGCACCTATCAATGAGATTACGATCGAATAACACCAGACCATTACTAGAGCTGAGCGGGTGTTTCCTGTTTGAGCAGGAAGTGCTAGTGGACGTGGACAACCAGGTGGCGGCCAAGGAGCGCGAGGACCGCAAGCTGGAGGTGTACCACCGGATCGACGCCAAGTCCTTCGTCTACTTCCGCGGCGCCAAGTTCAAGAAGTCCGACATCCTGCAGGGCAACCGCAGTCTCAAGTACGTTCTACTTTAAACAGCTGTGGAAAGGCTAAATAGTCGTATTGTCAGCTAGCATATTATCCTAAAAGAGAACTCAAAGCAATAATTTTGTTGGAAAACTGTCCCACCGATTGAGTCATTTGAAGATAAAATAAATACAAAAGAAGAATTTAAAATTTCTCGTAGTGTAAATGATTAATCACTCAGATACTTTTTTTTTTTTTTTAAGAACTATACATAGTATGAGTAATTTCCTAAAGATAAAAGTTAAAAAAGTTATACTGTGATTAATTGTAGGGATTGATAATGATTGTTGCAATAAAAGCAAGTACTGCTAAGGGCTAAAATAAAACTAAAATTGGACGAATCATATTGTAATTGAAAAACATATTTTTCGTAATTTTCAAAGGTTCGAAGGCGTAGCGACGCTGATGCAAGGGCGAAGCAAGATGCAAACCCTGCTCGTGATCGTTTTGACGGATGTACTATTTTTTCTACACGACAATAACAACAAGTATACGTTTTTTACGCCTGACAATAAGGTAATTTTGTGTGTGTGTGTTCTGTGTTCTAATCCCGCATGAGGTTTATTTTAATCTACATCATTACAAAAGTAATACGTCGACTGCTGGACATAAGTTTCCTCCACAAATTTCCACAAGGAAAAATATTGAGAAGCGACTGTCTAAATCGCCAATCGCTCCTCTTGCCAGGCGGGTTGGCGATTACAGTGTGGTTCTTCAAGTATTTCAACGAAGGACGCTGCTGCCCGTCCTTCGGCTATTCCCTTAGTCGCCTTTTACGACACCCGTGGGAGGAAATTGGCTGGTGATATTCTATACTGCCACCACTCGATCACTTTGATTAAATAAAGATCGACTGGTATATATATTTCTGTTTGAACTGATAAGCTCTTTCGATAGATAAGCGTGATTGAAATAACATGAATTCGATTAGTATTATCTAAACCGCTTATGTTGGCCCCCATAATTTAGAATTATGTAAACTTGGTCAGACGGGCGTGGTGTCGCTAGTGAAGCTCCTAGTCCGCGAGAAGGCGGGCGCGGAAGGCCGTGGCTTGTACCTCATCTGTTCTAGAATTACATTATTATGTAGATAGTTAACAAACGTAATCAGTAACGTATAACACGTCAGAAATATCTGAGCACCTCGCTTACCCTCGCGCTACCCGTACCTCGCCTATTAAGTACCGTTGCCAACGCTGTGACGTCATCAAGCCGGGTGCATAGATATTTCCGATGGCTTATACATGCCAATAATAAAGCTATGTAAACTTGGTCAGACGGGCGTGGTGTCGCTAGTGAAGCTGCTAGTCCGCGAGAAGGCGGGCGCGGAGGGCCGCGGCCTGTACCTCATCTGCTCCGGCCCGCCCGAGCCAGAGATGTTCGAGCTAAGGGTGCACAGGCCCAAGGACATACATGTTTGGATACAGGCTGTCAGGTATGTTGTGAAGCTTGTGTTATTGGTTTATAAAAATTCTTAGATAGGTAGATTCTGGTAGTTTGTTTAAGAGCCATAGCACAGCTAAAGTAGCGCCACTCGAGAAAAAAATAAATATCTTCTAAACTAAGGCAAATATCAAAAAAACAGCCGCTATTGGCAACAATCAATTTCTTACTGTGGTCTTTAACCTAAAAGCTATACAACAATGCCCTAAAAATACTAGGCTAAATTATCTAGGGGAATGCTGTTTCATATTTTTGATATTTGCCTTAGTTTAGAAGATATTTATTTTTTTCTCGGGTGGCGCTACTTTAGCTGTGCTATCAGCTATGCCTCTTAATTAGAAAGACCATAGAGAAAAATCTGGCATGCAAAAAAAAAGACAAACTTATAGATAGAAAGGCCGACGGAAATATTGACATTAAGAAAGGCATATAGAAAGATATACAGATAAAAGTACGCAAAGAAAAACAGATACAGATAAACACATATACACATAGGTGTTTACTAATACTGCTTAGCATGCCTATCAACTTTTCCAAAGCAACATGGGTCAATATCCCAAAACAAAATTCAGCTGTCTCATTCTTTGATCCCGTCAGCTTAATATGAGCAGAACACCTCCTTGGATTTATGACCACGAAAACCCAGTATAATAATGATATTGGGAGTACAGGGCGGCGGTGCAAGCCTGCCCGGAGGAGTGCCCGGCCGCCGCCGCGCCCGGCTCCTCCGCCGAGGAGCGCCTGCGCCTGCTCGAGGCCAGGCACGAGAGCATTAGACTTATTACTGGTGAGTGATCGCACATGCTCTTCTTTTTCACTCTCACGCTCGTACAGTGGTGGTCTAGGACTGAGTATTACTTCCAGTTTTCGTTATTGCAAAATAGCTCTTGTTCTCTGGTAATACAGTCTAGGGCGCACGAGACCATAGACATATTTGTTACGCCGTCTTATTGGACCGCCACCGGACATGCTCACACACTCTCACTCACTCAGTCACACAATCACTTACCCGTACACGCTTACTCACTTACACATGCATAGAATAAACTGAATTATAACACCCCTCTCTGAATTTTTCGTTCGGGGAAAAGTAGAACGTGTCGTGGGACACGCGATAGGAACGAAGGCCGACTGACAGTCGACCAAGCCACTGTCCGTAGGGAGGGAAGCGAGTACTGCTAGCGAGCGAGAGAGAGAAAATATAGTTCTCGGCCTCTTTCACGTCACGCTGTAACGCTTTTGTGTCTCACTGCAGCCGTAACGTTGCACTTTTTCTTGGGTAGGTCCCCACCGCAAACCGAGATAAGGAACCTCGTTCCAAAAAAGGTTATTACGATATTTAGGTATTCAATTAAAATATCTCACCATATAACGCATAATTGTTCCGTTTCATAAGTTTAGTGGCGGTGTGCTCTAGCTCTAGACTGTTATACCAAAGAACAAAAGCTATTTTGCAATACAGAAAAACCAAAAGTGTTACGCCATCCTAGACGCCACTGTACAGTAGTAACGTATATTGAACTTTTTAAAAATAAACTAAGTAACTACAATGATTTATATCCATAGAATTATCATGGTATTTTTTTATGGCAGATGAAACACCGTGGTGGCTAATAGAAGGTGATAAACTTATGTGAATAAAATATACCTAATACAAAGCCTATACCCTCATAGATAGTTGTCGGCATGAGTGAAGGCATGTGTGTTTTCAATGTTTTCTATTTTAAAAATAAATATTTTTTTACTTATCCATAAATTTGCTCTTTTCTTCTCTGGTTATTTCTTTTTCTCACTACTTTGGTTTTCTTTTACATTTGTAGGTTGTTAATTTTGGTGACTAAGCACTTTGTTTTGATGAACAACAACTAATTTCTAAGCTTTAAAAAACATTAAAAAAAAAAAAACTGACATTTCTATTTGTTATTATGTGGTTATTTTACTTTAATTTGTGCTCGCAGCAGCATCTGTGTTGTTACAATTTAAATCATACCAATCTTCCTTATAAAATGTTTTTTTATTTATATATTTTTTATATTAATTTACTAAATCTTTCTTATAAAAAAAGTGTACTTCGTTAATCTGCTACCAAAAAGTTTACATTCAAATTACGCACAAATTTTTTACCCTTACAATTTTCTCTTACAGAGGCCCTTAGAGCTAAAGATAGGGAGCACGCGGCCATATTAGAAGAGAAAATGGCGCTCCATATTAAAATGGTCGGATACACTGGCACTTCGAACTTGGACATCCCTAGCACTGGTGAGTTGATTTAGGCTCTTAGAGGTTTTGAATATTGTCCTGGGGGGTCATTCCTGCGCATTCGATATGTTATCAAGTTTCGATATTTTAACAGTAATAAACGTTAATTATTGTTGTTCAAAGAAGCAATTTTTTTAGTAGTAATATGTCCTACTTAATCACATTTTATATATTTTCAATGGTTTAGATAAGAGGATATTTTCAAGATTCGTTTTTTGCGCGCGGCGCTGGTATCAGAAAACTCGTTTTACAATTATTTAATCCTAACTACATAACAGTATCTATGACGCACGCATACGCCGCTCTAAATGTCCATTGGAAAAAAAATGTTACGGACTTTAATGTTTAAGTGCGCAAAATGTCTGCCGTTTACACTGCACTTAAGAGCCGGTTTCTCTTATTGGATGTCGGATCCGGATTTAAATCGTATGATTCAGCCATTGGCAGAAAATTTTGTATTACTCACTTGTTGGAAAGTAATTTCATTGTAAATTTGACACCCGATTTAAAATCGTCCGAAGAGTGAGAGAGTTGTACGTGCTAAGAACACTTGTGTCATGTCAGGAGTCCCCGCGGGGTCTGCTGGGGCGGGGGGCGCGGGGGGCGCGGCGTTCCCCGGCGGGCTGGTGTTCCCCGACTACGTGCGCCTGGCCGCGCCCACGCACGACACGCACGCGCTGTGGCAGGAGGTCTGCCGCGTCGTCAAGGTACCACACACTCGCACTCACACTACACCTTGCCTCAGATAACTAGGAAATAATGGGGAGCCACTTTGTATGTGGAGTGGACTAAGTCATTTTTATTCACTTTCTCCCTAACGAAAACAACATCTCTTTACCAGAAGTTAATTTTTTTTTGGTTTTCAACTCAAAATAAAAATGGTTTCGTTTCAAGACACCGTTGCCAAGCTGTAGCTACTCACTGTTAAGAATGCGCCGTTACGTAAATGACATTAGTAGGTAAATGCAAATCATATTGTGCGTTGTGCTTTTCTATAATCAGACGCTTTATATTCGTTTTTCAATGTCGCGTAAGAGTTCTGTAAAACCCTGTACTAATAAATTAAAACACAAGAAAAGTAGTAGCTATAATCTGAATTTTATTATTGGGCTTGCTAAAACCTTTGCAACAATAGACGAAGATAATTTTAACAATACTCACACCTAGCCATACTTAATAATCACACTAATGATCTGGGCAGTTTTTCATGAAATATGTCTTAGAACAACACACCTAATAATATCTATTACCCAAAAAAAACTAAATGACTTCATCCGTTTGGGCGCTACGATGCCAAAAACTCATTAAACCCCAAATTGTTTGCATCGAGTGTTAATAATTTAGCACGTTTTGTGTCCAGGATGCATTAGAATGCAGTGTGGGAGCGTGGGGCGGCGCCTCGCTCGGCCGCAGCACGAGCTCTGCGGGCGAGCGCCACTCGGCCGCCTACGTGAGCCCCGCGCTGCCGCGCCGCGCCGACACCTTCGCCGGCTTCGACAATAAGGGTCAGTTACACCGTCTATACAGACAGCAAGGTCAGACACGTGTGTAGCTGAGTTTAGAGCGTTTGTCAAAAAATCTTTTATATAAAATTCTCGTGTCACAATGTTCGTTCCCGAACTCCTCCGAAATGGCTTGACCGATTCTCATGAAATTTTGTGAGCATATTGAGTGGGTCTGATAATCGGCTAACATCTGTTTTTCATACCCCTTAAAAATTATTTATATGGCAAAACAACGTTTGCTGGGTCAGCTAGTAATAATATGAAAACGTGTTTATTCAAACTAGTTTGTTAAACTAATTTGATCGTTTA
Organism: Euspilapteryx auroguttella; assembly: GCA_951802225.1. NCBI lineage: Eukaryota > Metazoa > Arthropoda > Insecta > Lepidoptera > Gracillariidae > Euspilapteryx > Euspilapteryx auroguttella. The sequence continues at coordinate 2,678,425 of OX637662.1, forward strand.
CAGGGCACTTAACACCGTCTATACATCGTCTCTGGCGAATCCCATTAATAAAACAGAAGCACTCTGATGAATATTGAATCCGATATAATCTTTCCGTCTCATATACAGGGTGTTTTTGACAAAGCAGTAATAAATCAAAGGAGGGATTCTTACCCCAAGCAACATGGGTCAGAATCTCAAAACAAATCCCGTACATTGAACCCCTTAGCTAATCAAACCAATATATGAATGAAACAGTTGACTTTTTTTTAGAGTTTACTTGTTACTTGGTGAAATTTATAAGGTAGGTAAACTGAATCTGCTCGGATTCACTATCGCTTTGTCAGAAACATCCTGTAGATGGACTATCGTCAAATAAAGAATCGTTATAACTTACTCCTTTCTCACTACTTTAGCAAGTCATTTAATCTCAAATCAAATCAAATAATTCTTTATTTAATATAGGATACAAGATATCACTTATTGAAAGAGTGATGAGACTACATCTAATCTAATTGCTATTGATACCTTATTTGGTAAAGTATCCTATACTGTGAGAGGCGAGGTAGTTCAGGGTGCCCACCAAGTGGCTCAGGTAAACAAATGTTTGCCTTGCCTTACGACAATAGTCGCCTGGAGCGGCCCCCAAACGAGCCCTCCTCTGTCAAATGTTTCTACTCCCTTTCGCAATGATTTTACAGCGTGGAGAAGAAAGAACAAACTCTACTTTACAATTTATCTCTTTTTTTTGTTCTATTGTGACATTACAATACAATTAAGTGAAAATACATTATACATATTAATAAAATAAAAATGTGACTGTAATGTTAACAATTCGACAGGCGTAGTAACCCACCGCCTGTCGACGGACAGTGCGGAGACAGCAGATCACCAGCAGGAGCAGTTGAACAACAACCACGGCGGCGCTCACGAGGCTGCGCGGACGCTGCACGAGCCGGCGGCGGCGGGGGGCGACGCGGCGCTCAGACTGCAGCACGCTGTATACACGCTAGCTTGCATCGTGTGGCAGCAGCTCACTACTATACACAGGTGAGTTGATTGATTGATTGATACAAATATTTTATTCAATAAAACAGTTATAGCTTCAACAAAAAAAAACAATAAGAAGACAAAAAAAAAGGATAAAAATAATTTGTCTTCTTCTATATAATTGGTTACCTTAATAATATTAACACATCACACACAGAGCCTCATAACTAGGAAGAACCTGTAGTTAGGGTGCTCTAAACATATACATAGACGAATATTACACCCAGACCGGAAACAAACATCGATATTCATCATAAATGGATTGACATGATCAGCTAAGATTTACCTTATCACTGACGCTGCTAGCAAAGCGTTTGGCGCTTACCGTGATCGTTTGGATAGAAATAATATTGTAAATTTATCATAATGTGTAAAAAAAAAAACTTAGTATTATGTTTCTTGTATTTGTGTTCATTAAGTCATTAATTGATACCCTTCCAGCCTAGAAGCGCAGGTGTACGCGTGGCGCTCCTGCGGCGGCGGCGGCGCGGGCGCGGCGGCGCCGGGCGCGCGCGCTCACGACACGCAGCTGGAGGAGCTGCGGGACGCGCAGGCGCGGCTCACCGCCGAGCGCGCCGCCTGGGAAGCGCAGCGCGTGCAGGACCTGGACGAGCTGCAGCAAGGTTTGAATAACAAAAAAAGAACGTGTCATCGGACACGCGATTGGAACGAAGGCCGACTGACAGTCGACCAAGCCACTGTCCGTAGAGAGGGGAGCGAGTACTGCGAGCTAGCTAGTGAGAGAGTGAATGAGCGATATATAGTTCTCGGTCTCTTTCTTTCTCCTTCACTGTAACGCTTTTGTGTCTCATTTCAGCCGTAACGTTGCTTTTTTTCTTGGCTAGGTCCCCACCGCAACCCGAGATAAGGAACTTCCTTCCAATTATGTTTGCATTTTTTTTAGCGCATTTTTCGATGCAGAGAGACCAGAGAGAGCAAATCAAAAGGAATATCCGTTTTGCAAGTTAACAGCTTTTATGCCCTTCATGTTTGCATTGGGAACAGCAATTGGATCGGTCCACTGCGCTCTTACACTTGGTAGTCCCACTCTTCAGATGAGATAATGGTGTGCGTGTGTCTCTTTGTGTGTGTTTGTGTGACTGACAAGAAGATTAATTTGAAGTTTTGGTCGGTAGGTCGCTTTAGGTTCAATTTGCACTGATTGAACTAAGATTAAAATGAAAAATATTGAGTTTTTTTTATGTAATTTCCCTTTTTTTTTCAAGTTTCCGCCATTTTTTGAATGTCGTTGTGTAAGACTACGTTTTCACTTGTCGTCTGTCGCTGTCGAGCGGGCGATTTCAATAAATTAAGTTCAAGTGGCAGAGCATTTCGAATGAAGTTATTCACACTTGTTAGAAATTAATTTCAATGCACATTACACGAGCCGATTTATAATCGACCCGACAGACGACAAGTGAGAGCGTTGGGCAAGTAGTAAAAGGTATTTAATAACTTATTTAGTCAAGTATCCTATACTGCGAGAGGCGAGGTAGTCAGTAATAAGATAATCAATTATTCTAGTATAACACTTTATAATAATTAAGTTATAGTTACTAAAAATACAAAACCATTATTATTTTCCAGTGCAGTTTTGGAGTGCAATTGTTATATTAGCTGCTGTGTTTACCTAAGAATACTTTGTGTTAATTGTACTCTGTTTTGTGTGCGAAATAAATAAAATAAAAAGTTCAGGGCCTACACCAAACGACTCAGGCAAACAAATGTTTCCCTTGCCGTACGACAATGGCCCTCCCCTGGCAAATGATAGTACTCGTGTAAGCTCGTGGTCGGTCCGCAGAGCGCGCGCAGCTGGCGGCGGCGCGGCGCGCGCTGGGCGAGCAGCAGCGCGACGTGGAGCAGCAGCGCGAGCGCCTGTACCGCCGCCTGGAGCGTCTGCAGCAGCACGGTACGCTACTACTCTAAGCTCGTGCTCGGTCCGCAGAGCGCGCGCAGCTGGCGGCGGCGCGGCGCGCGCTGGGCGAGCAGCAGCGCGACGTGGAGCAGCAGCGCGAGCGCCTGTACCGCCGCCTGGAGCGTCTGCAGCAGCACGGTACGCTACTACTCTAAGCTCGTGCTCGGTCCGCAGAGCGCGCGCAGCTGGCGGCGGCGCGGCGCGCGCTGGGCGAGCAGCAGCGCGACGTGGAGCAGCAGCGCGAGCGCCTGTACCGCCGCCTGGAGCGTCTGCAGCAGCACGGTACGCTACTACTCTAAGCTCGTGCTCGGTCCGCAGAGCGCGCGCAGCTGGCGGCGGCGCGGCGCGCGCTGGGCGAGCAGCAGCGCGACGTGGAGCAGCAGCGCGAGCGCCTGTACCGCCGCCTGGAGCGTCTGCAGCAGCACGGTACGCCACTACTGCATACATCTATACCAATATTGTAAACAGGAATTATTTGTTTGTTGGTAACGAATAGGCTCCGGAAATACTGAACCGATTTGAAAAAATCATTCTGGGCAGTCAAAAGAACATAGTCTATAGAGCCAAGTATTAAGTAGTATCTTGAATTCTGTGGCGTAACGAAGTTCGCCGTGTCAGCTAGTACTGTCTATACCAATATTATAAAGAGGAAAGATTTGTTTGTTTGTTTGTTTGTAACGAATAGGCTCCGGAAATACTGAACCGATTTGAAAAATTCTTTCACTGGTAGGAAGCTACATTAACCCCGAGTGTCATAGGCTATATTAGATTTTAAAAAAAATTAGGGATCCTTACCTAAACTCAAATAATGTAACCCAAGGTGCAATATTTTTTCCTTTGTTTACATATTTTGACAGGTGGTTTGTTGTTGTTGTTTGTTTTTTTTATCAAGTCTATTCTGGGCAGGCAAAAGAACATAGTCTATAGAGCCAAGTCTTTTGTAGTATCTTATATTCTATGGCGTAACGAAGTAAGCCGGGAAAGCTCGTATACTAATAAGGAACTCAAGGCCCACTCCCTCAAGTCGTTTAAACAATTACGGCGGCTTTAACACACAAAACTTGTTTTTATGTTTTTTACTTTGTTTAAAATAGTTTTACTTAATTTTTTGATTTCCTTTGTTTTGCTTTTTATTCTTGGTTTATTTTGTTTTGTTTTTATTAATATTTTGTATGTGTGTGTTCTGCTGTAAATAAATACTTTCTTTCTTTCTTTCTTTCTTTCTTTAATTAAACCAGCTGTATACATTACGAGCTGTCCCGGCTAACTTCGTTAAGCCATAGAATATAAGATGCTATTGAAGACTTGGCTCTATAGACTTTGTTCGTTAGACTTTTCAGAATGGGCGAATAAAGAAACAAACAACAACAACAAACCACCTGTCAAAATAAAAAAGAAAGAAAGAAAGTATTTATTTACAGCAGAACACACACATACAAAATATTAATAAAAACAAAACAAAATAAACCAAGAATAAAAGCAAAACAAAGGAAATCTAAAAATTAAGTAAAACTATTTTAAACAAAGTAAAAAACATAAAAACAAGTTTTGTGTTGTCAAATACAAAATATATATGTCACTCGGGGATAGTGTAGCTTCTCAACAGTGAAAGAATTTTTCAAATCGGTTTAGTATTTCAGGAGCCTATTCAATGCACAGAAACAAAAAACAATCAAATCTTTTCTCTTTATTATTGGTATAGATATACTTTCAGCAATATTAGCCTAAACCCCATTCCCGTAAAGCATTCAAGCTATAATGACCCGTGTCACTACGCGAGAGCGCGTCTTTTAGTATCACTAACGGCACCGAGCAATTATTAGGTAGGCAGTAGCAGCGCACCGCAACATGGCGGTAACTCCTGATAATGATAGCTTAGTGGTTCACTCAATTTTTTTTTTATTTGACCTTTATCTGCATGGATATTCTACAATAATGATTTGGCCAACCGTTGTTAATAATATCATTAAACGTGAAAATTTCAATGATCTTTTCAACGAATTTTACGATCGGGCCACGACATGTAAGTCAACTAAATTTGAAATTCAAGTGACATTCATACATAGTAAGTTAATAGGTATTTGTTTGTGTGCAGGTGGATCTCAGGAGGAGATAGCGAGCGTTGGCACGCTGTCGCCCGATTCGAGTGTGAGCGATACAACGCGCCGAAAAGAACCTAAATGGCGAAGTAAGAATAGTTTTTTTTTTAATAATTATAAAGATCTAAGAAATATCTTCACAATTAAAGCCATTTTTTAATCCCATCCTCTCAAAAATCGAACTTTTTCTTACAGGTCTCTAGTCGTAAAGTTCCTCTTTATTCACTAGCGGTTTGTAGCCGGTCAATTATAAATTTCCATACATTTTTTATTGTCCCCTGTAGACAGTGTTTTGATTTTGAACTTGCTCAAGTTTATACGGCTAGTTGTTTAGCCTGAGCAGATTATACTGTCTCGGCCGTCTTATACTACTATAAGCGTCGAAACTCAACTGTTGTATATTCATTTGGAGCGCAAGAGTGTTTTGGTCCTTCGAGCCGGATTGAATTTAAGTGTTATACCCAGACAGCCGCGGCTCGCCCGGCACGGAGCCTGCGACGGTGACGCTGCCGCCGCCGCAGCTGCTGTCCGCGCGCAACGAGAGCCGCGCCAGCGCCGTGCGCGCCGCTCCCGTCGCGGTATGTACAGTACACTCACGCGCTAAATTACTTACATTGTGAACGTCCTAAACTGATGATGCGATAATTTTTCCAAACTCTGTATTTACTCTTGCAGCTGTCTATTCATACTATATACAGGATGTTTTTGGCTAGGCGGTTATAGAAGGGTTCACCAAACCATACCTAACAACGTTCCCTGAGCAACATGGGTCGAAATCCAAAAAATCAGCTAACTTCTATCAGCTGACAGGCTCAACGTACGGGACAGTTGATTTTGTCTTTTTTTTGCCATTAACTTGTATTGTGGAAGATCAGCCGCTTTGGTTGTCTCGAGCAACTGAAGCAATGTGCTGAATTGGCATCCTATTTGCCTTTGAACCGGCGGCGCCCGCCGCCTGTTTAAAACTGAATGATCTTAAGCAAAATGCAACCTGTTTTCTTATGTATTTTAATTTTTTAACGGAACTCTTCCTCAAAATTGCTGTTCCATACATTGGTTTCATTAGCTGACGGGTTCAATGTACGGGACATTAATTTTGTAGACCTGTCGTAAAAAAATATTTTAAACTATTTAAATAGGCGATCGTTTATTTGTAGAACAGAATGCGCTATAGCGTCGCGTCAAGTTAGCGTTCTAATCTATATAGCACCAATTTGACAAAGCCTTAAATGACCTAATAAAATTTCCAGCAAATGGTGAAGCAACAGTTACCACTGAAGTTAGCTAGCGGTAAAACCCAGGCTGGGGCCGCGGGCAGCGCGGGGCACACGCCGCCCGGCTACCAGCGCCTGCACGAGTCGCCTAGCGAGGTTAGTATAAGATACACTACGGTAACATGGCACGCCCCTACACATTTTTAGCAAAATTCCAGCAAATGGTGAAGCAACAGTTACCACTGAAGTTAGCGACAACCTAGTGGTACAGTGGCTGGCGGTCTAGCGCGGCGTAACACTTCCGGTTTTTCTGTTTTCCAAAATGGCAAATACAGTCTAGGGCGCACGAGACCATAGACTATTACGCTCTCCTAGACCGCCATTGTACCAGCGCCTGCACGAGCCGCCTAGCGTGGTTTAGTGCTAAGAGCCCGTTAACGATCAAATTTGCTTGACAAATGTTTGCCAAACTTCACGTTTTCATCAAATGTTGCTTCAAGCGATCAAACAAAATGATAGGCTTAGGTAATGAAAGTTATAATACCTTTATTTCCTTATGAAAACGTCAATATACGTATTATATGTACGCAGATAATTTTTTATTTTATTTTAACGTCCTTAGGGTGCCTCAAATGAGTGTGCCTTTTATATAAGGTACTAGAGACTGCCCCGCTGTTTTTCCCGCGCAGATTTCTCACAAACAAAAAATCTCGTTTTTTCCTGTTCCTATGGGAATTATTCCTTAATGCTCCCCTACACTCCCCAAGGAACCCACGTGCAAAATTTCAGCCCGCTACGCTCAGTAGTTTCGGCTCTGCGTTGTCTGTCAGTCAGTAACGGAAGAGTTTTATATACCGGGTGTTTCTGACAAGGCGGTAATAAATCAAAGGAGGGCTTCAGCTCACCATACCTAACAACTTTCCCAAACAACATGGGTCGAAATCTTAAAACAAAAATCAGCTGTCCCGTACATTGACCCCGATAGCTGATCGAACTAATGTATGGAACGTTCTGTTCCAGCTGTTCTAGCTGTTATTTTTTTTGAGATTTCGACCTATGTTCCTTTTGGAAAGTTGTTAGTTATGGTGAGCAGAAGCCCTCATTTGATTTATTACCGCCTTGTCAGAAACACCCGGTATATTGATTCTGTGGTACAATTAGAGGTAGGACACCAATCGTAACAATTCTATTCGAATCGATTATTCGAATTAAAGTTCGATTTGAATCAAATTTTCGAAGAGACCACTGTCTCATTATAATATGTTTTCTTTCTTTCATTATGTATTACAAAAATATTACATTCGCTAGATAAAATGTAAATGTAAAGCAGCAGGGCTGTAATGGTCCAATTCGAGTGATTAGAATCAAAGTTTCATTTAAATGAAACATAAAATGCTTGCGTGTTCCAGGAGATGGATTTTCCGAACGTATTATAAAGATTATTAAGAATATATTGTGAGTAAAACTACTATTTATGTAGAGAATTCGTGTATTTATTTATAGTCATGTAAAACTCTTAGTTTTTTTTGGTATTTTGTAATGTTAGAATAGTTATTGTGAAAGTATGTAGATGTTTCACTCTTCGGTCTCGTCAGCTTTTGATGTTAGTAAATAAATAGTTTACTACTTACTACCTTGGAAGTACCCTTGATTATTTAAGGTCCCGTTCTCAGTAAGAGCCCATTCACACATGGGCTCCTTTTTTACGGTACACGTTTTAACAGATGCTATTATGTTATAATGGATTTACTGTATACAAAATACTGTGTCAAATTTAAAGTCGCTCTAACAACTTCATATCGATGAAAAAAAAAACAGTAAAACGGAGATCATGTGTGAACGGACTTGTAAGAGCCGAGATACACAGACCGCTCGAACGGTTCGACTGCCCCAGCGGTTCATGTATTGTATGTACGCGTACGTAGAAATCTGTAGTTCACTAGGAAGTCGCAGCTTCAAGCAGCCCTGGGACTCTAGTCTCTTAAAGTTACGATTATACTTCTATTCTATTATTATTCTACTATTAATCTATTACGATTGTGTCAAAAATTGCGAGTCTCGTAACTTTGATCGATCATTATAGTATAGCAATATAATATGAATAGCAAGCTATAGAATAATCTAGGTTTTTTTACCTAAATTGTGAATCATGTTTTATTAGACGAAATTGGAACGGGCGTAGTGCAACTGTCACTTAATATCAATCACTATTGACTCAAACATAATCATAACATTATCTTATTTTTGAGCAGACTACCCTTTTGGTCAATTCCAATCTGTTGCGATACTACTGCTATAGTTATAGCAAAATTGATTACGAGACTACCAAATGTGTATTTTCTTGCGATTAACGTACTGTTTCCACTCTACTTTTATTCGATAGTTACGTTTTGCGCGATGAGACTAAGGGCCCTGTTTTGCCAGCAATGTATGGCGGCTGTTTTGCGGCTATCACAACTACATGCTCGAGCACAGTTTAGTTGTAGGCGCATCAGTAATGTTGTATTGTGTATCAGGGCACAGGACCGGCACCGGTGGCGCACCACGCGCGCGCCGGCAGCTCGCCCGCGCCGCTGCCCGCGCAGCCCGCGCAGCCGCACTCCAACAAGGCTACTAGGTGCGTATATAATACTACTATACTATTAAACAACATACAAAGGTAAGTTTACACGAAGCCACTGCTTTGCCGCCATTCCTACAGACAAGTGCTGGCAGACAGCGCAGCGCAGCATACTTAAACTGTTAATACGAGGTCAATGCCAAGGCACTGGCTTTATGTAAACTTAGCTTACCTCTGAAAATTAGAATATACTAGCTGACCAGGAAAACTTTGTTTCCCATAACGCCATATAGTGGATTAATCCAAGACCATATTGGGCAAATTATGTAATTTCTACTATTCTGCTTAGTTTCTTTTAAAATTATTTTTGACATTGACAAGCTGACCCGTAAAAATCCTCACAAAATTGAGACTAACAATGACGTTGCAGGACGAACACGTATCCGAAACTTCCCGACAAGTTCCGAGTGCGTTCGCCGGAGCCGCCGCCGCTGCAGCCCCCCGCGCCTGCCGCGACCCCTGCGGCTCCCGAGGAGGAAGTGATCTACTTCTGACGAAGAAGGGGCCACTCGGAATCGTGAGAGTGCAGCCTGTCGTGACTTCTACAGGCGGTCTGTTGCTTTCAATTATAAAGAATTGGACTATGTATTTATACATTTACAGGGTGTTCCTGACAAGGCGGTAATAAATCATAGGAGCTATTCAACGCAACATACTTAACAACTTTCCCCAAGTAACATTGGTCGAAATATAAAAACAGGACGCATATTTTTCATTTCGGCCATGGTTTAGAAGATATAATTATTTATCGGAAGTGTCGTTAGTATCGCACACGTGGCTCGTTAAATCACATCTTTAACTTATTACCGACTTGTCAGAAGCTTTCTGTGATCTGTTTAAAAAGTTGTATTATAAATATTTTTGAGCAAGTTAATTAAAAAAACATGGTTCTAAAATATAATGCAATAAAATAATGTTTTTATGCAAATCTAATATTTATAGCCTCGGGAATGTTTAGGAACACGAAAAGCAAGCAATATAAGAGAGGCGCCATATATTTTTATCATGGAACCTGTATTTTACAATATTGTGTTGTAAATATGTCCTACGTTGAGCCGATTTTTATTAGCAACCTTAGTTTAACGCATTTAACAAGATTGGGAGGCTTTTTCTTAAATAAAGTTTCAATTTAACTACGAATTTAACGTAAGTTATAAACTCATTCAAACGAAACTGATCTCTTAACAAAACATTATATTTTCATTTTCTTTTGCGGCATCTATTAGGTACTTTGTATTGTAAATTAATGCAGCTCTTTAAAATACTTTAATTTTAAACTTTCAACATTCCGTATGAAAAGTATACATTCTGAAATGAGCTGTCATGATATAATTTAAAAATAAATACTTAAAGATAAGATTATAGAGTAGTTATTAATCAATTAATGATTTAATTGTGTACTGACGTAAGTTATATTGTTGTCCCGGTGTTATATATAGGGGCACTGAACCTACAAATTCTGGCTGTTGTGTATCTTTAAAACATTAAAGTACTGAGTCACCGTTCTATAATATAATAAAGCAGTGTAGTTCGTTATAGTGAGCCGAATAAGTTATCTGACTAGTAGGGAACATCCTGTATAAAATATACATAATTATACTATCAAATGGTGGTGCCCTTAATAAACCGCGATTACTAAACACTTGACCATTTAGTATATGAGATATCTTAACGCAGTTCTTGTTGTGTATTTAAAAAAAATGCAACTATAGTTATATGTTTTTTTCATTTTAATATTCCACACTCCTTAAAAAAATTGTAAGTTATATTTTCGTATTAACATTCATTATAAGATAATAAAATATTTTTAAAACAAAAAATAATTACCAGTGGCCAAATTATGCAATCAATCGAATTATTTAGTGGAACAGATGATGAATCATGTTAAAGTTTAATAAATTTAATCTGTACAGAGTTAAAAAAATTATCCAATAACACTTGAATGTTTAAAATTGACACAAACCTTTTCAAACCAGAACTAGTGTTTGGTGTGCCTACTTTTATAAATAATACATATTGTTATATACTTTGTAGGTCATGTATTACCACGTGTTATGTAAATTTTCATTCAAAACCTACCATCTTCAAAAAATCAAAATATTACTAATTAAAAATTGCTAGTCTTTTGCATTTACTTACAAAATTAAACAAAAAAACTTGACCTCCTTTTCGTATGCCTCAATCATTAAATAAAAGTAACGTCATCTTATACGAAAATAGGCTGGTAGAGGACCTACAATATACAACTAACATTGTTTTAGCATTTTTAAGCTTCCCCAGTTAAACTAGAAACCATAATACTTTCGCTAGGACCGTCTGTTGCTTTCATATTCCTCAAGAACTACTGATGTTACAGTATTGATATTTTGTACGCATAGTGATAATGGTAACCGCTACACAGCAGACGAAAACCTACATTAAGCATGGCTTGACAAGTTTAAACGCACTTGACTATTTATGTTTCGTACATTTTAATGCAAAACTAATATACCTTGTTATGGAAATAAGACGACTATGTCACTATTTTTCGTGCATTTACTGTAACAATGTTTACACGCTAGTGTTTAGAAACGGTGATATTTAAACTATCCTCTCATTTAGAATACTATTTGGTACTGTTTATAATGTTAAGTATATTTATTCATGTTGATGTTTAAAATTATTATAGTATCGATCGATCGACTTGGCAGTAAATCGTTTGTGTATTTTCTATGCAGTTTCGGAATAATGCAATAATGTATTTTAAAATATACGTGTAACTAATAACATTTAATATTTAGCTTAACGTTCGCCAACTACCTTTTAACGAAATTATCTGTTTTATATTTGTATTCTACATTTAAATCTAAATTTCCTATATTTTACAACAAAATTTTAGGTCTCTTGAGCTCTTTGGAGTTTGGTCAGTAATTCCTTTTTTTTTATAAATAAAAACTATATTCGGGTTGTGTGCCACAGAATCCTTTTATAAATAATCAATACAGAGCGGAAAAAGAAGTCGTGGATATAATTAAAGTAGTGATTAGTCACACCATACCTATACCTCCTCTAGGTCGAATAGCAGAGCCCTTACTAAGACAATGAAAAATTAAAGTTGATCTCTGTTCCCTAGGAAAAGTAATGGTATGGTGATCTTAATTACTGTATACTTTAATTTAAAACAGACTAGCGCCTGTTGAACTCTAAAAGTATCATGACAATAACTAATAAATTATATTTTTCTGAACATTTGACCCTGTTATCTAGAATAAACGTTTAAAATTATATAATCTAGACTAGATTTGCTAATATTTGAAGCAATTTTACTGACAGTTGTCAATGGGAGAGGGAGTTTTATAATTTTGAATCTAAATCACAATTAAAGTAAGCTACATATTATTATGCATTTATAAATATTGTTCCTCTATTAATTATTTTCGACTCTAGTGTTAAATCGCATAATAAGATAATTTAACTTATTAATTATATTTTTCAAAGTATATAATGTCTATGCAATGTAAAAGCAAATAAAAAAATAAATTATTCATTATTCACCAAGTGCTGATTTGCATTAAATATAAACTTCTTGTATATATGAAAGTTAAGTAATCTCAAATTTTAATGACACTGTTTTAACGCCTTCGATTGTTCATTCTCTAACATTTTAACCAATTATGTGAGTAATTTGTGTGACAGAATTACACATGTACGAGTTCTACACAAATTTAAATGGTAAATTAATTTATAATTCTACGACAATCCTTCTTGAAACAACAACATATCAATGATTTAATTATTAATTATATCCCTCCCTGCATATTATGTACCTACTTTTTGGTCGAGAGGTAATTTTGACTGTAGAATTACCGCATGTTGAGGTCGTTCAAGCGGCTTGTTTAGTGAGAATAATCGGCGTTGAGTACTTATTAATGTATAACTATAAATATAAGGTTGATTCGTGGCAATATATAAACTTGATAAGTATGTAAAGTACCTATTCATAAAGTTTTAATTTAATTATATTAATTTAGTTACCTACCTATTTGTGGGAATTCCTTCCTTTGCTTTGTGGCAACGACAATACATTCCATTAGAGCAAGCACGTCGACGCGACACGTAAACGACAGAGATCTTATCTTCTTTCTTTTCTCTTTCCGAACGTAATTTAAACGACAGAGATTAATGTCGCGTTTTCGTGCTACATCGGTAGTATTGCTCAATTTGTGCTCATCATCGTATCCTCTTGATATTTTATATGCTCTTTTTGCATTTTTTTAAGCATTTTATGTCTCGAAAGTAAGATTTTATTCCTCTCGTTTTAATTTAAAGTACTTAAAACTTATTTCTCGTCAGGTAAATGACAATTTGTAATAAGACTAGTGAATGAAATAAATATTTACTTAGAATATACATAAATTATTTTTATTTAAATGGGCAGTATGGTATAAGAAAAACAATTTTATTTGTTAACTTCTATTTATTGAATCCAAAAAGGGAAGAGTCATGCAATCAGTGTCATGAACGGAATTATTAGCAAGCACACACAGCTAACCTTTTATTTACCATAGGTATCAGTCAATATAATTACCTTACTTCTATCACAACAGTTTTCAGGTTAGTAGGTTTATAATAAGTATACAATATTATGGCACAATTATGCCATCATACATTCAATGAGTCAAACCAACAAAACAATTTATTTATTTAATTCACAGCACACCTATGTACTTATGTACACAAGAATAATATTTGTTTTAATCAAAATCGTAATGACTACAACAAATAAATTTTATGAAAGTGGAAGTGCCTGTGAATAAATAGCAATTAATTAGCAATATGTATACTCTTGTCTGATTTGAAAACTTAATACAGTGAATTACAATAGTTTATTAACAGAATATGGGTTATTTATTAGAATAGCAGTCTTAAATCACAAATCCTATTAATAGTTTTAAATTTAAATGGGGCTACAATAGGCTACAGTATAATTCAAAGGTGCTGATTGATTAGCCTACTTTTAATAACCTAACTACCTACTTTTTAAAGCTTTTCTATAAAATTTTAATAACAATGCTATTTTACTTAAATACTAGTAATTGGTGGTAGGTATTGACATTTTACAAACAGGCAACGATTTTAAAACTTAAAAAAAAAACGAATAAAGAACAGGTGATGAAAACAACAGTGCATCTCACCAGCAAAACAGTTGTTTTGCAATTAAACAACATGCAGATGTCCCAAATAAATAGCTTGTGGCATAAACTTATTTAAAAAATATCCAAGTTTTAAAAGACCAACAAAATGATAGTCTACAGCATAAGCTTGCACAAAAAGTTAACCAAATATTCACAACATGTCTCTCACTTCACTGGAGGTCTTCTCCCATATCTGGCCTGACCTGTACAACCTGTACACAGTGTTACTAACAAGACCCTGATCAAACTTCAACATGGCACCTTCAAACTTGTGTTGGAACACCTGCATTTGTGTCTCATTGTAACCCATACCGCTGTAGCTCTTTGGATCTCTGCACTCTGTGTACTTGTGGACAGCTAACATTTCAAGTGATACTGCTTGATGGGTAATGTTCAACGCAAAGATATCGTCAAATGAAGTCATAGTGTCCAAGTTGCGTATGAAAACAGATTTCTTAGCCTGGGGCAGGTTATAATAGTGCATTTTTCTCATGATATCAGGATGGCCTGCTTCAGAGTTGTCATCATCATTCTGATTTAGACAGAACAGTAAAGGCATTATTTCAACTGTTCTAGTTTTTCTTGGTGGATCAAAATCATCCAGGACAGCTCTCAGATTGTTGTGCATACGCGGAACAATAAACTCATCCCAAGACAGCACCATGGCATGACTTACTTTTGAACTGTCTTCCTTGTCTAGTCGAAAATGCCTAAACAGGCAGTCTAGTTCTATTGCATTTCTAATAATCTCATATGACTTGGCAAACACAAATGGGTAGTTCAAAGGAAAGAATTGTATCTCCCAATGTGTTATATCAGTCGGGAGTAGGTTTAATCTACGGATTATGTCTTCAGAGATCATGCTATCATAAATAGTGAAGTAGTTGACTCCCATCATGTGATGGAAGACCAAGAACTCTATAAATGCATCTCTGGATACAACAGGCACTTGGTTAGGTATCACGCACATGGCTGGTTCCATACTGTTCACAAACTTAATATTGCTCCTCTGACGCACTTTCCTTCTAGTGTTTACTTGGATTAATCTATTAATTGGTGCATGGATTGGGTTGATATTAAAATCATTGAGGTAGAAGCTTACTCCCGTAGGTTTACCTAAGTTTTGTGACAGGGAACAGTGGAATATGTACAAACGGTAATCATTTATCGGTTCAGACATTATCTTGAAAGTAAACCTGCCTGCTCTAGGCTTATTAGAGTTCTCCAACCATATATTGCATCTGAAGCTAGGGCGGACATGCGCTTTGCCAATAACAATTGTGTCTACATTGTGCGCATTAGGTGCTTCTAACCTTTCATACTTTTGAAATGATCTAAGGAATGAGGAGTATGAGTAGAAGTTCTCGTCTATCTGCTGAAACAATGGCGGCGTTTCTTTCACCTCCATTGATGAGTTTCTTAGTATTTCCGACAGCATCGTTGCGTTGAAACCTGGTCCGCAGAACTCAATCTCAGATATACCAGGTTTTCCAAAGAAATTAAGAACTTCGAGCACATAGCGCAGTCGGTAGTACTCGTGTCGGTATATGAGGAGGGTCACGATGCTGATAAAGCAGATGATGACCAGCAAAAGCTGGTAATACTTCCTCATGGTGCCAGAGGATTTGCGATTCTTCATTTAGTAAGTAAACATCTGCAATTAGGTCATGAGTTTCAATATAATGGCATTATGGATATGACTAGAAGTAGCGAAATTCATTTCTTACCAATAAAAGCTGAATTTACGGTAAATTATCTTAAATTTAGATATTTAATTTTTTATTATGATTTTTGCGGCCGTAATAGGCCCTCTGAACTCATGAACTGAGACTGAGTCAAACTGTCAAAACTGACATTGGAGCCAATCAATCAAGTTTAAAAACAAGTCGTTACAGACTCAGAATAATAATAACACAAGAACAAGCCTATACAGTCAATCACTCAGTGCGCAGTGTAGACAGATGAGCTATACATACCTATAGAGATATGTGTATGACAGCTAGGGATGTTAATCAACTACTTACGTACCAAGATGTCGATAAGTTATTTGCATTGGGTGCATAAGTATACACCCTGTTGGTTTTATTTTGCATCTAATACTTTACGCAGAAGAAATCTTGCGGGAAAGGTAGTTGATTTATTAAATAAAAAAAAAACGTTTTGTTTATGTTTTCTTTTATTAACAATTTATGTTTTTTAAAAGCATTTATTTAAATTGCATTGCAATGTATGTATGAATGATTGTTCGGATGAAATCTTACAACTCAATTTTGAAGCAGATATCTTTAAGGTGGTAAGTAACTCTCGGCATGGCGCGAAACTCAAATTTTCTAACTTAATCAAAAATGAATACTTTTGCTAGAATAATTTAAAAATGCGAAAAACATTGAATTTCACGATTAAGATGAAATTTTGTTCAAAACTTTGTTTATTGTTGATGAAAGATTGTTCTTACTGATAGTTTAGCTCTCTCTACTTCCGCGTAGGTATGTAAAAAAGTTTAAAAGAATTCGCGCATGTAAAAACCAGCTCCCACATACTAATCGTTATCATCACATATTATCGTTTTTGAAAGACAGAGTCACCGATTTTGTGTATATATAAGAAACTTGATTTGGTCTTTCACCCTATACAATACATACACAAAATCAGTAGGTCCGTCTTCCAAAACCGTTGCAACGTTCCAATGTGGGAAACGGCTTTTTTAGATACGCGAAGTCATTCAAATTTTCAATATATATAAAACTCTTCCGTTACTGACTGACTGACTGACAGGCAACGCAGAGCCAAAACTACTGGGCGTAGCGGGCTGAAATTTTGCATGTAGGTTCCTTAGGGAGTGTAGGTGAGCAGTAAGAAGGGATTTCCCGAAATTCCCACGGGAACGGGAAAAAACGAGAATTTTGTATTTATGAGAAATCTGCGCCGGAAAAACCGCGGGGCAGCCTCTAGTTATTAATAATTTCCTTTTTACAAAAAGATACCCCTGCCTTCAATAAAATAGGTACAGTCACGGACTAGGAGGCCGTAACAGATTTGTCTATGGTTTCGTCACTGTATTACCTAAGAACAAGAGCTATTTTGCAATACAGAAATAACGGAAGTGTTACGCCGATCGTGTCCGCCACTGTACTAAAACCTTTTCCTGAATGTAACAAATACTTTTGTGAAAACCACATCAAAATCGGTTCAGCCAAACTCGAGACAATCGCGGACAAACACACATA